>OZ022244.1:15808400-16178400 GCA_963978895.1 Erpobdella octoculata
CTGGACGATACGAAAGTTGACACCGACGAAAGAGCCGAGTGGGAATGTGAAAAGAAAACGTTCGATTGTAGCTTGGAAGAAAACAAAGATGACGGCGATGAACTTCTCCAAAACAACAATAGCAATGCAGCAAGCAAAAACTCTGAAAAAGATGAGCCAAGAACAGAGAACGGTACCGAGGGTTCTAAATCAGATCAATCCACAGAGGATTCTAGATCAGATAGACTAAGAGTCATTGTAAAATCAAATAACAGTTTGATGAAGGGATTTATTGGATTTATGGAACGTGTTTTCAAAAAACCTTTTGAAAAGTTTCTTGAGATGTGAAAAGATGTGAAGGAAGAAGAAAAAGCAAACAGTTCCGATAAACCGTGCAAATATGTTCAGGACGAGGCATGCAAAAAAAGCTGTGATGAACCGTGCAGAAATGGCGACGATGAGCCAAAGAAAGCCTCTGTTGATGAGCCAAAGAAGGACTGGAAGAAACTGCATCAAACGGTCAAGAGACTTGACCATGTTGTTTGCGAATTGCGGTCAAAGCCACGAGTAAAGATCAAGTTCTTTTGTGTTTGTGACCGAGTCGCATTTCTCAAAAGCGACTATGCTGTTCGGGACGAACAGAATTAAGAAGGAGGTAATCATGTAAAATCGATGATTTTACGATCAGTTTCCCATTGATAGAGATTAATAGGATTTATTAAGCTTAATTAATTGTTTTCCAATAAAACTGCAAAACCATTCTATTGAGCCCGGTATACGATTTGGTGATATCGTAACAATATATATATATATATATATATATATATATATATATATATATATATATATATATATATATATATATATATATATATATATATATATATATATATATATATATATATATATATATATATATATATATATATATATATATATATATATATATATATATATATAATTTATTCAATGATTTACATTTATACTGTTTCCTATAAAAGAGTATCTCAAATTGAAAATGATCATCTTCTTGCATTTTGAGGTAAAAAACATGGCAGATTCTTTTCAGGTGAACTGCGGTACAATACTGTAGAAATGAACAAAGAATCATTTACGGCCGCATTATACTGGCAGTTTTGGAAGGACAAGGTGGATTTTTTTTGGATGCACCAGGTGGAACTGGGAAAACATTTATCATTTCTCTAATTCTCGCCAAAATTCGATCAAATAATGGCATAGCTTTGGCCGTTGCATCGTCTGGCATTGCAGCAACTTTATTGGATGGAGGCAGAACAGCTCATTCAGCACTTAAGCTGCCACTGAATAATAAAAATAACCCAGATGCAATGTGAAACAGAAACATATCAAAATTAAAAATAAATTTAAAAAAAGGCTTTTATTTGCCTCTAAAGCAATTTACATGTTTAGATGCAAAATATCGATCGCCAGAGCTTTGTGGCCGGTTGTCAAACGATGTTTTTCTCTAATTTATCTAGGTTTGTTATGGCAAAGCAAAGTTCAAATAAAAATGGAAAAATATTTGTTGTTCTTACTAGTTTTTTCAAAAATTAAAATTTATTCAACTAACACGAAATAATAGTTCAGGAAACGAACGAAGCTAATAAAATTATTATTCAATAATATCATAAAGTACTTAACAGTAAAAAAAACAGTGAACTATCATCAAAAAACATTGAATCATCATCAAACTATACAGAATGTTTAAGAATAACCACTATAATATAGTTTAAACTCCATGCAGCAAAAACATAGTTTGAAAAAGAAAGGAAGAAAAAAGAAAGCCCGCCGCAGGCGAAAAATTTTTTGGACTATTTTTAGTGTGCAGTATTTTTTGGTATCTTTAATAATTTAGTAATGAAAGAAAAGAAAGACTCAAACTGAAAATAGTCAAACTCAGTCTCAAACCAGTTAAAAATACAGTGATTAACCCAATGAGATTCAAGTACCCCCCCCCAGTAAAAAAAGTTTTTGGATTTGCAAAAATCCCACGGGTGACACTTTTCGGAGCTGGGGGGGTCCGGACCCCTGGACCCCCCCACCCAGCGCCGCGCCTGCACACAAACATTCCCTTGAGGCGTTTAAAATGACACACAAAGATATAATAAACAATAACGAACTATTTTGTCGGCACTCTGTTACTTCTTTCAGGGGATTACAGACAAACACTTCCCATCATTCTCCGTTCAACTTACGCCAATGAAATCAAGGATTGCTTGAAATCATCGACACTGTGGGGTTATGTTGAAAAAGTGCAGCTAAAAGTAAACATGCGTGTTAAAAATGTTCAAGATTCATCTGCCGACACATTCCCAAAACAATTGTTATATATCGGTGATGGAAAAGTTGCTGTCCATCAAAATACTGGCTGCATAAAATTGCCAACCGATTTCTGCACAATTGGTAATATGCAAATATCTCTCATTGACAGCGTATTTCCCGATTAACACACACAATACATGAATCATGAGTGGCTGGCAGAAAGAGTCATTTTGGCAGCAAAAATGTGGATGTCAATGATTTAAATTTCAAGATACAGCAGTTGTTGCCAGGCGAATTGGTGTCATACAAATCGATTGATACCGTTTTCGATGCCAGCGAAGCCGTAAATTATCCAACAAAGTTTTTGAACTCATTGGATTTGCCAGGCATGTCACCGCATCATCTACAACTTAAAGTTAGATCTGCGGTTATTCTACTTCATAATTTGAACCCACTGCGGATGTGCAATGGCACGCGATTAGTAATTAAAAAATTGATAAAAAAACATTATCGAAGCCAGCATTTTGAATGGCAAATTCTGAGGCGAAAGTGTTTTGCTGCCACGGATCCCAAAAATTTCCACAGAAGTGCATATTGAATTCAAATGAATTCAATTTCCAATTAGATTGGCATTCGCAATGACAATTAATAAGTCGCAAGGCCAAACGATGTCTGTTTGTGGCTTAGATTTGGGCACGAAATGTTTTTCTTACGGACAATTATACGTGGCATGTTCTCGCGTAGGCAAACCATCCAGTTTGTTTGTGTTAGCTAAAGATGGACTGACAAACAAGTAAAGATAAAAAATAAACTTTAAAAAATGCTTTTATTTGCCTCTAAGCAAATTACATGTTTAGATTAGTAAACGCTATTGCAAACTCGGACTTAGATGCGAAATATCGATCGCCAGAGCTTTGTGGCCGGTTGTCAAACAAACTAATTTTAATTGATTTAAAACCAAATTCATGTCGGAAACATTAAATTCATGTATTGTCATCTAGAATAAAACTTTCCTGAAAGTTTTAGAGCTCTAGGAGGTCCAAAAGTGTGTGAATTTTTGTTTCTAAGATTTGATCACCACAGACAAATAGAGAGAAAGTGAAGTTAAATAAAAACATTTAAAACATTGTACACTCAATTGCTCTTCGAGATTAATTTTTTTAAATTGACATAATTTGTACATTAAACTTTTAATAAAAAAAACCAAAATAATTTATCAAGCAAAACAACGGGTCAGCTAGTCTATATATATAAAAATGAATGTTTGTATGTATGTATGTATATATGTATGTCATTTATGCATTGCTACACTATTCATCCAATCGTAATGAAATTTTCACACAACGTTGAGAGTAAGGGGAATCAAATATAAAGAAAAAAATTTGAAATCCGTCACAAAATGAGCGGAGCGGGTGAGCGAGCGGGAACTATATATATATTCGGGGGTGAGTAATAAAATTAAAAATCGGTAATTGCGTAATAAAATTCAAATATAGGTTACGTAACAACGTTTGAAAGCTTCAAGCAAGATTTAGCCAAGGATATCTAGATATATCAAGATATTAGCCAAATCTATTTTATGTTTTATGGGCTACTAGCAAAGATACCCGGCGTTGCCCGGTTTTTTTAGAGGTTTTTCTAATGTTTGTCTCTTTCTCTCCCGTTTCCTTTCCCACTTGCTTTCCCACTCCTGCTCGCTTTCCCGTTTTCGGTCGTTATACCGCCCCGGTCACTTTCCCGCTCCCGGTCGTTTTCCCGTTCCCGGTCGCTGTCCCGTTCCCGCTCACGTTTGCTCTCCCATTCCCGCTCACGCTTGCTTTTCCGTTCCCGCTCGCTCTCCGTTCCGGGTCGCTTTCCCGTTTCTATAATAGACAAACTAACCCACAAACATTCATATATATATATATATAGTCTTAGCAAATCTATTTTACGTTTTATAGGCTAAAAGAAGTTATGAAAGAATATAAAAGAGAAAATGAGCGTGAACGGGAACGGGAGAGCAACCCTGACCGGGAATGGGAGAGCAAGCGTGACCGGGAACGGGAGAGCAAGCGTGAGCGGGAATGGGAAAGCGACCGGGAACGGGAAAGCGACCGGGAACGGGAAAGCGACCGGGAACGGGAAAGCGACCGGGAACGAGAAAGCGACCGGGAACACGGAAAGCGACTGAAAGCGGGAGAGCAAGCTTGGAAGGAAACGCGAACAAGAGAGAAAATCGATAACAAAATTTCTGAGCGGGAAAGCGACCGGGAGCTGGAAAACGACCGAGAGCGGAAAAGCGACAGAGAACGCGACGAAAACGGGAAAGTGGAGAAGGAAACGGGAGCGAGAGAGACAAACATTAGAAAAATCTCTAAAAACCCCGGGCAACGCCGGGTAACCCCGCTAGTAATATATATATATATATATATATATATATATATATATATATATATATATATATATATATATATATATATATATATATATATATATATATATATATATATATATATATATATATATATATATATATATATATATATATATATATATATATATATATATATAGTTCCCGCTCGCTCATTCGCTCCGCTCCGCTCATTTTGTGTCGGATTTCAATTTTTTTTTATATTTGATTCCCCTTGACTCTCAAGGTTGTGTGAAAATTTCATTACGATCGGATGAATGGTGTAGCAATGCATGAATAACATATATATACATACATACATACATACATACATACATACATACATACATACATGCATACATACATACATACATAAATACATACATACATACATACATACATACATACATACATACATACATACATACATACATACATACATACATACATACATACATACATACATACATACATACATACATACAAACATTCATTTATATATATATATATAGAAAAGAAGTTAGGAAGAGAAAGGAGGAGGGGAAAGTTAAAAAGATCAAATTAAGATCCACGACAGGAAGTACTTAGGTGTTTCCAACATACAGCCATTTCAGTCTTAAAACACCTGGTGTAAAGGACTATAAACTATTACAATAAAAAAAATGAAGTTAGGAAAGAATAAAAAAAGAAAATGAGAGCGTACAAGAACGAGAATGAGAGAGCAAGCATGAGCGAGAACGGGAAAGCAAGCGGGAGCGGGAACGAGAAAGCGACCGGGAACGGGAGAGCGGAAAAGCGACCAATAGCGGGAAAGCGGCCAGGAACGGAAAAGCGACCGAGAACTGGAAAGCAAACGGGAGCGGGAAAGCAACCGGAGAAGGAAACCTGAGCGAGAGAGACAAACACTAGAAAAGCCTCTAAGAACCCCGGGCAACGCCGGGCACTCCGCTAGTATTTATATAAATATAAAATGATTGTTTGTGCGTGAGTCTGTCCTTTATGGAAATCTGAACCGCTGGAGTGATCTTGATGAAATTTGGCAAGGAGTAGTTCTCATACATGGAAAGAAAGTTAAAAAGGTATGGACTCCCATCCTCCGGCTCAGGGGGCCAAAAAACCCTTTCCAGGCCAAAAGTGACTATGTACGACCATAAAAGTAATTGCATAATAAAAATTCAAATTTAGTTTACGTAACGTTTGAAAACTTCAAGCAACTTTTAGCATATCTATTTTACGTTTTATGGGCTAAAAGAAGTTAGGAAAAGTGACTGAAAGCGGTAGAGCAAACGGAAATGGAAGAGCGAGTAGAAACGAGAGAGTGAGCGGGAATGGGAGAGTAAGCGGGAGCGGGAAAGCGACCCGGAACGGGAACAAGAGAGCGAGCGGGAGCGGTAATGAAAAAGCGACCGAGAGCTGGAACGGGAAAACGACAGAGAGTGGGAACAAGAACGGGAAAGCAACCGAGAGCAAAAGCGGGAACGGGAAAGCGACCGGAAGCGCGAGAGCAAGAGAGAGTGTAAAGCAAACAGGAAAGGAAACGGGAGTGAGAGAAAAACAATTAAAAACCTCTAAAAACCCCGGGCAATGCCGGGTAACCCCACTAGCCCGTTATATTTCTGAACTTGCCGGTTTTTCATTTATTATTATTATTATTATAAACCAGGCACGGGCAAGCCCCTCGCCGAACAATATAAACACAAACTGAACGCGCAAACAAATACAACAAAAAATAACGAAAAATAAACAGAGCAAAATAAAAATCCTAAGCAAAATCAAATTGCATATCACCAAAAAAATCATCCAAAAGTGATTTAAACAAAGACAACGATTCAGCAGACACCACCGGCCCAGGGAGCCGATTCCATTCGTCCACCACTCTGTTACTGAAGTAATACTTCCTGCAATCTTTATGAGCCAACCTAGTAGCCAACTTGAACTCATGTCCCCTAGTTCTTTCGTCAGGGCAAAGGGTCAACCCCGGACAGTGGCAATCCATCAACTGACCAGACTTCATTTTATACAGAAGAATTAGGTCGGCTCGCTTTCTTCTATATGTCAGGGAAGGCAATCTGAGTTTCTTCAACCTCTCCGTATAAATGAGACCTTTGCATGACCTGACCATTCTGGTAAACCGTCGCTGAACCCTTTCAAGTTCTTCAATCAGACCACGCCCGTGAGGACTCCAAATCTGAACTCCGTACTCCAATTGAGATCTAATCAGAGATTTGTACAATGTTACAAAAGCATCATCAGGCAGATATTTTAAAGTTCTTCCAACTATACCCAACAAGGAATTGGCCTTTTTGATTCTAGAGAACACATGGTCTCTGAATTTCAATTTTGAATCCAGTATGATTCCTAGATCAGTAACCGAGCTAACTTCAGGAACCACAACAGACAAACCTGATGTATCTTGCATATAGTAATCCGCTGCAAAACGATTACCTCCAACCTTTAAAACACAACATTTAGATGAATTCACTGTCATTTGCCATCTTGTGAACCACTGCTGCAATTTATAAATGTCGGACTGCAGTTCCCGAGTGTCTTTGAAGTCCGCGATCGGTCTAAACAACTTGGCGTCGTCCGCGAAAAGGTAGATGTTTTCGCTAACACCACAAATGTCATTGATATAGATCACAAATAACAATGGACCTAACACGCTTCCCTGAGGAACACCACTCAACACGGGAAAGGAATCAGAGAGTCCGCCCCTCAACTGAACTCTGAATGATCTCTCCGTCAAGTAACTTCTGATCCATTCTATCAATATTGGATGAACTCCATACTCCTTCATCTTAAACAAGAGTCTCTTGTGTGGAATTCTGTCAAAAGCTTTTTCTAAGTCGGTGTAGATTGTATGCACCTCCAACCCAGAGTCAACTGAGAGAGTAACTTCGTCCAGGAACTTCAGCAACTGCAGGACCGTAGAGCGTGAAGGAAGAAATCCAAACTGTCTATGAGTGAAGATATCATATTGCAAAAAGTAGCTCATAATGTGGTTTTTAATTATTGACTCGAGAATTTTGCAACATACTGATGTCAAAGCTATTGGCCTGTAGTTCTCGACCTTAGCTTTGCTACCTTTTTTATACAACGGAACCACAACACTTGACTTCCAATCACATGGAACCACCCCCGAAGCCAATGATGTTCTGAAAATCCTCAACAAATGTTCATTTAAAACCAGTCTTGCTTCGCTCAAGATTCTTGAATGTATGCCATCCGGCCCCGCAGACTTTCCCCTGTTCAAGGCCATCAATTTTTTCTCAACAATGCCACTATCAATTTTCAATTCTGTCATTCCACAAGCCGGCACAATTGGGTGAAATGTATCATCGCCTTCAAAGAGATCTTCCCGTACATAAACCGACGAGAAGAATTTAGCGAGTGCTTCTGCTTTATCTCTGTCACACATTAAGTCAGTACCATCAACATTTAGAACACCAATACTCTCTTTAACCTTGGTAATTTTTTTAACACGGCTCCAAAACAACTTCGGACAGGTTCTATACTCTGAGGCAATACGGTTCTGACTCTCGATGTTGAGCTGTTTTGACAATCTCTTGACTTTATCTCTGGTTACTCGGAACTCAGTCATTATGTCATCTCCATATTTGTAAATCCTTCTCCAAAGCTGATGTTTTAATTCAATGAGACATTTCAGCTCAGGTGTCATCCGAAAGGTAAACTTCTTGTAAATCTGCTTTTTTGGCACAAATCGATTTGTGAGTTCATTTAGAGTATTGCGAAAAAGCCTCCATTCGAAATCCACAGAGGACTCCAGAGGTCTGTCAGTGTTAGACAAACACTCATCCAGAGCCATGCTAAGACCACCATAATCACCCAGTTCATAACAAAACCTTTTTTTGTCCGGCCTCAAATTCTTTGAGGCCGGACAAAAAAATTTTTATTGCAAAAAAAAATTCTTTAAATGACATTTTTAGGAGTTTATTTATGTAAACAATGTTAGTTTCTTTTTACTTTCAAAGTTTGCAAACTTGCAAAAAAGCAAGGCCGGTGGTGAAGTTAATATAAGAGACTTAAAAAATTAAAAAAAAACTTGCTTTTGAAGTGTTTCTATTTACGTGTCACTTTATCCATTAATTGAAATAATTATCTAAATCTTAAGTTGATACTTTTTCCAGAAAATTCTCGTTTGCAGCACTTAACTCAAGGAACGATTTCTTTTCTATTTTTGTCACCTTAGAACTTTTTAATTTGTTGTTGTTTGAAAATATTTAAAAACAATAATACATTTTCCAAATAATCATTTTTATTAACAAAATTGTTTTAAAAGAAGTTGTTTTTATATCTTTTAATTCAAAATCGTGAGAAAACATTAGGTTTTTACCAATGCTTTTATTAACTCGTCGGCTCTGTTTCTCTGTCTGTTTCTCTGTTTCAAATCTTGCAATCAATTTTTGAGTCACTTCCTGATGATAGATTTTTTTCAAATTTTGCATACATGCTCAAGATAGAAGACAATGCAATATTCAATTATTAGTTTTACAATAAGTCAATTAATTTAGTTAATTTTCTTGAGGATTTTATATATATATATATATATATATATATATATATATATATATGTTTATTATATTTATTTGTTGTATATTGCGACTTTAATATAAAATAAAAGAGTAATATAAGAAAAAATTGATTGCAAAATTTTTGTTTATGAGCTTAATGGAAATCGCAATGCTCTTCGAACCATATTACGCCAGGCCAGACTTTAATATAAAATAAAAGAGTAATATAAGAAAAAATTGATTGCAAAATTTGTGTCTTAATTACATATAAGAGCATTGGTTTTAAAAATTCGTTTTTAATTTACTTGTTTTATTTCTTAACATGCCAACACTATTATGTTTTAAAAGATTACAAATGACGAGCTTGAAAACAAAAAACGACTTTTAATTTGAAAAAGTTTAAAAATGTAGCTAATTTTCTCATAAATATTGGGAAAAGTGACTATTATAAAAAACCTGTTTTTTAAATGTTTGAACTGGTCAAAAAATTTGAAGGTAACACAAGATCTACTAATCTCAATTCTGCAGCGAAACGATCTAACTTGAGGTCTTAGTTTTTTTTTATCGTATCTATCTCAATCCTAATAAACACGTTTTATGAAGCCGTCTTACTTCTTCTTTTACAACTTTGGTGTCACTAACTGCTCTTCGGCGATGCCTAACCAGAGGAGGTAGTTTTCCACGGAATGTTCGAAAACCTCTTTTGTCCCAAAATATCACTCACCATTTAAGGGGACCTACTAAAACAGGGGTCTCAAACTCAATTTGCCAAAGAACCACTTGATTAGAGTCTGGGTGAGGCTAGGCCACATCAAGTTAATAGTAGTTAATACCATAAATGCAACTGCTTAGTCTCCTCAATCTCCATCTATTAATATTTATTAAAGGTGCAAACATTGGCTAAACTGGCAGCACTTCTGCTGCTTTTGCTTCGTGCTGGAAAAGACCTGGCTGCGTTTTATCTTACACAGCTGAAACACACTTGACTTGAGGGAGGTTGCAGTTCAAGATGTTAATCTGTTGAACACAACTACGTCCAATCCTGAACCCAGCTTGGTTTTTCCTTAACAGCTTGTCAATTGGAGTTCTAATGCGGTTGAGAAGCATTAGATTGTAAACCTTTGCTGCTATGGACATGAGAGAGATACCTCTGTAGTTAGTCATCAGTTGGAGATTTCCTTTCTTTGGCACGGTGACGATGATATTGGATGTCCAGGTACTGGGCGCGTGGAGATTGTCAAAAACCAAGTTGCAGATAAAATAGATTTGCTCTCTGATGAAGTTTCCGCCTTTTTTGAGTGCCTCTGCAGTGAGCGCATAGTCCAAGCCCGGAGCTCTATTTGACTTGAGGTGCTTTATGGCCTTGTTCACTTCTCTTAAGCTGAAGTTGGATGTTGATATCTCGTTGTTGTCATTCGATGGGACAGGATGATAGGCCGAGCTTGTAAATTTGCTTTTGTTGTTGAGAAGATTGTTGAAGTAAGTTCTCCACTCATTCAAGCCATCCTCCTTGGACGCAGGTGGTTTCCCATCGAGTTTGCGCACCTTTACAGAATGTTTTTTTATCACCGCCGCTGATTCTGTCTATTATTTTCCAAACCTCATCATGTTGATTCCTCGAGGCAGCCGCCTCCAGATCACTGAGCTGTGTCTCAAGGTAGGTCCTTTCATCCATAATAAGAGACTCGTTAACTTGCTCCCGGAAGCCTTTCCAAATCCTCTTATCCTCCACTGTTGAAGTCCTCATGTACCTTTCTTTTGCTCTGTCCTGTTTCCGCTGGAGGTGAATCGTCTGCTCCCCAACCCAGTGTGACCGTCTTTTTGTCTTCCGTTTGCCGAAAACCTTTTCACAGGTCTCCACCAGAGCTTTGTCCAAGCACTCCGCTCTTTTGTCGATCTCCTCCAAATGGTTAGAGATCCGCAGGTTGTCGAAGAGAGCCTCGAAGCGATTCTTCAACTCCAGGTCAAAAGACCGTTGAACCAAGGAATCATCCAATCTGCAGGTATTAAAAACGTCTCTCCTGAGTTTGCTACTTTGGTCACTTTTAGCCTTATTCTGATCTTGGCAGACACAAAGCGATGATCTGAACCAACGTCTATTGAGTTGAAAGCACGACAGTCAGACAAAGAGGAATACCATTTAGCTCTTATAAGTATGTGGTCAAGCTGGTATTTCTCAGCTCTGGGGTCAGTGTAGGTGTATAGATGTATGCGCTGGTGTTAAAAACGGCCGTGGGCTGATTCACATAGATCGATCAATCTTTGGCCATTATTATTTGTGAGCTCGTGGTAGCAATGTCCTCCGACGATCCGTGGATGCACTGAACGACTAGTGTTTCCAATGCAAGCATTAAAGTCACCAGCAGCCAGTACAACAGTGTGGGGAGGGATTGAAATGATTAGTTTTTCTAAGTCATCGTAGAATTTGCCCTTCAATCCCTCATTTTTGTCCGACTACGTGCGAGCATACGCTGAGATGATACTTAACCTTGGGTTACCGCCAAGATGCATCACCATAATACGATCAGATATTTTCTCCTACGAAGTGACCATGGCAACAACTCTTTGGCTGTAGAGCATTGCCACCCCATGGCATTCAGCAGTTGAAGACGCATCGGAACAAGCAAGAGTCCAGCCAGGCTTTGGAGTGTCAAACTGTATACCCTCACAGTCCGTTTGGAGCCGATGCTCCTGTAAAGCAACAAAGTCGACGCTGTACTCCTCGCAGCCGATGATGATCCTCTGAATTTTGTGCCTGATTCCCCCGCTATCCCTGAGGGTTCGGACGTTGTAGGTTCCGATTTTGAAATCCCGTTTACCTTTCCTAGTTGCTTTGTGTTGCCAGACGATGTCATCAGCAGTGTAGGATGTTAAATTTTTTTTTAATGTGTTTGTGCTTGTTAGAAAAACGTTAAATCTAACTTCACCCGGGGGGTGTCCGTGGGAGAGAAAATCCATCAAACTGTAATGTTTTGCATTATCTTCGCATTAACCACGTGGTCTACACATTGATTTGAACTTTAATTAAAACAGATATTCTTCCAGTTTAGATTAGATCATTAATTTTTATCTTCTTCGACTTTGTTCTCCCTCTCACAACTTTAAAATTCTTCAGAAACATCGACATCATCGTTTTCATCAGTTTGTATCAGTTTCGATTATATAATACAAGTAAAGAAAAAAAGCGGGATAGGGACCGGGAGCCGGAAAGCAACCGGGAGTGGGAAAGCGACCTGGAACGGGAGAGGAAGTGGTAAAAGAAACGGGAGCGAAAGAGAAAAATGATTGAAAAACTTCTAAAAACCCCGGGCAACGCCGGATACCCCGCTAGTTATAATAATAAAAGATAAGAGGCCTACCAGAAAACATTGACCCGGGCCCCGTTCATCCTCTTGACGGGCCTGGTTTAATTCAACAGAAAAAATAAATTCCATGAGCCATTTGGAATCAATTAGCACAGGAACAGTCATCCCATCGTTTTCCATGAAAAATTTCACTTCTGTTCTCAACTCAAAAAAACCTCTTAAAGGCGGTTCCTTTGCAGAGCTAACGCACATCAGTAAAGCAGAGCAAATTCTTATAGGCATTATAGGCAGACTCTATTTCCTCCAAAAAAGCACAAAACTGCCTGTGCTTTAAGCCTCTGGATCTTAAACGGTTGGTGAATTTCACAATGACAGACATCACCTTCTCAGACTTGAGGCATTTGCTGTACATGGCATGTTGATGGATAATGCATTGCAGAACGACAGCGACCTCCAAGCCCTATTTTTTTTTATTTTTTGTTAACAAGGTCAACCAGTCTATTTTTCTTCCCTGTCATTGAAGGTGCTCCATCTATTGTTATTCCAGCAAACACTTTTCATGGTAAACCGGCATCCACACAGCTGGCAGAATATTACCTGAGCGGTGGTCTCACCATGCATTAGCATCACTTTAAACAACTCCTATATTACTTCAAAAATGTCATCAACTGTTACTTTATCAAATCTTATTTTATTTTTTATCGCCACGGCGGGCTGCACTTGCATTGAACTTTGATATCAAGTGGAGGCCGCAAAATATCATCCAGAGGGCCGCGTGTTTGAGACCACTGTACTAAAACATCTCACGGGTCCGTATTTAAATAATTCATTTTCTGGGACCTCAAATATGGAATCGATAATATGATTTCTGATAAATCGATAGTCTGTATATGTATATATATATATATATATATATATATATATATATATATATATATATATATATATATATATATATATATATATATATATATATATATATATATATATATATATATATATATATATATGAAGTGGACTTTGCTCGCAATCCATTTTTTTCATACTGTGAAATTTTCAGGAAAATTTCCGACATACAAATTTTCGGAAATTTTACTTTTTTGCAGTCTCTGTGTTTCTAATGTTTACAATACACCATTTGGTAGTGGTGGAGGCATGACGCTTCGCAACCCGAGAGTAGTTCAACTTTACAAAAATGTGAGAAATGTTTACAATTTAAATTGTTTTTGGTCTCTATATATTATCCGGAGTTGGTTGATACTCGATACTATTTGTCGAATAAGGTCTACTAAGCAGGTTAAGGTGGTTAAGATTTAAGATTGAAAGATGTCAGCTAGCAAGGCCACTGGTGACTAGTCACTACTCTACTCTAATAACTCTAAACTTTAGACTACTTTAGGGTAGTGACTAGTGGACTTGCTAGCTAAACTAAACAATACATTAATTCCGCCTCGCTAATTGCGAGCCAGTCCCAAGTCTGGATCAAGGAGGAGGAGACAGTTAACTAATAACTAAAAGGATCAAACTATGATCTACGACAGGAATTATTTAGGTCTTAGGTGCTTCCTACATACATCCATTTTAGTCTTAAAACACCTGATGTAGCGTAAAGGACTATAAACTTATAAGCTATTATAAAAAAAAATTGTCACTACACTCGATTAGTAATTAGAATCCAATGTCACTAGTCTAGTCTAGAACTCTAACTCTAGAGTCTAAAGTTTAGTACTAGACCAGTAGACCTGTCCTAGAGTAGTCTCGTCAGTCCAGTCAATTACTTAACTGCTGCTTTTCTTACACTTGCTAACTTTTAATGTCTGGCTATAAACAGGCAATGCATAGTATTAGTAAAATATTATAAAAACATTTTGAAGTGGCTGATCTAGTACTTTCATAAAACATACAAAACAGCCAGAACAAACTAAACAAACAGGTTCATTTTGATATCTTGATTCAGAAAAGTCACCACAGGAAGCTTTTCAAGAAAAGAACAGGACCTGTGAAGTAGAAGTGTTTCAGTGCCAGAGTAATCAATGAATGGCATGAGTTAAACAAAGAAACTGTTAATCCTGAATTAATGAATGCCTTAAAATACTAACTATAATTAAGTAACTTTAAGTTTGAAACAGTAGTAAATATTATGCAGTCATTTTACTTTTTATTCTATTCAATAAAAATATTTTAATTATTGAAATCTGCAAAACAAAAAAAACTCTACAAAAGATATAGAAATTTCTTCTCCATTTTCAAAAGTAAAAAATTATGAGTGAAACCAAGATAACAGAACCATAAAACAGGTTCTTTGCACATCCCTTATATTTTAGATTTGTTTTAGAACATAAATAGAACAATTTGTTTAAATTAAGTGGTAATTTTTTTAGAAAATGTATAGAAATTATTAGAATGCATTATGATGAAGAGTAAGTTTATATAACAAGTTTCAGCCTTTGGTGAAGTTAATAGACTTGCAGAAAACAAAGCCAAATAGTTTTAAGCTAGGTCATCTAGGAAGAAAGCTGAAAGGTAAAATAATTGTTTACACCTACAGGTCATTATGAAATGTCTTGCCAAATAGTCTCACATGGATAAAAAAATGTATTAAATGAAAACCTTTTTTATGAGTTCAGCAAATTTGAATCCTGAAAAAATTTTCAATGATGGAGAGACAAGTTATCTTATCATCTAAAGTAAAACCTCTATCATGTTCACTAATTTATTAGAAGTGTTATAGCCGTAGAGAATTTGGCTTCTAAGCTGGGGTCCTGGATTTCAATTCCCTTGGGCAGCTCTGGTCAACTCAGCTCTTTCTTAATTTGTTGATGGAGGATCAGTACATTTTGATTTAACACACATGTGCAAGTAAAACTTTGTGATCCCATAGTCATGAGCTCTTTCTGATTCAGTGACTTTTTGTATCTCTGTTATGAAAATCGAGAAGAGCAAAGCATATCTAATGTGAATGTTTCTTATTGAGATAGAACTCCGCAAACCTATTTTGCATGTTTGTACTTAATATGTAGTGATAAGACTACAATTTTTGTAAAATTTAATTTAATTTTTTTGTTTACAAATAGCTGTATATTTTTTATTATTATTACAAACTTTTATTCAACTTGCAATCTCTGTTTGTTTGTGGGTGTCTTTCTCTGTATGCAAATCTTGCAAGTAAAATTTAACCAACTTTTTGACTAGCTAGAAAACTGAAACTTTCTGCATAGCTTTATATTTGATGACAATGCATGATTCAATTAGAAAAAAAAACTTAATTTTAATATCTTACGTATTTCTAAATTGAGTGTATTCGAAATAAAAGATTTGAAAAACTCGTTTTTTCCTTTACTTTTTAGAGTATTAAGTTGTCTTGAATCATTCTGCTACTTCAATTACTTCATTCAAATCACAATTTAACTGCTATCTGACATCTTTATTCAATATTAAATTTGGATTTTCATGTGTCTTCTATAACTCTGATTTGCTGAAGTAAATCATTCTCTATGTTTTGTTTTTTATTTAATTTCAAGAACTAGTGGAAAATCTTCTGTATTTTACTAATGTAATCTGTTTTGTTGAGAATGTCATAGCATATTAATGATGAATATCAATATTTAGTGATAAAATACTTATTGTATTAATTCTTTATCTTTTATTATTTCTAAATATTTTTCTTTGTTTACTACAGCTACTTTATATGGGAAGAGATTATCCAAAAGGCTATGAATATTTTCGACAAAGAGTTAGGTCAGTTTTCATGAAAAACAGAGATGTTTCTGATCCTGATCAAATTGAAAAACTTTTACAGCATGGCCAATTTGTGCTTAAAGAACTCGAGTCTTTATATATGTTGAGAAAGTACAGAACACTAAAAAAACGGTATTATTTAGACTTAGAGGGGATCAAATCATTACCTGAAGAAAACAGAAATCATCACTCAAATTTCAATCCATTAACTGATTAAGCTGTTTCTCATGGTTCATTCTTAGACAAAAATCTTGAAAAAAACAATACAAAAATTTGACTAGAAGATTTTGTGAATGGTACAAAAGATGTAGATGAACTTGATGGCAAAACTGTAATTGAACTAAATGTATACATTAAATAATTTTATGATAAGGAACATTAATTAGTACTCATTATAGTAATTCTTGTTCAGGTTATGTAACTCAGCTTTTACCACAGTTTCGAGATTGGCTAGCGTTTGTTGATGTGATTCATGCATTGTCCTGTTGATGAACGTTTTTAAAATCCACGGGAATTGCATTGTGCACATTTCTTTAACCACAGTGTTGCCATGAGCTTCGTTTGATGATGATAATTGGTAAAGAATGTCTATTCGCAATAGTCCTGCTAGTGCCCAGAACTGTACTGCAATTTCTTTATTTTTCGGGTCGGAAGTAGAAACTGCCGAAACGTTTTGAATACCAATATGCTGAAATGATTCGAGAACAGAGAAATATCTGTATTCGATTGCTGATTTTTCTAGCCTTGTGTCATGCAAGTGCACCGACTTGATGTTTGGATTCAGATCAACTAAATAAACCGGATCTTTCAAAATTAAAAAAACAACATTGTAGTCGTAATTGACTGTTTGGGCTAATCTGAAGATAACTGTATCGCTGTGCAGAACTAGATAAGCAGCAACCGCCACAATTATACCCAAAGTCGCCGTCAGGCGTTGCAGCATGCCGAATGTTTCGGTACCCTAGATGTTGGCGTTTTCTAAAAGTAAAAAAGTTCCTGTATTTTTTATGTTTTCCAATTATTATAGTTTCTCTACGTCTAAACGTTTTTAAAAACTATAAAAGTAATTTTTCTATTCTCACCTACTGAAATTTTTTTTAATGACTGCTGAAGCTATTCCCAATACATTAACAAGCCGGCTCCGTTATAGATTATGGTTCCCTTAGACTGTTAGATCTATCTAGCAGTTTTTCGAGGCAAAATGGGAAATTTTAATAGACAGGCCTGTTTGGCCGAATTCTGTTTCGTCGATTCCTATTTGGCTGATTCCTGTTTTGCCGATTCCTATTTCGCCGATTCCTTTTTCGCCAAAATCCATTTAATTCTGTAAATTAATTGTTTATTTAATTTGATAAATTTAAATTTGATCAAAGACCCCTTTTTTAATTGTTTGTTAATAGTTATTATTTATTTCTTTTTCAATGTTAATACTGGTTAATAGTTATTTAATTATAATTTTGTTGTATGCCAGAAGCTGTTTTCTTCCTGTGTTAATTAATTGACAGGAAGATTAATTTGGAGTAACCAGTGGAGCGCTTGCGTGTCAGCTACACTGATCTCTATAATATAACGTCAGCTACCGCTGGATTGCTGCATAGCGCCGTAACTCATTAACAGTGGCGTACCTAGGGTAAATGGCGCCTATGGCAAACACTGATCGTGCGCCCCTCTCCGACGATAAGTTACTTACGTTTTATTTTCTTAAAAAAATACTTTAGAATTGGAAAAAATCACACAAGTTAAATCTATTAACACTTTATTACAAATTTATCTTTCTTGCTTTAGCTGACGCAAATTGTTTAATTAGGTATATTATCAAAGTCGTTTTCTTCGGTCATATCATCATTCGATGCTAAATAAAGCAAGATGACATAATCGACTTTAGCCCATCGAGGCTCTCTAATATGAAAATATCAATTTTAATTTGGTAAATGATCTTTCGCGATTGTCAGCCGAGTAATATTTGCAATGCTATACGCAAATTGGGAAAAACGTTTTCATCTTCATACTGAACTATAAAATTGAGTAATTGTTTGGGCCTTGATATTTTTCGGTACGGCTTGTTAGCAAAGTTCTAAAATCTAAAATTTCTTGTTTATTAATTGTTTATTGGGCATACAAAAACACATTAAAGAAACACATAAAAATTGAAATAAAAGCATGCAACAAAAAAATGAATGAGTAGTGCTCAAAAGGAACATCCGAAGAGATGAATCTCGCTTGAGGATGACCAGTGCAGATGAAACATTTACAAATAATAATAATAATACAGGTACATACAATACAATAAATTTAGAATGGTAAAAATAACTGAAATAAAATACTAAGATGAACAAAATAACAAAATTTAACATTTAATAATATACAATATAACTAAACAATACACGTTCGAATCTGAGATGATAGAATAATATAATTTTAATAAGTGAGATTTAAGACGAGATTTAAATAATGAAAAGGACTCAGAGGACTGTATTGAAATAGGGATGATTGAATATGTACGTGGACCTAAACATTTAATAGAGAAGGTTTTAAGTCTTGTGTTTGCAAATTCTGGACGGAAAAGATTAGATGATCGCAAAAAATGGGTATGAATATCGGACGACTTTAAGAAGAAATCATGAAAGGATTGAGGTAGATTAGAATTAGAATATTTATACATAAATGAACCAATTTGAAACAGATTGACTTGATAAATGTTTAAAAGCTTATTTTCAGTAAATTTTGACTTACAAGAAGAAAGAGGATGTAAGAAAAAAATAATACGAATGAGTCGTTTGAGCAAAATGTGTAAAGAAAGAAGACGAGTTGGGTAATTAGAAGCCCAAACAATATTGCAGTAAGAAATGTAGGGAAAGACAAATGCATAATACAACATAATACAAGTTTTTGTGTCTATAAAACGACGTAATCTATATATAATTTCAATATTCTTAGAAACTTTAGATTTAACATGCTTAATGTGATCAGTCCATGTTAAATGTTGATCAAGAAACACACCTAAAAATCTATATGAGGTGACACGGGTAATAGAAACACCAGAAATGCTGAGACATGACTTTGTAATAATAGATTTATTCTTTGAATGAAATATGATATAGTTGGTTTTTTTACATTTAAAGAAAGCTTATTGGCACAAAACCAATCATAAATACATATGAGACCATTATTAACGCTGTCAAATAAAATGTTCAAATTGTCACCAGAAGCAAACAGACTAGTGTCATCAGCAAATAAAGAAAAACTGAACAGGTTAGAAATTAAAAGTAAGTCATTGATATATATAATAAATAGGAGTGGACCCAATATAGAACCCTGTGGTACACCACAGTTGATGGGTAAAGATTGTGATAACACATTGTTGTAGCAGACATATTGTGATCGGTTCTTCATGTAATCCCGAAACCAGTCAAGAGGAACTCCCCGGACTCCATAGTACTCAAGCTTCTTCAATAGTATTTCATGATTTACAGTGTCAAATGCTTTTGCAAGGTCTAGGAATAGGCCAATGCCAAAGTTTCCTTGATCTAGAGCTTCAGCGATTTTGGATTGAAGGACAACTAGTGGCATGTATGTGGAGTGGTTTTTTCTAAATCCGTATTGGTATGGTGAAAGGAGAGAAAACTTTGATAGGTAACTGTATAATCTTGTGTGCATAACTTTTTCAAAGAATTTGGAAAAATAAGATAATATTGAAATGGGCCAATAATTTGTTACATTATTTTTTTCACCAGATTTATGAAGTGGAACAACTTTAGCAATTTTCAATTGGTCAGGAAATATTACAAATGTTAGGGAACTATTGATCAGAGATGTTAGAGGAGAGACAATTAGTTGGATAGATTGACTTGCTATTAGAGGATCAATACCATCTGGACCACAACTTCTAGATGTTTTTAAACTTTTTGCAATTTTGAGGATTTCAGTTGATGTTACTGGTGTGACATTCATGGAATCGACCACTTGGTTCTTGAGGAAGTCAGTGAAATAAGAACCCTGAGAGTGAATTTGTTTTGCAAGGCTTGACCCAATGTTTGAGAAATACTTGTTAAACATATCAGCAATCAGAGAAGGTGAACTTATTTCGGATCCATCATTTGTGAGAAAATTTTCCTGATGCTCTTTTGATTTGAATTGGCCTAGTAAATTCTTTATCAATTTCCAGATTCCATTAATTTTACCTTCATAAGATTCAAATTTTGAAGAGTATTGTTGTTTGATTGTGGTTGTTTTTAAAGATTTAAATTTATTGCGACAAGTTATGAATTTTTTTCTATTTTCTTCTGATGGGTGTTTTAAAAAATTACGATAGAGATAGTTTTTTTACGGCAGTGTCTTAAAAGTGCAAAGTTCATCCATTCATGGTCAAATTTTATTTTTTTCTGTCTGGGTTTCTCTAGAGGAAAACAGAAATTATATGCAAGGAGATATTCTTTCACAAATAATGAATAAGCAGATGTCACTTTACCATTTTGACCTTGTTGAATGACTTCAGTCCAATCTTTGTTAGTTAATTTATCATGGAACAAATTACTGTTTTTAAATTGTCTTTTGGAGTTTTTTTGATCATTTGAAATGGTTATTTGAAAAGCAAGATCAAGAGAAAGGTAAAGTGGGAAATGGTCAGACAAATCATCAATCAGTATCTTTGAGAGCGTATTTTGAAGAGGGAAGTTTGTGAAGATATTGTCGATTGCTGTTGCTGTTGTAGAACTTTTCCGTGTTGGTTTTATAAAAGCAGGAAACAATAAATGAGATGCAAATGTGTTCAAAAAATCAGAAACAAGAGAAGCATGAACTTCATCTAACAAATTTATGTTAAAGTCACCCAGCAGTAGAATAGTAGTGTTATGGCGATCAATGGAAGTTAATAAAAGATTCAATTCGTCAAGAAAAGTTTGTAAATTTGAGTTTGGTGGTCGATATATCACCCCAGCAATAAATTTTTTATTATTACAACTGAAAGAAACCAGTAACGATTCAAATGAAGAAATTAGTAAATTGTTGTCCTTGTGGACCAAAATGGAACAGGCGATAGAAGCATCGATGAAAAAACCCACACCTCCACCTTTTTTACCCTCACGAGGTTTTGAAAAAAAATTGTAGTGTGGGATGAATATACTGTCAGAGTTTTCTTTATTTAGCCAGGTTTCAGTTACAGCCACAATTTTAGCTGAGGACATGTGCAGTAGTAAGATTAAATCTTGAACTTTATGTACGAGACTTCTGCAATTTACATGAAGGAATGATAATTTCTTATTGGTTGAGTTTTTAATTAAATTGGAAAGATTATCTGGTGTTAAATATGTAACTGGATCATAAAATTGATATAAAAAATGCTGCTCTGGATCAATGTGTCTGTCAAATACAAAAAAAACTTCCTTCATTTCTCCTAACTCGTTATACAGACTTGTCATATTCGTTGGTGTTAGAGTTGTAGACTTTTCAGGAGGATGCAGATGGAAAAGGCTGTCGAGATTCTCTTTTAGCACACCGCCTTTTGTAGGCCTCTTCTGCTTGAATACGAGTTAAATCCCTGTTTATGTAAACTTGGTGAAATTTGACTTCAGAAGAGCTTCTAAGTATGACCGCAGAAGAGAGAAGATCTTTCACATCATCAGGACTGTTTAGCGTGACAGATTTTGACATTGTCTTTTCCTAGTCTGCGAGTTTTGAGTATGCGAGGTTTAACAGTGAGGGCTTCTTCGCAGAAAGTTTCAACAAGTTTTTGATCAGTAATTTTTGAGTCAGTAGGCGTTGGCAATCCAGTAATAATAACATTGTTGGCTCTTATTTTAATATCTTCTCTTTCTTTATCCGTAACAAGAATTGCTTTAGAAGTTGCTTCAACTAGCTTCTGAGTTTGGACTTCAAGAGAAGAAACAGAAGTTTTATCTTCGTTGAGCTTGCTTTCTAATAGACCGGCTGACAGAAAGGTCAACCCGGAATTAAATTGATACAATAGTTTTATTGTTGATTTTGAGACATATATATATATGGAGAACATATTCTGAGAATGGCACTCGATGGCACTCAACGGTTATTTTTTTACGGGGCCATGAAAAATGCCATATTTTCCTAATATTCGGGTAGCAATGTTATAACAGTTTCACTTGATACAATTGATAAAATTAAATTGATACAATGGTTTTGTTGTTGATTTTTAGACATATATATATGGAAAACATATTCTGAGAATGGCACTCGATGGCACTCAATGGTTATTTTTTATGGGGCCGTGAAAAATGCCATATTTTCCTATTATTCGGGTAGCAATGTTATAACAGTTTCACTTAATACAATTGATAAAATTTAATTGGTACAATGGTTTTGTTGTTGATTATGAGACATATATATATGGAGAACATATTCTGAGAATGGCACTCGATGGCACTCAATGGTTATTTTTTTACGGGGCCGTGAAAATGCCATATTTTCCTATTATTCGGGTAGCAATGTTATAACAGTTTCACTTAATTTCAATTGATAAAATTTAATTGGTACAATGGTTTTATTGTTGATTATGAGACATATATATATGGAGAACATATTCTGAGAATGGCACTCGATGGCACTCAACGGTTATTTTTTTACGGGGCCGTGAAAAATGCCATATTTTCCTATTATTCGGGTAGCAATGTTATAACAGTTTCACTTGATACATGAGTTTGAATGGGTTTATTCTTTCTGGAAAACATACATACAAATGTTATAACAATATATAAAAAAAATTGAAAAAAAAAATGGAAAGAAATTGGAAAAATTGAAGAAAAAAAATTTTTGTATAATTTTTTTTTTATAAATAATATTGATGTAGCAGTTATAAGAATGCTACTCGATGTGAGAGTTTTAATTAATTTGTTCATTTAGGAAAACATACATACAAAATCTGTATACAAAAGTATGAAAAACAACTTATACACTTGTAACAACCTCTTCTTCCACTTCCCAGGTTATAAGAAAACTCTAAGAAATCATCATCATAAACATCTACTTGGCTCTTGTACTTCATCAACACTGACTATAGCATCATTACCCACACTCAATTTGAGAAAAGAACCACAGCGATTTTCACGAGCTTCTGTTACATTCTTGCGGATCAACAGCTGTTCTTGACAACATTTTCCACTGCAGAACTTGTATGTGGACTCTATAGGAATGATATCAAGCTGCATATTCTGTTTGAGGCAATCTTTCAGGATGTGGGTAATGAGTAATCGTTGCAGAGATGTGCATATATGTAGAGTAGCAAAGCTGATTTAATCGATCCTTCAAACTACCTCCATACAGAAGCACCAGCAACTTACACCCTGCGAGCATCACCTCTTCATGGGTAGATGTCAAAGACTTAAGATATCTATCAGGTGTTGAATTCCACTTAAGTTGGATATTTCAAAAAAA
Source organism: Erpobdella octoculata (assembly GCA_963978895.1). Classification (NCBI taxonomy): domain Eukaryota; kingdom Metazoa; phylum Annelida; class Clitellata; order Hirudinida; family Erpobdellidae; genus Erpobdella; species Erpobdella octoculata. The sequence continues at coordinate 15,832,025 of OZ022244.1, forward strand.
CTTATCTTTCCATGACACACAAGCATCACCAAAAATATCAGTATAGTTTCCTATGACACTGGCTACTTTTCCAGCTTGTGCATGTTTAAAAGCCTGCTCTACTATTAAAGAGTCAGCAACATCCAAAGCTAAGTAAACATTGTGACCAGCTTCTTGTAGGCAAGTAATCAGGAATGACACAAATCCACACTTATTCTTCATGTTTGACAAAAATGAATTTTGATCTTTCAATGCATTTTTTGTGCCTTCAACAACATCTGGAGCCACATTGCTTGATCCTTAATGCTTGGTTCATTCTCATAACCATCAAAAACTATTACTGCTAAACTACTGCAATGTTTGCTTACATATCTCACATATTGTTGTGCTACTTCGCCATACAAAGTTCCAACATCCCAGTGAACAGCATGAAGCAAATACCCACGTCTATGACATGCAATTAAAACTCTGGTAGTGAAGAAGACTGAACATCTTGCAGAGTTATGTGATCTTTTGATTAATTTCTTTTTCATCCACTTCTCGGTATATACTGAATAATTGTTTGGTGCAAAAATACTGGGCTTTATATCAAGTATATTCTGCTGTGTTAGCAGCTCAGAATCAAGCACCTCAAGCCATGAATACAGTTTTTCAAATGTTTCCAATTTCATACCCTCTACTGACAATTCTGAAGAAGTTATGGTGACAGCTCACATGATAAATGGCATCCTCAGCACACAGACAATCGCATGAATTAATACGACCTAACACTTCCAGACCTCAGAAACTGACCTTATGTTTTCTGCTATACTCAATTAAATGATCCACTCCTTTGCTTACATCCGCTATATCCTTGTCTACTTGTCTGCAGTTTCAAGAAATGAGATTTGACAAATCGAACTAGAGTTTTCATCAAAATTGTGTAAAATCAAAGCCATGTGTTTGAATTATTTTATGCTTTACAAATAAGAATCAAAAATAACATGTTTAAGACTTAAACTTTAAGTAAAAGGCAAAGGTGATGTTTATTTAAAAGAAATATTTATATGAATACTAGCTGGGTTACCCGGCGTTGCCCGGGGAATTTAAAGGTTTTTTTTATCGTTTTTCTCTCTGGCTCCCGTTTCCTTAACCGCTCGTTTGCCCGGGCATCTTTGCATCTATTGAAACATTTATGCAGATACTTTTGATTTTTAATTAAAAGAAATACAACAAACACATACAGTCATTTTATTGCAAAGCTTTCTGATACACAATGTTTTTTGTTTTTCCATAAGGTGCATTAATAGTTATACTATTATACTTAAAATACATTAATAGTTATATTGATATACTCACTCACAATAAATTTTTCAATTTTCTTGTCTGTAAGCACAAAATAATATCTGTTAGACTAAAAGTAGCACAAAATAATATCTGTTAGAGGTTAGAGTGGTTAGACTGGTAGAGCGATAATGATAGCCTGACACACAACGACCGAAACAATTTACAATTTAATATATACACAACAATAATTAACAATTAAATAATATAAAAATAGTAGCCTAAGTAAATAATATAAGAATAGTAGCCAAAGTTTTTAAATTACTTTGATTTCGAGAAACCGAGACGATAAACAGCGAATGTAAACAAAACATAGCTCTGATACAATAGCGAAAATATTTAAAAAAATTAATTTTCTAAAACATTCAAAAACATTTGAACGATATACAGTAATTAAAAAAATAATAGTATAGTATATAGTATATTATATATTACTTTTGATATATTGATATATTGATATAATTGATATAAGTAAAATAATACTCACTTTTGATTTTGAGAAATCGCGACAACCAACAACGACGGAACAGAAGTCGAAAGCAACCCTAAGCTCGTTAAGCCGCGATATAATTGCATAGATAAAATATTTCTAAAAATTAATTTTCTAAAATTGCATAGATAAAATATTTCTAAAAATTAATTTTCTAAAAACATTCAAAACAATTTTTTTAAATAAATGAGATTGTTTGTTAGGTGGTAAATGTTTATTATGTAAAATTTCGTGCAAATCCCTTCATTGGTTTTGGCGTTATGAATGAACATACGTTGCCTTTTATATATATAGATTAATATTACTTTATAAATATATATATATATATATATATATATATATATATATATATATATATATATATATATAATAAATAAAGAACAAATAAACAGTAATAAACATTTAAGACCTGTATAATATAGTAGCTTATGTATATTGTGTGGGGTTTGAAAAGTAAGCTATTATACCGGTTAGATTCATTGACAATCATAAAATTGAAGTAGAACACTTTTCTAACAACTTAGCAAATTATTGACCAGTAAATCGTTTTAAAAAAAATTCGTTTTTTCGGAGTTTTATTGACGCAACTGCGCATTATCGCTCTCTCGCAAAATACGCTAAAAATAATGAGCAAAAACCTTTCAAATTAGGGTGCCATTAATATCCATCAACTAACCAACCTATTTAGCTAAAAAAAAATTCAGAAACGCTTGTCGCGATTTAATTCCGGGTCCCCCATATAAAAACTCGTAGATCAGATGAGGCAGAAGTTGGCTGCGCAGCTGGATCCCCGAACTATAGTGCAAAAAAAAGTTCGTGCATTGGGGTTGTGCTATAGATCGTTGGAAAGGTATTTAAAAAAGAAATATAATGGTGTAAAAATAAATTTAATATTGCAAAAAATAAAAAAGTTATAGGCGAAAAACCGTCGCCGTCCCTATGTAAATGTATGGAGACGATTGTTCATACCCTGATCTATATTTTGCTTCATAACTTTTTTATTTGTTGGACTATTTTCCAAAAAGTGAAATGAAATCAAAATGGAACTTAACTCTCCTCAGATTGTTCTTATTTTCGAGTTGAGTCTTGTTTTTTCTGAGAAAATCAAACTTTGCACGTATTTGTGTTTTGTATCAAAAAATTTCAAAGTTCAACTTGGGAAACCGCACGCCACTTCACTCGTTCAACTGTTTTACCATATAATCTTCATATAATTCTTGCCCGTCCACATCACAACTGTAAGCTTCTCCAAATTTTTCACAATGCTATTCCAAGTAGCTTGTTTCGGCTTTAAAACACAACACTTCCATATCAAGAAGAAATCCAAATTTTTCCTCAATTTCTTGTAAACGAACGCTTCTACTTTTTAAATCAGTTACAATACAATACAATACAAAGTAAAATTTATAACGCGCCCTTATAAAAAACAAGTCTTTCGCAAAAGCGCGCAGTTCGACAATATCTCCTAGTCAAAGAACTTACTAAAGAGATAAGTTTTTAATTTAGTTTTAAATTGAGTAGCGTCTTTAGATTGGCGAATATGTACAGGCAAGCTGTTCCAGTAAGTTGGGCCAGAGATGGCAAAAGCTCTGTTTCCAAATTGGAGACGAGACCGGACAGAGACGAAGTCGTCCCTGCTAGTAGAACGAAGACGCCGCCTTGCAGGGAGCGACGAGCATGGCGAAACGAGAGATGACAGATAGGAGGGAGAAGATCCAGTGAATACGTTAAACATTAAGAGGCATATTTTAAAATTTATTCTAGCAGGGATAGGTAGCCAATGAAGTTGACGTAAAGTTGGGGTGATGTGGTCTCGGGGACCGAGATCTTTGACAAGCCGAGCGGCTGCATGGAGTACTGAAGTAAGGGGTTTTAAGGACGATGATGGTAGACCTGTCAGCACTGAGTTGCAGTAGTCTACTCTTGAGATGACAAAAGCCTGAACTAGGGTACGAATGCACTGCTCGTTAAGGCAGCGCTTCACTTGACGGATTCGGCGTAGATGGAAGTAGCAGGCCCTTGTAATGGCGGAGATATGGTGGGTCATTGACAAGCCAGAGTCAAGATACACTCCGAGATCACGAACAACATTCGAAGACGAGATCGTGCAGTCACCGATATTAATAGAGCCTGAACTCATGGATATGGGCTGAGGCCTTCGATCAAACCAGATGAGTTCTGTTTTAGAAGTATTGAGCTTCAGGCGCATGGCTGAGCACCATTTTTGAATTTCAACAAAACAGTTTGCAAGCTTTGTTTTAGCTAGGTAGATGTCTTGTGTGGCAAGTTGAATATATAGCTGGGTGTCATCAGCATAGAGGTGAATAAGAACTTCGTGTCGAGAGGCGATGTTGACAATATAAGAAGTGTAGAGAATGAAAAGAAGGGGTCCAAGGATTGAACCTTGAGGAACACCGAAAGAAACATCGTACTTTTTGGAGGTTTGCTCACCAAGACGAACCTTATGAGAACGATTAGAGAGAAAAGAGATTAACCACTGAAGAGCGGCAGAAGTTATACCAAACTGTAATTCAAGGATTGAAAAAAGAATGGCATGGTCGACACAGTCGAAAGCAGCACTAAAGTCAAGCATTAAGAGAGCGGTTATGAATCCGGAATCAAGGGCAAGGACAATGTCGTTATAAACTTTAACCACAGCTGTTTCTGTGGAGTGATAACGTCTGAATCCAGATTGAGTAGGAGGAAGTAGTTTATGTATTTCAACATAGTTAGAAAGTTGACGGTGGACGACTCGTTCCACTAGTTTAGAAACAAACGATAAGGTAGAAATAGGGCGGTAGTTGGCAGGATCAGAGGGATCAAGGCCAGGTTTTTTTAGTAGTGGGCGAATTATGGCACGTTTGTGAGGTTCAGGCAGATTAGTCTGGGAAAGTGAGGAGTTGATTAACATTGCAAGAATTGGAGCAAAAGTGAGGCGCATGGATTTTAGCAGATGCACAGGGGCGGAATCGAGCTCGCACTGCTTTGTTGTGGAATCGATGAGAAGTTTAGTTACATCATCAGGAGACATTTTTTCAAAAACATCAAAACCAGGAGGAAACGGTGTATTGATTGCGAAATCGGGCGGGTCGAAGTTTTTGGTCGAGTCACGAATGTCAACAATCTTATTTCCAAAAAAGTCAAGTAGATCATCGGGTGAAATCCATGATGAAGTTTCTGAAGTTGGAGTGAGGAGCGAATGTAATGATCTCCAGAGAGTTCGACCATCACCTTGAACGTTTTCGATGCGCTGTTTAAGGTAACTAGAGCACTTGAATTGAAAGAGTCTCCTCTGGCTTTTAATCTGAGATCGCCAACGCTGCTTCTTTATGATGTTAAGAGGATCTCTGGTAGATTGGCGTTCGAGACGACGGGTGGAACGTTTAGAGATCAGGCATTCACTATCAAACCAAGAGCAGCCAGTTATTTTACGTTTTGTTATTTTTCTAAGAGGAGCATGTCTATTAAGTAATTCCTCCATGGTGGAATCGTATAGGGAGAAAAGTTTATCTGCTGCTTTGACTTCTTGAGAGAAAGTAAGCTGGTAGAGTTCGGAAGCAAGGAGATCAGCCTGGAAGGCTGACATGTTAAATTGAGCAAAAGATCGACTCTCAGCTGTCTCAAAGATTAATGGTGGAGGTTGATGGTTAAGTTCGAATTTGATGATTGAATGGTCAGATAAAGATGGTGGAGCTGTATGAAGATTAGAGATGAGTGTATCGGGCATGCGGACAATGACGACGTCGAGAGTGTGGCCACGATCATGAGTACGCTCCTGCACCAATTGTTCGAGACCGTGTGAAGACAGCAGTCGGTGGAAGTGCTTAGTGTTAGGTTGGTCTGGCTTGTCAAGATGGAGGTTGATGTCACCAAGGATTAGAATTTTACAGTTGAATTTAGCTAATGTGGCGAGTAAATCAGCAAATTCAGCAAAAAATGTTTTGCAGACCGTCTCGGACCCGGGGCGGTAAATGGAAAGGACGAGAATATTGAAGTTGTGCTGAAGTCTGAAGTATGTGGCGAGGTATTCGAAGGTAGAAAACTCACCAATGTCTTTAGACGTTGCTTTAAATTTGTCTTTATAGATGATACAGATGCCCCCACCTCTAGGACCATGGATGTTGAGGCCGCCCTGAGGTAGAGGCCGTGCTTTTTCAATAGATTTATATGTTGATGGTGTAGAAGCAATGAGAGAAGGTGAGAAGGAGGACTCGTGATGTGTCTCAACAACGCTAAAAATATCCAAGTCTTCAGAAACAATGTATTCCTGAATTGCAGCCGATTTATTAGAGATAGAACAGGCATTCCAGGAACCGACTTTACATTTGAGGAGGCCCGATTGCAAGCTTGAAGCGGGAGCCAGGCAAGGATGTTTAGGATTCCACAGTTAACAGACGGTCGGCAATCCTTTTCATAAATCTTTCCATTTCTTCCTTAGCTAATAAACCAGCATCTCTCGATGTTTCACCATCCATTCTTTTCTTTCTTTTTTGACGTCTTTCAAATTCAATGTCCTTGCAAATTAAAATTCCTTCTTTCAGTGAGTCACTAACTAACACTCTTTTTCATCATGAAAATAATTTTGGAGAGCTTTTAAATCTAAAGCTGCTTAGTGAAAGTTCATTTAGGGTCCTGCAACCTCTTTTGAATTCGGTCAATACAATTAAGATCTTGTTCCAAAACCCTAGCTACGTTAGACATTCAAATGTTAATATTCGATAATAGAGTTGGTTTGCGTTGCTTTTAGTTTCACTAGTCGCGCTTTTATCGTCCATTATGTTCTGGAGAACTTCCACTATTTGCTCGAGATATTTGTAAACAGGTTTTACTGATTCCATTTTTGCGCTCAACCTGGTATCGGAGTCAGACTTTAAAGCCACACGTACAACACACGCTACTATTCTGCATTTTTTTCAAATACAAAATCACATTTGTAGATAGAAAGAGAACTAGAGGCATAGAGGACATAGAGAAACAAGCGAAAAACGAATGTTTTTTCCTATGCAGTTTTTTAATACACATATTTATATTTATAAAAAGATTTTTTTATTTTCATTTGCGTATTTATACGTTAGGCGCTTTTTCGCACCCCTTCAGTTGGCGCCCATGGCACGTGCCATGCTTGCCATACCCTAGTTACGCCTCTGTTCATTAAGTAACATTACATTACATTACAGTTTATTACAATGCGCCGACAAAACTTATATGCCCCTACTATTGGCGTTAAATAAATTTGATTTGATTTGATATAAAAAAAATTCATATAAAGAAAAAGTTAAAGCACAAAAATTGTTATTAACAAAAAATCTTTTTATATTGTTACAATATTGCCAATCGTACACGGAGTTTTTGTAGTTTATTAAAAGATAATAAAATAAATCTTTTTTACTTTAAAATAACTTCTTTATTTTTCAGGTCGACATGCCGGTAATCGTTAAATAAACCAGTGATACAAATATATCACTACCCCGTTCTTAATCCTGTTTGTCCCGAACAGCTTTGTCACCTCCGAAAAACTTGACAGGGTGATGAATTCTCGGAGCCTTCATTTTCACTCGCGGCTTTGACCGCAGTCTTTGAACGACATGGTCAATTCTTTCTACATTCGGAATCAGTTTTTTTCTCTGGAGTCTATGTGATATTCAACTTTCGTGTTTTGTATTGGAAAACCATGCCACTCGCATTACCTAAAGGGGTAGGCGCCTATAAATGGCTGCCTTTGCAAGTACCCTCCCTCCCTCGCCTTGAGCAAGACTTGTCTTGATAAGGCGTATGCTAAATCTCAATAAAATCTCAATAAATCGTTTGCCCTAATTGTTTTCTCACTTGATTGCTGATCACAGCAAGTGATGTTCACAAGCTTTTCCATAAACCTCATTGTCACATGAGCAGCCTCAGGAAACGCTCTGAGGTCGTCATACCTACAATCTGGCCTTTGAATCTTCGCGACAGCATCTCATTATTTCCATCAAGCCCGAATTGTTTGATATCCCCGTGACATCAAAGCGGACAGCCACGTCGAGGAAAACGCCTCCACTACAACTCCACACCTGAACCTATTTTTAAACGCGCGACAACCCATCAGCAAAACTAACATCATATCGACACGACTCCTCTACAGCTTGGTCGCAAAAATCCCGCGGACCCCTATGCAAAACTCTGGTTCTCCCAACACGTCAGGAGTTGTCTGCAACGGGCGTGGGCACCACCAGGCACCTCAAAAACCTTTTTCCACGGATCCGACGCATATTCCCAAGAATCTGTCAAAGTCTAGCAACGTCAGCCCTATGACCCACCTTTCTTTGTTTTCCTCGTGCCCCATCTGATTTGTGCAGTTTGTCCGACCGTCATCTGTCACGTGTTCTAAGACAGCTGATGGACTCCGGTTCAAACTGAGCTTTGCCGCAGCAATCCACAATATTTTCTTTACCAGCAACACGCTGGTCCAGAACTGTGTCCACCACTGCTTTAGCCGTTTCTGTGACCAGACTCTAAACAGCCTTACCATCCAGACCACACTCAGACAAACCATTACCAGAAACTCCCATTTTCATCCTTTGTGTTTGTGTTTTCTGACAGGAACCAGGCCCCCCACCAAACAGTTACAATTGGGTTCCTTCCTAAAAAAATAACTAGAAAAAGTGTTTACTTTCAATCGCTCTCAATTATATTGTCATTGTTCGAAACAGTTTTGGCAAACAATTTTTTATCAAAGTTGTTGATTATATCATTGTATTTTATTGGTTGAACAAAATCCTTTTCACTGAACAATATAGCCCAAGTTAAGATTATTTGTTGATTTTTTGTGAAGAAAGTTAAAGTTATATGCTGTTCTCAGATGATGTGCTTCGTCCAAGAAAATAATTACAAAACGCCTTAATTCTATGTCCTTTTTATCAATGACAATCAATGTTATTCAGCAATTTTTGTACAGCTGCACAATGAACAGTCTAGTTATTTTGCTGGTTTTTCTAAACAATTCATTCCATAGGAAAATAAAAAATAAATTTAGGATTTCTTTAATTTCATTGAAGCCTTCTTAGTTATACTGGTGACCCAACTTACAGTATTGTTTCTTACGGTAGTTCTTTTACAGGTTTTGAACGAACTAATATTAATTCCGTGGTTAAACTAATTAGCGCCGCACCAGCCGTGTCGTCACCAATCGATCCGCTGCCGATGTGGCTGTTGAAGGAATGTGCTGACGTAGTGGCCCCTTTCATCACGGACCTGTTCAACCTGTCGATGTCTAGCGGTGTCGTCCAGGCCACCTTCAAAACAGCCATTGTGACACCGATTCTTAAAAAGACCGGCCTGGACGAGTCTGACCCAAGAAATTACCGGCCAATCTCCAACTTGGCCACACTGGGAGAACTTCGCGAACGCGTAGTTGCTGGTCAACTTACATCTTATCTAAATCTCAACAAGTTATTTCCGGAGCTTCAGTCTGCCTACCGCCAACATCGCTCAACCGAAAGTGCACTCGTAAAAGTTGTCAATGACATTATCCTAGCCATTGATTCTGGCGACATTGCATTACTGTCGTTGTTAGACCTCTCATCGGCATTCGACACGGTCGATCATGATATACTGCTGGAGAGACTTAAGCTATCCTTTGGCGTCCAATCAACGCCTTTATCCTGGATAAAATCATATTTGTCAGAACGATCTTACACTGTCAGTTTTTGCGGGGCTATGTCACAAGTCGACACTGTCTATTGTGGTGTACCACAAGGATCTGTCCTTGGACCACTACTTTTCATTTTATATACTGCTGACATTGAAAAAATAATTCAGTCATTTGGCTTATCTGTACATTTATACGCCGATGACACTCAATAGTACTGTAGCAACAGACTGGTTGATGCAGCCACCCTTAAAAGAAAAACTGCTGAGTCAGTACAACAGGTGGCACAGTGGATGGCCTCCAACAGGCTTCAACTGAATGCTGGCAAAACTGAATGTATGTGGTGTGCTACGACGCGTCGACAGCTCTTTCTTGACTGCTGCCCAATTGACCTAGGTGGTTCAACTGTTATGGTGCAGGACCTTGGTGTGCTGCTCAGCTCAGACATGTCCATGACTGGTCACGTGGGCAAGGTGGTCGGAGATAGCTATTACAAGCTGCAACAACTCAAGACATGCCGACGATGCATACCAGTATCAGTTGCGTTGTCACTGGTTAATAGCTTTGTTGTCTCAAAAATTGACTATTGCAACGCTCTGCTCGCTGATCAACCTGACTATGTCCTCTGTCGCTTTCAGTCAGTACTCAACACTGCAGCGAGACTTGTTTTTGGTCTGAAGAAATTTGACCACATCTCAGATATCATGCGTGACAAACTTCATTGGTTAAGGACTCGAGAGCGTGTCGAATTTAAACTGTGTCTGCTGGTTTTCAAGGCCATGCTTGGACTCGCGCCTGAATACATCACGTCAATGTGCTTGCCCGTCAGTTCAGTTGAATCCCGTCGGCGATTGCGTTCTGCGACCGCTGGAGACCTGGTCGTGCCTGCGACGACTACCAAGTTTGGACAACGGGCCTTATCTGTCGCCGCTATTAAAGCATAGAACTGTCTTCTATTTCTATTCGTTTATCTTGTTCTGTTGAGGCTTTTAAAAAAGCTCTTAAGACTCATCTGTTCAGTAAGTCTTATAACTAAACTTTTTTTTTATTTTATTTATTTATTTTTTTTATTTATTCTTGTGTTTATCCGAGGTTTTTGACGTTTTGTACAGCGCTCTTTTGATGACTATTTCATTGTACTGTGCTATATAAATTATCCATGTTATTATTATTATTATACTGATGTCAAGCAAAAAAGGGTCTTTTGAACTTGTTCTCTGAGATAAGTGACTGCAGTTTCTTTTTATGTAATGCAAATAATTCTTAAACGGGATCGTTTTATCAAAACCTGATTTATATTGCCTTTATTTTACCATTTGAGGTGTCAGTATTTGCGCTGTCTAAAATTTCAAACTTCTGCTAGGCTTAAATATTGATTCGGAACGAGATATAAAGCTAAATCACGATGATCAAAATGAAAGGCTATGGGCGGAATATGCTGCCAATGAGCTTGCCTCAGTTGCCGTAATCAGGGCCGGATTAAGGGTACTGTGGGCCTAAGGCTGATTATTAAAGAAGTTCCTAATATTCTACTCCAAAAATAATGATATACGTGTTTTACCATTTTTTAAAAATTTGGTTTCCAGGACTTCAAATATGGGGTGGAATATAGGGTTACTTGGTTTTTAAATTAACTGCTACTCAAAAACTGTAAATGCTACAAAAGTAAAATTAGTATTTAGTTTCTACTCTAAAAATAATGATATACGTGTTTCACCATTTTTTGAAAATTTGGTTTCCAGGACCTCACATGTGAAGTGGAAAAAGGGTTATTTGATTTTAAAATAACTGCTACTCAAAAACTGTAAGTGCTACAGATGTGAAAATTAGTATTTTGAGGTTTTGTGCCGGTTAAAAGTAGATGAGTTCAGTTTATCACCGGACGGACGGGCCAAGCCGTTATTTTAGGGTCTTCATACGGCCCTGCCCAAACCTTAAATCAAGGTGGGACGGGCCGAGATTTTTAACCAAGTATATAGACATTTTAGTGATTTTAGGGTGTTCAGACGGGCCGGGCTAAACCTGAAGTCAAGGTGGGACGGGCCGAAGTTTTTCATCAAGTATATAGAACATCTAGGCCTGTAAAAACGGGCCAGGCCCATATTAGACGGGCCGTGCTGGGCCAGGAATTTCGGTTTTTGAAACGGGCTGGGTCAAGTTGTCGACGGGCCGAGCCGAGACCTAAAAAATTGATCCGTGCTGTATTCTACTATGTATGCACGGTTCAAATTCTCTAATTTCATGCGAGCGAAGCCGCTACGGGCACTGCTAGTTATCTATATAAATATATATAAATGAATGTTTGTATGTATGTATGTATGTATGTATGTATGTATGTATGTATGTATGTATGTATGTATGTATGTATGTATGTATGTATGTATGTATGTATGTATGTATGTATGTATGTATGTATGTATGTATGTATGTATGTATGTATGTATGTATGTATGTATGTATGTATGTATGTATGTATGTATGTATGTATGTATGTATGTATGTATGTATGTATGTATGTATGTATGTATGTATGTATGTATGTATGTATGTATGTATGTATGTATGTATGTATGTATGTATGTATGTATGTATGTATGTATGTATGTATGTATGTATGTATGTATGTATGTATGTATGTATGTATGTATGTATGTATGTATGTATGTATGTATGTATGTATGTATGTATGTATGTATGTATGTATGTATGTATGTATGTATGTATGTATGTATGTATGTATGTATGTATGTATGTATGTATGTTAGTGTGTATGTATGTGTGTATGTATGTATGCATGTATGTCCTTTATGCATTGCTACGCCATTCATCTGATTGTAATGAAATTTTCACACAACCTTAAGAGTCAAGGGGAATTAAATATAGTGAAAAAAATTTGAAATCCGTCACAAAATGAGCGGAGCGCAGCGGGTGAGTGAGCGGGAACTATATACATATATATATCTATATATATAAAAGAACATGTCCTGACTGACTGACTGACTGACTGACTGACTGACTGACTGACTGACTGACTGATGACTGACTGATAATCAACGCCGAGCTCAAACGCCTCATCCTAGGAACGTGAAATTTGGAACTTATATTACTTTTATAGCGTAAACATCCGCTAAGAAAGGATTTTTGAAAATTTTGCTACTGAGGGGAAAAAACTGAAAAACAAACTTTTTTCTAAAACAATGTATATCTCGAAAACCAAAAATGAGGAGATTTTGAAATATGGTATATAGATTCTTTTTGAAAAATAAAAAGATACGTGTTTCACCATTTTTGAAAATTCGGTTTCCCGGACCTCAAATGTGGGTTGGAAAATTGGGTTATTTGGTTTTTAAAGTAGCTGCTACTCAAAAACTGTGAATGCTACAAGAGTAAAAATTAGTTTTTAGTTTCTACTCCAAAAATAATGAAATACGTGTTTTAGCATTTTTTGAAAATTTGGTTTCCAGGACTTCAAATGTGGGGTGGAAAATAGGTTATTTGTTTTTTAAAGTAACTGCTACTCAAAAACTGTAAATACCACAGATAAAAAAATTAGTATTTAGTTTCTATTCTAAAAATAAAGATATACCTGTTTTACCATTTTTTAAAAATTTGGTTTCCAGGACCTCAAATGTGGGGTGGAAAATAAGGTTATTTGGTTTTTAATGTAACTGCTCCTCAAAAACAATAGATGCTACAGGAGTAAAAATTAGTATTTGGTTTCTATTCCAGAAATAATGATATACGTGTTTTACCATTTTTTGAAAATTTGGTTTCCAGGACTTCAAATATAGGGTAGAAAATAGGGTTACTTGGTTTTTAAAGTAACTGCTACTCAAAAACTGTAAATGCTACAAAAATGAAATTAGTATTTAGTTTCTACTCTAAAAATAATGATATACGTGTTTCACCATTTTTTGAAAACTTGGTTTCCAGTTCCAGGACCTCAAATATGAGGTGGAAAAAGGGTTATTTGATTTTAAAATAACTGCTACTCAAAATATGTAAGTGCTACAGATGTGAAAAATAGTATTTTGAGGTTTTGTGCCGGTTAAAAGTAGATGAGTTCAGTTTATCACCGGACGGACGGGCCAAGCCGTTATTTTAGGGTCTTCATACGGCCCTTCCCAAACCTTAAATCAAGGTGGGACGGGCCGAGATTTTTAACCAAGTATATAGACATTTTAATGATTTTAGGGTGTTCAGGCTAAACGTGAAGTCGAGGTGGGACGGGCCGAAGTTTTTCATCAAGTATATAGAACTTCTAGGCCTGTAAAAACGGGCCAGGCCCATATTAGACGGGCCGTGCCGGGCCAGAAATTTCGGTTTTTGAAACGGGTTGGGCCAAGTTGTCGACGGGCCGAGCCGAGACCTAAAAAATTGATCCGTGCAGTACTCTATTATGTATGCATGGTTAAAATTCTCAAATTTCATGCGAGCGAAGCCGCTACGGGCACTGCTAGTATATATATATATATATATATATATATATATATATATATATATATATATATATATATATATATATATATATATATATATATATATATATATATATATATATATATATATATATATATATATATATATATATATATATATATACATATACATACATAAATAAGGGAAAACGGGAACGGGAAGCCAACTGAGAGCGAAAGATAGAGCGGGAAAGGGAAAGCGACCGAGAACGGGAAAGCAACCGGGAGCGGGAAAGCGGCCGGGAGCTGGAAAACGACCGAGAGCGGGTAAGCGACCGGGAGCGGAAAAGCAACCGGGAACGCGACGGGAACGGGAAAGCGGGGAAGGAAACGGGAGCGAGAGAGACAAATATTAGAAAAACCTCTAAAAACCCCGGGCAACGCCGGGTGCCCCTGCTAGTTATTAATAAATAAAATAACAAAAAATTTCTTTATTTTTGTTAACATTTATTTAATTGATAGGTCCGCGGTCAGCATTTTACCCACCCCGACGCGTTTCAATACTAACAGGTTACGCATTGTATATTCTTCGAAATAAGGCGAACCAGGCCGAATCTTTCAAAACCCTTTCTTAGTGAGCACCTAAAACTCAAGAAAAAGATTTGTTCCAAATTTCATTACAATCCGTTCAGTAGTTTTTACGATTTGTGACGAGTCAGTCAGTCAGTCAGTCAGTGGTATTTGAGTTTTATATATATAGATTTCATCAAGGTTCAAAATTTAAACAATGTCTGGGACATGGTAGAACGTAAGGACGTAAGTAGTTCTTAACTCGTTTAAAGAACAGAAAACGATCGTTTTCCACTTCAGTTAGTGACCATGAGGGTAAAAAACAATCGCAGAGCTGTTTCAACATTTGGAAAACTTTAACTTACATTCGTTTTAACAACAATTTTATACAACCACATAGATTTGGTTTCAGAATTGCTTTTTCTTTAGAGGACATTCTTTTACAAATGTTACAAATTGCTTATATTTGTGTGAAAAATCTTCCTTAAAATCAGGATACTTTTCACGCATGATACAAACTCCTTTAGCAATTTCTGATGCAGACAAATTTGCTGGAAAGTTCCTTACGATAGCAAACACTTTATCAATATCTTCGTAGGCTACGATCCGTTTTGAAAACTCTTGCATTATCAGTAATTGGTATGAGCGTTTGAACTCAAAATGCTTCCTTGTCAGTGAAATCTACATTTTTTTCTTTCTTTTTTCAGCAGTCTTTTTTTTGTTTCGAAGCGTGTAAGTGCGTATATTGGGTCCACATTATGGCTAAAATATTACCATTTTTGCAATCCGCGTCTTTTCCCAGGTGCAGAACTGCGATGCTCCCTCTTTAATACGTGCCTGATAATATATTTCATTACACTAGTCTCTGTTTTACCGGTTATCGAACAAGAATATCAATATTTAGACAGATAATAAATGAGCTAATATTTTCCTCGGCCGATATTTTCAGGGCCGATTATTTTTTAGGTCCAATAATTTCAGGGCCAATATTTTTAGGGCCAAAATTTTTTAGGGCCGATTTTTTTCCAGGGCCTAAGGCTATAGCCTTAGCAGCCTAATGGTTCATCCGGCCCTGGCCGTAATGGCATTGTTTCTCATAATCTATCAGTGATGGGCAGCAAACTACTTTCAAGTAAAAAAAAAAAAAGAAAGTAGTTAAACTTTTCTGTATTCACATTTACTTTTAGTAGTTAAACTATGTAGTTAACTACTTTTTGTCAGAGGTAGTTTAACTAAAGTAGTTAAATACTGTAAAGTAGTTAACTATTTTTAACTACTTTTAACTGCTTTTTTCTATAAACTTGTACACTAATACATTGCATTGCTGTATTAGGCCTCACATGATCACCATTAATTATGTTCACCATCTAATTTATTAAATAAAGCCATGACAAATTAAATCTATCAAGTCTTTTTTTTAATACCTATTGTAGAGGTCTTCGCAGTTGCTATAATTTGTCTACCTAGTATCAGACTGAGACTTCACAGAAAATAGGATACTAAATTTTTATATTTTTTCTGCCTGCAAAAGCAGAAAATAGGGTAAAAATCGACCTCCCAAAAACGTATAAGACCATCCATAGCCTCAAGATTGAGTGAATCCTCTCTATCCTCAAAATGTTACAAAGATTTTTTTATAAGTTACAAAACAAACAGTATGCACAAAGACAACATTCAAAACAGAAGTCAAATTTAGAGAATAAAAAATCTACAGTACAAAATCAAGACGGCTATTCTTTCTGGCTGCAAATCTATCAATAAAATCATCTGTTTTTAAAGGCAATGCGTTATGGATATGTAATAATGCCAGGCCAGTTAAACGCTCATCTGTGGTTCTGTTGCGCAATGAGCTTTTCAATATTAATCAACATCTTCATGGCACTGAAGCTCCGTTCAGCTGTACATGTAGTAATGGGAATGGTGAAGAAAATCCAAAGCAGTGTCTTGATTGTTGTCAATCTAAAATGCAAAATCAATAAATAATATAAAAAATACTGATATTGTAGTTCAAACTTGCTTAATTAGTATACCTGTCAGGAATTAAATCTACTGTTGGTAATAATGTTGTAGGATGGTTTTCCAGATGTAAACAAAATTCCTTCCATTCCAAATATTCATTATAAACCGTTTCCTCATCTGGATGTCACATTACAGCTGTGTACTGCCTCACAGTTTTTACCACATCAGTCCAACTGTGTTGAGTAATCAACGCTGGTAGCAGAGTTGATATTTTCTAACCTCATTGACCATATATATATATATATATATATATATATATATATATATATATATATATATATATATATATGGCAAATAGAAGCAGAAACGGAAATGGTGCATAAGAGTCATCTTCAAGGCACCTCGTTTTGCCTCTGTTTCCACATTTTTTGACCAAGGACAATTGTTGAACTTGGACCAAATTTATATTTATAAAGTTTTAATTTTTATGTTTAAATATTTTAATAATGAATTAGCCGCAATATTTAAAAATTACTTTATTTTATCAAAAAATGTACATCCTAACAACCTACGTATAGTAGATAATGTTAGAATAGGTACTTATAAAACTAATCTTCGAAAATATTTCATAAAATACCTAAGCCCGAAGATTTGGAATAATGCGTTTTCAAATCTAAATATGTCTTCTTTACAAACCTTCAAAAAGTCAGCAAAGGTTTTCAGTGTAAATAAAGACTTAGATTGCTATACGAACATCTTATTATAATTTTTCCTCAATTTTTCAAATTTGTTTATGACATTTTCAGTTTTCTGATTTTTTATTTTGATTCTATTATGACCTTGTATTGATTTTATTTGTTTTGAGTGATTACAACATTTTAAGGTTGATTGTCTCGCGGAGAGCTCGTGTGGACTCCACCGTGCATTAACATTTCTTAGAGCGTGACACGACGTGTTTAACTTCTATATAGCCGTACAAAGAATTATTGAACTATGGGGGCTCCCCTTATTCCAGAATCCTGGCTACGCCACTGGGCTTGTACATAACTTACTTAGAACGTTTTTTCAAATCAAATCAAATCAAACTGAATTTGTATAGCGCTATTTCCGTAGTGTTCAATAGCGCTATTTCCGTAGTGTTCAATAGCGCTCGGTCGTGAACTTATTAAACAGATGTGTTTTAAGTCCACGACATCAAAATGTAATGTTGCTGGTGTGGTAGACTATATTTGAAACAAGGAAAAAACAAACGTGAGATCAGAATATGCTTTAAAAAGTTCAACTTTTGGGGTGCATAAGTTCCCAAAAGGAGATTGATTTTTTCGTCCTCGGTAGATTTTTGCTCTGGCTACGGCCTTGAACCGACTTAGGTACTTCCTTTCGCTTCATTGAGCATGTCGAA
The DNA here is from genome assembly GCA_963978895.1 of Erpobdella octoculata. Lineage (NCBI taxonomy): Eukaryota > Metazoa > Annelida > Clitellata > Hirudinida > Erpobdellidae > Erpobdella > Erpobdella octoculata. The sequence goes on from OZ022244.1 coordinate 15,849,793, forward strand.
CGAGTCGACTGCAGGGGCGCAACTAGCGGGGGGGGGGCGAAAGCTCCCCCAGGCCAAATCGGAGGGCCCTGCAATTTTTCCAAATTCGATGAATTTTTCTTTGGGTGGGGGTGTTACATTTATTTATAAACTTATTATGTTAACATTTGCTTTTTCTATCTATATATATAACAAGTAAATTAAAAACGAATTTTTAAAACCAATGCTCTTATATGTAATTAAAACACAAATTTTGCAATCAATTTTTTCTTATATTACTCTTTTATTTTATATTAAAGTCGAAATATCTTAATTATATCGAAATATCAAAATAAATTAAAATTAACTAAATTAATTGACTTATTGTAAAACTAATAATTGAATATTGCATTGTCTTCTATTTTGAGCATGTATGCAAAATTTGAAAAAAATCTATCATCAGGAAGTGACTCAAAAATTGATTGCAAGATTTGAAACAGACAGAGAAACAAACAGACAGACAGAGAAACAAACAGACAGACAGAGAAACAAACAGACAGACAGAGAAACAAACAGACAGACAGAGAAACAAACAGACAGACAGAGAAACAAACAGACAAACAGAGAAACAGAGACGACGAGTTAATAAAAGCATTGGTAAAAATGAATGTTTGTATATATGTATATATTCATGTCCTTTATGCATTGCTACACCATTCATCCGATCGTAATGAAATTTTCACACAACCTTGAGAGTCAAGGGGAATCAAATATAGAGAAAAAAAATTTGAAATCCGTCACAAAATGAGCGGAGCGGAGCGGGTGAGCGAGCGGGAACTATATATATATATGTTTGTGCGTATGTATGTGTGTATGTATGTATGTGTATGTGCATGTATGTGTGTCTGTGTGTGTGTTTATGTATGTACTAGCGGAGATACCCGGCGTTGCCCGGGTTTTTTAGAGGTTTTTCTAATGTTTGTCTCTTTCTCTCCCGTTTCCTTTCCCACCTGCTTTCCCACTCTTTCACTTTACCGTTTTCGGTCGTTTTCCCGCTGCCGGTCGCTTTCCCGCTGAAGGTCGCTTTCCCGCTCCCGGTCGCTTTCCCGCTCCCCGTCGCTTTCCCGCTCCCGGTCGCTTTCCCGCTCCCGGTCGCTTTCCCGCTTCCGGTCGCTTTCCCGCTCCCGGTCTCTTTCCCGCTCCCGGTCGTTTTCCCGTTCCCGGTCGCTGTCCCGTTCCCGCTCACGTTTGCTCTCCCATTCCCGCTCACGCTTGCTTTTCCGTTCCCGCTCGCTGTCCGTTCCGGATCGCTTTCCCGTTTCTATAATAGACAAACTAACCCACAAACATTCATATATATATATATAGTCTTAGCAAATCTATTTTACGTTTTATAGGCTAACAGAAGTTATGAAAGAATGTAAAAGAGAAAATGAGCGTGAACGGGAACGGGAACGGGAGAGCAACCGTGACCGGGAATGGGAGAGCAAGCATAACCGGGAACGGGAGAGCAAGCGTGAGCGGGAACGGGAAAGCGACCGGGAACGGGAAAGCGACCGGGAACGGGAAAGCGACCGAGAACGGGAAAGCGACCGGGAACGGGAAAGCAACCGGGAACGGGAAAGCGACCGGGAACGGGAAAGCGACCGGGAACGGGAAAGCGACCGGGAACGGGAAAGCGACCGGGAACGGGAAAGCGACCGGGAACGCGGAAAGCGACCGGGAACGCGGAAAGCGACTGGAATCGGGAGAGCAAGCATGGAAGGAAACGCGAGCAAGAGAGAAAATCGATAACAAAACTTCTGAGCGGGAAAGCGACCGGTAGCTGGAAAACGACCGAGAGCGGAAAAGCGACCGGGAACGCGACGAAAACGGGAAAGTGGAGAAGGAAACGGGAGCGAGAGAGACAAACATTAGAAAAACCTCTAAAAACCCCGCTAGTCATTAATAAATTCTTAAAGATACCAAAAACAAGTAAATTAAAAACGAATTTTTAAAACCAATGCTCTTATATGTAATTAAAACACAAATTTTGCAATCAATTTTTTCTTATATTACTCTTTTATTTTATATTAAAGTCGAAATATCTTAATTATATCGAAATATCGAAATTAATTCAAAATAACTAAATTAATTGACTTATTGTAAAACTAATAATTGAATATTGCATTGTCTTCTATTTTGAGCATGTATGCAAAATTTGAAAAAAATCTATCATCAGGACGTGACTCAAAAATTGATTGCAAGATTTGAAACAGACAGAGAAACAGACAGACAGAGAAACAGAGACGACGAGTTAATAAAAGCATTGGTAAAAAGATTGCAGACTGAAGATAGTCAAAAATATATTTCGGCTGCGGTGGGCTTTTTCCTTTTTCAAACTTTAGCAAACCCCTCATGCCAAATCGGTGGACCCTGCAAGCTGCAATTTTTCCAAATATTAGGAGTGATACATTTATTCATAAACTTATTATTTAACATTTGCTTTAACTGGATTGAGACTGAGTTTGACTATCTTCAGTTTGCAGTCTTTCTTTTCTTTCATTTCACCGGCTTTGAGAGTCGGAGGACCTGGGTTCGATTCCCGGCCCGGGCACGTAATTTCCTTGAGCAAGAAACTAACTCACTAACTGATATGTGCTCACGTCAACTCACCGTTTCATCCTTAAGTGGTCGATAAATGAGTACCAACTTCGGTTGGGGGTTAAAGTCCTTCGTGCACTTGTGGAGCTAGCGAGTTGTATGCGCGGCTGCCAGCGGCGCCGTAAAACACCGCATACGCCGTTAGTCATATCTGCAAGTTGCCAACATTGTAAAGCGCCCTTAAAGCGGCTTCTGCTACATACGGCGCTATATAAATTGTCGTCTAAAAAAACAAAAAAAAACTGCAGACTAAAGATAGGCAAAAAAATATTTCGCCTCCGGCTGGCTTTCTACCCCTTTTCAAACGTGAGCCCCTCTCAGCATTTTTTGCGGGTTGCGCCCCTGCAACTGGGATAAGTATAAGTACATTCAAATAGGTTCTAAAGCCCTTTGAAAACCGCACGTTTATTTAAAGTTATTCTATGTATATACTCGAAATGTAAACTTTTTAAAACATATTCTGATCCCTAAGCTTTGCTTTTTTTGTTTCAAATATAGCCTACCCCACCATCAACATAACATTTAATAGGTAATAAGATATTAAATAATTGTACATCATAAAAATACATTTTTTTTATAAATGTTTTTTTACAGAAGTTTTGATGTTGTATAAGCGCCCAACGTTTTTCATTGTATATGAATTAGAAACTGGTTTAAAGTATGTTACCATAAAGTGACCAAGTTATTCAGAAATTCTGCCAGACTTACAGAAATATTATTTTATACTTTTTAGGGCACGAGAAAAACGTTGTTTTTTTTTTTTAAATGTATTTTTATTATGTAAAATTATTTTCTAATTTTTCATTTCCGAAGGGTAAAATGTTGTAAGCATTTGAGTTTTTAGATTAAATGTATTGTGGCGATTGTCTACAAATCGGACTCTTTGATCTTCAAGGCGAGAGAAATGCTCTTCTGGTGTTTCGATCACTCTTGAGAGCGTCGGACAGACAAACAAGAAAGTGACTTAATAAAAACATTGTAAAAGATCAAGTTGACAAATTTATTTAAATGCTAAATTAATTCGGTGATGTCCAGATGCAACCCAATGCTGCAAAATTATCTAAGAATCTAAGAATTTCCTGTAATCTTGTGGTGGATCTGCAATAAAGCAAGTCCGGAAAGACGATCTTATCCGCAGGTGCTTCGCAGCCATGTCTTAATTAAGGCGCCTCAGGAAGCGTTAAAAACAGATAAAACGTTGTCCTCAAGTTTGTGGAAAATTGTTTTATTGAGTCTGTGAGTTTCATATAGTGAGTTATGTTGGAAATCCAGCCATCTCTTTGAACCACATTTTGTGCTATTTTTCCAATTCCTGTGACCATATTTCAAGAGTTTGAATGAGCTTATCAACTGATCAACCAACTCTTTCAAGTCATTTTCTTGCATGGCTGTTGTCAGCAAAGAAGTCACTTTAAACTTGATCTTATTTGGTTAAATTTCTACCGAGCACACGTCCTCATTGTTTTCATACCTGAACATGAGTCTTCAGCTTGTAAAATTTGCTTACAACATTGATACACCAAATTAAAAATCACAGGACTTTTTCTTTAAAGTACCGAGTTATTTTTTGTGGATGATTTGGGAGTCTCTTGTCACTAGGGTCCTAGGTGGCTGCCTAGTACCGTCCTGTGTTAGAGTGCCAGCCCTGTGAGGAAATGGTAGTTTATATAAAAAGTTTTGCACCCTTTCAAATTAGAAGTGCAACCTTTGTTTTAAAATCCTGGCTGAGTCAGACCAATGCACAAGATTTATTAAAAAATCTAATACCTTATTTATAAGCTAATAACATCTTTTAAATTGCTTTAGCAGTAAACAAATAACTACAATAAGTTTCCAAATGACTAGCCGTGACAATTTTAAAGACTATGACCAAACATGCGAAATTTCATCAAATAAACAAAACAAGCAAAGCAGCAGTTACAGTAGTGAATGACTAGAAATTTCAGATACTCTGATGCACCAAGTTAAAAAAAAAACTATTCTTGGTCGGCAGCAACAACTCGATAGGTGAAAGAAGTTATACATAAAAATGGCAGGAAAACTTTAAGCAATTGAGTTTAATTCAGATAAATATGCTTCCCACAGCTGAGCTACCTGGAAATTAAAAATAAAATCTCAAAAATGTAAAAATATAATTAAAAAATGAAAATAAAGAAAAAAACTATCTGGATAATAAAATGTAAAACAAAAGTTTTATAACAGCAAATCTCATTATATTGATGTAGATAAAAAAATAAAAACTTGGAGTTGGTGATCACGAAGAGATTCAAAATACTGTATGACATTGGATTTGAAATCTTGCAACTTCATTTCTTCAAATCTTTCCACTTCTTCCATGATATTTTTTGAAGTTCCTTCAAATTCTTCTTTACATTTCTCCACCTTCGAGTCGTAAAAATGTGAAACTTACATCAAATTTTTGCTAACCTGTTATCAAGGACATCTTGATATAACTACTTGATGCATAAATTACTTTAAAAAACCTTTAACCAACTTCAAACAGCACAGCATAATATAACATAGTTATATCAAGACTTAGCATATAAGTTTTTCAGTACAACAAATTTTATTGATTGATTGATTTATAACTACTGACACTATTGCAGTTTGTTACATTAATTAGATCATGATATAATTAATCCATTCAAAGATTTCCTATCTAGGTTTTCATATACCAGGCATTCAACCATTTTTATATGTTTCTCCTAAATTTTTATTTATTATTTTCACGACATAAATTACTTGTATTTTTATCATTTGGTGGTTGTATGTTCTTCGTCTTTTCCTAAGATTGTAATGTTTTTAGTAATGGGTGCAATATAAATCTTTTTAATAATAATAATAATAATTTGTACTATATTGCAAAAGATTTGTATCGGCCCACAGAAAATACTCCACAGTTAGAGTAATGCTTCGAGTTTGACACAGGTTTTGTGATATCCTATTTTGTTTATTTTTCCTCTTCCAAAAAGAGATTATTTCCATTTACTCAGGGTGAACAAAACAAGGAAGAGCAGTATACTTTTCCAGTTTACAGGTAACCTTACCTTCCTTCTTCAAAGTAATTTACGTAATCACTATCACATTGTGTTTGTATCACTAATTGAAACAGTGTAGCATTTGACTGAGAATGCCACAAAGGTAGTTCACTGTCAACCGTGATAATTTTGGACATTGTAAACCTGTTTCAGTGAAATGAAGACTTTTTTTAATGCAGTTTATACTATGGACCCCAAAATCTGCATTGTAGCAAGTTACCAGTGCATGTGGCTATATCATAAAAATATTTGAACACAGCTACAGCATAATTGATAACCATAATACATGTAGTTGTGATATACAGTATCGAACAGATTAATTGAAACAAGGTGAAATTTTTTTATAAACTGTTTTATCTGTCATTATTAAATCCCTCAACCAATCACAAAACACGTGCTACACACTGCTCAACGCTCGCTAGACTGTGTTGATAACCATAATACATATAGTTGTGATATAAGTGATAACCATAATATATATAGTTGTGATATAAGTGATAACCATAATACATATAGTTGTGATATAAGGTATAAATAAAATATAAAAAGTTATTAACATATGTCTGCTTAGCAGTGTTCTGTTGCTCTTATATACAATATCCTTTTGACATTCTGCAAACTTGTTGTTTGCATATTTGAATTTGTTCAACTTAAAAGATGTCAGACCGGTTTATTTATTTAAAGTCTTACAACATCCTGGGTAAAGAGGGTCATTTAAGTAATATGTAAACAAATAATGTCACATTACAATTGGTTTACAATGGTCATCCAAGTGAACGATTACAGGCTGTACACAGTAATAAGTTACTCAGCTGACCTCATTTACTCCATGTACACTGTAATAAGTTATTAATCTGACCTTATTTACTCCATGTACACTGTAATAAGTTGTTAATCTGACCTCATTTACTCCATGTACACTGTAATAAGTTGTTAATCTGACCTCGTTTACTCCATGAACATTTGATCTATTCAATGTCTTTGCTCTGGCATCTTTCTTAAGTACAACTTCTTCATCTTTCCATAATTTATATAACTTTACTCTTTCTTGAAAAACTTCCTGTCAAAAAATATCAAGAAAAATCTGAAGTATTTTCCTTATATGTATGATTTTGAAGGTTTCATAAAACAGACCTTTACAGACTGACACAGCCCTATGTATTCCCGTACAAGTTCTGCAGGTATCAAAAAATCATTATCTGATTGGTTTAAGCACAACTGTTCAGTTCTGTTGAAGATGTCTGCCAATCTTGAAAGTGCCCTTGATAAAGGAGCATGCTCTTCCGTTGTTGACAACAAATCAATATTCTTAGAAAAACTTCCTGCATTATGGGCCATATCTGTTTTCATATAAAAAAAAAAATATCAAATTTAATCTCAAACAGTAAACTAAATTATAAATTTACTGACTGAAGACCAAAGGTTGTGTTTTTGGTTAAGAATATTTTTAGATTTTTCCCTCTGGTTTAAAACAAATAGATATTTGGAGTTTCCAACAAGTGACCATGAGATGCTAACAAACTTTTGTCAGTTTATATTAGCAATAGTTAACATAAGCTATGAAAATTTTCTAGTTTTGAAAATGCATAGAGGTAGCCTTTATTGAAGGAAAGGTTACAAGCCAATTTTTACAAAAGTGCTTAATTATTTTAAGTTTCATGGACGAAAAAAGAAAAGAAACCGTGCAATGCCAGGTAATCCAGCTAGTATAATATATGACTTCTGTGAAATATATATATATATATATATATATATATATATATATATATATATGTATGGAAGTGGCCCAGATAGTAAGGTAGTTGGCATGATGCGAGGCGGCGTTGCCAATCCGACAGTCGTGGGTTCGAGTCAGAAGTTGAGACACATATATATATATTAAGCTTCTGCGTCCCGTTATTTTTTTTTGGAACGATACGATACGATTTCTGAAATTCGTCTCGAATTAAACGATACGATACGAGACGCCTCGAACAATAACGATACGATACGATAACGGGATCTCGAATGAAGTGGAAATTTTGTCTCGAATGAAACGAGATAACATAGAATGATGAACTATATGCGACAGACAATATTAATAACTACATTAAAGGAATTCATTGAAAAAAATATATAAATATTAAAATATTTTTATAAAAATTTACCAAATTCAATTTTTTTTTTACAACTTGAAATAAGTTTCATTTGTTTAGTTTCGGTACATCTATTTGTCTAAATTTAGATTCTAAATAAAACGCTACCGCCGATAGTAAGTATATATTTACTTTATTTAGTTCGCATTATGCGGTAGTTTATCAATTTAATTAAATGATTTTACTTGCCGATGAAAAGAAAAATTAAAATTATTTTTTCAAGTAATTGAAAAGTAGAAAACCTTCTAGAACACCAAAAGAACGACATTTTTAGGCAATTCAATAGTGAAAGTGGAAAAACCAATGGAGATAGAAATAGATTGCAGATTACTGAGATTGAGATTACTAGATTACTAAGATTAGATTAAAATGATACTGTTTCCCGCAGTCTGCATCTGGCAAGATTTACTTCTATATCCTTGTCATTGACTTTCTGCGTGACCGTCTCTTCCTCAAAGTACTCCCAGATTTGACCCCGGTGACGCGTCATGATGACAAACACGAGAAAGTGCCTCTATGCAAGAATTAAGAAAGTGAAAAAAAACCCAGCGTGTTTATTTATAGGCGATGGCGAATGCGGTTAGCAATAGCAAGAAAGAAGCTGAGAAAGTTTTGAATTCCAGCTGCAGACGACGTGCACTGTCATGCACACTACAGGTGGCACACACATACTCACACACAACCAAGAATATCATCGAGATTATAAAGATATATCTTAGATGAGCTACTATTACGGTCAATAACGGATATCGAAACACTAAAATAATCATTCCAATTCTATGTAACAAATTTGAAAAAATAAGTTTATGAAACAGACTAAACCAAAACATAAACATAGAATGATCATTACTATTACTATTACATTACTCATTATTCTCATTAATAATAATAGTCATCGATGTCAGCGAGTACGCTTGCCTTGTAGTCTTGTAGTATCAGTAGTATGCAGAGGTCGACTAGCAGCCTAAGAGGGGCGTGGTTTGATATATATATATATTGAAATATGCTGCCGGTTCCCAGACTAAAAATAGTAAATAATGGGGCTACAGGCTGTCAGGAAAACCGATTTTAAAGTGGAGATGATAATAGTTATAAATTTCTGTCAATAGGTAGATTAATTAATCAATGTTGATGAATCAATTGCAAACATTCACAGTTGTGACAATCGTTAATTAAATATGTATGACTTTCGTTATTTATTGGAAAATATTTTTTTAAAATCTCGGTATTTCTTTCGGGACTTTATTCGAGAACCAAATTTAAGTATCGCTATTTATATCGATACGAGACTTCTTCCGCAGGCTGTATCGTTTCAATGGCGATACGGGATCTCCCGTATCGTTTTGAAATCTCGATTGAATTCGAGATAACAATATCGGGATGCAGCTGCTTAATATATATATATATATATATATATATATATATATATATATATATATATATATATATATATATATATATATATATATATATATATATATATATATATATATATATATATATATATATATATATATATATAATGTAATATCACTGGTTTCATAATCATCTTCCTATTGATAAACCTTACCTTTATTAGGGACAATAATTAATTAAAATAATTATCAAGAGATTTGTAGGTATAATTAGCCTTAGCAAAGCTTCATTTATTATTTTCCAATAAACTGCAAAACCATTCTATTGAGCCCGGTATACGATTTGGTGATATCATAACTTTGGTGTCAGAAGTGGGATACAAGAATGGTTTTGAAAGCATTGGATGAGCTCTTGATACTTGAGTTGAGGCGGGAACTTAGAAAACAAGAGCTCAGTGATAAAGGAAGAATGTCTGAGCTCGTGGACCGCCTCCGGACGTCATTGGAGAACAATGGGTTTGATCCGGAAGAGTATGAGTTTGAAACAGGCAATGAATTGTTGAAGGCGCTGAATAAAATGGCGGAGGAAAACAGAGCAGCACAGGAGGAGAACAGAGCAGCACAGGAAGAAAGGAAGAAATTTCTTGAACTCCTCAATGGTGAAACAAACAATTGCAGAAACAAAAAAGATGGTCAAGATGAACCATGCAAGAATGTACAAGATGAACCATGCAAAGATGGTCATGATGATGAGCCTGTCAAAGACGATCATGATGATGTGCCTGTCAAAGACGGTCATGATAATGAACCTTGCAAGGATGCTCGAGATGAACCTTGCAAAGATGGTGTCAGCGATACAGTCGGTTTGGACCTCGAAAACAAAACTAAAGAAGATGAGAAGAATGTTGAAAATGAAATGCAAAACGATGAGGATGAAAGTGATGATGATTCTAATAATGGCAATAACAGCGATGGCTTTTACCCATACAGCGACGGTTCTGAAACGGAAGCCTCCATAACAGACGACGGCACCGAATATTCAGGGTCAGATTTTAGTGACGAATCTAACTCGGATGAAGCAACTAAGGATTTAAAAACGGACGAAACTCCAATAGAGAAATACGTTGAAGCTAATTTGACAAAAAAAGAAGACATTGATTTGCCAGACGATGGCGAATATTTGAAGAAAGATCCGCTGGACGATACGAAAGTTGACACCGATGAGTGAGCCGAGTTGGAATGTGAAAAGAAAACGTTCGATTGTAGCTTGGAAGAAAACAAAGATGACGGCGATGAACATCTCCAAAACAACAATAGCAATGCAGCAAGCAAAAACTCTGAAAAAGATAAGCCAAGAACAGAGAACGGTACCGAGGATTCTGAATCAGATGAATCCACAGAGGATTCTAGATCAGATAGACTAAGAGTCATTTTAAAATCAAATAGCAGTTTGATGAAGGAATTTATTGGATTTATGGAACGTGTTTTCGAAAAACCTTTTGAAGAGTTTCTTGAGAAAGATCTAAAAGATGTGAAGGAAGAAGAAAAAGCAGACAATTCCGATAAACCGTGCAAAGATGTTCAGGACGAGGCATGCAAAAAAGGCTGTGATGAACCGTGCAGAAATGGCGACGATGAGCCAAAGAAAGACTCTGTTGATGAGCCAAAGAAGGACTGGAAGAAACTGTATCAAACGGTCAAGAGACTTGACCATGCTGTTTGCGAATTGCGGTCAAAGCCACGAGTAAAGATCAAGGTATTTTGGTGTTCGTGGCCGAGTCGCATTTCGCAAAAGCGACTATGCTGTTCGGGACGAACAGAATTAAGAAGGGGGTAATAATGTAATATCACTGGTTTCATAATTATCTTCCTATTGATAAACCTTACCTTTATTAGGGACAATAATTAATTAAAATAATTATCAAGAGATTTGAAGGTATAATTAGCCTTAGCAAAGCTTCATTTATTATTTTCCAATAAACTGCAAAACCATTCTATTGAGCCCGGTATACGATTTGGTGATATCATAACAATATATATACTTTTATATATATATATATATATATACTTATATAAACGGTTTGATGAAATTTAGGCGGGCGACAGTTAGGACCGTAGCATATAGGCAGCGACATATGGGCAGATGGACATATGGGCGGAATGACATTTAGGCGTAGCAACATTTAGGGGCGTGACTTTTAGGCAACAACAATTTGGCTGTTAATATACTGATTTTTGATCCACTTAAAATTTAAATTAGCCTAAAATTGTAGTCTATCAGTTTTATGGGCCAACTTTTCTGTAACTATTGCTTGATCTTTTTTCTGTGAACATTAAAGCTTTCACGAAAAAAATCAAGCAATTAAACATAAACATGCGTTTGCAGTCACTGTACAGTTTGGAAATACAGCACTTAATGAAGTCATTGCTGCTTTCTCAAAATTAACAAGAACCGTACGTGGACTAGCTTCAAGAATGAAATGATGAAGCTTTTCTAAAACTCGCCCGTATGTTGTACTTGTCTTGTTGTCTGTTCATAATTATTCAACAAAGTTTTATTATTTCCTTCAAATTACAAATCTTTTGAAGCATCCTTAATTAGTGAATATCACTTTAAGCTTTTCATTGCATAAGTTTAAATTTACATACATTGCATAAGCTTAAGTTGCAAGCGGCTAAATGCGCCTATTTGTCGTCCGCCTAGATGTCCATCCACCCATTTGTCGTCCGCCTAAATGTCCATCCGCCCATTTGTTGTGCGCTCATATGGATCCGCCCAAGTGTCCCAATACCTATATAAACATGTCCTGACTGACTCAACTTCGCCTTGCATTTGCAAGCCAGTCCCAAGCCTGGAGAAAGGAGGAGGGAAAAGTTAAAAGGATCAAATTATGATCCACGACTGGAAGTACTTAGGTGCTTCTGACACAGCTGTTTCAGTCTTAAAACACTTGGCGTAAAGGACTATAAACTATTATAAAAAAAAGACTGACTGACTGATCTTCAATGTCTCAGTTTCTAGATTAATCTTAAAAAATAAAAAATATGAGTTTCACCATTTTTTTTAAATTTTCTTTCTGGGTTTTGAGGATTTGTGCCCATATAAGCTAATTTGCTCCACCTCAGCCCGACTTTTGTGCCTATGAAACAGGCTGGTTTGGGCAAAGAATTTTGTGCTTATGAAATGAACAGGTTCGGGCCTGGAATTTTGAGCCTAGTAGTGGGCCGGGCATAAAATTTTCTGCTTATGGAATTGGCCGGACCAGGTCTAAAAAACCGTGCAGGGCTCTATGATGCATGGTTCAAATTCTCTAATTTGACAGGACCTGCTAGTTAGTCATTGTTAAGCTATAGAATTGGAATGTGGTTAGTTTTTTCACATTTTCACAGAGATGTAGTACTTGGTACTCGTACTCGTACTCGAGTACAACTCGAGTACCGTTTTCAAGTACTCGTACTCGTACTTGTACTCGGAACCTTGGTACTCGTACTCGTTATTCCACTCAGTACTCGTACTCGTACTCGTTATTCCACTAAGTACTCGTACTCGTACTCGCATATCCGACACCTTCTCTAAAAAATGTTTGCTTGTTTACTAAACAGTTGTTTGGGATAATATTTCGTTTATACTTGCTGAACTCTAGTATAACATATATTTTATATCTAGGTACCAATTTTTAATAATAGTTTTCTTTGTTATTTCTGCTTAAGTATCATTATTCTTCTAATCACTTATTAACAGTCATCAAAGTTTCCATAATTTAGAATTTGAATTTCTTGTACCCACTGTTGTTAAAAGAGATTTCTAAATAATTCCATATCACATTCGTTTATATTTGCACTTTGCAGTCACAATTTTGCATTTTTTAAATTTGGTTGTGTTTTTTCAGAACTGGTTAAATTCTTTGTTGAATCAATTAATTCTCTCTTTGGCATCATTACTCAGTCACCTGCTGTTACGTTGGTGCCCCCATCTGGGTCACCGCACCGGCCAAAAAGTCAAAGTTGTTTCACAAGTATTCATCGGCGTTAGATGACACCTGCCTTGATGTCGATGCACAGTTGACCAGATATCTTGAGATGAGGATCACTGGTGATGGGGATGATGCACTAACGTTTTGGCAGAATCATTCCAGTGACCTTAACAAACTGTATCACCCAGCACTTCGTGCCTTAAGTATTCCAGAGCTTCAAGTTCACCAGTAGAACGTGTGTTCAGCGGAGTTCAGCCACGGCGGAATAATTTTAAGACCCCATAGGGCTAAGATGTCGGAATATAAACTGTCGTCGCTAATTTTTCTTAAATGTAATAGTTTTTTGATGTAGAATAAACTATTATTTTGTTGACTTTAAAAAGTACTCGCTAAAAATTTCTTGTACTCGTACTCGTACTTGTACTCGAGACCTCAGTACTCGTACTCGTACTCGATAACTTAATTGAGAGAGAGATTTAGCATATGCCTTATCAAGACAAGTCTTGCTCAAGGCGAGAGAGGGAGGGTACTTGCAAATACCATGGTACTCGTACTCGTACTCGACACCATGGTACTCGTACTCGTACTTGTACTCGGACCATAAGTACTCGCAACATCTCTGCATTTTCAAACCTGAAACATACTGTGACATTATGGCAGCCATTCAACTCTACAATATCATTAATTCAAACAGCCATAGACTAGTCACACCAAAAATGTTACAACTTAAAAACAACTTAAAAATGATTTTATTGGTACAAGAAATAATATACAAGCAAGCAACCTTTTCTACAAAGAATTAATGGTTCAATGCTTGCATGAAGTTTCTTCAAATGAAACTCAATCATTTCCATCTGCTGCTGCTTGTCTTCAAACCACTTAAAACAAGATGAGTTAAATAAATTTTAATTAAGAAACATTATAATAAATAATATAACCAAATCAAAAATTAAATTATTTAAAACTCAGAAAAAAGCGATGTAAATCCTTCAACCAAATTCAAGGCCAAAAATATCTCTGATATAATTATAAATGTTGTAGTCTATCTTACTATTGTTTGCACACCAAACATTCATGGTTTTTGAAGCATAAATATGACAGTAACCATAGCATTTCTACAACAAGGACGACACCCTCTGATTCAAGATGTAAGCATCATCACCCACCATGCCAGGAACAAATTTTCCACAGGGTCACCATGGTACAAACGTTAAGTGGAAGAAAAGCACTACTGAGAGAAAGTAGTATCTTGCAAGTCAATAATTTGTATAGAATAGTATGAGATGGGCGATTGACTGAATAGTTAGAAATTCTAGTAAAATAGTGAATTGATTTTAACTAATTCACCACACACACACAAATGTAATAGAGAAGACAAGGAGGCGCTGGTGGCAGAGCGGTAGAGCGTTCGCCTGTCGATCCTTAGGTCATCAGTTCGAGCCTCACCAGCATCACCAGCGTAACTTCCTTAGCATTGCTAAAGGGGTAGGCGCTTATAAATGGCTGCCTTTGCAAGGTCCCTTTCTCGCCTTTGAGCAACACTTGTCTTGGAAAAGGCGTGTGCTAAATGTCAGTAAAAAAAGGATAACAGTGTCAACTTCATCTGAATTGTTAGCCTCCGAAACAGTTAAAAATTTAGTTTATCTGTCGGCTAAGAAATGTTTATATTGGCTAACATGTAATATTAGTGGATTAAACAGCTCAATCTTCTGCATTGGAACTCCAAACCATACTATTTTAAGATTCCTATAAGTTTTCATAATTGTTATTAAATATACCTTCAAATTCCATATTGGAACCACACAAATGACAGGTACAAGTAGCAAACATAATGCAAACAATTATATTTCATAACTATTTATTATGTTTATTTTAGGCTGCAAATAACACAACCAAATCTCATTTTCAGCTGAAAAGACCAAGTTCACAGACTAATAAAATAAACTCTGAAACCAAGACCTCTGTTGTTTGTTGGAAAAGTTGGTGTAGCTTGAAACAAGCTCCAAGGTGCCAGCATAAAGTTTAATAACTCAAGACTTTAAATTAAATGATGCAAACCATGTCTATATTTAAATAGCAGAGACAATGTCCAGTACTATAAAGTGGCTATTCAGTACTACCAGGCCAACCAGATTTTCTTGAGAGGTTGTGTTATTTTTTTAAATTAAATGGTTATACTATTAACCATATTAGTATTGGCAAGAATTAATTTACATTATTCATCAGTGATATGTAGGAGAGTTGATATTGCACAACAATCACTACCACCAATCGGATGTTTTAGTGAGGTCTTCGAATCGTGCCCTCTGCCGTGGTTTCCGCCTCGGCTCCGGTTGCGCAAATAAAATCGAACTTGATCATCTAGAGCAGGGGTGGGCAAACTTTTTCTATGGAGGGCCACATTGAAAACTGTTCTGTCATCGCAGGCCGCATATATGTCTATTTTAATAAAAATTTACAACGTCTGAAATTATGAAAATTAATTCTTATTTCTAAAAATTCATAATAACCATGTATTTGTCATTTTAATTCACATTCACACTGTATTACACATTCACAATGCCTTTTAGAATACGAACTGAAACAAAAAACTGAATAAAAATAAGATTTTATTATTCATAATCATTTCAACAAAACTTTATTGTTACTATCATAGTAATT
The DNA here is from genome assembly GCA_963978895.1 of Erpobdella octoculata. Classification (NCBI taxonomy): domain Eukaryota; kingdom Metazoa; phylum Annelida; class Clitellata; order Hirudinida; family Erpobdellidae; genus Erpobdella; species Erpobdella octoculata. The sequence goes on from OZ022244.1 coordinate 15,865,557, forward strand.
ATGAAGAGGGAACTTAATTTGCATACAATCTGACCACAGAGTACAATTAAAATCAATAAAATGTATGTAACTGTTCACAGTTTTGGATAATGTTCTTGAAGTGTGGAACCAGTTTACTGGTTGTGATTCGCATGACTGCTTTCAAATTGCAGTCAGTCACCATCGACCTGTTCTTAGACTTGTTTATTTTCAGACATGAAAAAGCCTGCTCACATATGTATGTTGACCTAAATAGTGACATTTGTGAAGCAGTACTTAGCAGTCCTGTCTTCATAAAAACCAGACATTCGTCCTCAATTTTTCCGACCGCTCAGCATCTTTGTCATCGTCAACAAGCATCGAAACACGCATGTCTCGTTTGGAAGCGATGATGGAACAGTTGCTAACTCACCACACAACTCAAACAAGTAATTCAAATCGACGATCACAATCACGCAGTCGTCACAGTCAACAAGACGATGTCTGCTACTACCATAGGCGTTTTCAGGAGAAGGCCACTAAATGCACAACTCCATGCAGGTGGGAATCACAAAATCCAAAAAAACGCCAATCAGCAGTGAGTCAGTCGGCGGCACCTCACTGCTGCAAAACATCATTTGCCATTGCTGCCACTATCTTCAATTGCCCGATCCAACTGTTGGTCGACACAGGAGCTGACGTCTCATTATTGCCCTTTACATTCAAGTCAAAAGCCGTTCCATCGACGGTTACTCTCACAGCAGCAAACGATACAAAAATCAAGGTCTACGGTTCTCTTACAACCACCGTTACCTTTCCTCACCTTCGTCGTTGTTTTGAGGTGGAATTCATCGTCGCAGATGTTCGAGAACCCATTCTAGGCGCCGATTTTTTCACACACAACCAACTACTCATTGACGTTTCACGTAAACGCCTTGTCGACTCTCAAACAAAATTATCGGTCCAGTTTATTGAAAGCCGCTCCAACGCTAATGGTGAACTCCGATTCCACGCAATAAAGACTTTGGACGACACCATCTCCAGTGTGCTGTCCAAGAATTCTGTGGTGTTTGACATCAACGCGCCTCGACCAACACCAAATATAAACTTCAGCATTCAAACGACGGCCGTTCCAAAACCAGCGCAGGCATACCGTCTCAGCCCAAACAAGGTAAAAGCGGCTCGTAACGAAATTAATAATGAATTAAAACTTGGCCAAATGGTATGTTCATCATCTCAATATGCGTCGCCCTTCTTTCCAGTAAAAAAACCAGACGGCACATGGAGATTTGTTGCAGATTACACTCGCCTCAACAGTGTCACAATCAAAGACAACTACATGCCACCACGCATTGATGACTTGCTGTCACGAATACCATCAAACTGCACATTCTCCAAACTTGATCTGCAAAAAGCCTTTTTTCAGATCCCAATAGCTAGAGAGGATCAACACAAAACAGCAGTTATTACCCCTTTCGGTTTGTATGAATATACAGTCATGCCTATGGGACTAAAGAATGCTTCTCAAACGCTCCAACAATACATCAACACAGTGCTATGTCAATCGAACAACACTATAGCTTACTGTGATGATATTCTTCTATTCACCACCAAAGAAATACATGCTTCAGAATAAGACAAGCTTCTTTCAATGCTACACCGGGCTGGTCTTGTTGTCAACCAAAAGAAATCAGAGTTCAACGTGTCTGAAGTTCATTTCCTTGGACACAAGCTGATGTCATCTGGATATCAGACAGCCTCTGAAAAAGTATGTGGTTTGTGTGATTTCAAAGTGCCAAAAACTGTAAAGCAAGTGCGTCAGTTCCTCGGCATGATCAACTTCTATCGCAAGTTCATTCCCAATGCATTTGCCACCCAGCAACCGTTAACATCTCTGACGCATAAAGGTGTAGTCTTCGAGTGGACATCTAATTGCCAAGCAGCTTTTGACAAACTCATTCAACTTGCCATAGACGCTTCTCAACTAGTGTACCCTGCCGAGAACGACTCATATGTCCTAACAACGGACGCTTCTGGAGTTGGTGTTGGAGCAGCACTACATTCTCAGAAAGGACCCGTTGGTTTTTTCTCACAACAATTGAAAGGCACTGAGCTGAACTACTCAGCTTTCAACAAAGAGCTAACAGCAGTCTTTAAAGCTGTCAACCATTTTGAAAGGCTTTTATTTGGTCAAAAATTCAAACTCAAAGTAGACCACAAACCGCTTCTGCACATGTTCACAACACCATCAAAGTGTGAACGTCGCCGCAGACAAGAGCAGTACTTGTCAACATTTGACATTGATGTTGAATATCTGCCAGGGAAAAATAATGTTGTAGCCGATGCTCTGTCTAGACACGCAATTGTAGACAGCGTCCAACTCAACCAAGGATTCGCTTCTCTGCCAGCCAAGGAAGTCCTTGCGTTACAAGAGGCAGACCATTCGCTCAGCGAAATGCCCTCCTTTTAAAAATCGGATGCATCAGGAGTCTGGCGTGAAACTGCAGGTGGCATTCTAGTCCCTGTCGCATATCGTGCCCAAATCATTGATGCAGTTCACTCTGTGTCTCATACTGGTGCAAATTCAACATTGCGGCAAGTCAGACTGATGTATTTCTGGCCCAACATGACTAAAGATATAAAGCAACGAGTGAAACAATGTCCCGATTGTCAAGCAGCCAAAATCACCAAACACATCAAGCCCCCATATAAGCATATGGGGCAGCATGAGAGGTTTGCTGCAGTACATATCGATTTTGTTGGGCCCCTTCCACCCAATAACAATAAGCGATATCTGGTTACGATCTTTGATCGAACCACACGATGGTTTGCGGCTCATCCCACTTCTGTAGCTACGGCAGAAGCAGCATCTACAGCCCTCCTCCAATGGATCTCTCAACATGGTGTACCAGACATTCTCATCTCCTATCGTGGAACACACTTCGAATCACTTCTCTTCAAGGAAGTCGTTGCCAAACTTGGGGTGGATAAACGACGTGTAACTGCCTACCATCCACAAGCCAACAATGCGGTGGAACGACAACACCGTCGTCTTAAAGGGGCCCTAAAAGCAAAATCAGAAAACGCTTCACGAGACTGGCTCAAGAATTTACCTTTAGTGTTATTAGGTCTCAATAATTCAATCAGCGAGGACACAGGTACCAGCGCCGCTCAGGCAGTGTACGGTCGACAGCTTAACATTCCCGGTTGCATTTTAGATGGAAATTTCAACCTTGATCATCCAAAGACACCAAACCGTGATTTCACACGTCACCAAGTATACATACCATCGGATCTTCAAACTTGTACATACCCTTGGTTACGTAAACCAGGTCTAGTTGCTTCCTTAACACGACCTTACTCAGGACCATACAGGATTATCTCACGTAACTTCGAGAATAACACCTTTGTGATCAACATCAACAACATGCATGAAACCGTTTCCATCGAGTGTCTAAAACCCGCTATTGATCTGATGGACATGCACACACAGAATTCACCTTGTTCTCGAAAAGTCACATTTAATATTGCTAAAGATAACTCTTGAACTTTCTTTTTTTTTATATAAAGGATTATGGGGCTTCCAGCTCTTTGCAGGGGATACTGTGCGCTCAGCACATCCCTAGATGATGCATGATAACTTCTATTGTGTTTGAGAGCACCTCTCTCTGATTGGCTGAGTCGACTCAGGCTACGTGGAGTGCGCGCACATATTATAAAAACTTTCTTTTTGTTTTCTCGATTGCTTGTTGTTGGTTTTATTATCATTGTCGTCGTTGTGTAGAAATTTTGATGTACCTTATTTTGTGTTTTCAAAATAAACGTAGTAAGTAAACTTACAACTATAGAATAATTTATGACTATACATTTGATTTCCATGTTGCTTATATATATATATATATATATATATATATATATATATATATATATATATATATATATACCTAAGCGATTGATTATGGCTTCTCGATCATTAAAGAACAATGATCACATTATTGTACGTAGAGCAGATAAATGCAGCTCATACGTCATCCTAGATCGGGATGTTTATTTTAGAAAAATCGATAACATCTTATCAGACGAAATGAAGTTCAAGCACATAAGTTGTAATCCTATTGATGACATAAAAAAGAAAGCCAATTCCTTGATAATTCTTGCTAATCCTTACCTTCTTCCAGATAACCAGTTAACACATATAGTTGGTGAATATGCTCCGGGGTATATATATGGAAATGTCAAAATACATAAAGAAGGCCAACCACTGAGACCAATCATCTCACAGTGCCCCACACCCATATATCAACTTGCGAAGTCTATTAATAATATGATTAGACAATATTGCCCAAATAAATACTCTTTATCATCGACATCTGATTTTGTTGATTTGATACGGGGTTCATCGTCGTATAAAGGTGTTATTGCTTCTATTGACGTCGTGAGCCTCTTCACTAATGTTCCGGTTGGTGAAACTATTCAATTTATACTTGAATGCTTGTATCATCACGCTACTCTACCTCCCTTTCCGGTTCCTGAGAAAATAATGTTAGATCTTCTCAGAATCTGCACAACTGACGTACCATTTACAGATTATAAGGGAAAATTATACTTACAGGTCGATGGCGTGGCCATGGGCTCATCCTTAGGCCCCACCTTTGCGGAATTTTATATGGCTCTTGTTGAGAGCCGAGTGTTTGTTGATGACTCTGTTCGACCATTGATATATGGACGTTACGTTGATGATATCTTCGTTTTATGTGAGGATATTACTCAGATGCACAGTTTAAGGAATTGTCTTCAAAAGAATTCCGTTTTACAATTTACATATGAGTTGAGCAACTTGGATAAACAACTACCATTCCTTGACACATTAATTGAACAATTTGAAGATCGTGTTGCATTATCTGTTTATTCCAAGCCTTCTTCTACTGGAGAAACTCTAAGCGGTGCAAGTTACTGTCCAGATCGTTACAGAAGAAGTGTAATTTATGGATATTTACATCGAGCTTATCGAGTGGCCGAGGACTGGTGTGGATTCGATGTTGAAGTAAATAAAATTCGGACAACACTTATCAATAATAATTTTGCCAACTCTGAAATTGATGATGCCATTAATAAATTTGTCAAGGCTAAATTTGATAACTGTAAACGACCATTACCTGTCTTAAAAAATGAAAAAGAAAGCAAGGTCATTCGGTTATATTACAGATCTCAGATGCACAGTGCTTATAGAGTTGAAGAGAAAATAATTCGTGACATTATTAACACTAATGTTAGAGTTGTTTCGCCAAATACTCAACGACTTCTATTTACAATTTATTATAAATCAAAAACAGCCCACCAAATGATAATGCGAAATAATCTCTTTAAATCAGGTACATTGAAAGAGACTAATGTTGTTTACGAATTCAAATGCAATAAACATGACGGTCTACATCAGTCGTATATCGGGCATACTCGTACGACATTGGCTCGACGGTTGACGATGCACGTGCAAGGTGGCAACATTAAATCTCATTTTCGATCTCTTCATCAAACGTCTCTTACTCGCAAGATTCTTGATAATGATACAACCATTCTCTACCGTGTTTCAGATCCACGTCGATTAAAAATAGCAGAGGCTTTACTTATACAAGAATATCGACCAGCAATAAATACTCAGGATACACACTTTGATAGAACTTTACGACTGTTCAATCTTGACTTTAATGATTTTGCCGATGATAATGTGCTTCGGTCTCAGACGGTAGGCGCTATGCTGGGTGGTGACAAAGCTACGAGCTCTGGTCCTTTATTAATCTGTGGTCACGGTACTAGTCGACCCCCTTATTCGGCCGTTGCTTCTGGTTTGGTACAGCCTGACAAAACTAATGAGGTAAACACTTCCTGTCGATCGGTTTATTTGACTCCTGTCATAGATGTTGGCGATCGTCTCGGTATATCTCCCCGTGGTCTACTAAGTGATGAGGTTAACTACCTTTCCAACTCATCTCTTCAACCAGCTCCCATCGTGCAACTACCCACGCCTATCCTACATGAGCCTCCACCTGAGCCTCCATCTGAGCCTCCACCTGAACCTCCACCTGAGCCTCCACCTGAACCTCCACCTGAGCCTCCACCTGAGGCTCAGGCTCCAGCGGTGTCATTTCAACATTTGTTTGAGTCTTCAAATATAACTACAAGACGTCGGCGTTAATTGAATCATCTATATGTATCCCATTTGCACAGTCATGCGTTTATTTTAATTTTTCATATAAGTTTACTTTTATTTTAATTCATCACATGGTTTTATTTAAATTTTTCACCTTTTATTATTCTATTTCATACTTTTTTATTTCAATATACTGTCACTAGATACCTATAGTTTAATTTCATTAATCTTCTAATAATTTTAAGTGTTTTAATTTCTATTATTAGTATTATAGACTTCATTCAATTCGTCCTATCTATTTATATTTATTTATTTTATTTTATTAATAATAATTATTATTTAATTTATCTTTATACTTCTTTTCATTTATCAACTTTATAAGCTCTTGTAATTTACTTATATCGTCATACTCTGGTTTTAAATACTTTAATTTAAATATTTATTTAATATAGGCACAACACTATTTCTATGTTGATGTTTACTATATATTCTTTAGCTGTTTACGTAATACGACATTTTAGGTTACGGACTCTGAAGATGACTGTAGTCGAAACTGGCCAGTCAGTCCTAATTATTATTATTTGTATTATATAAATTTTTAAAATGGACTCTAGTTTACGTCGTAAAATTAAACATTTTGAACAGTTTATTAAAAAAGTCATTAATGCAAAGTGGTCGTTTGTTTTTAACGGAGTGTGTTTACGAGAGGGGATTTTGCCAAAGTATATTACTCATATATATATATATATATATATATCTATTGCTTTTCTACTGTTCACCGGGGGCTCTGAAGATGAAAAGTTTCTTTTTGAAACTGCAGTCAGCCCAAGTAGAGATATAAATAAAATGGCAGACATTAAAAAAGGTTGTTTGTTTTCGAAGTTTCGCTCAATTGAAAATATTTGGCGCAAACTGATAAACGCCAAATGGGCCGTAGTTTTTAATAGAGCATGTCTAAACGAACAAATTACGTTCAAAATAAATTATATAGTCGCTCCAAAACGGCGTCAAATAATAATTATGCAGTACATACAACTTCCTCCGTTGTCGAGAATGAGTTGAACACTGCTAAAGTTAATCTGTGCAAGCTTCAAGAATTGTACGACCATCACCGAAGTGCAGCGTGGAATGATATTGATGGTGTTTGCAAAAGAAATCATTTTGCTACTCGTCTTGATTCAGTCTATGTAAACTATGATTCAAAGAAACGATCAGTTATGATAAATAAGCTGTCGAAACTGCACGGAAGTAAAATTCTTTTGAAAGAGGATCTCTCCTACTATCTTAATATTTCAGACTACACTCCAACGTCTGACGAGACTGAATTTTTACAAATGGGTTATGCTTGCCACATACAGGAACGTTACGATCCAATGATAAAAAAAAACAGAATTGGAAATTTTATATCGTGACGTTAAAAAACTTGCCACTAATGGAATTCTTCGTTACAGTGATCGACTGAGAGCTATGCTGTCTCGAGAAGGCCATATTCATCGTAATACCAAACGTCAATTTTTACCTCAACAAATGAGAAACACTGCTAAGTCACTTAGACAAAACCAGAATATTATCTTACGAAAAGCCAATAAATCTAACATAATCATTGATGCAATTTTATCCGACGAAACTAAATTCAACAAAATCTCTTACAACACAACAGCAGAAATTAAAACAAAGGCTAATCAACTTATTATTAATGCTAATCTACAACTGCAACACAAGAGATTTTCTCAAATCATTGGAGAATATAATCCTGGTTAAATCTATGGTAACGTGAAGACTCACAAACCAGATATGCCGTTGCGACCAATTATATCTCAATGTCCCACTCCAGTATATTCCTTGGCAAAAAGTCTCAATTCCTTAATTGTTCCTTACTGTTCAAACTCCTATAGCCTGAAGTCTTCCTTCAATTTTGTTGGTTTGATTAAGGAGTATACAGGCCCATCATGTATAATCGCCACCCTCGATGTCGATAGTCTATTTACAAACGTTCCTCTACAAAAAACAATCGAAATTATATTGGAATGTGCCTACAACCATCCCACTTTGAAACCCCATTCACTCAACAGAACCACTTTAACATAACTCCTCGAAATATGCACAACTGTAGTTCCTTTCCGGCATCCCAACAGAGATCTCTACGTACAAACCGACGGAGTGGTTATGGGATCACCACTTGGACCGACATTTGCAGAATTTTATATGAGCAGCATTGAGAAAGTGGTCTTCCGCAGGGAACTTAAAAAACCTCACCTGTATGCGCGTTACGTGGATGACGTGTTTGTCATGGTTGACAGTCTGAATGACCTGATACAACTGAAAACTGCATTTGAAAGTAACAGCGTTCTTCATTTTACATACCAACTTAGTGACGTACAGGATCAACTTCCATTCCTCGACATTCTCATCAATAAACTCAAAAATAGTCTTCATCTTAGTATTTACAAAAAACCTACTGCCGCCGATACAACTTTGAAAGGTGACGGATTTTGTCCAGAACAGTACAAAAAAAGCACAATAACATCTTACCTTTACCGTGCATACAGGATCGCAGACAACTGGTATGAATTTCACACTGAACTTCAGAAAATAAAATAACTACTGATAAATAACAATTTTTCAAACAGTTTAGTCGATCAAACGGTTAAGCGTTTTCTAAATAAAAAATGTCAGGCCATCCCACAATTAAACTCTTCTGAGTCGTCAACTGTTGCTTTGCATTATCGAGCTCAGATCGGGAGTGTCAGTTGATGGTGCATGTGTATCAGGGGAGATATCTGGTCCGTTGAGCTTTGCACACTTAACTGATAACATTAATATTACAATTAGACGGAGGAGATGACACTGATTTCTGGACCTCTATTTACCAGCCTGGTTAAGTGTTGATGGCGTGTGTGTCTTGTGATGGTGTGTGTGATCTTTTTAATCATTTTAAAAGTGTGTGCCGAAGTAAAATCAAGTCTTCTCATCCACCTAAGACTCCACATCATAAGACATCACACCAAACCAACTAAGTAAGATCCTGTTCTTCTTATTCTGGATAATCATGTGTCCCATTTTACTATCAGCACCATAAATTATTACTGTGAAAACCATATCATTGCACAAACATTGCCGCCACATGTCAGTCATAAAATGCAACCCATTGACTGTGGCTTTTACACAGTCCTAAAAAAATACTATGCCAATGAATGTGAAAAATGGTTGCATATTTTCCTACAGCCAATCAGAAGGTGACACGTCCATATTGCATCAATATTACATCATACTTTCTAGTCGATCGAATATTACTACTTCTAGCGATCTTATAAATAGTTATTTCGATAAGATTTTTACGTAGGGTGAGTATCAGAGATGTGCGGATTGCATCCGCGTCCGCTGGCGAACGCTAATCTGCAGCATGGAAACAAACGTTGCGGGATGTTTCTACATTCTTTCAAGTCTGCTGTTATCACTCCTGTACTAAAGAAGCAAGGTTTGGAACCATCTGATGTCGCCAACTACATACCTATATTTAATCTGTCTGTACTATCTAAGATGCTAGAGTGGATTGTTGCCCGACAGGTTGTCAACTACATCGACATCATCGGATTGTTTCCTGAATTCCAATCGGCATATCGGAGGTTCCACTCCACCGAGACGGCGCTGACGGAGGTTCTGTCAGACATCTTCTCTTCCATCGACGGTCATAACTTTGTCCTAATGTCAATGCTTGACATGTCGGCTGCCTTCGACACTGTTGATCATCAGATGTTGGTTCAACGACTGAACACGTCATTTAGGCTTTCTTCGTAAGTTCTGGGGTGGTTCACGTCATACCTGGCGAACAGACAACAAAATGTATTGCACTCCAGTCATTCTTCGACTACCACAACACTCACTTGTTGAGTTCCACAGGGCTCTGTTGTTGGCCCCATCCTCTTCGTTTTATACACTGCCGACGTTACTGAAATCATCCAAAGACATGACCTACTTCATCATCTCTATGCCGATGATTCTCAAATATATGGATCCTGTCAGCCATCTGCGGTCGACATCGCGCGTCTCCGTCATTCACTGATGGCTTGTATGTCCGAGGTCGCGGGATGGATGAGGTCCAACCGATTACAGTTCAACTCGTCAAAATCTGAATTGATTTGGTTCTCTTCTTCTCGGATGCTTGCTCAACTCGACAACGAACCATTCCTGTCTGTTCCGACCTTGTCCAGCCTGTCGGTGTGGTGCGTGACCTCGGACTACAAATCGACAGCGGCCTGACATTGGTTCCAAGGTCGTTCAAACCTGCTTTGGGGTGCTGCGGCGGATTCGCTCCGTCATCCGATCGCTGCCGCAGGCTAGTCCAGTCGTTCATCCTGTCACTTGTAGACTATTGCAATGCCGCATTTGCTATACTACCTCAGCTCGAAATTGCAAGGCTACAGGCTGTCATCAATGCTGCTGCGCAGCTCGTTGGTGGCATCGGCAGGTTTGACCACATCACCTCAGTTCTGTGCAACCAGCTTCATGTTCTTAAAATAAAAGAATGCTTTCAATTCAAACTCTGTCTTCTTGTCTTCCAGTGCCTCCGCGGCACCTGTGACGTCACATAAAACCCCTAGCCGATGACTCCAGCCGTCTTCGACTTCGGTACTCCAAAACACTCGACATCTTCGCTCCATCTACGCGTACTCGTATCGCGACCGCTCCTTCCGAGTTGCCGGTCCCTCAGCCTGGAACTCTCTTCCACACTCTGTTCGTGAGGCCAGCACCCTTGCGAATTTTAAAAAACTCTTAAAAACTTATTTATTTAAATTATCCTATAAGACTATGTAAGGCGCCCTTCAATTAACACTGATTAATCACAGCGCTATAGAAATTGTCGTTTTTTCATTTCATTTCATTTTTCTCGAAGCTACTTGTGCTGGTCACTAAATCATCATTGCAGCGTATACGTATGAATTTCTAGTTTCCAAAGATGGAAAATAAGGTGAAGGCATTTTGCGAGCCCTGCAAGATATGCTAATTATGAGCCCCTGTTAAAGTGAAAGACCATATCCCAATCCATCCAATACCAAGAGATGGTGAATTTCCCTTTAATCACCTTGTAATGGATTGTATAGGACCACTTTTTCTATTAGATCCGCAACCTAAGTTTAAATACGCATTGGTTGTAATGGATTTTTTTTCAAGATGGCCAATGGCGTTTCCCTTACATTTAATAACAGGGCAAGCTGTATGTGATTGTCTTTTAGAAATATTCATGAATTTTTCTGTTCCCCGCGTGATTAGTTCTGATTGTGAAAGCAATTTTACGAGTTCATTGATTCAACATTTTATAAAACATTCAGGGTGCAGCCCACGTTTTAATACTCCTGGAGATCCGGCAGGTATTGTGGAACGATGTTATCAAAGTATTAAAAGGATGATTTAGCTAAACAAATACAAATACAACAGCATGTTTCAAATGATGTCATTTGGTGCTAAACAAATAGTTGAGGGGATTTTTTATGCCTTCATTTAAAGTCCAGTAAAAAGTCAACCACTCCATTGATAAATTTATTTCGTCGGGACGATGAAATGGAAACAGAAATGTGATGCGCTAATGTTTCTGGGCTTAATAAGACCCTAGTATGCCTATTGCAGAAAATGTTGCATGATTGTAACTAGGATTCTGCGTCCCGTTATTTTTTTGAAACGATATGATACGATACGACTTCTGAAATTTGTTTGAATAAGACAATACGATACGAGACGCCTCGACCAATAACGAGACAAATCCGATACGATACGATATCGGGATCTCGACTGAAATGTCAACTGTGAAAATTTTGTCTCGAATAAAACGAGATAACATAGAATGATGAACTATATCGGACAGACAATATTAATAACTATATTAAAGGGATACATTGAAAAAAAATATTTAAATATTAAAAACTTGAAATAAGTTTCATTTGTTTAGTTTCGGTACATCTATTTGTCTAAATTTAGACTCTAAATGATGACAAACACGAGAAAGTACCTGTATGCAAGAATTAAGAAAGTGAAGAAAACCCAGCGGGTTTATTTATAGGCGATGGCAAATCTGGTTGGCAAGAAAGAAGCTCAGAAAGTTTCGAATTCCAGCTGCAGACGATAAAGATAAAAGATTCCGATGATATTATAGTGGTGTTTAACCGACGAATCGATTTCAAGACCACTACGATGCAGGCAGCCGTATTCAGCGCTTTGATCAATTTATTTATCCCTAGTGGAACCACCGGTACTCATTTGACTACAACAGTAGGATGAAAGGCTGAGTTGACCTGAGGCATTCAGATCGACTGAATTCAGAGTGAACTCCTTGCTCAAGGAAGTTACGCAATGTGGGTTTTTGTTTACCTGGGACTTGAACCCAGGACCCCAAGCTCAAAAGTCAAAGACTTTTACCACTGTCCCATCGCACACTACAGGTGACACACACATACTTACATACAACCAAGAATATAAATGAGATTATAAAGATATATCTTAGATGAGCTACTATTACGGTCAATTACGGATATCGAAACACTAAAATAATCATTCCAATTCTATGTGTTTATCAAACAAACTATACCAAAACATAAACATAGAATGATAAGGGCAATAATAAGCACTCAAGCATTACTCATTACATTACTAGTCATTACTCTCATTAATAATAATAGTCATCGATGTCAGCGAGTACAATCGCCTTGCCAACCGTTGATGCCGGTTCGCATATTTCTAAATGGTAGTATCAGTAGTATGCAGCAGAGGTCGACTAGCAGCCTAAGAGGGGTGTGGCTTAAGGCTCTGCTTTAGATATCTTTGATTACTATTCTCAATGTGGCACTAAAAAAAGCTATAGAACAAAGACGAGCTGGTTTTTTTAGAGGTTTTCGATCGTTTTTCTCTCTCGCTCCCGTTTCCTTCCCCGCTTGCTCTCACGCTCCCGGTCACTCTCTCTTCCCGCTTGTCTCCCGCTTCCACTCTCTGTCACAGCACCAGAAAACTAAATTCGACTGTAAATTCGTAAACCATATATGTACACATTTACCAAAGGCCACAATCACGTCAAAGCATCAACATGCCCGCTATGTCAAATCGGGCATCGGTCGTTTAACACCAAGGGGCACGCTTCAAAGACACTTTTGCCTCGAGCAATCAGCAAGTTTGTAGAAGACATGGTTGTAATGAACAACAATTTTATTCGTCACATACAGTAAATAAAACAACTGGACAAGAAATAACGTCAAGATCTTAAGATCAAACGAGCAAAAGACAATTGAATAATAAGTTTAAAAAACTGCTTTCAACTGTTCGTACAAACTGTAAGTATATACACACTCAAACAGCCGGATACCATACACCTCAAAACATCACTAACACCCGGTATACCACTTCTGCCACACTTCAAAGAGACGAACACGCTTGCTTTAGCGAGGTCAGGAAAGGTCATTTCAAAAAGACGCTTACGCTCGTCCGGATCGTCGATAAATCAACTAGACTCAGATTTCATGCAAACTTCAAATAAAAACTAAATACCTTGGAACTTATTTAATTGATATATAAAACCTATTTTGTTTTTTTAATAAAAGTTGCGGTAGCGAATAGCGCTGAGAACAGATAAAAAAAATGTAGCGGCGCTGTCATCAACGATCTTGTCAGCCAATAGTACCGCTCTTAACAACCCTGGTTGCCATCACTATTTTTTTTAAATTACTGATATGTTTGAAATTTATTTTATCAAAGATAAAGAACTGTCTTTTAAAAATACATCAAATTACTTTATGCTGATAATATCTTGAGTATATATTGATAATGGTTGCTGAGTGGCTTCAAAATTTGATGAATAGTCTTTAGATGAACAGTCCTTATGATGAACTGTCCTCTTGATGAATAGTCCTTTGATGAATAGTCTCTTGATGAATAGTCCCTTGATGAATAGTCCCTTGATGAATAGTCCTTGATGAACAGTCCCTTGATGAATCGTCCTTTGATGAAAAGTCCGCATACCGATAAGACAATACCAAAAAAATAATATATGTTTTTTCCAGAAGTCTATTACATCAGTTTTTAGTTTATATGTATGCAAAAATTGAATCCAAAAGACTGAATTATATACCACCAACCCAAAAGAAACTTCAATCTGAAAATAATGCCCACCTGAGAGATGCTGTTGAAAATTACAACACTAATTTTGAGGATTTCGTCACTATCCACCTTCACAATGAATGTCCTGGTTATAAGCATTTACATATACAAGATGCAATGACCCACGTCAGTCCTGACCTATTCATCACGTTTACTTGCAATCCGAAATAGATTGACATCGCTGAAGTGCTCCCTCCACAACAGATACCTAACGATAGCCATGACCTCCGCAGACAAGTATTTCATCCAACCAGCACCGTCAGTACAGCAGGGAATGCATTGTATAGTCTAAGAATTATGCAGATACTTTAGAAATTACCTTTTTTCTTAAAAAAGGCTCTCTGCTACAAAGTTTGAGTATTTTGCTAGTCTATATTCAACATAATTGGACACAACATAAATATACATTATGATTTGACACAATATAAATTAATCCAACATAAAAATATGTAACATAAATAGATATCATCACAAAAATATACAAAACAAATGAAAACAACAACAATCTAAATGGGCCTAGGATAAATAAATGTAAAAAATATTACGACATAAAAAAGAACATAAATGAACCAAAAAAGACATAAAATACCTCTAGTTCTCCAGCACACTGTTTTTATAAAAAATATATCATTCAACAAATATGGGAAAAAATATCAATAGATCAATCACTCAGTTCAATTTAAACAATGAAATATGACAGTTAATCAATCATCCTGAAACCTACTTGATCTGCTTCTTCCACTTTGTAACCCATCTTCCCAATCCCTTCACCAACTTTATTAAGAAGTTTAAGAACTTGAGTGGATGAAAGTGCAGAAGTGCTTGTAGAGCGAGGTAGGTCACCGTCCAATTCAAGGAAGTCAACAAATGCGGGATCGACTCTCAGTGTCGGATGCCGAGATAAACATCTCATGAATCTGTAGGAAATAAGGTTGAGATTATACAATTATTAAAATATATAACAATAACAATATAAACTTATGCAACAGAATACTATAAGACATCATTTTAAATAACTTTTCAACAGTTCTAAAATACTTTTTAAATGCACTCTTTTCAAGACCACAATCAATATTGTATTAAAAAGCGTTTCAGCCAAATTCTTGTTAGGGCCATTCATAAGTTATGTTTTCACCGTGGAAGAGAGGTGTGTGTGTACCAATTGAATGATTTGCATTTTTATGGGAAAGAAAGGGTCCAACCAAATGTGTATGTACTCAAAAATAAAAACGGTGAATATTATCATTTCTAATAGCAAGCATCGTCATTTCATCTCATCATTCTAGAGTTGCCTGCTTTGGCCTGTTAAAAATTATGATTCTGTACTGAATACAATTGAAATGGATATAAAAAAAAAATAACTAAAAAAAGGTAGAAGGTGAAGCTCATCGCTGCAATCGTTAAAGTGAAATAAGCACACTGAGGGAAACAACTGAAAAAATGCCACGTCTAGAGCTAAAGCTGTGTAAGTTCACATTCAATACGGCTTGTGTTTTAAAGACACAATGAACCCTCCAACCAATTTGTTTCTATGTTATATAAGTAACGACATTCCAGCAGAACAAACTAAAGCTTTCTACAATTTTGTCATTGAATCTAAAAAACAGATTAATGCATTGTCACCAGGATTAGACTTGCAGTTGAAAAATCAACTCTATAGATCATTAGAAGTGCCCTGAAAAACCTTTAAACCTTGCAAATTAGTATAAGCATTGTAAAATAATAAATATCCAAACCTCTCCAGGGAAATTCTCCGTCTTTCAACAAAATCAGTTGTGGATGCATCATCTTTTGACATCTTTACTCTTGTGGTGCCTATAAATATAACACAAAAACATTTTTAATTTAAACACCTCATTATTCAATAAAGTATAATACAATTTTAACACCTCGCTAATCAATACAATGCAATTTAATTTCAGTTGTTTACAAAAGTAAAACCAACAATAAAGCGTAATGTCAATTCAAAAGATGTTTTATCAGAATTCACACAAAATATTCAAAAGTTGGTACTGCTCAGATGTCAGAAGGAATAACAAGCAAACAGTTGTCCCTGACAAGATAAATCTGTCAAGTCATTTAAGTAAATGACAAATGTTTTGAAATCCAATTAAAAACTATAAAAATTAAGTTTTTGCATATTTTCCACTAAAATATTTTATCATAACTTTAGTCTCTATCGGCCAGCTACAGGACAAACGTCCATGGGCCACAGGTTGAAAATCCCTCATCTAGATCACTAATATGTAACAAATCAAAATCATCAACTAGTATGAAAACATTCAGTTGCATCCTAGAATGTGAAAACTTACAGCTCGATAAGCCAGATAAAACATTAATTTTAAAATAATCTAAAGTAAAATTTCCAAAAAATTGTCTAGCATTTATTTTATAAAAAAAAATTGCACTCACCGAAAACATTTTTCTCAGGTGGAGGAGGAATGATAGTTCCATGATGAAGATGTTTCTCAACCAATTTGTTGTGTAGACCAAGGAAATCACTGAACCTCCGATAAACTTCCATTTGGGAGTTTCTGTATTCTGAGATGTTTGTCTGCACACAACATATTAATATACATGATTTTGCAAATAAACCCAAAGATAAGGCAATTCTTAGTAATTGTCTAGTTAAAAAACCAAATACTTCTTACTTGATTAACAAAAAATTCTGCCTGATAAAATTAGGTTACAAAATAACAACATAACTCAAAAGTTCATTGCCTTGTATAATAAAGCATGACATATTTGAGATGCCGCAGCTCCTGCCAACAGCTGCATTATGTGGTGCCAACATGCAGAATACTAAAAGGCAATGCCAAAGATTTGCTCAATTTCAACACAGGCTTAGTGTGAATGCCTGTGTTTGAGCTGGTTGTACCCAAACACATCTCAAGTGTGAAGCGACATGAGCTAATCCCAATATCAACGAGCTCAGGAGAATACTTATTACTTACTGATTTACATGACCAAATTATATGGTCAAATTACTAAATTAATTTCATTTTTGTTAATAAGTTTCATTTATTGATTTCTTTTATTGAGCCAATATAATAATTGTGCATCATACATGGGCAACACCAAACATCAACCAAATGTAAATTATTTGTACACAGCAATCCTATGATGTAAAAATATATATATATATATATATATATATATATGACTCTACTAGGAATCGAACCCACGTGGGGATGATAATAGTTATAAACTTCTGTCAATAGGTAGATTAATTAATTAATCAATGTTGATGAATCAATTGCAAATATTCACAGTTGTGAAAATCGTTAATTAAATATGTATGACTTTCGTTATTTATTGGAAAATATTTTTTTAAAATCTCGATATTTTTTCGGGACTTTATTCGAGAACCAAATTTTAAGTATCGCTATTTATATCGATACGAGACTTCTTCCGCAGGCTGTATCGTTTCAATGGCGATACGGGATCTCCCGTATCGTTTTGAAATCTCGATTGAATTCGAGATAACGATATCGGGACGCAGATGCTTACTACAAAACCATTCTATTGGACCCGTAATACGATTCAACTATAATATAACACTGGTGTCTAGAAGTGGATTAAAAAAATGGTTTTGAAATCATTGGATGAGCTTTGGACGAGTGAATTGAAAGACGAGCTGGAGAAACGTGGCCTGAGCGATACAGGTATAGGACGAACTTAGGGAACGTCTCCTAGCCGCGTTAGTGAATGAAGGCTATGGGCCTGACGACGATGAATATTTATTCGATACTGAAGAGGAAGCTGTGGTTAAGTGGAGAAAATTAAAAAAAAATTGCTGGAGCAAGAAAGACAACAAGCAAGAGAAAACATGGCAGCACAGGGGAAGACAGGAGAAGGAATGATTCTTGGCCACGAAAACAAAGTAGCAGCAGCCGGTCCGGCGTTGCTGTCAGAAAACGACAACAAAGAGGAAGAAAATGGGAATGTTTCTGACATTGGTTTGCCTGAGTGTAGTCTGGACGGTACGACTGTTGAGAGTTTGGTCGCAGGGTTGGCTGAGGCAGTAATGGACACGGTTCTGGACCAGCGGGTTGCTGGTGAAGAAAAAGATGTGGGTTGCTACGGCAAAACTCAAAATTTTTATTAATACAAGTTTTGTTGAAAAGGTAACTATTTAATAAAATTTAATCAATGCACGCGAGTGAAATGTTTCGTTTGAAAATCATCCTTAGAAAGCATTAAGAGTGTGTATTTTTGGTGAATTCATGCACCTTCTACATTTTCGCACTCCACCCAGTCCCCACCTGCACCCTCTCCACCGGACCCGCAGTAGAAACAGTGAAAAGGCACCTGTGACTAAAATTCAAAATGATGCCCACAGTTGTGGTATATTTGTAGGAGTTTTTATTAGAAGACTGGATCTAAGTGTTTATTTTAATCCGGACAGGGAAAGGAAAGAGAGCTTGAAAGAAATCCTGCTATCATCCGACAACATGACGAAATATTGTCTGCATTGCGGGTCCGGTGGAGAGGGTGCAGGTGGGGACTGGGTAGAGTACGAAAAATGTAGAAGGTGAATTCACCAAAAATGCACACTCTTACCTAATGCTTTCTAAGGAAGAGTTTCAAACAAAACATTTCACTTACGTGTATTGTTTAAATTTTATTAAATAGTTACCTTTTTAACAAAATTTTTATTAATAAAAAATGTTTTCATAAAATTCAATAGATTTTTTTTTAAATAAAATTTTCCCTAAAGTTCGTTAGGTGTTATCGAGTAGCCACTTTGCATATTTTGCATAATTAGCCACAGTGAGCTAGACTCGATTGTCCAATCGCAGCGTTTGTTTACGTTTCGGTTTGCTCGGAGAAATTGGTATATGGTCTGACGTTTTATTCGATAACGTTTTTATTTATTAACTTTTAGAAGCGAAAGTTACATTGTTGGATTTGATATTGAATTATCTAAAAACAAGCGTCTCGGATATTCCCAGTGCAGCAGTTAAAAAAAGTTCGAATTTCTCAAAGAAGAGCCTAGTTTGATTTTATGGATTTTTCGTCAGAAAATCGTCGTTTTTGGCTTACAACGTTTGTATTTGTTGAACCGAAGAAAACGCAAATATACCATTCGATTCCATTTGTTAAACCCCATCCAACAATGTATAGCACATCCCCAGTGCACGCAATTTATTTTTATTTTTAATTAGCATTGCCAGCCTCGAGGCTAACTTCACACACGTGGCAGATCTCTAGATCACCAGTCAATCAAGCATATGAACCTTAAGAATAGAAATAGGATATTAATTGTGAGTGGACGCTGCTGACAGATTCACTAATATTTTATAACTATTGAGGTATTCCTTTGCGATGAGCTGCTTGTATAGATTTTTTTATAGATTTTCCTTAATTTTTCATTGAAAATAAGGTAATATAAATTTTAAATATAAAGAGCAACTGATGAACTAGCATAAATAGTCATTCACCTTAGTTATCACCTTGTAGACAATGAAAGAATTGAGGCCATCTCCAACTTTCTTAGGTTCCCTCACAGATATCTCAATGAAATGTTGTGGATTTACTTGATGTCTCAATGGTCCATACTTTCAAAATTAAACCACATCAAATTTATATCTACTAATACTATCAAATATAATTATAAAATTGGAAAAAAATTGCAATATTCTAAAAAACATATATTCCTGAGAAAATTAAGTGAAAGACAGAATGTTAGGTACGGATTCATGAAGAGATGACACTGGAAAGCCTTCAACAAGATGAGATTTGTCAGACAGATGTTGTACACTAGATATCCTTTCAGTTGTTGTATTGTCAAGATATTCTGGCGCTTCTGAAAACAAAATTGTGCTGTGAAAACACTGTAAACAAAAAAATACCCCCAGACCCCCAGTATTGAACAGAAGCATATTGTTTACCAGTAAAAATGTCTTCCTCTTTATCGTCATATTTGTCCTGTTTTAGTTTCTGACTCTGCAAATACAAACATGTGTAAAATGATCAGTTTGGGGGTTCTAAATTATTCTGGACAGAAATGTAAATCATCCTTTGTATAAATATCTTCCTTAACAAAATTTAACTTTAAAATTTTTATTTTTAAAGTATAGATAGTGTTAAATTCTTTAAAAGAATAAGAATAGTATTAGTTAAAATCTTTCTTGTGACTTCACGCCATAGATGTGTATATGAGTTTGGTGGCGGAAGTTAGATCCACCCCACTTCCTCTTACCCAGTTAAGCTGTAATTTTTCTCACTAATCTATATCATGGTACATTCAAATCTATTAAATTTGCAACAAATTCAAATTACTGGATAGATTTCTATGGCAAAAAAAATCAGTTTTGAGAATTCATGTTGAATGCTTTTGATGTCAAGCAAAGTTGATAGATTTCATTCATGATTTTGTAACTTTAATTCAACAATTTTCCAAAGAGGCACGGGAAAAAAGGTTAAGAAGCACTGCTTAGCCTTTGAGAAAATCTTTTTGAAAATGAACAATTACTGCCTATCTTACACTGGTCATCAGTCATTTGTACAGGAAAGGTTGAGTAGCTTTTAGAAAATCTCTAAATATTAGTAAAGTGCCATGCGATTTTTAGAGGGCCACTCATATGACAACAAAGGCACTTCATACCACTATGAGTATGAATGATCCTATTAACAGTAGACTTATAATATAATATCTATACATGCAGCAGCAGGCCTTGTTCGAGCTAAGCCAATATCAAGGCGAAATTTCTAGACCTTAGTCACGCGATTATTAGCGCTTGTAAACAACAAAACTCACTTTTAAACAGATTGCTGATGCCGGATACGGCTGATACAACAAAATTTAGTCAATGAGCTACCAGCACGGACCTAATTAATATTCATTAAGACAAGCTTTAAGCTAAAAAGTTTAATTTTTAATTTTTCAGAAATTACTTACAAATTTAAATTTTTAAATTTAAGATTAATTTTTTAAATATGAAAAATTTTTATAATATGAAAAATTGATCAGGCTATCTAATGAAGTCTTTCATATAGGAAATTGAAGCTAACTGCACCGAAATGTTTTATTTTTTCAAATTCCAAATTTAAATTTTGTTTTAAGTTTTATTTTTAATAAATGGATTAGTCAAATGATTTTTTTATTTCTACCAAAAGTCCATGCGGCTATTAGGTATACCTTTTGACCTTAGTCCAGAGCCTTTCAATTGCACTCGCTAAATTAGCCTGTGCTGCGTGTCTAGATATTATATTATAAGTCTATGCTATTAACTAATACATGCTGAAATAAATATTACTGAGAATACTTGACCAGTCGTAGATCAGTCCTGACGTTCTGGATAATTTTCAAAACCATTTAAAAAATTAATTTCTATGTTTAGTTAATATATTTGTCTTTCTAATACATTAAGTTACAAACCCAATGCAGTCGAAAATTATAATCTGCAGGACCCCAAACGAGAGTGAAAAATCCTCTCCATACATTTACATAGGGACGGTGTCGGTTTTTCACCTATAACTTTTTTATTTTTTGCAATATTAAATTCATTTTTTACCATTATATTTCTTTTCTAAATACCTTTCTAACGATCTATGGAACAACCCCAATGCACGAAATGTTTTTGCACCATAGTTGGGGGATCCAGCAGCACTGCTAACTTCTGCATCGTACTGTTAATAGCCATTCCTTATTGACAGTGAGCGCACTATTTAGAACATAAATAGATGTTCAATTTCTCCGAGCAAACCGAAACGTAAAAAAATGCTGCGATTGGACAATCGAGACTAGCTCACTGTAGCTAATTATGCAAAATATGCAAAGTGGCTACTCGTTCCTGGTATATGGTCCGACGTTTTATTCGATAACTTTTTTATTTATTAACTTTTAGAAGCGAAAGTTACATTGTTGGAATTGATATTGAATTATCTAAAAACAAGCGTCTCGGATATTCCAAGTGCAGCAGTTAAAAAAAGTTTGAATTTCTCAAAGAAGAGCTAAGGCTGATTTTATGCAAAAATCGTCGTTTTTGGCTTACAACAATGTATAGCACAGCCCCAGTGCACGCAATTTTTTTAATTAGCACTGCCAGCCTCGAGGCTAACTTCACACGTCATAAATAGGCTATTGACAGTGCCAAGACGCTCACTGTCAATAGGTATATAAGTTTTATCACCAGTGCGCGCACTGCCAATAGTACCGACCATAAATTATTCAAATAGATTTTTTGACTGAAAAAACCGACCGGTCAACCAACTGAACTCTAAATTTTAAAATAATCTCAAAATACGCACTTCATAAGCAGAGAGAAAGAGCTCGTCTTCATCTTCCCTTTCAGATAAAATGTTCGGAGAAAGAGAATCTTCAGGCGAATAATCAGCCATTAGTTTAGTTTGTTTACATTCGTGACCACACATTTCTATGCGGAGGCACGTTAATTAGCTATGAGTTTTTGGTTCTTGCTAATTTATCTTTCAAATGACAATAAAAGTTGCAGTTAACAACTGAATGTTTTTATAGTGTACTACAGAGATGTTGCGAGTACTTATGGTCCGAGTACGAGTACGAGTACCATGGTATCGAGTACGAGTACGAGTACGAGTACGAGTACCATGTTATCAAGTTATCGAGTACGAGTACGAGTACTGAGGTCTCGAGTACAAGTACGAGTACGAGTACAAGAAATTTTTAGCGAGTACTTTTCGAGTACTTTTTAAAGTCAACAAAATAATAGTTTATTCTACATGAAAAAACTATTACATTTCAGAAAAATTAGCGACGACAGCTTAGAGTCCGACATCTTAGCCCTATGGGGTCTTAAAATTATTCCGCCGTGGCTTAATACACGTTCTACTGGTGAACTTGAAGCTGGAATACTTAAGGCACGAAGTGCTGGGTGATAAAGTTTGTCAAGGTCACTGGAATGATTCTGCCAAAACGTTAGTGCATCATCCACATCACCAGTGATCCTCATCTCAAGATATCTGGTCAACTGTGCATCGACATCAAGGCAGGTGTCATCTAACGCCGATGAATACTTTTGGCTGGTGGGGGTGACCCAGATGGCAGCACCAACGTAACAGCAGGTGACTGAGTAATGATGCCAAAGAGAGAATTAGTTGATTCAACAAAGAATTTAACCAATTCTGAAAAAACACGACCAAATTTAAAAAATGCAAAATTGTGACTGCAAAGTGCAAACTTCTCTATATTTTCTAATTTGGTAGCTCCTATGTCTTGCTTGTCTCTGAAACACAAAACACAGCAGATACGCTGACCTAGTTTTATTTGCATTTTTTGTGTGCATGTGTACTTGTGGTACGCGCCAGCCCGCGAGATATATTTGAATTTGACTACTTTATTCTTGCATGGGCATGAATGGCGTGATTACTCTTGTTTGAATTCGAAATTTTGAATTAGCACGGGAGCCAATCAGCATTTCTAGTTTGAATGCGTTCTGACGTGAGAATTGTTGTGAGCGAATTTTTGGTTGATTGTGCGGCGCCATGTCTGCTATAGAGTTGTGCATTGTAGTTATTTGAGTACTGATTGGGTTAACTTTTTATTCAAATTTAGCCACATATCTTGATCTAAAGCTGAGGTTCTTGCGTTTTTAACTCAACCAATCACGACTAATTATTCAAAAGAATTATTAATATGATTTGGTTTATTCTGCGAGAAAAAAGTCGCGCGCGGATGCTGCTAGTTTTAATTATATTGCTCTTATTATAGTAGCAACCTTTAATTCATTAAGATGCAGTTAAAACTAACTGCTTCCCGATCAAGAAATCGTATATTGACTACAAACTTCGCACATTCTTATATCCTCAATATCGTGTAGACCAGACCAGTAATTCTAGTAACGCGGAACTGCTTCGAAACAGTATCAAAAACTTTACGAAAAACTCAACAAACTGTAGAGAACGGTTTACAACAAGTTTAAAAATTATGATGAAACTGAAGTTAAATGATTGTTGATCAATCTCGACCATGTGATATGCTAAAATAACTATGTTGAAAAAAATGCTGCAGAACTATAATAAAACTAAAATTTTTGGCAATGTTTATGTGCCCTCACAACTTTCCTGAGTACTGCGAGTCTGTACTTTTGATATGGCTGACCAGCCTGAAAAAAATCAATTTTATAGGCAATCTGAGCAACACGCTCAATGATTTTTTTTTTATTTTAAAAGGTTTTGTTAATGTATTTTCAATAACAAATTTCAACACCAACCATTCTTTCGCCCACGTCACTTTATCGCTTGGGACTGGATTTTTTATCTGCTTGAGATTTTTAAGAAAATCATCGTGTGCTTGCTTATGATAGTTCAAGCCGTCAAAATTCGCTTTCTTCATTTCAGTCTGGAACATTTTTAGTCATATACATTTAATTAGAATGCGGACATTGTAATATTTGTGTGTGTGTGACTGTATAACTAAAAACTTAAAAAGGCTAAAAAACTTGTTTGACGAAATATAAGTGTGGGACGTTCAGTTTATAGGTTTCTATTACTGACTGAGTTTGTAAAATGAACGTCTCACACTTTTATTTTTTGTCAAACTATTTAAGAGATATAAAAAATATAATAGCCAGTCAAAATGACGGATTTAAAAAAAAGATATATTATTTTTCGATTTTTAATTATAATTACATATTATTTTGCGGTTGCTGAGCTACCTTTTTTATCTTTAGGACTGACAGTTGCGTAATAACTTTCATTACAAGCCTCTACGCACCCATTTGACTGCTGATTGCTGTGGCCGCCGCGTTATGCGAAATTGCTAACATACATACATACATACATACATACATACATACATACATACATACATACATACATACATACATACATACATACATACATACATACATACATACATACATACATACATACATACATACATACATACATACATACATACATACATACATACATACATACATACATACATACATACATACATACATACATACATACATACATACATACATACATACATACATACATACATACATACATACATACATACATACATACATACAGACAGACATTGGAAAAAATGTATGTAGATAGATAGATAACACAAAATAAATTATTTCTTTATTTTTAGTGTATTTTGAAGTAAATGTCTATTTCTAAAATATCTTAGATATATATTTTTAAAAATACACTCTTAATTTTAATGCACTAAAAAGGAAAATATAATTAGGTCCTACTTTTTTTTAAATAATTTATAGTACTTTACACCAAGTGTTTTAAAACTGTTAAAAATATGTAGGAAATACAAAAAAAAATCCTGTCGTCGATCATAATCTGACCCTTTTAACTTTTCCCTCTTCTTTAGAAAATAGGGTTAATTGTATTTTAGAATAACTGCTACCCAAAAACAGTAAGTGCTACAGATATAAAATTTAGTATTTATTAGAGAAATAAAGACATACGTGTTTCACTATTTTTGGATAATTTTACTTCCGGAACCTCGAGCGTGGGCTGGAAAAAAATTATTTGCTTAAAACTCAAAACCTAAATATCTAAAGTGTTGAAATTTAGCATCTATATTTTTAAATAAAAAGATATGTTTTTCACCATTTTTTGAAAATTTCAAACGTAGGGTGAAAAATAGAGTTCTATGTTGGCAATTGGGCATTTCTAATAAAGAAAAGTCTATCCATTTATTGTTAAATTATATAGTTATAAAACCCCTTTGAAAAAATTAAATACAATCCCGGAGTTTTCAGAACTTGGTACATTTATAGAAATCTAGTTTTAAAAATCATTTTTGGGATTTTTTTTCATGAACAGCATTTTTAAGTAGTATTGTTCTGGTTCAATATATGAGTAGCGTCTCTGAGCAGTTGCTTGGATAGAACGCTGGTTAATGGGCAGATAAATAGCGTTTAAGTATAATCACTAGGGATGTCACGGGTAGTACTTTTTGGAGTTTTCGGGTTCGGGTTCGGGTTTATGAAACTAGAGTTTTCGGGTTCGGGTTTGTGAAACTAGAGTTTTCGGGTTCGGGTTCGGGTTTGTAAAAGTCGAGTTTTCGGGTTCGGGTTCGGGTTTGTGAAACTCAGGTTTTCGGGTTCGGGTTCGGGTTTGTAGTTTTCCAAAAACCGGGTTCGGGTTCGGGTACTGGCTTATGATTTCAAATTCGTGGATTGATTTTAAATTTACCTAGTGTATATGAATGTAGGACATTTCCCCCCCGGACGTTTCCCCCCCCCCCCCGGACATTTCCCCCCCCCCCCCGACAGACCCTAGGACATTTCCCCCCCCCCCCGGAGATTTCCTCCCCCAAGGTAGGACATTCCCCCCCCTGTGGTTATGTAGTAGTTTTTCTAAGAAACACAAACACCTTTTTAAATTATTAAACATTTATTGGTTATTGGTTTGCCAGAGTTAAATATTGTTAAAACGAATAATGTGTCCTAGACCCTCTAGGACATCTTCCAATGTTTTTATGTTTTTTTCGGCGTGCATCCGTTAACGAAAAAAGAGCCGATTGAAGCGCCTTCGTCGATCGCTTCACTCTCTTGGCTGGTGGTTCTCCTCGAGCCTCCCTTAGGATTGAGGTTGACGCCATTGCTTCGTCCTAACCCTAACCCTAACCCTAACCCTACATTTCTATGCAAAGAACGGCTGAGGTTGACGCCATTGCTTCGTCCTAACCCTAACCCTAACCCTACATTTCTATGCAAAGAACGGCTGAAAATATCAAATGTCTTTGAAATGTCTTAGAAAGGGGGACTTAATCGAATGATTCGGCTTAGTAAAATTGATTACATACAATTACTCATATGATACAGCCTCGATTTATATTATCTATACTATTATGCACTGAACTATTTAGGGGATAAATAAAAAATAATAAATGAAAAATAAAAGTATATTCTCTCTCCGGGGGGGGGAGGAAATGTCCTACCCGGGGGGGGGAATTGTCCTACCCCGGGGGGGAAACGTCCGGGGGGGGGGGAAATGTCCGGGGGGGAATGTCCGGGGGGGAATGTCCGGGGGGGGAAATGTCCGATCCTCGTGTATATACATATACAAACGAGAGCGATCAATTCATCCATTGGAAATTACACGTATTGAATAAACTCTAAGAAGTTATTTTTTAGCTTTCCAAATAATGTGATTTTTTGGCCGAAGAAGGCTTAATTATTTTAGTTCGTTCCCGGCTCGGTCCGGCCAGATAATCAGGCGGATTAGTGGTCTAGTTTACACACTCACCAATAAAATGACCTATTTGTGTTATTTGTTACGCAAAGGTGATAATACAAAACTTGCAGGGCTTGCGATTAGTATAATACGTTACCTCTTAAATTATTGTAATTTTTTAATTTTTTCGCGGCTCGGTCCGGTTGGGTAATCAGGCGGATTAGTGTTCTAGTTTACACATTTGCCAATAAAATGACTGAGACGCATAGATCATTTATAGACTTTGCCAGTTAAAATTTAGGATTATTCAAGATTATCTTTATAACAAAGGGTCTTTGTTATATCAGAAAAACTTTGAGTATATGAATGAATAAATATAAGGTTATATAACTGAAGTAAAAAGTTTAGAGTCATGGCTATCCGGGATTTCTTCGACCGAAGGAGGCTTAATTATTTTAGTTCGTTCGCGGCTTGAAGAAAAAAAGGCTCACTTTAGACGAAGACCCTCTTTTGTGGTGGAAAGATAACAGAACAAAATTTCCAAATTTAGCGGTGATCGCTAAACGCTACTTGGCGGCCCCAGCTACCAGCGTTCCATCGGAACCGTTGTTCAGTGGTGCTGCAATTATTTATGAGCGCTAAGGAACCGATTATCAGGCAAGACAGCAGAAAAACTGTTGTTTATGAAGTACAACTTGCCTGAAATCGGTTCCTAATACTTTTTTATTTTTAATAAACTTGAAAAGTTATGAAAACTCTGTTTGTGTTGCTATTTTTAAAACTGGAATAAATATTTATTTACTAAAAAAATTTATTTGTTCACAACTCCGAGTTCGGGTATTAGGCTTATAAATTTTCGGGTTCGAGTTCGGGTTCGGGTATCAAGTTTTCACATTTTCGGGTTCGGGTTCGGGTTCGGGTATCAACTTTTCACACTTTCGAGTTCGGGCTCGGGTATCAGAAAAAGACCGGGTAGTACCGAACTCGGGTTCGGGTTCGGGTACCCGTGACATCCCTAATAATCACCTAACTTTTCTGACCTATCAGAAAAGTAAGCTAATTGTGTCTACCATTAGAGCGGATCTTCTTTTACCGAAAGTTTATTTTGCACAAATAAGACATATAATACCAATCCTTAAAAACAGCTTTAACACAAACAACAATTAGTACTCTCACAAGACGTCTTGGTCTAGTGATTTAGAGGCAGAATTGGATATCGGTAGAGCCTGGGTTCGACTCCAGGTTTGGTCACGTAGTTTTTTTGAGCAAGGAACTAACTCACATTTGCTCAGGTCCACTCAGCATCCTCTAAGTATAGTTTTGTCTATTGTTTTAAACTTCAAATATGTTATAGCTACAGAAGATTCCCATACGTTTTGTCTCCGTACGTTTCGATGCGTGTGTGTGTGGTGTGTGTGTGTGTGTGTGTGTGTGTAAATTTAAAAATTATCAAACCTCTTCGTGATAAAAATGTTCTTGCATAAGTTGAAGTAATGTGCTAAGGGTATTGACATCATCGGGAGACTTTCCCACGTTGAAAATTGCTTGGAATAGACCTCTATGCTGATCATCAATATGATCGTACTAATTAAAACAAAAAATGAAATTTGAGATTTTTTTTATCAAAAATTGTTCTAAAACTGATCAAACGGTAAAAAAATAACTTTGCATTACAAAAACTTTAAAAGATTCGTCCCACACGAACGGTTCTGGTATTTCGTAACCCATAATGAAGCAGAAGTAAAATGTTTATGCTGATGGAAACGACTTTCAACTCAGGTCGTATTTATATAAAATTCTGGATTGTTTACTCACTTGTATCAGGAATAAGGTGTATACTTCCGCAGCAACAGGTTTTTTTCAAATAATCACCGAAAAGTTACTGGTAATCTCGCCTTTCCGCTGTTAATCTAAAAATTAAAATAAACTTTTTAAAGACAAAACTCGGATAAGACGTTCTTATTTTAAACTTTGTAAACATTTGAATATTTAAAGTTTTTTTCATATTCAAAAAAAAATTTAAATTTGTTTAATAAAATGACATATTTGGCACTATAAAAAATTTTTATGAACCAAAAGTTTAATTTTTCAATAGTTTCATTTTAAACAAAAACAAACATCCGTTGGTTATATTTATAGGACATACGCATGAAGTTTGCCTTAATTTATTTTTAGCAGTAGAAACACAAAGAACATTCAAGGTGATTATTCCAAAACATAACAGAGGTCATCAACAACTCTCAACACTTACTTCTGCTTGCTGGCATGCAAATCAGCTGCTGGCATCATAGCAAATTGAGTTCATTATACTAGATAATTTTGCAATTGAATCGTTGGTTCGCTTTAAAAGAATTTGCAATAATTAGATTAAATAGTTATTTTAAATAACTAACCTGAAAAAACAACTTGGTTGTAGAAATTAATTGATGTATTACATACTGTAATGTAATCTCGTTAACCTAGTTTCTTACCTATGTTGAATATCCTGCTGCTAGAAAACGTTAGAAATTAGGTCATTTGTTTTAATGGCGGGCGCTGGTGGTATAGCGGTAAGGCATTCGCCTGTGGACCTGAGAGTCGGCGGTTCGAATCCCGCCGGCGTCACCAGCGTCTGCAATGGGTGTGGGTAAGCGCCTACAAATGGCTGCCTCTGGTTGTTCTGACTAAAATGGGTCTACGAGTGAGTTGGATAAAGTTCGATAAAGTGATTCGAGGCTTAGAAGTCTAACGATTAACGCCACGTTAAACATCGTCAAACTTTAATACAAATGTAATCAGATGAAGTGTGAAATAAAACAATAAAATATATTAAAAATGTTGTTTTCGTGTATCAGAAATTAGAAATGGTTGTATCTTATCATTGGCGGATCCAGGCGCGGCGCTGGGCGGGGGGGTCCAGGGGTCCGGACCCCCCCAGCTCCGACAGGTGTCACCCGTGGGATTTTTGCAAATCCAAAGACTTTTTTACTGGGGGGGGGGGTACTTGAATCTCATTGGGTTAATCAATGTATTTTTAACTGGTTTGAAACTGAGTTTGACTATCTTCAGTTTGCAGTCTTTCTTTTCTTTCATTACTAAATTATTAAAGATACCAAAAAAATACTGCAGACTAAAAATAGTCCAAAAAAATTTTCGCAGTCTTTTTTAAATCCTTTATATTATTTTCGATTGTCTTCCGTCTGTCTGTCTTTCTTCCTGTCGGTCACAAACTTTGAGTCTCAAAATTAACTCACTTCCCGTTATCCGATCGAGCTGAAATTTGGCACATCGACTTGGGCTGCGAGACAATTGAATCTATCAAAATTTCAGTTTGATCGGAAATTGTATAATTAAGTTTTTCAAAAAACACCAAATTTTAACGGATTTTTAATTTTTGAATTTGGCTCTGGGCTGTAAAAAGAATTAGTACCGGAAATCTAGGATCGTATATAAAAGATTTATATTAAAAACTTTGTTTTTATGGGTTAGTTTTTCTTTCTTCCTTTTTCAAATTATGTTTTTGCTGCATGGAATTTAAACTATATTATAGTGGTTATTCTTAAACATTCTATATAGTTTGATGATGATTCAATGTTTTTTTTATGATACTTCACTGTTTTTTTTACAGTTAAGTACTTTATGATATTATTGAATAATAATTTTATTAGCTTCGTTCGTTTTCTGAACTCTTACTTCGGGTTAGTTGAATAAATTTTAATTTTTGAAAAAACTAGTAATAAAAACAAATATTTTTACATTTTTATTTGAACTTTGCTTTGCCATAACAAACCTAGATAATCTAGAGAAAAACAGGACTAAATTGTGATCTGCTAGTGTAAATACTTCAGTATTTATTTCTTACATAGTTCTATTTCAGTTTTTAAAAAAATGAGCAAAGGACTATAAGCTATATATATATACTAGCAGTGCCCGTTGCGGCTTCGCTCGCATGAAATTAGAGAGTTTGAACCGTGCATCCATAGTAGAGATCAATTTTTTAGGTCTCGGCTCGGCCCGTCGACAACTTAGCCCAGCCCGTTTTAAAAACCCAAACTCCTTGCCCGGCACAGCCCGTCTGAATTAGGCCCGGCCCATTCTTACAGGCTTAGAAGTTCTATATACTTGATGAAAAACTTCGTCCCGTCCCACCTTGACTTCAGGTTTGGCCCGGCCCAACTGAAGACCCTAAAATCACTAAAATATCTATATACTTGGTGAAAAACCTCGACCCGTTCCACTTTGATTTAAGGTTTGGCCTGACCCGTGTGAAGACTCTAAAATAACGGCTTGGCCCGGCCGGTGATAAACTGAACTTAGCTACTTTTAACCGGCACAAAACTTCAAAATACTAATTTTTACATTTGTAGCACTTACAGTTTTTGAGTAGCAGTTATTTTGAAATCAAATAACCCTTTTTTCCACCCCACATTTGATGTCCTGGAAACCAAATTTTTAAAAAAATGTTGAAACACTTATATCATAATTTTTTGAGTAAATACTAAATACTAATTTT
This sequence comes from Erpobdella octoculata, assembly GCA_963978895.1. NCBI lineage: Eukaryota > Metazoa > Annelida > Clitellata > Hirudinida > Erpobdellidae > Erpobdella > Erpobdella octoculata. The sequence goes on from OZ022244.1 coordinate 15,897,416, forward strand.
GACATCTGTAGCATTCACAGTTTTTGAGTAGCAGTTACTTTAAAAACCAAAGAAACTTTTTTCCACCCCACATTTGAGGTCCTGAAAACCAAAATTTCAAAAAATGGTGAAACACATATATCCTTATTTTTAGAGTAGAAACTAAATACTAATTTTTACTTTTGTAGCCTTAACAGCTTTTGAGTAGAAGCTACTTTAAAAACCAAATAACCCAATTTTCCAACCCACATTTGAGGTCCGGGAAACCAAATTTGTATAAAATGGTGAAACACGTATATCTTTATTTTTAGAAAAGAAACTAAATAATAATTTTTACATCTGTGGTATTTACTGTTTTTGAGTAGCAGTTACTATAAAAGACAATTAGCCTTATTTTCCACCCCACATTTGAAGTCCTGGAAACCAAATTTTCAAAAAATGCTAAAACACGTATTTCATTATTTTTGGAGTAGAAACTAAATACTAATTTTTACTCCTGTAGCATTAACAGTTTTTGAGTAGAAGCTACTTTAAAAACCAAATAACCCAATTTTCCAACCCACATTTGAGGTCCGGGAAACCGAATTTTCAAAAAATGGTGAAACACGTATCTTTTTATTTTTCAAAAAGAATCTATATACCAAATTTCAGAAAAAAATTTTAGAAAAAATTTTTAGAAAAAAGTTTGTTTTCCAGTTTTTTCCCCTCAGGAGCAAAATTTTCAAAAATCCTTTCTTAGCGGATGTTTACGCTATAAAAGTAATATAAGTTCCAAATTTCACGTTCCTAGGATGAGGCGTTTGAGCTCGGCGTTGATTATGAGTCAGTCATCTGTCAGTCAGGACATGTTCTTTTATATATATAGATATATATATATATATATATATATATATATATATATATATATATATATATATATATATATATATATATATATATATATATATATATATATATATATATATATATATATATATATATATATATATATATATATATATATATAATACTTCAACTTGTCTTTAGACATTTTGGACCCCCCCGGAACAAAATTCCTGGCGCCGCCCCTGGGCGGATCCACGGGGCCAACGGGCCAATTGGGCCATGGCCCCCTCCTTTGTCAAATTGCAGGGGTCAATCCGGCCAATATAATTCAGCGAGTTGAGAGAAAAGTAAGAAAGCAATGCTAAAGAAGTTAGAAAGCTGAAAACTATGCTGCCACATTAAGAAAATGAAGAAGAAGAGTCTATCAAAGAAGGCTGAATGACCCTATGCCTGTGGAGATTAAAGCAAGCTCAAGTGGATACTCTAATGTGCATTAACATAACGTTTGAGCCGTGACAGATAGCAAGTTTTATTTTAAAAAATTTTCCGACTCAAAAACAAAGCACGTTTTACATTTTATTTACTGGCAAATCCAGGAAGAAGAGAAAAAGGTAATGGCCGCACTTTGCCTTAAATGAAAAAATCACAAGGCGCTGATTTGATCAATTTAATCAAGCCGGTTTAAAAAGGGAAAAAGAGTGACATGTGATTTTAAAGTAGGGGAGAACCGTACTGAATGGCCACTGTACTGAACGGCCACTGAGATTTTCTCATTTGTTAAATTATTTTTTACGTCCATCTCTTTTTTAAAATGTGTATATATATATATGAACTCTTTGTTCAGGTTTTTCGCATGAAAAAGTGAAAACGAGTCAGGTCAGAACTATTCTATTCTCATCAAATATTGAAGGTTATTGTAAGATGAAGATGATTCATCTTACGTATTTTCATAATATTTATGTATTTTTATTTTATTATGTGTGCATTTTATAATGATTGGATATGTTGAAACAATAAGTCATATATATATATATATATATATATATATATATATATATATATATATATATATATATATATATATGTGTTTATATATTTGTATGTATATTTGTGCGTGTGCGTGTGTGTGTGCGCGCGCGTGTGTGCGTGTGTGTACGTGTGTGTGCTTATTATTTTTTTATCTAGGAATTTATATATATATATATATATATATATATATATATATATATATATATATATATATATATATATATATATATATATATATGTGTGTGTTTATATATTTGTATGTATATTTGTGCGTGTGCGTGTGTGTGTGCGCGCGCGCGTGTGCGTGTGTGTACGTGTGTGTGCTTATTATTTTTTTTATCTAGGAATTTATATATATATATATATATATATATATATATATATCTTTCCGGATTGTTAATATTACAATTAGAAATATTATTTTGTGTATGAATTTTGAGAATTTAGACAGTGTGTTAAAGTTGAGTGTTCGAGAGATAATAAAAGTTTGAAAAGACGTGCTGCAAAGAGAAATTGGAATTAACAAAAGATTTGTTAGAACCGTGCGAAATTCTACAAAGTGAGATAATTCAGTTTTTTGAATCAAGCAAAAGATTATATTCAAGGAAGAATAATAAAATTAAAATAAATTCGAGAAATATTGTGTTATAAATAACTTCGACTATAACGTTACGAATCAATCAATCAATCAATCAATCAATCAATTATTTCTATAGCGCTATTTCCGCAGTGTTCAATAGCGCTCGGTCGTGAACTTGGTAAACAGATATGTTTTAAGTCCACGACGGAAAACTGTGAGAGAAGTAGAGTTAGTAAGAGAAGAAGGAAGAGAGTTCCAGAGATAGGGGCCAGAGTAGGAGAAAGAGCGTTTAGCAAAAGAATGCTTAATAGTGAAGATGCGAGAGTGATTACGAGAAGAAGAACGAAGACCAGACTTAGGAGGGATATGTATTAAATTAGTTAAGTAGAGAGGAGAAAGGCAATTTTTTATTTTGTACATTATTAAACATATTTTAAAAATCACCCTATATCTGAGAGGAAGCCAATGGAGAAGAACAAGAGATGGAGAGATGTTAGAGGAGTAGGAGGTGCGAGAAACTAAGCGAGCAGCCGAGTTGAAGGCTTTAGAGAGAGGATAGAGGGTAGTGTCAGGAAGACCATAGTATAGAGAATTGCAGTAGTCAATTCGAGACAGGACAAGAGAAGAGACTAGAAGTTGCAGCGAAGGATCATCCAGAAGTGGACGAAGCTGCTTAATACGGCGAAGATGAAAGTAGCAGGATTTAGTAACAGAAGTAATTTGGGGGGTTAGCGACAAGTTAGAGTCAAAGAGAAAACCTAAGCTACGAATCAAGGGAGAAGGAGAAATGGAAAGAGAAGATGGTGGTGGCAAAACCAAAGGAAGAGGATTTAGGGATTTAGAGGACTTGTTGAAATAGATTAGTTCAAACTTGTCAGGATTAAGTTTAAGACACATAGAAGAACTCCAGGATATAATAGATAAGAATCGCTAGCAAGCATATTCCTCTACGTTTAGTTATATTTTATAAGATATTTTTTGCAAATAAAGAGATGTATGATTAAAATTTTAATCTAAATTTTGGATGTCTAAAATTATTATTTTGCTCGTAGCACACTAAAATGCTCGTACATCTCGGTTCGTACTGAGTAACCACTGTAAGGCCATAGTCATTCAGTATTGCTGAATGTTTAAATTTTCATAAATGTGTTGAGGTTCATTATTGATCAAAATTTTAATGTAATAGAATGAAATTGTTTAATATATTCAAGACATATACATATTAATCACTTCTTAATAATGTTTTCTGGTTATGTTTCAGAATGAGAAACCGAGTATCTACAGCTTTGAAGGGGGATGGTCTCAAAATAACATGGAAAGAGCAGTAGAAGATGTTTTGACAGCTTGCTTGCTAGTTTAATCTGCAGCTGAGAAGCAGAAAAAGATTTGAGGAGATCCAAATTAAAGACATCAAAACTTGCAGCAAGAAGAGATATTTCGAAAAGCTTCCCAGACATCGAGCCTGACGGGGAATCAACATCATATATGGCCACCAGTAAAAATGCTCATTTTGTCCTTGACAACACTAAGATAAAAATAAGGGATTGGTGCATTTTTGAATATGTTTTTGACTTGAAAACCTATTATGTTGGCAAAATCATGGAAGTCAAAGGCGATAAAGTTTCTGCTGTTTTTTTGAAGTTTTTGTACACGGATAAAGACACCGAAGAGGCCAAATTTTAGTCTGGGGATAAAGGTATTTGTGAGGCAGATTTAGATCAAATTGTTGTGAAACTAGGAGATCCAATCCTTCAAAAATCCAAGAGAAGAAATTGGCATATCAAATTTTCTTTTGACTTTTCATCATATAGTATTGGATTGCCGGCTACAACTTTTTAATAAAATGACAAAATGCTTTTATGATTTTTTTAATTAACGTTAATACAGAATTGTCTGTGAAATAAAACATTTTTGCTTACCATTTGGTGAGAATTGTGTCTTCTATAATAAAAATTGCATGAGTGGCCATTCAGTACTAGGGGGTGGCCATTCAGTACTACCAGGTTGTACTGAATGGCCACCCAGAAATTTTAGGAGAGGTTGCGTTATTTATCTTTTTTTTTTTATAAAATTGTTATAATTTGAAAAGTTTTAATGATCGGTTTTTAGTAGTGAAATGTTTTTGCTTTCATTATGTGAAAAAAAATTAATTCTATCACTTATAGTTTTTGTGTATTATTGATTTGAATAAAAGTGTAAAATTGTGTGGCCATTCAGTACTACTCTCCCTAGTTATGAGCTGTCTACGTAAAACAGATAGATGCAATAAAGTTAAGGCAAAATACGCCGCTCTTCGCTTTTTTTACTCTGTTCTTTTTACTCTATTTTTGAAAATTAACAGACAGATATTTCACATGTAAATTATTTCAAGTTTTTTTAAATTATTTAGAATCAAAATATTTTGAAAAATAAAACTATTGTTAAAAGTTTTGTTTTAAGCTTAAATTAAATGATTTATAACAAACACACCCTTTACTACATCGAAATTCAGATTAATTTACATTAGTCCAGGAGAATTAAAATTTTTCCTTGTTGTACCTAGACAAAATTCGCATCAAGCTGATTTTTGGATATATTGTTTGTAATACGTTTATGAATCTTCCTGCAAAAATCGGTTGAAATCGTCAAATAGGAAATTGGTTTTTTGACGCTTTTTTGTAAGAGATTTACCGTAGTGAGCGATAAGTTAGCATTTTCGTAAATTGTCGTAAAACATCGAATTTCTAAGTTAGTATTTTGTAAAACATCTATTTTTTGGAGTTTTTATTGTTTTTCTTCGAAATGGGTGAACTAAATGAAATGGTATGTTTAATTTGTCGAACTGAATTCCGTTCCGACAACGTCTGTGATACAGTCAAGATGGTTACACTAGGTATTGAAACGTTATGTCAATTCAGCGTTTTACGTGGTGATGAACAGTTAACAGAGTATCTGTTAAATAAACTAAATGTAGCTAATGTTCATGATCATTGCCGGAGAGACTACACTAACAAAAGAAGTTTCGATCAATTGCAACGAAAGAATGAGCAGCATGCAGAAGGTGTTGGTGTTGATCAAGAGAATTTTAAGTGTAAATTATTACGATCGTCTGTCGACACTTTCAATTGGAAGCAACATTGTTTTTTGTGTGGAAAAATAGATCTTGGAGACGGTAGAAAATATTTAAAAGAAGAATCAAGTACTGTGATGACATTGAAATTCAGAGAAACTATAATTAAAACTTGCCACAAAAGAAATGATGCATGGAGTGTAGAAGTTCTTGGTAGGTTAAATACATGCAATGACTTACCTGCTGAAGAAGCTCGTTACCACAGAGTGTGTCTTTCTGTGTTCCAAAAATGTAGATCGTCACATGTCGGAGATAATACCGCTGGCCGAAACCAGCCAGGTCGACATCCAGATAACGACATGTTAATTACTTTTGAGAAACTGTGTGACTGGTTAGAAGAAGAAGATCAAGGAATTTATACAATAGCTGAATTACAAATTAAAATGCAAGAATTATCGGAAGATGGTGAAGTGTATTCATTAAAACATATAAAACGAAAGCTGGAAGAACGCTACGCCGAGCACATATTTTTTGCCGAAGTTTGTGGTCGGAAAAATGTTATTTGCTTCCGTAACATGGCGTCTCACATTATAACTAAGCAATGGTATGATGAAAAAAAGAGTAGCATAGAAGATGAGAGTGAGCGTATCATAGTGGCAGCAGCAAAATTGATAAGAGCTCAAATAAGGGAAATGTCCTCAAATGAAACATATCCAGGAACTGATGATTTCTCAAATATTGAAAATGCCAAAAGGTGGATTCCTAGTTTGTTGAAAATCTTAATAGAAAATATTGTTTGTAATGAAATAAAACAAGTTTCCATATGTCATTCTATTGTGCAGGGGACAAGACAAAGATCTCTTATTTCTCCAATTTTGTTTGGCGTTGGAGTTAGTTTAGATCACGCCTTTGGATCTAGATGGCTGCTTGATTTGCTGTCACGGTTGGGATTTTCAATTTCATATGATGAAGTTAAACTTTTTAAACAATCAGTGGTTCAGAATGACTCCCCTGATACTCCTCAGTCTTTTCCTCAATGTTTTACGCAATGGTCTGGTGATAATCTTGACCACAACGTTATCACTTTAGATGGAAGTGGTACCTTTCACGGTATGGGCATCATATCAATGTCTACTCCGTGTAATCGATTAGGGTCAGGACACTTTGCTGAATCACCTGTACCCCGATTGTCACGCCTAAAATCCAGTTGTGTTGTGAACAACCGAGGTATTCCTATATTGGGATACACATTCCCCGACAAGTCATCATTATCATTGATGTCTTTCAAGCCCATCTCTCAATTAAATTTTCCTTCTGTGTTGCCTCCTTCTTTAAACTTAGAACTTGCCTGGAAAATCGGTATCTTGTGCTTAGATGAAGATCAGCAAAGGCCAAATTGGTCTGGCTTTATGGAACATGCTTGTAAGCCAGACGGAGATTTCAGATCATCATCAGACATAAGGATGCTTCCGATTATTGATTTGAATCCTAATGACATGTCTTGTATTTTTTCCACGTTAACTTTCATAGAACGCCAGGCTGAAAAGCTCAACATTCCAACGGCTTGTGTGACTTTCGATCAGCCGCTGTGGTTAAAGGCTGTTGATATTGTGCATTCATCCAAACTGAACATAGTATGTCGTCTAGGTGGGTTTCATGTCTTGATGAATTATTTGGGCAGCATTGGTCATGTCATGGCCGGCTCAGGTTTGACAGAGGCGCTGCAGTGCTGTTATGGACCCATAGCCATAACTCACATGATGACAGGGAAGGCAGTGGCTAGAGCACTACGCGGCCACTTTTTAGTAGAGTCAGCTTTGTTTGCTTTGCTTTTGGAATCAATATTGAAAATGGAGTTTTTGACTACTTCTGATATTGATGATCTGAGCGTCTCCGATCGGGATGCAAATTTAACGTGAGGCTTTATTTACAGTGGTCTAACTGAAATTCTTATTCATTATTTTAAAGAAATTGTACTACTGGACCTACCATACAAACTTTATATAACCAAACAAAAGGGATATAGGCACACAGACAAAGGACACAGGGCGGGAAATAAAGAAATTGTTATTTTTAGGTGTTTTTGTTGTTTTTCTGTTTGTTCTTTTTATTGTATGTTGAAATTGGAAATTATTTATGGATTTATATGTATGCTTTTTAATATGTGTATATTAAATAGTATGTAACAAGCAATTTTCATATTAATCTTAATTTATTTTGCACATTTAGTCAAAAACGGCACAATAAAGTAGTTTATTTGTATCCGTATATAATGTTGCGAGACAAATTTTAACTTATGTATATTTTGTATTAGGTAGTTTTCATCTATAGATTGAGTTATTTTTATTTAAATGGATTTTAAGAGCTGATATATTGTATATTTTATGGAAAAACGGCTCCATAAATCGGTTCATTTGTAGTTTTTTTTTTTTTTTTTTTTTTGATAATTTTTAATGTTTGTATATCATGCAATAAGTAACAATAAAGCATTCAGCTTAAACTTTAGTTATTTTCATCTAATTGGATTAAAAGAGCTGGCATATTCAATTAATTTACCGATTTTAAGGCCGATTTTGAAAATCGTCTGTAATTTTTTTAAACGATGAGTTGGAAGGGTGGATTTTTAACTAATTGTTGCTAACACATATACCTACAAAACAAAATATCAAACTGCTTTTGTTCCAATTATGCCAGCTTTTTTTTAATTCTCCTGGACTACATCCACTTCAATTAAATCGCTCTTTCTGCTCTGTTCAAGCTGTGTTGTTATCGGTTGTTAAATAAATTTAAAATAAACATTGTTTTCAAAAAATTCAAGATTAGATATCTATATAAATGTTTTGACCAAACCGTAAAAAGCAGCATCCGTGGCTGCAGGACACAAATGGCGGAGGTGCGCTGTGTTCAGCTTGTACCTAGTCATTTTAACTGTTTTAACACTAAGAAGTCCATGCCAAAAAGATCCGATGGAACTTTTAAGAGAGCTTGCGTAAAAGCTCCACCGTGCATTGACATAATTTCTCAGACCATGGCGAAATTTTTATTTTTAGTTTAAACATGTGTCTCCTGTAAACACAAGATGAGATCAATTTTTATAAAAAGAGTTATGCAACTTTTCTTCACCATGAAGGCCAGCAAATCATTAAATACAACTTTAAATGGATTGAAATAGAATATATTTAAATTGGTTTTCTCAAGTTGTCTGCTTCACTCTATGCCTTTTTGGCAGATGCTTTTCATAGCATTTATAAACTTTTGTCAATTTTTTGTACTTTTTCTAAATGTAAACACCAGAGGTTGAAAAAGTTTTCTCTACATTTTTTGCAGAACAGCACAGCACACTGCTACAACAACAACGCAAAAGACTCTTTGACACAGAACTAGTCAATCGAAATTTTTGGGAAACTGCGAATCGTCCAATTCAGGGTTGTCCAACTGGCCCCGCCACCGAATTTGGGAAAAATTTTTTTATCTATAGGACCTCAACAATCTCAATCTGAGATTGCAAAGAGAGCAGCAGAATATTGCAACACTGTTGGGGCACATGTCGACTGTTTTCGCAAAAAGCTTGATCTATTCTACACAGACATGTGTGCAGAATAATGATGAAACTCACTTTCCATCATTTTTCGAACTTACTGAAATGATTGATCTCACAGATTTTGTTCGCATCATTCATATGCTGATATCTAAATCTGTAAGCAGCGTTCTCCATCATGAAACACGTCAAGTCAGAAAAATCGTATCAGGCTTCACGAAGACACTCTCATTTCTTGTATCCGACTTTGCACCCCAAGCATTGATGTTGACATTGCCGGTATTATTAGAGAAAAACCTTTTTCGAAGTGCTTGCATTGCACTAGATTAGAAAGACTTCATTCAATAGAAGAGAATGGATCACTGGATTGAAATTGAACAGAATCGATCGAATGACTATCACTAGTCTTAGTGCTAACGGGAACGGAAGAGTCAGCGGGAAAGGGAGAGCAAGCGCAGTGGCTTCTATCCTTATACAGCCGGGCGCAGCTTCGCCCGGCAAAAAACAGGGGGGGAAGAAAAAAATAAAAGGGGGTAAGGAAAAAAGTTTAAAAATCCATCCATTTCGAAATTTCGATTGAACCTAAAGAATATATCTAAACGACGTGAGACGTCGTGTGGCTTCTCAACGTTGACTCGAGATTCGTTAATTAATATTTAATGTCCATCTTATCTTTCATATAGCTCATCTAATACGCTTCACGATGTAGCCGCAACCCATGGACTTCTTAATATATACCTGGACGAACAAGTAATATAACAATCGACATCGCGAGGCTGACGTATTTGTTATGCATTCTAAACAAATATTAACTGTTATAACTTTGTTTTTCTTGTTTATTTTCAATTTCAAATTAATAACAAATTTTAATTTTTCAGTTTTTTTATTTTAGAATCTGTGTGTTTCACATTTTTTACTTCAAAATGAGTTTTCATTAAGTTTTTACTGAAACAGTTAAATAAAGATTTAGACATAAAATATTTTAAGTCATGATCATTGTCACAAAAATTTGATAATGAAATGACAGAATCAAAATCATCAATAAATGTCCTCTCAACAATCATTATAAAAAGTGATAAATGATCATTGCATGAAATGAATTTCTTAAAAATTTCTTGAGACTCCTTAATTTGTTTAAAAATCATATATGCATTGAGACATGTCCTCCAAGCAAAGTCAGTTGGGATGGCCAATCCACCTCTGTTGATCTGATCAATGTATTTTGTGGAGAAGTGATTTTCATCAGAATGCTCTGAGTCTGTGTCAATCTGATCAATATATTCTGAGAAAAGGTTTTCATCAGAATGCTTTGAGCTTGAGTCAATCAAATATTCTTTACATGAATCGCATTTGGTTGTATTGCAAACAGACTTTGCCACTGCTCCGCAAACATAAGAAAGTGTTGAAGACTCATCATCATTTAAATCCAACTTATGAATTTCTTCAGCAATATCATCTGCAAGACCATTCAAATTTTCATTACTTGTTTCATTAGAAGATGGTATAACAAATTTTTCTATTTCATCTATGGTGAACCCTGAATATTTAAGAAGTGATATCGCCCTGATTTTTTTGTCACTTTCTAGGGCTTGACGACAAGATATGAAGTAGTTACCCCCCGCCATTTGCCTCATCCAACCGAATCTGGATTCAATTGCATCTGACTGAAGATTGCCAATAATTACATAATTAAATCCTTTTTTTCTATAAGATATTTTACACACAAAACCATTGATTTTGTTGTCTGTTTCACAGCTGTGAAAGTCTCCTTACTAAAACCATAATTGGGTCTACATGATTTTTCCCAGGTTTCAACAAATATTAAAAAAGATTTAAGCTTCTCTAATTTCCAATCATCAATAGATCTTACTGGGTCCATAAAACAGTTTCTTTTGTGATAACCCTTGGTTTGGTCTTTCACATTCATTATCTCCCATTGCTGCAAAATAATTGAGACAAAATCTGCAGTTGATTTCCACTCAGGATGAGTTTCACAATAAAAATATAATCCTTTGTGGTTTCATGAAAAATTGCAGATGCATTTTTTACAGAGATTCTTTCCAGATTGGTAGGATTGAGAGAAGATTTGGTCAGTTTATGAGCTTTTTTTAGACACATATTTTGTTCTATGTCGAATAATTCTATGATGTGATTGAAATTTGGATTTATAGAGAAATGTTCATTCACCATATTTGGACATTTGAAAATTTTTCGATGTTGAAAATTATTATACATATTTTTGAAATTATGCACTGGATCAAATAACAAAAAAATTGGTTCTCCAGTTGCAGGATGAACAATACTTGCTTCCAAATTTCCTGTGCATAAATAATCTTTGAAAAATTTGCGATTTATAGCAGCATTATCCACAATAACAGAAACTACATTGAAATTAATATCATCTAAAGTTTTCATCACTTCCAAATAACACGAATGCTGTTTTTGAGCGGTTAAATTTGCCATTGGATAGAGAGAAATTAAATCTTTATATTTTCCAGCCACTGATTTAATCATGAAACAGAGCATTGTGCTGGCTACTTTGGCTTCAGGTGTTAGTCCAATATACTCTCCACCACAATATTCAACTTTTGATAATAATTTACAGTTTTCAGATTGACGCCGCTGTTCGCAGGTAGCTAAAGTTGTTGATTGGGTAGTTTTCGGTGTTGATAAGTATTTTGGTGCATTGGGAAATATCGATGGAATTGCTTCTGGTTTAAGGTGTTTAACATTAACTTTGATGTCTTGAGATTTTCTGCGTTTTACTCTGTGCACATTTGTGTCTATGGAATTATAAACAAAATCAGTATCTAAAAAATGGAGAGAACAAACTCTGGAATATTGTGTTGGAACAAAATTTTCGCGAGGATTGGCTCGAATCCATTTATTACATAAATCTTTGTCTTCAAGTGGAAATTTATGTAAGCTAATGTTTGGAGACTTTTCAGTACTATCATATCCTGTTCTACAACCATAAATTGAGCACTTGTAAACCATTCTGTAATATTAAATGGCAAATTAAAAAAATGTATTTGAAATAATTAAATTCAATAACTTTCAATAAACATTAATAAAATTTTAATCTCGAAATGGAAAATCTAATTTTCTAACTAACTATATATATATATATATAATATATATATATATATATATATATTATATATATATATATATATATATATATATATATATATATATATATATATATATATATATATAGTTAATTAAGCACAAACACATACACATATTTTATTGTAAAGCATTTTTGTACACAATATTTTTTGGTTTTCCCATGAGGTGAAAATATATATTAATTTTTGGGGCTTCCAACACGGGAACATGCCACAACATTTTTAATGATATAAGAAAATTGAATTATAATAAATTAGCTAACGTGATCTGTTTACTTTATAAAGAAAAAAAATTGTTATACTAATAATTAAACGCCTCATTTGGGAAAGTATAGCGATAATGATAAATGTAGTGATTGTGGTTGTAGAATGTAGTGCATTGCAACGATAGCATTAATTAGATGCAACAAATGAAAAAATTATTAAAAACTTATCTTATATATAAAAATGAAATGTTTGTTTGTTTGTTTGTTTGTTTGTTTGTTTGTTCGGACATAAAATGTAAACGGCCGAACAGATTTAATTGAAATTTGGCACACTTATGTATCTTATTCAAGCGGTGGTTCCTGTAAAATTTTAAATAAATTGGTTCCTCCGTTGATGTTTTATGGACAAAAAACGTTTTGGTCAGCGGTAGTAAGTTGGAGTAAATTTTTTTTCTACAAAATAAAAATAAATTAATTTATAGTTAAATTATACAAAACATTTTTAATTTTTTTTCTTAAGTTTTAAAGGTTTTAAATATAAATATTAAATTAAATAAATATGTGTGTTGTTTAGTGCCGCCCATAGATATCTATGGTGCCGCCGGATACCTTTGTTTTGGTTTCATAGAGCTCATTGAGGCTCATTCTCTTCCGAACCTCCGATACGACAGCTCTGCTATCGGTAAACTTTATATTTGATTTTAGCAACTTATTTTTTAAATCTAGATAACTTTGGATTTCAGGACTAATCAATAAATTGCAGGTGGAATTTCTTCTATTTAGAGATATTTTGTGCTTCACAAAAAGAGTTCCAGACTTAACAAATTAAAATTAAATCAAATTAGAAATTCATTGTTCATATCTCCCATTCAAAAGTAAGTGGCAAAGCTTTGGTAATTTGTTTTTAGTTTTTAAAATCATGATTTACTGTGTATCTTTCAATTTGTTTCGTTTGTTGCATTGCACGTGTTTAATTATGTTATATTATTATTAATTATTATAAGATTATCATTATGCTCTAACATTTTGTGTTTTACAAAAAGGAGCTGCAGATTGGAAAAATAAATTTAAATTCATTGTTCATATTTATCGTTCAAGGCTTCTGACTTCAATTGTTCCTTATCTAATATTGTTGAGCGATGAGCTTGCTATCAGCCTATCGGTAAATGAGAATTTTTTTTGGGCAGGTAAGTTTTTTTTTTATGTGATGGCATTACAACCATTATTATTCACGAGTAGTTATGACTATAAGATTATGAATTAATTTATCGGTCTTATTTTATTTTTTACTTTTCAGAGGAAATTAGAAAATTACATTTTAAAGAAAATCTTACATGCAACACCAATTTATTGTAAAAGTTTCACTGATATATGAGGTGCATGAAATTTGAAAGAAATGAAAGCAAGTGCAGTATTTTTGTGTTTCAACAAAATCATGAACAAAGTTCTCAAGCCAGCCTATCAATCTGCTGCTGTTTTGTTCAATTTATAATTGCATCATTTGCTAAATAAAAGTGGTACTCTTCGATTGTTCCAAATTGATGATCTCAGAAAACTCTCGGAAAATTCATTAAGTTAATGCTTTGAAGGTTTTTAATATTATTATTACTTCATGTTTTATTTCAATCTGTGTTTTATATCACATTTTTCAAAGCCACGGGTCAACATTTATTAACATGCCACATGTAGCGTTATATGCTTTCTGTAGACATGACACTTAAAAACTAAGAACAACTCAAAAACTAAGACTAGCGATTTTTCGAAAAGCAGCTGTTGAACAGTGTGTGATAAATCTATTGTAAGCATTTATAATCTTACAAGTATCTTATATATAAAAATGAAATGTTTGTTTGTTTGTTCGGACATCAAATGTAAACGGCCGAACAGATTTAATTGAAATTTGGCACACTTATGTATCTTATTTAAGCGGTGGTTCCTGTAAAATTTTAAATAAATTGGTTTTTCCGTTGATGTTTTATGGACAAAAAACGTTTTGGTCAGCGGTAGTAAGTTATGTATATATATATATATATATATATATATATATATATATATATATATATATATATATATATATATATATATATATATATATATATATATATATATATATATATATATATATATATGTATATATATATATATCTTTTTCCTATTGACTGAGTTCATGATTTATATTTTTCATTTTAACAATTCTATCTTATATATAAAAATGAAATGTTTGTTTGTTTGTTCGGACATAAAATATAAACGGCCGAACAGATTTAATTGAAATTTGGCACACTTATGTATCTTATTCAAGCGGTGGTTCCTGTAAAATTTTAAATAAATTGGTTTCTTCGTTGATGTTTTATGGACAAAAAACGTTTTGGTCAGCGGTAGTAAGTTGGAGTAAATTTTTTTTCTACAAAATAAAATAAAATTATTTTATAGTTAAATTATACAAAATATTTTTAATTTTTTTTTCTTAAGTTTTAAAGGTTTTAAATATAAATATTAAATTAAATAAATATGTGTGTTGTTTAGTGCCGCCCATAGATATCTATGGTGCCGCCGGATACCTTTGTTTTGATTTCATAGAGCTCATTGAGGCTCATTCTCTTCCGAACCTCCACGAGGGAGAAGTTGGCTGCGCAGCTGGATCCCCGAACTATAGTGCAAAAAAAAGTTCGTGCATTGGGGTTGTGCTATAGATCGTTGGAAAGGTATTTAAAAAGGAAATATAATGGTGTAAAAATAAATTTAATATTGCAAAAAATAAAAAAGTTATAGGCGAAAAACCGTCGCCGTCCCTATGTAAATGTATGGAGACGATTTTTCATACCCTGATCTATATTTTGCTTCATAACTTTTTTATTTGTTGGACTATTTTCCAAAAATTTGTTTCTATGTTTGGCTAATATATTTGTCTTTCTAATGCATTAAGCTAGAACCCCAATGCGGTCGAAAATTTTAATCTACATGGCTCCAAACGCAAGTGAAAAATCGTCCCTATGTAAATGTATGGAGACCATATTGTAAAAGTTTCACTGATATATGAGGTGCATGAAATTTGAAAGAAATGAAAGCAAGTGCAGTATTTTTGTGTTTCAACAAAATCATGAACAAAGTTCTCAAGCCAGCCTATCAATCTGCTGCTGTTTTGTTCAATTTATAATTGCATCATTTGCTAAATAAAAGTGGTACTCTTCGATTGTTCCAAATTGATGATCTCAGAAAACTCTCGGAAAATTCATTAAGTTAATGCTTTGAAGGTTTTTAATATTATTATTACTTCATGTTTTATTTGAATCTGTGTTTTATATCACATTTTTCAAAGCCACGGGTCAACATTTATTAACATGCCACATGTAGCGTTATATGCTTTCTGTAGACATGACACTTAAAAACTAAGAACAACTCAAAAACTAAGACTAGCGATTTTACGAAAAGCAGCTGTTGAACAGTGTGTGATAATTGTAAGCATTTATAATCTTACAAGTATTTAAAATAAATATAACCTGTTGAGATATATGAGCGGATTTTAACATTATTGCAGCCGTTAACTAATAAATTCTTTTTTTTCAGCTTCAGTTAATCATAATAAGCCTTTGCAGAAGATCACACTTGCAGAGTGGAACCAATACATTAAAGAACACTAATTAAAATTGAGGAAGTTCAGACGTAACTAAACGAGCAAACCAAACAACAAAGTGTTAACGAGAGAACAGATCAATTTTGATGACTGTGCACAGCATGCCGCTACAGCCCATCTAAGCCACATTGGGAAGGCTCTAAAATTTAATGGAGGAACAGAAGAGCGAAAAGAAGAGCAAGCTGGAGCGGTAAAGCGTAAAAGCAACCGGGATCGGGAAAAGTAAAAGAGACCGGGGCCGGAAAAGCGACCGTGAGCAGAAATGCGACCAGGAGTGAGAAAGCGACATGGAACGGGAAAGCAAGCGGTTAAGGAAACGGGAGCCAGAGAGAAAACGATAAAAAGCCTTTAAAATCCCCGGGCAACGCCGGGTAACCCAGCTAGTTAAACTATAAAAATGCTTATTAAAAGTAAATAAACTTACATTTTTATCTTCCGATCCGCTATAATCGCTATATAAACTAAACGTGTCAAACTCTTATTACGGCTTACTATACAGACCACTGATCTCTATAATATAACTGGATTGCGCTTAGACCTGCCTGGGAGTCGCCGCTGGTCGCCATTTTGGAACTCCATGCCTACCTATCTGATGCTATTGACGGAATCTTTTTAGAAGTTTAAAAATGCCAAATTGCGCTGCTTGTAATTGCTTTAATAGACAATATAAGGGAGCAAAACAGTCATTTCATTAAAACCCCCTAATTGTTCGTATATCATGCGACGATCGACGTAAACACGACGGCTGCATTGGTAATTGAGAGTGGTAAAATGGCGGCAGACTGGCGACAACATTTCTATTGCAATAATGGGCTAAGCGCAATCCAGTTATATTATAGAGATCAGTGATACAGACTCGAAACAGGCGATATAAAAACAACGATCAATATACCACACAAACATAAAAAGTTATTTTTTTTTTCAAGAAACAAATTTTAAAAAATTTGTAATTATTTTTATGTTTTGACTAAAGATATAAAATGCGATTAAAAATTATTATAACAAACAATAGTATGAGTAATACGAGATGAACGCGTTTAATATAAAGCGGTTAGCTTTAAGCTACGAAGCAAATGTGCTATTGTGCAGTTATTATACAACAGCCTCTCGATGTCGGTCGTTGGCTAATGCTGTATATAGTTGATCGTCCAGGTATATATTAAGAAGTCCATGCCGCAACCGAATGGACATGGAACATAATTTATGCTGAAGCCCATGAATGCTGATAAGTTCTACGACTGATGACGGCTATATAAAATAAACTTGACTCTTTTTGACTCCTTCTTGTTCACAATTTGTTTACTTTCTTAAAGAAAAGAGTATGCCGCGAGAAAAATTCAAGTTTAAGTTACGTTGTTGCTAGTTAGCCTGCGGGAACCTGGTTCGATCTGATAAATGGATGGAGCATTGTCGAAAGCGTCACGCTTTCAAATGTACTAGGTTAGCTTACCTTATTGTAAAAGAAATAATTTTGAAAAATTGAGACGGATTTTTAAACATCAACACATATTTTTGTGGTTTTGCGATTTCTGCGCCAACTTACAGGGTTACGAAAAGTTTTAGCATTTACACAAACATATATACATACATACATACATACACAGCCGTATTGAATGTAGGACATTTTCCATCTCGGAAATTTCACTAAAACTATTTTTTACTGATAATTATAGTTACTAGTTAAAAATTTAGTCAAGTAGTTCTTATTATATTTTGCAAATTTTCACACGGGGAACGTCCGGCGGATAATGTTCGTTCCCCGGACGTTTATATAACCATTAAAATTGTTAAGGACCTCAATGTTGGATGATTGGTTCTCTTCATTATTAATACTTGCCTCAGAAAAAGACATTTTGGAAAACATTCCTGTAGATAAAATCATTGATAGATTTGCTACAACATTCAAAAAGAGCAGTAAGTTACTTAGTTATCTTATCTTATCTTAACATCAAAACCGCAAATATATATATATATATATATATATATATATATATATATATATATATATATATATATATATATATATATATATATATATATATATATATATATATATATAAAGTGAAATACTAAAAATAATGGCGGTCGCAACTTGGAGGAGGGGGGGAAAGCTTAGCTACTTAGGGGGGAAATTGAGCCCGGCCACTTGGGGGGGATAGAAGCCACTGAGCAAGCGTGAGCGGGAACGAAAGAGCAAGTGTGAGTTGGAACGGGAGAGCAAGCGGGACCGGAACGGCAAAGTGGCCGGGAGCGGGTAGGAAACGGGAGCGAAAGACAAACATTAGAAAAATTTCTAAGAACCCCGGGTACCCCCCGCCCCCGCTAGTGTTATAAATAACAAAATATTTAATTAACTTACATTAAACCAAAAAATATATCCAATGTTCATCGCAACTAGTTGTAATATAGTTCATGTAAACATGAAGATTAAAATCAATAAAAACACATTTGTTATAAAATTGTATATCAATTGAACCAGGATTGTCCAACCTTCATGCTATTGTGGGCCGCATAAAAAATGTTTAGACCCTTGGCGGGCCAAGCAAATTTTAGCACTGAATGTGGCATAATTATGATATATGTTTGCCATATAAATCTGTTATAAATTAGGACTATATATATAAAGTCAAAGTGCTAACCAAGAAATAAAAAAACTTCGGTGGTAACTGCTATATTGCTATAATATTCTTTTAACATAGTTTCATAGTATTTCAGTTAAAGTTAAGTAGTAAATAAGTATATTCTACTGACTTAGTGTCTTAGTTAGCACTAAGACTAGTGACAGTCATTCGATTGATTTGAAACGGAAAGTGGACACGGAGGTCGTATATTTAATCCATCTTGGACAAATGAATATTTTGTAATTGAGCAAAATAATTCAATTATGTGTCTCATTTGTTTAAAAAAAATTGCCGTGTGCAAAATGTATAATGTTAACAGACACTAGACTACAAAACATGCAGCAACTTATGATAAATTCAAGGGCCAATTTCGTGCTGATAAGCTGGAATTGCTAAAGAAAAATGTTGAATTGTTAGAATTAAAAAAAAAATACATGAACATTGAAGTTTATCCACATTTGTGCAGACACGCCATGAAATATTTTTCGCTTTTTGGAAGCACTTACAACAGTGAACAATTTTTTCAAGAATGAAACATGTTAAATCAGAGCAGAGACATAGGTTGAAAGATGAACACCTCACTGATACACTTCGAATTTCATCATCTACTATAAGAGCCGACATTGATCATTTGTGTAAAAATAAACAATGCCAAGTTTCCCATTAAATACATTTTTTGACAATACTGAGATTGAATTAGTTGTTATTAATTAGAAATTTGAATAAAATAATGGCCCTGGCTGCAAAAAATTTGGACAACCACTACAGTGTAGTGGACTGTAACCATGCAGAATTTAAGTAGAAGAGCGAGCAAGCTAGTGCACGTTAGGCTCTAAGGCTCTAATGCAACAAATGGAATAACAATCACAATACTTTTGTGATATCTTCGGTAACAAATAAATATTTTTTACATAACCGACAGATTTCAACACAAGTATCTCCAATTTCATTATATATACGTCTGAATAGAAAAATCAATGATGTATTTTCTATAATAAAGGTGATTATTCTGGCACTCATTTGTAATTTTCCAGTTTTAAAAGGAAGCTCAACAAGGCATTATTTTAAGATTCAGCATTAAAGCTGTCTTTAACTTGCCATTTCTGCCCAATAGAAAAGGCATAGTATTAGATCACCTCACCTCATTATTATATTTTGTGCACTAACAATAAAAAGCTTAAAAAAAACTGTCTCTCCTGCAAGATTACAATACTAAGAAATAACCACTATGATTTTTAATAATTACTATTTATCTTCCTTTCCTTCAACTATTTGCCTTAATACAAATGGAAGAACAATTTGATCAGTGTCTTCATTGACCTCTTTCTTGGGAACTTGAAGAAGAAATACGTTATAGTAAGTCAAAACCTACAAAATAAAATTGTATAAATACATTTCTGTGATTTTTCATTGAATAAAACAACTTCAATATTACCTTTTCAACATCTTGAATGCTGAGTTTGTAATCTTTTGCAATATCTTGAGCAGTATACTTACTCGGATCTGAAAAGTGTTTACTGAGAAGTTCCATGGCCTGTTTTATGCTAAGACATCCTTCCTTCACAATGTCAGGTTCAAGGTAACCAAATTCAGGGTCACTCACTTTTGATCGATCCTCTGGAAGCTTTTTTTTGCTTCTTTTTGACTGAATCTTCAATGGTGTAAAACAGACAACCCATTCAATAGTATGCCACATTTTAAAATTAAAATGTTCAATTCTGAATTTGAAGAAAAAATACAAGGCAGCATGCGAAAATATTTACTAATTTTTTATCAGAAGATTCAACATCAAATCTATCAGCTTGCTGAAATTTTTAATGATGCTTTTTATATCAAGCTGTCTTGTCTACTATTTCATGACTGAAACAAATTTGGATAAAAATATGGGACAAAGACATATCTGAGACGGACAACAAAGAATCAGGACTGATGAGCACTGAAACAAAAGAATTTTTTTCTTCACTTTTTTTCTAACATTAATAAAAAAATAAGCCATGGATTCATTGTAAACAGCTTAACTAATATTTGCAATTCAATGTTATCACATCTTATAATCATGGGATACAATAGTAATTAGCAAACTTATAAAAAAAGGAAATTATATATGGTGATGATGCTAAAGTAGGCATTCTACTAATAGAATTAGACATTCAACATTTTTATTTAAAGCAAGTTAGATTATTATGGCCAGTGATGGGTTTTAACTACTTTAAAATTAATTAACTACTATATTTAACTACTCATAAAAAGTAGTTAGTAACTTTCCAGTAGTCTTAGTCGCTGACTGGTTTCGTTCATACCTATCAAGTTGCCTGTTCTACGTTCAATACAACAATTCATCATCTGACTGCGGTGTTCCACAGGGCTCCGTCCTGGGCCCACTCCTCTTCTCTCTCTACACAAAAGAAATTGCGCATGTTTTTGACAATCACAACATGCACTACCTCCTCTACGCCGACGACACACAGATCTACGAGCATTGCCTACCCGACCGGACCGTTGATCAGTCCGCATGCATGTCCGCTTGCGTTGCTGACATCAGTCGTTGGCTGTCGGCTAGCCGACTACAGCTCAACCCGGACAAAACCGAGGCCATGTGGTGTTCGTCTAGGCGCCTTCTCCATCTCATCCCAAATCATCTAAAGAAAAACATCTGCGGTGTCGACATCACTCATTCATCTATGGTAAGAAACCTCGAAATCTTCATGGATTCCGACCTTACCATGAGATCTCATGTTTGCAACACAGTCCGCTCATGCTTCTTCATTCTCAGGCAGGTTAGGAGCGTGAACAGGTCTCTACCCACCCTTGGCCAAAAAATACTCATCACTTCTCTCATCCTTCCATGAATCGACTACTGCAACTCCGTATTGGTCGGTCTACCAGCTTCTCAACTCAATCGCCTTCAGCTCGAAATGACATCCAACGCCAAGAAGTATGATCACGTGACACCTATTCTACATGATCTCCACTGGCTTCGGCTACCGGAGGGAATAGTTTTCAAGGTCGCTCTACTCGTTTTCAAGTGTCTACACGATAATGGCCCACTCTATCTCAGCCTGGATCTTCAACCGACCAGCTCCGTCGCTGGCCACAGACGACTCCAATAGTCGTCTTCCGGACAAATCTAATTTTTGTTAACACTACTACAATATTTTGAATGCACTAATACGTGTGATATTCGATTCATCTCCATCGAACACAAACTCATATTGACTTGTTCGACCATTTATTAATTGCGTTATCTCGACTATCGCCCTACTTATAATAATAAATAACAAAGATCGTTTACAGGAAAAATAATATTATAAATCAAATAGATAATAATTAAATCAAATAGAGCTCAAATTTTAATAGAAGCTGTTGTCTTCTGACTTGGGACTGTGTGCGAAATTTCAGCTTGCTATGATATCAGAAAGTTGGTGAAATTAATGATAGCAGATTTTGACATACAGACAGTAGCAAGCTAATAAGGAAGTTCCTTCAAAAAAACCATTAAACAGATTTTTATTGTAATAAAAACAATTGTAGACAGTTTAAAAACAAAAGTGGAAAATGACTGCAACGTGAAATTTTTTCAAAAACAACTGAAAGAGCTGAAAATAATGTAAAAATAAAATTTGAAAATCTTTTTATACCAATTAGGTAGATTATTTTGCAATAATTAACTCATGCATGTATCTGTATCGCCCCAAGGGGGTTAGGGAAAGTTTGTAAGGCACACACTGTCAGTAGCAATAATTCAGACTTACTTCGCCGAATTTGGACACCTCAACAACCATTCCTTTCAGCCTGTCATGTAGCATCTCATTTTTCTCTTTCACTTCTGATATTAATAAATCTTTGTTTTCTGAAAAAAAATAATCATTTTAAAAAATTTGAAATTTGTTTCATGCTTATAAAAATTACCTTGAACAAAAGAGTCGATCTGATCTTTTGTACTTGGATGCCTTGGAGCAACTTTTGGTTTATTGCTTTTGTCAACAATTTTGTGGGCACTACTCTCCACGTTCCAATTTTTAAAAGGTCTTACAAATAAGGATGAAGCAGCTCGTCCCATAATTTCTTTAAATATTTAAAAGAAACTGTTATTGATGTGATTTTAATCCTTGTTGTAAAGGTTATAAATTAGCAGCTATTATCATTTGTAGAGCACTAATGTCCAGAGTTTATTAAAATTATAAAACAAATCCACTTGCCAAACTCTGAAGACACGACTATTCCCATAAACAGATCAACAAAGCTAATACAGCTGCTGTCAGTCTACTTTTCTTAGCATTTTTTTTTAAATTTTACTTTAGATGGAATTTTTCTTTAATACTATAAGTTGGGCAGTCACTCATAAGAAACGCACAGAGGATTACCGCCTAGCAAATTGTACGCAACAAAAAACCTCTATTATAAAGTCTATATAGGGCAGGGTTGTCCAACTGGGGGCCCGCCACTAAGTTTTGGAGAAAAAATTTTGCAAAACATGTCGACATGGGACATGTCGACTGTTTTCGCGGAATAATGATGTAACTTACTTTCCATCATGTTTTTAACTTACTGGAATGATTTATCACACAGATTTTTGCTTGTATGCTGATATCATTGGTACGTTAATCGTGGAATTCTTAACCAGATTTTCAGATTTCGAAAACCTTAGAGGCGACATTGCATTGTTCAGTAATCCAATGGGTGCATGTATTGAGAATCAACATCCGAGCTTTCAGCTTGAACATTGTGAGCTGCAGACCGATCAATTTCTACTGAGCAAGAAGTTTATGTAAGAAGAATTTTGGAAATTGGTCAGTCATGATCGTTTTTCAACTTTACGTAGGACGTAGGTACCTTTGCTTTGAAGCTCTACTCTATGTTTGCAAGCACCTACATCTGTAAAGCAGCATTCTCCATCATGAAACATGTCAAGTAGAAAACTCGTAGCAGGCTCCACAATGACACTCTCGTTTTATGTATCCGACTTGGCACCACAAGACGGGCGCGTTGTAACAATCCACCAGATGAGACACCGGTTTAACCAAAGCGTTGTAACAATTAACCACAGCTTACTCCGGTTGAGCTCAACCGCGTTGTAACAATTCACCGCATGCATACACTGGTGTCCATCACATCCACCAGAGTTAAAGCTTGGTTAAGTGTGGCTGTTTGTTATTGTTATTGTTGGTTTCGGGCATGGCGCTGAACACGTGTATTTAGTTGAGTATGAGGGAGACAAATAGATGCCATTATTATTGCAGAAAATGCTGAGTTGGGATTGAAGTAGCTAGAGCAGTGAAAGATTACTTTTTAACACATTTTCGTAGTTGTAGACCGCCCAGAAATTTCCAATGTCAGTCTATTTAACCCGTTTAGGTCCAAAACTTTATTAATTATATTTCTATTATTTTTTTTTTATTTCTAAGTTACTTGCTTATGTTTTAACAGATTTATTTTTAATTATTTTTTATTTGAAAGAAAACTTTGAAAATTCACTATGCTCGTTTTTCGAACGGTGGTCGTATAGACTACTGAAAGCGACAACATGTTTAAAAGTCAATTTTTTTGTTCTCAACGCAAACAATTATAATATAAATTTTAGGTTATAAACAGAAAAGCTAAAAACACATTTCTGACTTTATCAGTAATACAGTTCAATAAAATCCAAAAATTTAACATTCAATAAATCAGTCAAGCAGTTCATGATAGTCGTTTCAGAACCGGAGTTTGTGGAAAGCACCAAAACAATTCCGATGAAGTCGCTTGCCGCACTTGGTCCACATGTACAGTGTTTTGCCACAATTTTCCAGCTTGTAGCGACTTACTGTTTTCACCTTTTCCAGATCGTGACCATGGCCAGTTGCTGAATCTTCCCTATCTTTTTGTTTCTTCAACCGTGCATGAATTCATTTCATCGGTATAAAACAACCTAAACAGCCTAATATGGGGTTTTTCAAGCAAAGCACCAAGGTGGTGTTTCAAACTCGTTATAGATTCTTTTAAAAGTGGCTATTCAAATGACTCTTTTTGGTCCAAGTGCATTTCAATCGTTTTTGGCTGCCGCGGCATTGAACTGACCGTATTTGCGACCTACATTTATTCACCCAAAGAACCGACACAGTCTAATCCCATCCCATCATTAGTATAATCAACTTCTACCTTCCCGGATATATTACAAAGAATAACATTTCTTCTTCATTTGCTTATTCATCAGTCACATGTTATGATGCGCCGGGCGGAAGAATGACAAGTATGTCAACCTCAATGCCATCATCATCATCAAGAATTAGTTCCATAGCTTCTTTCAACGTGAAAAACGTTCTGTTTGACGCCTTTCATGTTTAAACTTTACAAACATTTCATTCGAAGAATGAAATTTGCAAAAAAACACTATCACCAATTCAACCACTGCACAACTATAAGCTGAATAAACTAGTTTCGACTCGTTCGCATAAAGTACTCTATACGACCAACCCAACGATCTCGTAAAACGAGCATGACTCATACATGTTCAGATTGTGGGTTAGTGTAAACACAATTACATTTATTTATTTATTTTTATTTATTTATTGGTACACGAACAGAGGGACCCAAAGGGCCACTAATACTGTTCGGACAGAACACAATAAAAACTAAAGAAAAACAAAACAAAATAAACCGTCTGATGTGAGGCGACGAGCCAGGCAAAAGTAAAACAGAAAAGTTGTGTTCAAAATATAAACTATATGACTATATATGAATATTAACTAATACATAATGGATGGATTAGTAACAACAAGGTAATCAGATAAATATTTGTATTTAGATCTAGGTACCAGATAGATACTAGTTTTTATATGAGGATGTCACAGAAGGAGTAATAATAGAGCAATCAGATATCTATTTATATGTGAGAAAGTTTGATAGGTTGGCTTCCGCTACGAGACATTTAAACCTACTGAGAGTGGTTGAACTGACAATATCGCTAGGCAATTGGTTCCATATATTAATAACACGATTAGTATAGAAAAATTTGGTAACATCAACTCTATTAAAGACAGATTTTAGCTTGAACTGGTGACCCCTAGTGGAATGATACATGGAGAACTGAAAACTATGTTTTAAGTCGGAATCAATAAAACCGTTCAAAAAGCTGTAGCACAAACAAAGATCACTGATGAGTCTTCGGTGTTCAAGTGATGGGAGATTGAGAGTTTTGAGTCTCACCGCATACGGAAGGTTCTTGAGAGCCGGGATCGCCTTGGTAAATCTTTTTTGAATTCTTTCGATATCGTCAATAAGATATCGGTGATGAGGATTCCACACCTGCGAGCAATACTCCAGAAGAGGTCGAACATATGTGCAAAAAGCTTGCTTAAGCAAATCTGGATCTTTAGATGTAAATGATTTAATGATGAGACGCGATCTCACAGACGCAACATGAACGATATTTGCCACGTGATATTTGAAACTCAGGCTAGCATCCACAATTACTCCTAGGTCTCTGATATGATCAACGTTCTTTAGTTGGTAAGAGTCAATGGTGTAGATGGGAGATTTAAGTTTTGCACCTGCGGGACCAAAAATAGAGAGAACAAGACATTTTTCCAGTGCCAAGTTCAACTGCCAGTCTTTGCTCCATACCAGCAAGTGGTCAATTGCCTTCTGTAAGTTGTTGGCATTAGGCTGGACAGGTGCATACAGTTTGATGTCGTCGGCAAATAGTTTGACTGAGATCGATCCCAACTCCACACTATCTGTAACATCGTTAATATAGATCAGGAACAGAGTTGGACCGAGAACACTGCCTTGCGGAACCCCGCTTGTAACAGCTCTTGGCTCAGACAGGCTACGGTCTATCTGAACCATCTGGCGGCGATCCTTTAAAAAGTCAGTGATCCATGCCAATAGATCTCCAGCTATTCCATAAGCTTCCAACTTTCTTTTTAATTTGAGATGAGAAATGGAATCAAAGGCTTTTTGAAAATCAAAATAAATTATATCCGTGCGTCTGCGTTTCTCCATTGACAATGACCAGTCAGATACACATTCCAGTAGATTAGTACTGGTTGACCTTGACTGTAAAAATCCATGTTGGTGTCGAGAGATGAGATTGTGTTCAATTAAATAGTGTTGCATGGTTTTATTAATTATTTTCTCCATAATGCGACAACAGGTACAGGTAAGAGAAATGGGTCGGTAATTAGAAGGATTGCTGGTGGGACCTTTTTTATGGATGGGTTGAATAAATGCTGCTTTCCACTCTTTTGGTAGTATTTTGGATTTTAAAGACGTGTGGAAAATATGACAAAGAGGCGTTGCTAGACTGGAAGCGCATTTCTTCAAAAGTAGGTTCGGAATGCCATCTGGACCAAGAGAACATGAGTTATTGAGAGATTTTAGCGTTTTCACAACGGTCGACAGCGTAAAGGAGACGTCCTCCAAGGAGCTCGGTGATCGAGGATCCAACATGGGATTAACGCCATTGTCGAATGTAAACACGCTTGCAAAATAGTTATTGAAAATGTTGGCAATTTCGGTAGCGTCAGATGTAGAGTTGCCATTTCCCGAATCAATGCTACCAATTCGAGGATGAGTAAATAGCTTACTGCTGACGTACCTGTAAAACGCTCCAATGTTACCCCCCAAGATAAGTTTTCTCTCAGTGGTAACTTGAACTTCCTTGGCCAATTTAGAACATTTCTTTGAAAATTCGACATAGCAAACCTTGTGTTTCAAAGCATCAGTAGCCTTCCATCTCTTCCAAAACCACAACTTGGCCTTGTAAATCATTCTAAGAATTTTCGGTGTTTTTTCTTTTTTTGACCTTGATCCTTTAATACACAGAGGAACAAAATATGTCATAGCCATGTCCAACTGTTGTTTAAAGATCGACCAACAGCTTTCCACATCAAAGCAGTATTGAAAAACTTGATTCCAGTCGATGTCACTTAAATAGTAATTCATTTCCTCAAAACGTGCTCGTTTGAAATCGTAGATATATTGATTAGACGCACCAGTAGTTGAGACGGAGTCGCTAGTCCGGAATACAATCAAATTGTGGTCGCTGGTAGCTATTGGGCAAACAACATCTATTTTTGCAATAAACATGTGGTCAGTAGAAAGAATCAAGTCAAGAGTGCTCTCGCCACGAGTATGCTGGAACACAAATTGATGAAGTCCTAGATCGTTAAATAGATTCATGAATATCGTGTAGATTTTATTATTGGGATGAGAAAACTGTAACCAGTTGATGTCAGGTAGATTGAAATCTCCCATTAGGCATAGTGTGTGATTTGTTGAACAGATTATTTTTAAACACTCAATACTATCGATGGCATATTGATGAGCTTCCTTGTCAAAACCTCCACTTCGGTAGTAGGCTATAATTCTACATGGAGTTGTATTCAGACGAATGTCAATGCAGACAACCTCAATATGCTTGAACTGATTTGGTATTTGGATGAGTTTAAAGACAACGTTCTCTCTAATTATGAGAGCCACACCACCTCCTCTGGTTTCTCTGTCCCAGCGACATGCAGAATATCCTCTAGGTAAAAATAAACTGTTGGGATCATCTTTAGTAAGCCAGGTTTCAATAACACAAAAAACAAAAGGTTTATTGTGACGATTCCGCCTTGCGAAATCGTCGATATTGCTGGAGAAAATTTGAGTCTAAATAAAGTTTAAGACACTCTTTAACCGTATTAGATGTTTTATTAACGAGTACAGTTCGAAAACTTTATCAAACGACGCGACAGATACAAAAAACAGTTTCAACTTCGATCAAGCAATGGCGAACAATGGCGAACAAGAAGCAGGAACAAGAAGAAGGGACGAAGTAGTTCACGACAGCCTTATAAATACAAGCCCTCCAGGCTACAGGCTACAGGCTTAAACGTTCAAAAATTCGCGCAACAATCCAAACACGCAACGTTGTGCAATACCCGATGCACCGCCTGCGCCGGAAATCCCAAAGTTAGATCCAGGCACGCACCTGCGTTTACGCGGGCGTGACATACCTCCCCCCCTAAAGTCGATAACGATCCTTCTCGTTATCGGCAATATCTTCATTCTTTGATCTGGGTCGATCCGGTTGGCTGAGTGTGGATCCGGTTGACTGAATGGCTTCCTTCGTCGTCGGGTTTCCTGGTGCTCGTCTTGGGAACCTGCAAATCCAGAACAGTTGCGACGATGAGCCACACGCGAAAGAAAGACGTGGTCGAAGAACCTTCCGAGCAAGGACAAATGAGACGTCCTGCAGCTCTTTGTTCAGTGACGCGCTCTTCTTCCTGGAGACCTGCAAATAAAAACTTGCGACCGATCCACTTTATCGTTAACCAAGATCGCCCAGAGAAAGAAATTAACCAAAGAACATTACAAAGCTACCCATATAACTAACACCAATTTCTGATAACAATGAAATACTTAACCAAAGATTAAACATCCTAGGATAAATAAACCTAACCGTAGCCACAGCTACTCCAAACCTAACTTAATCGAGACAGGACGTCAGCTACTATATTCTGTTTACCTGACCTATACTGGAAAGTCAGATTGAATTCCTGGATGGCAAGTGCCCATCGAGTCAATTTAGCGCTTTTGGAAACTGACTCGGTAAGGTACGTGAGAGGATTATGATCCGAAAAAATCACGATCTCAGATAACAATATCCAGGATTTGAATTTACTTAGAGCCCACACGACAGCATAAGCCTCTCTCTCTATGGTGGACCACCTCGTCTGAGTAGGGGTTAACTTCAGACTGGCAAAAGCAATAGGGACTTCTGCCCCTTCTCCACTCCCCTGGAACAAACAACACCCAACAGCCACTCCACTAGCATCCGTTGCTAATCCAAACCCTTTACTATAATCAATTGTGCTTAGGGTTGTAGCATTGGTAAGGTCGTCTATGAGTTTTTGTAAGGCGACCTGGTGTTTGCCTTCCCAAAGAATTTTGTTGGGAACACCCTGTTTAGTCAACTCAGTGATAGGATGGGCAGTCTGGGCTAGATTGGGTATGAAGTTGCGGAAATAACTGAACAACCCCATTATCCGCTTGACTTCCTTTTTATTTGTGGGAGGTTTGATCTCTTGTACAATGGCTATTTTATCGGGATCAGGTGCGACAATCCCCGAACCTACGACATGTCCTAAAAATACCACCTTAGGTTGTACAAACCGACATTTTTCCAGGTTTAGGGTTAACCCTACATTTTTAATGATGGTGAAAAATTGCAAAAGATGTAGTTTGTGTTCTTCCCAACTAGACGAAATAACGGCAAAATCATCAATAAACGGCTCCGTAAAGGATCTTATTGGTTGAAGGATCATCGATATCGCCCTCATGAAAGTATTTCCCGCCGATTTTAGACCAAAGGGCATTCTGCGAAACTCAAACAACCCTTCTTCACAAGAAAATGCCGTTAACCATGCTGATTCCGGATCTATAGGAATTTGCCAGTACCCTTTGCGTGCATCAAAACAGCTTATGAATTTTGCTCTGCCGACCTTCTGAAGTACGTTGGGGATATCGGGAATGGGAAAGCAGTCTCCCTTCGTATAACGATTAACATGACGATAGTCGATGGCTATACGGACTCCCTTTTCTCCCTTAGGTCCCTTCAAAACACAAACCATCGGGCTTACCATGGGACTCTGCGATGGTACAATGACACCCTGGCGAAGCATATCTTGTATCTGATTAGCCACTTCTACCTTCAACAATTCAGGGGTTCTATAGGCTCTCAGGTGTTTGGGGGTAAAGTCAGGAGAAATCGCGATTTTGTGAGATACTACAGAACAAACTCCTAATGATTCTGAGAATATCTCGGGAAAATCATCAATTATGTCACATAATTGTGTGCGATAATCCTGCGAAAGATGGTCCAAACAGCCCTTTGCTACCCTACAACTCGGAGGTTTATCCTGACAAGGATCAAACTTACTTGGAAAATCAATCAAACCAAATTCGTGGTCCTTCTCGTATACTACAGAACAATTATTATTAATGGCGGTTTCTATTCGGTCATGGTATTTCCGAATTTTATTTGCATGTAGATGGTGTTTACAGCCCTCAATTTCCACTAAATAAGAGTATGGTGCTTTCACCTTCACTATTACCCCGGGACCCTGCCATCTCTTCATAAATTTAGACCCCCCTTTTACAGGTGCTAAAATTATTACTCTGTCACCTACACAAAAAGACCTATCACTGCTCCTAACGTTATATTTTCGTGCGTAATTGCTCTGCTCTTGGTCTCCTGCAATTTCAGCAAATTCCTTAGCTAACTGTAGGTTTTGTCTGAGATCGGCTAAGTATTTGTACGGATTCTTACCTAAATGAAAAGGTAACTCCTTTTCGTTACTCCAAGAGTCTCTGAGGATAGCAAGTGGTCCTCGTGGCAAAGTACCATACACTAATGTATAAGGAGCAATATGAGTTGTCGATGACGGTTTCTCACGTAAACTCCATAATACAAAAGGAAGAACCTTAAACCACTCCTTAGGATGTGCCTCAACCAATTTAAAAATCATGTTCTTAAGACTCTGGTTACACCTCTCCACTAACCCGGATGCTTCAGGATGCCCTGGGGTGTTAAACCTAGGACTGCACCCCAAACATTTAAGAAAAGTCGTCGTTAACTGATTTTTGAAATTCGTACCACAATCGGAACTAATTATTCGTGGTATGGAAAACGTCATAAAGATCTGAATAAGGATCTCACATACAGATTTAGCATCTAATGACCTTAATGGGTAAGCCATCGGCCATCTAGAGAACAAATCGACAACAACCAGGGCATAATTGTACTTGGGTCGGACAGTCACACTATCACCCGCTGGAATTATGGGCCCTATGCAATCCATAACTAAATGATTAAATGGTAGTTCATCTCCCCTTGGAATGGGAGTTATGGGGACTCGGTCTCTTTTTCTAACAGGTGCCCTTAACTGGCACACGGGGCACGACTCACAATAGGTTTGGACTTGTTTCTCCATATCGGGAAACCAAAAGCTGAGTCGAATACGCTGCCGTGTACTCTTGGCAGCCATGTGCCCCGAATAGGGAGCATCATGCCCCATCTGTAACACTGCAAGTATACGACTCCTTGGCAAACACAACTGTTTTATGGAATGACCCCACTGATTCTCCTTGTGAAACAAAAGTCCCCGGTCGATATAAAAGTTTTTACGCTTATCTATACCTAGCAACCAGAAGGACTTCAGTGAAGGACAATCATGTTGCTCTTTAGCAAACGCATCGGGATCATTACTATCGTCTACCCCCTGACAATCATCGTTAATGGTTGTAAATCGAGCGTCGGTTCGTGAATCACTTCCGCCTGCATCAGCACCTGGACAAATATCATCACCCGCAACTACAGAAACACCTATGTCCTGACAAGTATCGGTCTGTGAATCAACTTTCCTAGCATCAGCACCTGGACAAATATCATCACCCGAAACTACAGAAGCACCTATGCCCTGACAAGTATCGGTCTGTGAATCAACTTTCCTAGCATCAGCACCTGGACCAATATCATCACCCGAAACCACAGAAGCACCTATGTCCTGACAAGTATCGGCCTGAGAATCAACTTTCCTAGCATCAGCACCTGGACAAATATCATCACCCGAACTTACAGAAACACCTATGTTCTGACCAGCATCGGTCTGTGAATCAACTTTCCTAGCGTCAGCAGCGCGAGAAACACCTTCACCTAGAATTAATGCAACATCTGGACTATGCTCATCATTACGAGGTTCATCTAAAACAAAATATTGTGAATTAGTTATTTCAAGACTGGGAACATTCACATCAGAGTCATGTGCATTTTGTTTGTTCTTAATAGGGTATGCAACGGTATCATACAATGATATCGTTTTCAATAAATTACTTACGGAGGGAGTGATAATAATTTGCTCATTAAGATTTGGGACGACAGCAAACCATGCACGAACCTTGGGTGCTAGGTTCACAACGTCATCACCCACAAGATCTGGTCGAACAACTAATCTAACACAACCTACAATTTCTGGTTGACCCTTAAGGCCAGATAATTTTATAAATTTATGTGGTACCCTATGAAGAGATTTAATTAAATCTTCTCTAATGCAACACACCTCTGCACCACCATCAATCAAAGCTGGAATAGATGGTAATTGATCGATAAATACATTCTCATAAGACCTAATGTGATAATCATCAACATCTATAATGGGACATGCTTCGGGACAGGGAAAAGATTTTTGACCATCAAACAATATTTTCCTATCAACGAGACCTCTAAAGGAATTTTCTGAATGAGAAGACAAATTTTTCCCATCAACCAATGTTTTCCTATCATCGAGACAATTACGGGAATTTTTTGACTGAGAGGACAAATTTTTATCATCAACAATTGTTTTCCTATCACCGAGACAATTAAAGGAATTTTCTGTTTGACAACAATTAATTCTGGGATTAGGTAAATTTGAGGAAGGGAATTTATGTAGAGGACATTCCTTGAACGAATGACCCTTCTTATGGCATTTGAAGCATAAACCATACCTTTTATCCTTATCCATGTTAGGATCAATGGATATTTTAGTCATTCTATTAGGAATGGGAGACCCTGACCCTTTATCTGTTGGTTTTGGGTTGTTAAATCGAGGCGGTCTAGTCTCATGCTCGTGTGTGGCCATGTAGCTATCCGCAACGCGTGAAAGCTCTAGATGATTTAACCAATCATCCTTTTCCTGAGTTAAAATAAAATCTGCACAATTGGGAGACATTAGTTGTTTCAACCTATCGGCACACATCAAACTAACTAATTGATGGAAATTCTCATCAATATTCCTACTTTTAATATAATACGATAACGCTGTGTGTAATTCAGAAGCTACCTGTGAATAAGTCTCACCAGGTCTCCTTTTTACAGCATAAAACCTCTCCCTCAAAAGACTGGGAGTGACCCGAAATTCCTGCAATAGAATTTGCTTTAATTCCTCATAGTCACCTAACTGAGCAATGGTCAATCGACTCAAGACTGAGCGAGCTCTATTATTCAAATGGGCCTGCAATATTTTGGGTTTTACATCATCATCAACTTGGTATGATGCAAACTGATTCTCTAGATACTGAAAATACCCCGGTATTGCAGCAGGATCTGAGGGAAACTCTGCCATTATACCCTTCATGGCATTCTGAAAGCGACTCGAGCGAACGGCTAAGGAAACCTCAAGACTATTGTGGTCCTGAATCCTTTCACGTTCCAGCTCTAATTTAGCTTCAGCAAGTCTGCGGGTTGCCCTATCCTCATCTAACCTAGCTTCAGCGAGTCTGCGATTCGCCCTATCTTCATCTAACTTAGCCTTATCTTGTTCTAATCTAGCGTCAGCGAGTCTGCTCTCCTGTTCTAACTTAGCTTCAGCTAGTCTGCGGTTCGCCCTATCTTCTTCTAACTTAGCTTCTTTTGCCGCCAATTCTGCTTCGCGCAATGCTAACTTACGCTCAGCTATTTCTGACTTAGAACTTTTACTAACGTTAGCATCATCACTAACTCTACGTGGACGCCGACTATCATCAACAAATTGATAGTGCTCCTCGCTAAGGATCCCTGTAGGACTATCCAGCGCAACTGACTCTCCAACCGTAGGGGTTCTAATCATATTTATGAAACCTACTACACAGAAAAAGAAGGAAAAACCTAACTGGGCAATCCGGCAACGATAAAACCTCTAACCTGAGATGTGGATCGGCCCTCCTTGAACCTTGAGAAATGGATCTCGCCACGTGGTCGAACTGAACGGTCTGAACTCCGCCTGGACTCTTTCTCCAACCTGAATCGTCAATCGTCGATCTTCAAACTCGGTAGAACTTCGTCAACTGGATGAACTCCACCACCCCAGGACGACTCTGATCGATGTATCGACTGACTGTCCCACGCTGCCACCAAAAATGCAATGTGACGATTCCGCCTTGCGAAATCGTCGATATTGCTGGAGAAAATTTGAGTCTAAATAAAGTTTAAGACACTCTTTAACCGTATTAGATGTTTTATTAACGAGTACAGTTCGAAAACTTTATCAAACGACGCGACAGATACAAAAAACAGTTTCAACTTCGATCAAGCAATGGCGAACAATGGCGAACAAGAAGCAGGAACAAGAAGAAGGGACGAAGTAGTTCACGACAGCCTTATAAATACAAGCCCTCCAGGCTACAGGCTACAGGCTTAAACGTTCAAAAATTCGCGCAACAATCCAAACACGCAACGTTGTGCAATACCCGATGCACCGCCTGCGCCGGAAATCCCAAAGTTAGATCCAGGCACGCACCTGCGTTTACGCGGGCGTGACATTTATAATCTTCTAAAAATAGAGCAACTTCCGCAATCTTGTTATTTATACTTCTTAAGTTAGTTAAAGCCATGTGACTTCCAGGTTTAAATCCGAAAGGGCTGGCTACTTCCACCATCAGTCAGCAGCTTTGGCACACCTTGCACGGACCCTTTCACTTTTTCGCGTCTTTCACATCGTCGCAGGTAATTTTGATGGGCCTGTTCCTTAGTGAAATCGCGGTTAATAAAAACTCGCTTGGCGCCGTCATCCTTAGAAGCTCGAAGAAGCATAGAAGACTGTATCAGATCGTCCACAGCCTCGGCACTAGAAAGAGTCACACAAATGAGTGTCTTGGATTGGTTTGGGTTCTTATTCAATCGTCGTGTCCTCAGAATTTTTGGCTTCACCGTCAGGTGGTTTTCACTAAAATTTGAGATAGTAATGGAGTCAGAAACAGCATCATCCAACATCATTCCAGAAATAACAGCATTGTTGGATCTCTTCTTCCTTTCCTCCTTCTCCTGTTCATGCAGCACGAATGAGCGAGAAACTGCCTCTAGCAGAGTCGAGTCATTTTTCTGCAAGCTAGCAGCATCTGGGAGCTTATTTTCTAGCCTTCGAGCCTTGACTCAATGGTATTCATTCTCGAAGCCAGTAATTCCATTTTCGAAGAAGCCTCCTTAGAAGACTCCTTTAGTATCTGAACCACGTTGTTAAGCACCATCTCAAAGTTCCTATTCATAGTATCCATCACCTTCATCATATTATCGTTGAGTTTATCCGTGATTTTTGTCAGTATTGCCTCAAGACTCTCGAGAGTGATAGATTTGGCCATATTTAAACTGGGATACCCGCCGCAAAATCAACTCAAATTCGGGAAAAGGTCCTAATTAAAGCAAATTATAATTCGTACAAAAGTTTTTTATAAAACAGTTAGAAAATTTTAGTCAATTAGCATGAAAAATGCAATTACAACGGAACGGAGAACTTATTTTGTTTACTTCCGGAAGTAAATTTTGATTTGATTAACGTTGCTGTTTACTTTTGAGTACATCCTCTTTCGATATTTCAAACTCATGAAATTAGCATAATAAATTTTTAAAGTAATGTCGGTCGAAAACCTTGAAAATGCTCATATTCTAACCCAGATTAAACTACTTAATACGAATAAAAAAATTATTTAAAAATTTTTATACAGTGTATTGAAGCTTTCTTAATATAAAAAAAACTTTTAACAGAAAAAAAATTACAGCTAATTTTATGCAACACCAAGAATAAGTGTGTTCGTAAAACGTACAATGGTCTAAAACGGGTTAATCATTAAATTGTATTGATAATTAAGATAAATCTATCATTTTTGACAAGATTAGCTTTAGTAAATTATATAAATGAATATTAAAAAAATCATCACAATAAAGCTATGCTTTCAATATATCACATTTCTATAATAAGCCTTGTTTTGAAGAATGACAGTGGAACTCATTTGTATGGTACGGCCTGTGATTTTGCTTTTGTTAAAAAGCTTCGAGAGGATGGGAAATGTGTTAAATGTTAACTTGTAAAGAAATTTTAAAATGTTCATTCTAATGTTAAAGAGTGTTTATTTCCAACTGCAGTTAGTTAGCCACACAGCTCTGTTTACGTGAGCGTCCATCATAGATCAACCAAAGTGTTGTAATAATTATTAGAAATTGCAGTGCACCAGTGATCAACTACAGCGTTGACAGCAGTGTTGAATTGTTACATTGCGCCTGGCCACAAGCATTGATGTTGACATTGCCGGTATTGTTATTGTTAGAGAAAAACCTTTCCTGCAGATTAGAAAGACTTCATTCAATAGAATAGAATGGATCATTAGATTGAAATTGAACAGAATCAATCGAATGACTGTCACTGGTCTAAGTGCAAACTAAGACACTAAGTCAGTAGAATACTTACTTACCTACTTCTTAACTTAAACTGAAATACTATGAAACTATGTTGAAAGAATATTATAGCAACATAGCTGTTTATAGCAGTTACCACCGAAGTTTTTTTAATTTATTGATTAACACTTATAATTGTCCTATATATATAGTCTTATTTTATAACAGTTTTGTATGGCATACATAATATATCATAATTATGCCATATTAAGAGCTAAAATTTGCTTGGCCCGCCAGGGGTCTAAATATTTTTTATGGGGCCCACAATAGCATAAAGATTGGACAACCCTGATATAGGGCATAGGGCATATAGCCTATGCCATAGGCCCTACTGTAATATGTAAGAGAAGAGGAGATTATGGTAATCTTTCCCACGTGTGGCGGATTAATACATAATTCTCGGCTATAATTAACTATAAACACGATGACAAATAACCACTAGTTTAAACATTATGATAATTAGTATAAATAATTTATTTAAAATGGGAAAATGTTATATAAAATTATTTTAATTAATTAAATGTAATTATAATTTAAAAAATTTTACATAGAAAAAATTTGAGTTTTAAGGAAAAGTGTAAACGAAGGAATCGTGTAGCGTGTTATATAAAGTTATAACAATTACCATGGTGGTAGGCGCCGGTATGCGATCTTTGATTCGCTATATCTTTATTAATTTTATTTTTTACACTATATAGTATATTCAAACTCAGAATTTGTACCTTTATTTAAAATATTAGTGAAATTAAAAAAAATTATTTCGAAACTTTTTATGCAACTACCTAGGATAGGGTTAGGTGTAGGGATAGGGTTATGGGTAGGGTTAGGTTAGGGGTAGGGTTAGGGGTAGGAGTAAGGTTAGGGGTAGGGTTAGGGGTAAAGTTAGGGGTAGGGTTAGGGATAGCGTTAGGGTTTCATTTTAATACGGGATTGCAATTTTACAGATTGCAATCACGGCGAACCGCCGGGGCAATAGCAGCAACCTTATATAAAGTGACTAGCGGGGTTTACTCTCCCCTTTTGTTCTTTATCGTTTTACATAGAAAAAGTTTTAAAATTTAAAATTAATTTTTTTTATAACTGATAGTTTGTTTTTTAAATAAAATCTTATTATAAACTAATTTTATTTCTTCTTTATTCATTTCATTCATACGATCATCGTACCTCACCACTCACAACTACGATGTAAATAGTAATTAGTGCTTGGAAGGGTACTACTTACCGTTTTCAAAGTCTCTCAAATTACGATAAATGTTTTTTTTTAATTCAATTTGGTATACAATTTGTTTTTTTTATGTTATTGTAACAAAATAATAAAAATACGACCATTTTTTCGGCACGGGCGTCCATAGGAAAGATAACCGAGATTACCAGTTTCTGCTAATATGGTTACAAGCCGGTTATGGCATTTAGGCTAATTAATAGCACATAATCAAATACTACAAATAAAATCCGGGTAATCCTGCAGTATAGCGTCCTGAACCGATTTCGATGAAAAAACGGTTTAAAAAACTGTTTAATAGAATAACCATAGAACATTATCAAAACATATTACGAACAAGTATTTTACAGAAAAACTTACTAAAAACCGACTCTAAGCAAAAATATCCAAAGGCAATGTTGACACGCGTAATAATACAATTCAAGGAATGAAAAGCAAGGAAGAGTTAATATTCAAATAAAATAACATAATAAAATAATAAATACATTTTAAAAAGTTAAAAATAAATTTTTAATTATTTAAATTTTAAAAAATCGAGTGCTGAGTGGAAATTTATCTATGACTAGCGGGGGATCCAGCGTTGCCCTGGGTTTTCCCATCATTTTTCTCTCGCTCCCGTTTCCTTCCCCGCTAGTTTTCTCGCTCCCAATCGTTTTTCCGCTCCCGATCGTTTTCCCGCTCCCGGCCGCATTCCCGCTCC
This sequence comes from Erpobdella octoculata, assembly GCA_963978895.1. Lineage (NCBI taxonomy): Eukaryota > Metazoa > Annelida > Clitellata > Hirudinida > Erpobdellidae > Erpobdella > Erpobdella octoculata. The sequence continues at coordinate 15,936,138 of OZ022244.1, forward strand.
CGACTGCTCTTCTCTTCCTGGTCGCTTTCTCGCTCGCTCTTTCGCTCTCCAAACGATTCTGCTAGCCACATGACCTCTAAAACACAAAATTTCGGCTCCAAGAAATATGATAGAAACGTACCAAAGACAGCCAAGTCGCCAAGTACTTTTACTTTGATATTATTTTAATTTTTCTTGGTGTTCTGTTGCTAATTTATTGTTTTCAATGTTTTTTTAATTTTTCTTAAGGCATATTGACATAAAGCGCCGTATTTAAAGAAACGGTTTTAGACATGGAGCGGGTTACACAACTCGTACTTCTAAAGCAAACTAATATTTTTCAATTTTTTACTTCCAAAATTTTTTTCCTAAATTGTCTATTTTTATTTTAAATGTGTTTAATTTTTATTACCTTTATTCCTACTGTTCACTTCTATCGCTATTGACAAATAGATCTTCATCGGGAACTACGTTAACTTCGGGAGTAATTTATAAATGTTCTAAAGTGCTATAATTTTTGTTTTTGTTTTCAGTTATTTATGTTGTAATTAGTCTTTATTTCCCTTATTTATGTTTTAAATATCATTTACGTTAAAAAACCGGCCATTTTTCATTGAAATCGGTTCAGGACGCTATACTGCAGGATTACCTAAAATACGTATTTGTAGTATTATGGGATTATCTACTAGTTATAGTAGCCGGTGTTTTTTCGGTGTCGCATGTGTAGTAGTGTAGTGTAGCACAGCACTAGTGAACGATTAAAAATTACAACAATGACGGGCATAATACTAGATAAAAAATACAAAAATGCATCTCCCACAAATTAAACTCCAGCAAAAATACTAACTTGGATTTTATAAGCAGACTAAACAAGTACAAAGCCAAACTGCGACATCACCTTGACTAATAACAAACTAAAAGGAGACCATGTTTTACAAACGGCAAATATTCTTCGTAGGTGAAAATTATTTAATTAGTCAAAGTGACACAGATATAAAATAAACAATGTTCTTGTTTTAAGATAAAAATATCTTTAGGTAATGGCCTCGATCTGCCACAAATATTTGGGAGTAGTCCTTCCCACTCCACCCATCCCTTCCTTCCTCGTTCCGCGCCTCTAAGGTCTAATCAAAAGTAAACTAGTTTGTCTGAATTTATTTGAAAAAGTAACATTACTGTAAAATTTTTAAAAATCAGAGTGGTCTTGGTTCAAGCAGACATTTTCTTATTTCAGATCTTTGCGCAAATTCATGAGCATTATGGGCAAGACGTATTATTTTCAGACTAGCAGTGCCCGTCGCAGCTTCGCTCGCTTGAAATTAGAGAATTTAAACCGTGCATCTATAGTAGCAGGGGCGCAACTAGGGGGCAAGGGGCGCAAGCCCACCATGCCAAATCGGCCCATATCGGAGGGTCCAGCAATTTTTCCAAATTCGATAAGTTTTTTTGGTAGGGGGAGTGGGGGTGTTACATCTTTAGTTTGTAGTCTTTATTTTCTATCATTAATAAATTCTTAAAGATACCAAAAAAAGACTGCAGACTGAAGATAGTCAAAAAAAATTCCGCCTGCGGTGTGCTTTCTTCCCTTTCTAAAACTTGAGCAAGCCCCCGCAAAGCCGAATCGGAAGGCCCTGCAATTTTTCCAAATACGAGGAGTTTTTCTTTGGGTGGGAGTGTTGGGGGTGAGTGGTGCTAAATTTTTTCATAAACTTGTTTTCTTCACAATTGCTTTAACAGGTTTGAAATTGATTTTGACTGTCTTCAGTCAATCTTCACTTTACTGATCACTACTTTATTTCTTTCACCTTACCTCTATCTCAACCTTTAATTAATCTTACTTCAGTCACTAAAAGGTGTTGGTCTAGATTTGATAATATTCAATTTTCAAATTTATTTCTCACCTCTGGGTTTTCTTCTTCTTCTTTCACTGATGTTGATTCCTTTATGGACAATCTCAATCTGACGATTTCATTCATACTGGATACTTTGGTTCCTTTTGAGACGTTTAAGTTTCGACTCTTTTCTAAAAAAGCTCCTTGGTTTGATCGTGATTGTGTTCTCTTGAAGCAATCTGCACGTAAAGCCGAGCGAGCTTATCGTTCTAAATTGTCTAAGGGTTCTTGGTATGAGTGGCAATACCATCTCAAACAATACCATAACCTCATCTTTACTAAGCATTCTTCCTTTTTGAGAAAATCTATTGTTCTTGCTTCTAGCTCGAGGAATAGGTGGTCTTCTCTTTCTAAACTCCTTAATAAAAAATCTCCTCCTCCTTCTTTTTCTCCTGATGACTATCATAATTTTCTTACCACGAAAATTGAAAGCATCAGATCTTCTAACAATAGTAAAACCCCTATTTTTTCTAAATTCTCTACTGAAACTTTTACTTTTTTCTCTCCTATTACACTTGACTATCTTACTAAACTTATTAACTCTATGTCTTCTTCTACTTGCTCTTTGGATCTCATTCCTACTACTATCTTTAAAGAGCTTTCTTCTGTTCTTTATCCAATTTTACTTGATTTAATTAATCTCTCTTTATCTACATCTGTGTTTCCCTCTGTTCTTAAGTCCTCTTTTATTATCCCTACTATTAAAAATGCCTCTCTTGATCCTTCTTCTCTATCTAGCTATAGGCCTGTCTCTAACCTATCCTTTATCTCTAAAATTATGGAAAGAGTTGTGTATGAGCAAATAAGTGCTTATCTAACTGCTTTCTCACTTCTTCCCTCTTCTCAATCTGGCTTCAGACCTGGCCACTCCACTGAAACTGCTCTACTTAAGCTTCATAATGACCTTATTGTTTCTTCTGACTCTGGCCTCTCTACTCTTCTTCTTTGTCTTGATTATTCATCTGCATTTGATACAGTTGATCACTCACTGTTGTTGGATGTACTTGATAAATCTTTTAATATAACTAGCGATGCTCTCCGGTGGATTAAATCTTATCTATCTGGTAGATATTCCTATGTTTCTATTGAATCTTCTAAATCTACTCCTGTAACTTTGACCTACGGTGTCCCTCAAGGGTCTATTCTTGGTCCTTTACTGTTTATTCTCTATACTTCTGAACTTCCTCATATTATATCTTCTCACTCTCTCAATAGCCAAATGTATGCCGATGACTCCTATGTCTATTCTACTTTCTCTAACTCTTCTCTTGAGTCTGTTCTTAACAAAATAGCTGCCTGCCTTCAATCTATTATATCCTGGAGTTCTTCTATGTGTCTTAAACTTAATCCTGACAAGTTTGAACTAATCTATTTCAACAAGTCCTCTAAATCCCTAAATCCTCTTCCTTTGGTTTTGCCACCACCATCTTCTCTTTCCATTTCTCCTTCTCCCTTGATTCGTAGCTTAGGTTTTCTCTTTGACTCTAACTTGTCGCTAACCCCCCAAATTACTTCTGTTACTAAATCCTGCTACTTTCATCTTCGCCGTATTAAGCAGCTTCGTCCACTTCTGGATGATCCTTCGCTGCAACTTCTAGTCTCTTCTCTTGTCCTGTCTCGAATTGACTACTGCAATTCTCTATACTATGGTCTTCCTGACACTACCCTCTATCCTCTCTCTAAAGCCTTCAACTCGGCTGCTCGCTTAGTTTCTCGCACCTCCTACTCCTCTCACATCTCTCCATCTCTTGTTCTTCTCCATTGGCTTCCTCTCTGATATAGGGTGATTTTTAAAATATGTTTAATAATGTACAAAATAAAAAATTGCCTTTCTCCTCTCTACTTAACTAATTTAATACATATCCCTCCTAAGTCTGGTCTTCGTTCTTCTTCTCGTAATCACTCTCGCATCTTCACTATTAAGCATTCTTTTGCTAAACGCTCTTTCTCCTACTCTGGCCCCTATCTCTGGAACTCTCTTCCTTCTTCCCTTACTAACTCTACTTCTCTCACAGTTTTCCGTCGTGGACTTAAAACATATCTGTTTACCAAGTTCACGACCGAGCGCTATTGAACACTGCGGAAATAGCGCTATAGAAATAATTGATTGATTGATTGATTGATTGATTCAGTTTGCAGTCTTTATTTTCTATCATTAATAAATTCTTAAAGATACCAAAAAAAGACTGCAGACTAAAAATAGTCAAAAAAAATTTTCGTCTGCGGCGGGCTTTCTTCCCTTTTTAAAACTGGGAGTGTTACATTATATTCATAAACTTTTTTTTTTTAATTGCTTTAACTGGTTTGAGACTGAGTTTGACTATCTTCAGTTTGCAGTCTATTTTTTCACAATTGCTTTAATTGGTTTGAAACTGATTTTGACTATCTTCAGTTTGCAGTCTTTATCTATATATATATATAAAAGAACATGTCCTGACTGCCTGCCTGACTGACTGATAATCAAGGCCGAGCTCAAACGCCTCATCCTAGGAACGTGAAATTTGAAACTTATATTACTTTTATTGTGTAAGCATCCACTAAAAAGGGATTTTTGAAAATTTTGCTCCTGAGGGGAAGAAACTGGAAAACAAACTTTTTTTTAAAACAATGTATATCTCGAAAACCAAAAATAAGGAGATTTTGAAATTTGGTATATGGATTCTTCTTGAAAAATAAAAAGATATGTGTTTCAACATTTTTTGAAAATTCGGTTTCTCGGTCCTCAAATGTGGGTTGGAAATTGGGTTATTTGGTTTTTAAAGTAGCTGCTACTCAAAAACTGTGAATGCTATAGGAGTAAACATTAGTATTTAGTTTCTACTCCAAGAATAATGAAATACGTGTTTTTTGAAAATTTGGTTTCCAGGACTTCAAATGTGGGGTGGAAAATACGGTTATTTTTTTTTAAAGTAACTGCTACTCAAAAACTGTAATGAACACAGATGTAAAAATTAGTATTTAGTTTCTATTTTAAGAATAAAGATATACGTGTTTCACCATTTTTTACAAATTTGGTTTCCAGGACCTTAAATGTGGGGTGGACAATAGGATTACTTGGTTTTTAAAGTAGCTGCTACTCAAAAACTGTGAATGCTACAAAAGTCAAAATTAGAATTTAGTTTCTACTCTAAAAATAATGATATACGTGTTTCACCATTTTTCGAAAATTTGGTTTCCAGCCATGTCACAACTATGACTATGTATGCTCATGACTATTCATTCATTCATCCATTTCTTCTAACATGCAACCGACTTCGCTCCATAACTATTATCATAACTTATAAGTACACTTGAACTTCCGCCGTAGCTACTATCATCATAACTTTTTCCCACCAGCTCCATGTGACTCATTCGATCTGGTGACCTACAATTTAATTGAACTCCACCGATTCAATTACCAATCTGTGCCAGTGTTTGTTTCCCTGTATGCTCTAGTATCTTTCTTAATTACTAATTTTTCTGAATTTTATATCGAAACTTGTATCAATAGGTTGCATAGAATTTAAGTAATCATTCCTGTTAATTTCATAAACTTGTATCAAACGGTTATTAAGATATAATCTCTAATTGCTTTTCTATCATACCATTATTAATGTCTTCACCCGTATGTGCAGTAATGACTCCTGCCAATCATTTTCTTGGACCTTGCTCCGTTGGTATGTATGGTATTTTTCTTTGTTCATCGATGGAAAGTTTTAGGATGAATATCATTATCTAGCTATTCCAGCTTGTCGCTAGACGAGCTGTATCGTCCTGTGTATAAATACGGCTGTCTTCCAGCCGTAAGTTAGATTTCTGGTTCTCGATAGATTCTTGGTTCACGGTAGATCGTTGGTTCAGATTAGATTTTTAGTTCTCGTTAAATTCTTGATCTAGTATCTCGCTTGCGTGCTATTGCATATTTGTTAGCCGCATTCTATAGTTAGAAACAATCTTGTGAATAAATTGATTAAAAACCGCTACGTGTATGCGGTATTGTTTTGTTTGGAATAATATAGGTACGACGGGTTGACCGGTAGCATCAGCATCCAGCGCATTACGGTGGTGGTCCGGTGAGAGAAAAATAAATTCGAAAGAACCTGGTCGCAGCGATATTCGCTAGGGGACGCCTTGGGGAAGAAGTTGTGACATCTTTCTGGCGCAGTCGACAGGGTCTCCCAATCAACATCAGAGGAGATCATCATCAGGATCATCATCCACCTGGTACTGTATCTGCTCCGAAAACATCAACGCCGTGTAGCCTAAACGAGGGAAGTGTGAACTTAATTTTTTTTGTGCAGACGTAAGCGTTAGGACATTGAAGTCCGAAACTAGGTTGGACTTGTGAGTCCGATAGGGGTATTTTCGTTGATTTGTTGTGTCTTTGAGTGCTGAACACTCTTCGAATCCGCGCTAGGGATTCCGTATGGTGTCGAAGTAAGGGTTCTGTAAACCCTATAGGAATTAGTTTCGTTGAACGATTTCGTTGTCTTTGGGGTGCTGAATACTCCTTGATTTTTTTTGTAGTGCAGAGCTCTGGGTGCTGTAAACCCCGTAGGACGATAGACGATTTATTTGGTTAGGGTGTCGTTGTGACCCGTGTTTTATTTGGTTAGGGTGCCGTTGATACCCGTGAGTAGTTTCGTGATTCATTTGTTTTGGGGTGCAGAGAACCAGTGTATTCGTATTTTTTAGTGTACCTTTGGGTGCTGAAAACCCGCATATTATAATTCGGGGTGCTGAACATCCCTGTGTAATAGATTAAAGGAATTTTATTAACATGGATAATGGATATAACCGTAAATGATTCCCTTAATGTAGGATTGGAGGAAGTGGTGGTAACCGCTAGTCCGGGTGAATACCAACCCGTTAGGATGGTAGGGGCGGGGAGAGATAGGGAGTTCGAAATGGCAATGCGACGAATGGAGTTAGATGCGGAGAGAGAGAGAGAAGATAAGCGTTTAGCGATCGAGGCAAAGCGTATAGAGGCCGAGGAGAAGCGCATAGAAGCGGAGAGAGAGGCAAAGCGCATAGAAGCGGAGAAAGAGGAACGCATAAAATTGGCAGAAATACAAGCGCAAGTAGAAATGAATAGAAACAATAGAGAAGCCGAGAGTGAGAGATATAGAGGAGAGATAGAGATGATGCGTAGGAGCGAAAACCCACAACATAATTTAGCGCCGGGTAAGAGTACCAATACGTATATAGCAGGAATGATCGGTCAATTCCCGGAAGATCCATGGGAGATAACGCATTTCTTTAAACGATTAGAACACCACGCGGAGAAAGAAAATGTACATGAGTCGCAATGGATTGAGATCTTGAGGTTGGCGGCTGATAACCGCGTTAGGAGCTTAATCGATAATGTTCCCTTAGAGGACCAAGATAATTATCAGATTGTAAAAGAGGGTATTTTAAGGGAATATCGTATCAACCCGATTACCTTACGTGATAGTTTTAATCGCGTACGCAAGTTACCTAACGAAAGCTATATAACCCTCGCCAGCCGATTGAGCGATATTTTCAATAGTTATGTGGAAAGTCGCCACGTAGAACAGAACTATCAACGACTGTGTGAGCTCATATGTGCGGATAAATTGAAGGAATTGTTGCCGCGGGACGTACTCGACATGATAATTCAGGGGGAGAGGGGTGATTGGGTTGGTCCCAAAGAACTTGCGAGGCAGGTGGAGGAACATTTGGCATACCGTAGGAGTTCTTCTCAGCAACACTCGTATGTGCAAGGGGAACAGTTCAAATCCAAGAGATCCCCACCACCGCATCACACTCATAAAATATACAGCCCTCCTACCACCCACGCACCCTCAGTAAACTGTTATCGCTGTGGTAAATCAGGTCATTACAGTAAAGATTGCCGCATGCCATCTAGAAATCAGCCTCCCACGCATGTCAAGCATAGTTCTTATAATCAATCTGGCAGTCATAATAGGTCGTCGAACCCTATTGTTAACAATTGCATCACGTGTGATTACGAGGATGATTTCGAGTATGTTCATTTAATGGTTGACGACAAGATTCATGTAAAAGCATTAGTTGACAGTGGCACTAATATTAATTGTATAGGCGAGAAGATTTTAGGTTCCATTAGTCGTCTACCATACAAATTAGCTAAATTTTACGGTCCCGACACTCGCACACCTCCAGAGGATGTGAAAATTATAAGCTTGAGCATTCGTCCAGCTTATCCCGATTCGAAATTAGCACATAGTTCAGTACCTGTAATTCAGGAGACTTTTGCAGTCAATCCGCATTTACGTTTTGAGGCACTGATCACACCTAAGACCGCAGAATTGTTGCGACAGATGTCTGCTTATGATATCGTGATCGATAAGGAGCCCGTTAATGCAGTCACGTGTGATGTTGTGCGTGTCGCAGATCCCGATACACCCGTTTCTGGTGATAAGCTATTACAATCTACAATGAATGATGAGCCTTCTTTGGATTTGGTGGTGAATGAAATTGAGAATACATGCATTAATAACGACGTTCCTTTGATTATTCCAGAACCAGAAGTTGCAGATTTGGTCCTTACAGGTGAGAACGCAGAATCTGTACCTGGCGATCACATCGATGGTATTCCCGAAGGTAGTAATGACGATAACAGGGACGTACCAAACAGTACTTTCATGGAAGAGCAGCTACGCTGTGATTCTTTGAAAACTTGTTGGGAGTGGGGACACTCCAACAAGAGAGGTTTTTTTATAGATCGTGGTTTGTTGTACCATAAGGAAAAGCTCTGGGGACATACGCTCAAACAATTATGTCTACCACATAATAAAATCCCGACAGTTATTAACCTCGCTCATGATTTAGCATGCGCTGGGCACTTAGCCACCAAGTCAACATGTCAACGCATCCGTTTACATTTCTTTTTTCCTGACATGGAGAAACAGGTAAAACAATATATCGAGTCTTGTGATGTTTGCCAACACAAAGCTCCCATTAAGACCAAAGATCGAGTACCTATCCAACCTATACCACGGGGGGATGAAAGACCATTTTCGCATATTATGATGGATTGTATAGGACCCTTATTACCCACTCAGGAAACTGTTATTAAACCATTATATAACTATGCTTTAGTCATTGTTGATAAATTTTCACGTTGGCCAGCCGCCTACCCATTGAGATCACTATCTGCGAAGTGTGTATGTGACGCGTTATTAGAATTCTTTATGATTTTTTCGATACCTAATGTTATCAGTAGTGATCGAGGTTCTAATTTTACTAGTAAACTTACTCAGAAATTTTTACAGCATTTAGGTTGCTCACCGCGATTCAATACTCCTGGACATCCTGAAGCCACTGGTCTTGTCGAACGATGCAATCAGTCGATAAAGCAGATGTTAGCAAAGTTAGTCGCCGACCATCCCCAACGTTGGCACAAATTACTGCCTTTTGTACTTTGGAGTTTGAGGGAAAAGCCTTCCGCAACCACACACGTTAGTCCGTACACCCTGATATTTGGAGATATTCCTCGTGGTCCGTTGTATATTCTACAACAAACTTGGTGTAATCGGGAAGAGAATGCATTTTCAGTAGGTAGGAACGTAGATATATATTTAGAAGAATTGAAAAACAACCTAGAAATCGCTAGTAGGTACGCTGACCACCATAGCGAGGTTGAACAAAACAGGTACACCCGCAATTATAACTTCCGCAGCTCCGAGAGAGAGTATGCCATAGGGGATTTAGTATTGATTTTGTCGCCCGATGCGGGTCGGAACAAATTTTACCCCAGGTGGATAGGCCCCGGTACGGTAACAGAGAAACTGACTTCGCACGCATATAAAGTTGATATTGAGGGCACGAGACGGCACATGCATATCAATAAGATGCGCAAATACCATCCACGCATTCAGGAAGCTATCATTAACAGTTGTTCCGTCATTTATGATAATGATATTGACTTTGGAGAAGTAAATCCTATATGTGTGAAAGACACAGACATTAATTTTAATGATGTCGATTTATCTCACTTATCTCCGTCACAGGTTAATGACATAAAAACATTGGTATCTCGATTTTCTAGAATTTTCTCACCCAACATAGGCAAATGTGATTTAATGCACCACACCATTAAAATATCACCTGACTTTAAACCTAAGAGATTCAAAGCTTATAGGATCCCTGAATTATTGAAGGACGAAGTTACTCGTCAATTACAAGAAATGTTAGAACAAGGCATCATTGTACCTTCTCAGAGTGAAATGGTGAGTCCTGTAGTGTGTGTCTTGAAAGGACATGGTGAGAGAAAAGGTGTCCGTTTAGCCATAGATTTCAGATACGTGAATAAATATTCAGAAGGGGATTGTTTTCCATTACCTGATATCCCAGAGGTTTTACAACGGGTAGGCAGTTCCTCATTTATTAGTTGTTTTGACGCTCAGAGTGGATACTGGCAAGTACCCATCCACCCTGATTCACAATGGCTTACTGCTTTTATTTGTAACGATGGATTGTATGAATTCACCCGAATGCCCTTTGGTTTAAAATCGGCAGGTAACACTTTCATGCGATTAATGAAACATATACTCCATCCCATTGTTTCTTTCGCAGAACCCTTCGTCGACGATGTTGCCATCCATTCACAAAGCTGGGAGAGCCACTTAGATCATTTATATCAATTTTTTTCCATTATTCAATCCTCAGGATTAACATTGAATTTTAGGAAGTCACATTTCGGAAGATCTAAAGTTACTTATCTGGGACACGTAATAGGATCTGGCGAAATTTCACCCGATCCCATTAAAATAAAAACCATATCTGATATTAAACCTGTACACACCTCACGTGATGTTAGGAAATTAATAGGTTTTTTTAGTTATTTTAGGAATTTCATACCGAGCTTCGCAGAGACCGCCAGAGAGATCACGCAACTGATGAGAGGTGGAAAGAATCAAAAAGTCCAGTGGACCGACGTACATGAAACCGCCCTCGAGCAGCTCAAAGATCAATTATCCCGAGCCACATCCCTCTACACCATCAATTTTGATCGAGAATTCGGACTCTCAGTCGACGCCAGTCTCAACGCCGTCGGATGTTGCCTATTCCAGTGGACAGATGATGGAACCGAGAAACCCATAGCTTTCGCCAGTCAAAAGTTGAACGATACTCAACGGAAGTGGTCCACCATCGAACGAGAGGCATATGCCGTAGTTTGGGCCCTTCAGAAATACAAGTCATGGATCTTATTATCACCGATCACCGTATATTCTGATCACAATCCATTATCTTTCTTGACTGAAGTCACGACGAAATCGTCCAAGTTGACACGTTGGGCTCTCGCCCTCCAAGAATATAACTTGAGTTTTAAATATCGCGCGGGACGTATTAATATACCAGCAGATTATATGTCACGATTAGAACATTAATGGTGTCATTTTATTTTATGGATTGTCATTTGTTTTTTTTTTTTTCAGACTGTACCAATCATTGTACTCTGTATGAAAATCGTTAACCCTATAGCGTGTACTATGTATATATTCAGCTTCATGAATATCCTTGTAAAGACATTAAAGACTGAGTGATTTAGAGTATTTGTATTTTGACATTTACTTCACCAGTCATAGTTGTGTCTGTTTTGTATCTATTTCAACCATTTTTTTGAATGCTGCTCGTGGTTTTTATATGTGTCCACCCCGATCATCATTCTCCGAGGGTAAGGAGGTGTCACAACTATGACTATGTATGCTCATGACTATTCATTCATTCATCCATTTCTTCTAACATGCAACCGACTTCGCTCCATAACTATTATCATAACTTATAAGTACACTTGAACTTCCGCCGTAGCTACTATCATCATAACTTTTTCCCACCAGCTCCATGTGACTCATTCGATCTGGTGACCTACAATTTAATTGAACTCCACCGATTCAATTACCAATCTGTGCCAGTGTTTGTTTCCCTGTATGCTCTAGTATCTTTCTTAATTACTAATTTTTCTGAATTTTATATCGAAACTTGTATCAATAGGTTGCATAGAATTTAAGTAATCATTCCTGTTAATTTCATAAACTTGTATCAAACGGTTATTAAGATATAATCTCTAATTGCTTTTCTATCATACCATTATTAATGTCTTCACCCGTATGTGCAGTAATGACTCCTGCCAATCATTTTCTTGGACCTTGCTCCGTTGGTATGTATGGTATTTTTCTTTGTTCATCGATGGAAAGTTTTAGGATGAATATCATTATCTAGCTATTCCAGCTTGTCGCTAGACGAGCTGTATCGTCCTGTGTATAAATACGGCTGTCTTCCAGCCGTAAGTTAGATTTCTGGTTCTCGATAGATTCTTGGTTCACGGTAGATCGTTGGTTCAGATTAGATTTTTAGTTCTCGTTAAATTCTTGATCTAGTATCTCGCTTGCGTGCTATTGCATATTTGTTAGCCGCATTCTATAGTTAGAAACAATCTTGTGAATAAATTGATTAAAAACCGCTACGTGTATGCGGTATTGTTTTGTTTGGAATAATATAGGTACGACGGGTTGACCGGTAGCATCAGCATCCAGCGCATTACGGTGGTGGTCCGGTGAGAGAAAAATAAATTCGAAAGAACCTGGTCGCAGCGATATTCGCTAGGGGACGCCTTGGGGAAGAAGTTGTGACAAGCCAGGACTTCAAATGTGGGGTGGAAAATAGGGTTATTTGGTTTTTAAAGTAACTGCTACTCAACAACTGTAAATGGTACAAAAGTAAAAATTAGTATTTAGTTTCTACTCTAAAAATAAGGATATATGTGTTTCACCATTTTTTGAAATTTTGGTTTTCAGGACCTCATATATGGGGTGGAAAAAAGGTTTCTTTGGTTTTTAAAGTAACTGCTACTCAAAAACTGTGAATGCTACAGATGTCAAAATTAGTATTTAGTATTTACTCAAAAAATAATGATATAAGTGTTTCAACATTTTTTTAAAATTTGGTTTCCAGGACCTCAAATGTGGGGTGGAAATAAGGGTTATTTAATTTCAAAATAACTGCTACTCAAAAACTGTAAGTGCTACAAATGTAAAAATTAGTATTTTGAAGTTTTGTGCCGGTTAGAAGTAGCTAAGTCCAGTTTATCATCGGCTAGGCCAAGCCGTTATTTTAGACTCTTCACGCGGGCCAGGCCAAACCTTAAATCAAAGTGGGACGGGCCGAGGTTTTTCACTAAGCATATAGACATTTTTGTGATTTTAGGGTCTTTAGACGGGCCGGGCCTAACCTGATGTCAAGGTGGGACGGGCCGAAGTTTTTCATCAAGTATATAGAATTTCTAGACCTGTAAAAACGGGCCGGGCCCAAATTAGACGAGCCGTGCCGGGCCAGGAATTTTGGTTTTGAAACGGGCTGGGCCAAGTTGTCGACGGGCCGAGCCGACACCTATGGATGCACGGTTCAAATTCTCTAATTTCATGCGAGCGAAGCCGCTACGGGCACTGCTAGTTTTCTATATATATAAAAATGAATGTATGTATGTATGTATGTATGTATGTATGTATGTATGTATGTATGTATGTATGTATGTATGTATGTATGTATGTATGTATGTATGTATGTCCATTATGCATTGCTACACCATTCAACCTTGGGAGTGAAGGGATATCAAATATAGTGAAAAAAAATTGAAATCCGTCACACATATATATATATATATATATATATATACATACATATACATACATAAATGAGCGAAAACGGGAAGACAACTGAGAGCGAAAGATAGAGCGGGAAAGGGAAAGCGACCGAGAACGGGAAAGCAACCGGGAGCGGGAAAGCGACCGGGAGTTGGAAAACGACCGAGAGCGGGAAAGCGACGGGAGCAGAAAAGCGACCGGGAGCAGAAAAGCGACCGGGAGCAGAAAAGCGACCGGGAGCAGAAAAGCGACCGGGAGCAGAAAAGCGACCGGGAGCAGAAAAGCGACCGGGAGCAGAAAAGCGACCGGGAACGCGACGGGAACGGGAAAGCGGAGAAGGAAACGGGAGCGAGAGACAAACATTAGAAAAACCTCTAAAAACCCCGGGCAACGCCGGGTGCCCCCGCTAGTCATTAATAAATTCTTAAAGATACCAAAAAAACTGCAGACTAAAGATAGTAAAAAAAAAATTTGCCCGCGGCGGGCTTTTTCCTTTTTTTCAAACTTGAGCCCCCCAGCATTTTCTGCTGGTTGCACCCCTGTGTAGTAGAGTACTGCACGGACCAATTTTTCACGGTCCGACCCATAGAAAATTCGGCTCGACCTGTTTCATAAGCCAAAATTCCAATCCAGGTTCCGGCTCGTCTAACTTGGGACTGTCTTGGCCCCAGGGGCGTCATTTCAGCAAAACCTTGGGGGAGGCAAAAAATTTTAAACCCTCCGATTCAAAAATTTTATCTTTGTCATGCTATACTTTTTCTCGCAAAATAGAAAATAGTTAATAACCGGAGGTCTTAGATACTTTTTTTTTAAATTTAGAACCTTATTCACTTTGTCTCTCTAAAAAACTGATGAACGGAGGAGGTCAGTTGTAGCCAAAGACGGATTTATGGAGGGCCAACGTAGTGCGCCCTCATTTTGTCCTCTCAAAAAATTTTTGTATTAACTTATCATTGCTTTTTGAACTGTCAGATGTATCTATATATATCAGGCTTGTTATCAAGAATACTGAACCCAAGACCATGATCAAGACCAAGATTTTTATTTGCAAGGCAAGATCAAAACCAAGACATTGAGAAAAGACCGAGTTTAAGGCCAAGATTTTGTAAAAATCATTTAAATTGTTTACCAATGTATACGTTTACAAAATTATGCTCTCTAGCTATTTTTAACGCTTGTTTTGAAGTTATTAAAAAGGACAATATTTTCAGAATTATTTTTGGCTTTATATCTTTTTTTCTAATATTAATCTTCTTTGACTCAGAATCTTAAAATATTTCACTTTGTATAATTAACACGGTTATACCAAATCTTATGATAATTAAAATTTACTTTTTGTCTGAAAAACCTGCAATAACAGAGGTTGTCGCTAATGAGTATACAATATCGGCCAAAAATAATTCGGCTAAATTGAATTCGGCCAAATTATGTAGAGAAAATATGTAATTCGGCAAACGATTTTTTTCGTTGGTATAATTCGGCCAATAGAAATTTATAAAAAGTTGAATTTGGCCAAATTGAAGTATAATTTTCAAAAAAGAAATGTCTATATTTATTGAAAATAAAAACAATTTTTAAATGAGAAATCTAAACAAAAATATATGTATGAGAACATTTTCTTAGCAAACATTCGGTGTCAATAATTCCTTCATCATAATCGTCTCATATTTTGAATAATTTTGTGTGGATATGAGCTTTTTTTAAATGCACTTATTTAACTTCACTTTCTCTCTGTTTGTTTGTTTGTCTGTGGTGATCAAATCTTAGAAACGAAAATTCACCAACTTTTCGACTACCTAGATGGATGGATGGATGGATGGATGGATGGGTGTGGGTGGATGGATTGATTGATTGATCGATTGATCTGTAGCAGCTTCTGTAAATTTAAGTGGCATGGCGCTTGTCGCAACCTGGGTAGGCTAAATTGGAACTTTTTGAGGGTCTCGAATTTTCGTTATTTGGACTATTTAAAATTTAGCAAATCAGTTTATATAAACTTGTTTGTGTAGCTAACATATGCCTTAATAAAATGTATATACTCAACCTTGGACAAATACTTTAAAAATCCATAAATTTAAGCTTGAAAAAAATTGTCTCATACAGGGCAACTCTCCCCTATATCGCGTTTCTTGTTTCCAATTCTCTACGGGCGAAATATTTAGACTTGTTGAAATAACTAGTAGAAATTCTTCCGAACCGCTAGTTTATGCTATATTCTATATTTTGTTAAAAAATAGTCGATTATACAATACGATACAATACAACTGTCATTTAGCAACTCGCTTAATCAAAATTAGTCTTGTAGTGCTTACAGTTATTATATTGTTATATGGTCAATAAATTAACTAATTTTAGAGAAAGATATGAAAATGTCTTACAAATTAAAAAAATCAATTTTGATTTATTATATTCTCACAGAATTCAAATTGCATTAAGATTCGAATATCACATTTAAACAAATTTTTATTATCGCTTTTCTTCTGCGACATTTGGACTTTATTGAATCAGACGATACGATGGTAATTTATCAGCTGCTAATTGAAAAATAAAATCAGTTTTTGTTTCATTTTTAATTTTTTTGTTTTTAGGCCTGCAGAATTGTTACGCAAGCAACATTTTTAAAGCAATTATGTCAAAAAGTGAATTATAGATACACTTCCAGTTATAAATGGTATCAGTACCTACGAGAAGTGAGTTGTAATAATTTTTAATTGGTTTGAATGTAACCGTTAATTTTATTAACATGGCACCCACCATGGCAATAAACAGCGACATTGCTTTTGACATGGCGGAGGGTTAGGGTTAGGCTGCGGCTAAGAGGAGTCTCTAGGTCTAGACTAGAGGGTAATTTAGTTAAGCAGCCTGAGCCTGGGCTAATTTAGATAAAAATTAACCATTTTTTACGTAAAAATACTAATTAGAACAAAACTAATTAAATAAGAGCAACAGTCATAGAACTTTAGAACAGTTATATGTGAAAAGTTGGAATAAAATAATTAAAATTAGGTAAGAAAATAATTATAAATTTAAATTACAAAATACTAGACTAGATAAATATTGTTAATAGTTCCGGAAGCCGCTCCATGTCTACTTGACAACAGTTTCTTTAAAGCTCGCGGTTTTGGCAATGCCTTAACAGAACATAATTAAAAGAAACAAGTAAAGGGAAAAACAAGTTTTTCAACACAAACTTTTATTTCAAATACACTCGATTTAGAAATACGAAAGATGTTCCAATCAAATTTTATTTTTATTTATTTTAATGAATCATTTATTGTCATCCAATATAAAGCTATGCTGAAAGTTTCAGCTTCCTAGTTCCTAGCTAGTCAAAAAGCTGGTTAAATTTTAATTGCAAGATTTGCATACAGAGAAAGCCACACACACACAAACAGAGATTGTAACCTAAATAAATGTTTGTAAAAAGACTGATTTATTTTAATTTTATAGTTTTGGTTATTGAATTTATTAAAATTATTCATATCATAGATAAGTTTCCGCTCAACGCTCTGATTTTTTTTAAATTTCAAGTGAATGTTAACTAACTAACTAACTAACTACTTTATTTTTTACATTTTCAAACTAATTTGTTTGTCAAACAGTTAATTCATTCAACTATTTACTTTTCCTTACTTTTTATGGCTTGAAATTGTATTATTCCGCGTATTGACACTTCTTTTGGGCATTTCTGCTTAAAGTTGCTTTTCAATGAGTTTTTCTATCAAAATATGTTTTCTAATATGTTCTTATAATATTCTGTGCTTATTTTATAAAAATGTTTTTAGAATCGGATTTGGTATCAAAATTGGCCAAGGCTGCTAAACTAGGAGATTACTGGCTAGGGTTAGGGTTTGGGTTAATATGCTAATAATAATAATATGCTCTGTCATTTTAATAGCAATTTCGCCACTTATTACCATAGTGCCCGCCTTGTCAATAGCACTGACTAAACGGAACAGGGTAACCACATAGAATTTGTTGTTGAATATTCAGCCTCGTCCAAAGTTGTCTCGCTGATAATAATATTTAGTGCGCGGTTAAGCACTGCCAACAGCCAGTCGTTATTAACAGTGAGTGCACTGTATTATAGCATAAAAGGTCATTTACAGTGCACAACAGCAATTCAAATTATTTCAACAACAAATTAAATGATTTATTCATCTAAATAAATAAAAAGCCCCTAGCGTAGATCGGAAGTGTTGGGAAACAGACATTTACTTCACCGAGAATTTTTTCTTTGATGTTTTCTTTGTGGTTAAACTCTCTACAGGGCAGGGACATCCTCTCAGCAAAATCTGGGGGGGGGGAGTAGCATATTGAAAAAGCCCACAGGTTCTTGATTTTTTTCCATAATGCTGAAGCTTTTCGACTAAAAAAACTAATGACTGGGGAGAAGGGGTAGTCGAAGATACATTTTCCAACAATTTGCCCACAACCTCAACATTTTCTTCTTGCCAAAACGTGATGACTTGGGTGTGGTCGATTTCCCAAAACTTTTCTTGAAACTTCAGGACCACTAAAAAAATTGAAAAAGTCATTGGGACCCACTTCAAGGTTAGAAGGACCAGTCTCAACCTTATGGGGGCCCACTTTTTATAAATATTTTTTTTTTAAATTTTGTGCTTATAATTACCCTCAAAGGGGGGGTAGAGGTAGGGGGATAGAAATATGTTAATAAATCCACTACCTTTTAGTTTTGAAAACATTTGATGATAGAATATTTATTTAGATTAATAAATCATATATTTTTGAAAATATTGACAGTAAGCATCTGCGTCCCGATATCGTTATCTCGAATTCAATCGAGATTTCAAAACGATACGGGAGATCCCGTATCGCCATTGAAACGATACAGCCTGCGGAAGAAGTCTCGTATCTATATAATTAGCGATACTCAGAATTTCATTCCCGATAAAAATCACGAAAAAATATCGGGATTTTTTTAAAATATTTTCCAATAAATAACGAAAGTCATACATATTTAATTAACGATTGTCACAACTGTGAATATTTGCAATTGATTCATCAACATTGATTAATTAATCTACCTATTGACAGAAGTTTATAACTATTATCATCCCCACTTTAAATTCGGTTTTCCAGACAGCCTGTAGCCCCATTATTTACTATTTTTAGTCTGGGAACCGGCAGCAAAAAAGCCACGCTCCTCTTAGGCTGCTAGTCGAGCTCTGCATACTACTGATACTACAAGCCCTACAAGGCAATCGTACTCGCTGACATCGATGACTATTATTATTAATGAGAATAATGAATAATGTAATAGTAATGATCATTCTATGTTTATGTTTTGGTTTAGTCTGTTTCATAAACTTATTTTTTCAAATTTGTTACATAGAATTGGAATGATTATTTTAGTGTTTCGATATCCGTAATTGACCGTAATAGTAGCTCATCTAAGATATATCTTTATAATCTCGATGATATTCTTGGTTGTGTGTGAGTATGTGTGTGCCACCTGTAGTGTGCACGACAGTGCCGTAGCCCATATTGTCTGCAGCTGGAATTCGAAACTTTCTCAGCTTCTTTCTTGCTATTGCTAACCGCATTCGCCATCGCCTATAAATAAACATGCTGGGTTTTTGTTCACTTTCTTAATTCTTGCATAGAGGCACTTTCTCGTGTTTGTCATCATTATCATGCCGCATCACTGGGGTCAAATCTGGGAGTACTTTGAGGAAGAGACGGTCACGCAGAAAGTCAATGACAAGGATGTAGAAGTAAATCTTGCCAGATGCAAAGACTGCGAGAAACAGTATCATTTTAATTTAATCTTAGTAATCTAGTAATCTCAATCTCAGTAATCTGCAATCTATTTCTATCTCCATTGGTTTTTTCACTTTCACTATTGAATTGCCTAAAAATGTCGTTCTTTTTGTGTGCTAGAAGGTTTTCTACTTTTCAATTACTTGAAAAAATAATTTTATTTTTTTTTTCATCGGCAAGTAAAATCATTTAATTAAATTGATAAACTACCGCATAATGCGAACTAAATAAAGTAAATAAATACTTACTATCGGCGGTAGCGTTTTATTTAGAATCTAAATTTAGAAAAATAGATGTACCGAAACTAAACAAATGAAACTTATTTCAAGTTGTAAAAAAAAATTAAATTTGGTAAATTTTTATAAATTTTGAAATTTTTTAATATTTATCAGTCGAGATCCCGATATCGTATCGTATCGATATCGTATCGTTATTGTTCGAGGCGTCTCGTATCGTATCGTTTAATTCGAGGCAAATTTCAGAAATCGTATCGTTCCAAAAAAAATAACGGGACGCAGAAGCTTAATTGACAGTGCTTTACCGCTCACTATCAGTAGCCGATCGCTTTATTTCACAGTGCACATACTGTCAATAGAAACAAATATTCTTTATCCTATTGTTTGTGAGACAGATCGCTGTCACTCAAACCTTAAAAATAGTTTTATGGTGTTGCTATAATTAAACTGCTAATTTTCATATCCCATCTTTTCTCCATAAACTGTCACTAGGCGATTGTGTGTGAAGTATCGTATTTGCAGATTTTATAAACATTTAATACAGGCATAGACTTCTTTGCTTGATAAAACACTTGAGTTTGTTTACCTTTATTAGCCTCAGCCATGTGATATATCTACTGTCTATGGAGGCATACCAGTCATTACGCCAGCAGCACCAAAGTTGACAGAAGTTATAGAATCAAGAGACCCCGAAGAGTGGAAGTTTGTTGAATATCTCTTGCCTCGTGAAACCGTACCTGCTCCACCGAAGCACGATTCGTATCCAACACCTTCAGGGTGGTTTCCACCAAAAGGTTTGGCTACATAAATTATTGTTTTGTTATTTTTCTTGTTCCTTTGAACTGACTGTTCTTCAGTAACCAATCAAAAGCTGAAATGATTTTGTGCCAGGTAATACTGTCCATAGCTCTTAAACGTCTGCTCTCTAGGTATCCGTTTTAGATGATGTATGTATCTTACATATCACAATTTTGATTGGCTGTAAAATATGATTAGTCGTTCTACTCTTCTTAAGTCTATATATTCAACAGTCCTTCTTATTCCACTGTCAATGTTTTAGGATTTTATTTATATTATTTATTGATTGTGAGGTTTTCATAATTAACAATGTCTAATAAGCGAAAGGTTCTGAGTGTAATAAAGTGTGTAGATATAATAAAGAGGAATATAAAAGAAAAACTGCAATAAACATAGCAAAATAAATTGGCGTTGGCAAGACTCGAGTTCAAAATGTGATCGTAAATAAGGATGACATTTTGTTACGATGGGATAGCGGCAAGTTCTGTGAAAACAAAATTCCAGCTGCCTAAAGTTAATGACAATCTTTTCAAATGGTTTTGTGATGGTCGATCAAGAAATTAGCTGATGAAGGGAAAATTACTTCAAGAGAAGATTTTTGCTCCGAAAGAAACACAACGCTGAGGAATTCTGTGGAAGCAATGGTTGGTATATTATGCAGCTCACCCTCTTATGCGACCGATTTTATATCGCATAAGAGAGCTTCTACTGTATAACTGAAGATGTATTTAAAGAAGAATTGGTCATGTTGAAATGCAATACAGAACATTGTTTTCATCAGCAATGTGTGTCCGATCAATCAAATCAATTCATATTAAAATATTGGATTGTATTTCATACATCTTAAAAAAAAGTAAAATACCATTTGGGGGTTCATAAAAGTCCCAAAATTTTATAAAAGACGTTATCAGGAGTAAGTCTATGTTCCAAGTTTCAGCTCGGTTATGTGATGTGTAGTGATTTAATAAATCCTTCCAAAGTTTAAAAATTTCTTTAAAACGGTTAGCTCTCTCGTGATTTTGCCACAGCACAATTAATATAAAGAATTTAAAGAGGAAGAATCATTTCTAGTTATTAAATTATTTTTATAATTTCTTGTTCCATTTAGAGTTAAATATTCATATTCAGCAAGCTTGCGAATTTTTTTAAACCATGCTTGCTAAGTTTTTTCAACTAATATTTTCTCTTCTTGGGCAGTTTATATTTTTAGCTATGCAAATATTCTTCAGCTGCAAGTTACAAAAATTAATTGTTTCAGTCACATTAATTTATCTGCATAAAACATTAAAATTTTTACATCACAAAAAATACATTTTTAAAAAACAACGTTTTTCTTGCGCCCTAAAAAGTATCTATAATATAGTAGCCTTCGTCACTCACTCACTTACTGATTCTGTCACGCTTACGTAATTAGTCGTATAGTAGTCATTAAATAAAAAAAACTTATCATTGATATATATATATGTGTATATATATATATATATATATATATATATATATATCAAATTATATATATTTATTTATTTATTCTCAAACAAAAGGGCCTATCGGCCTCTAATACCGTTCGGACAGTACAAACGAAACAAAAAAAACCAATAAACGAAATATGTACACATACTCAGTTGCAAATCGTAAATTGTTAAGATGTTAGAAACATACAATAGCAAGGTATGCTCACGTATAACATATTGAATAAGATATTAAGTCTTGTAAATATTTAAATTTTGCATTTATGGAACGGTTAAACCTGACAAATTGTTGTTCTTAACGCTTATACATAATGCCGTGAAGTTGAAACTTCCACCGCAATCTTCAAAATCCCTTTAATACTTCCAAAAATCTGTTCATGTGACATCCAGATCTGCTAATGCTTCATGAAAAATTCAAAGTCTTGAAAACTTAGATAAATCCATCTGATTTATCAAGCTTCTGAACTGACTGTAGTTTGATGATCCAACAACATCCTGAGGCAAAGAATTCCATGCTGAGACCACGCGTCCAGTTATGAAAAACCTGGCATCGTCAGTTCTATATTGACCTGGCATCAGTTTGTAGCTATGGCCCCTTGTTTTTTCATAATTTGCTCGTTTAAATTGTACAACCAGGCTAGAATCCACCATTCCATTTAAAGATCTGTAGCAGAAACAAAGGCCTGCGATAAGTCTGCGCTCTTCTAGAGTTTTCAATCCGTTTCCTTCCCGCTTGCGCTCCCGCTCTCAGTTCCCCCCCCCTAGATCCGATTCTACATACATACATACATGCATACATACATACATACATACATACATACATGCATACATACATACATACATACATACATACATTTTTTTTTTTTTTTTTTATAATAGTTCATAGTCCTTTACACCAAGTGTTTTAAGACTGAAATAGCTGTATGTAGGAAGCACCTAAGTGTTTCCTGTCGTGGATCAAAGTTTGGTCCTTTTAGCTGTCCCTCCTCCTTTATCCAGGCTTGGGACTGGCCCGCAATTAGCGAGGCGGAGTTACATACTTACATACATACATAGATACATAGATACATACACACATACATAGATACATACACACATACATACATACATACACACACATACATACATAGATACATTCACACTTCCGCTCCCGGTCGTTATCCGTTCCCTGTCGCTTTCTCGCTCATTCTTTCGCTCTCAGTTGCCCCCCCTAGATCCGATTCTACATACATACATACATACATACATACATACGTACATACCTACATAGATACATACACACACATACATACTTTGAATGAGCATTTAGTGCCGAAATATTGTAAAAAACACATACATACATACATACATACATACATACATACATACATAAGCACAGACACACATACATGCACATACACATACACACATACATACGCACATACATATATATATAGTTCCCGCTCGCTCATTTTGTGACGGATTTCAATTTTTTTTTCTCTATATTTGATTCCCCTTGACTCTCAAGGTTGTGTGAAAATTTCATTACAATCGGATGAATGGTGTAGCAATGCATAAAGGACATATATATATATATATATAGATATCAATACAATGAAAAAATTGTTTTAGCGTTCGTATGCATTTCAAAGCAAATGAAAAGAAATAAAATAGATTAAAATATTAATAATTTCTTATATTTTGAATTAATTTAAGTAAGGTAAATATTTTTTAATTTATTTAATTATATAAAAATATATAAGAAAATGTATTTATATAATTATTATATATAAATTAATTTGCCATAGATATCAGATCGTCACACAAAAACGTCTTACACAGACATCTACACAGACATGGGCTATTATATATAGTAATTATTATCCCCACTTTAAGTTCGGTTTTCCTAACAGCCTGTAGCCTAGAGATGGGAATTGAACCGAACCGAACACACCGAACTCGAACCCGAACGAACCCATGCTAAATTCATTGAACCTATTTTTTTTAATTTAAATTATGACTATGAAATATTCTTGAAATAAAAATCGTTATTTTGTTTTCTGTATTTAATATCGTTGTTATTGTTTGTCTTATGAAAGCTTATGCACATCTTTGTTATTGTGTTTACTTTCTTTCTCGCATAGCTTATTACACCGTGCGGTCGTGTTGCTTGAATTACCTATTTTGTTGTTTGTTGTATTTATTATATAGAACAACTTAAATAATATGTCAAATACTAATAAGTTAGCAAACGGTTCTAAATGGAGCAAGCATGAGCTGGAAAGTTTGTTACAGAAGGAAAGGCATGCTTATTATTATTAAACAGTTGATAACGCAACATATGTCAACAACATGACTATGAGTGAGCAAAGAGCTCGAATGAGTACAGAAACATTAAAAATGTAAATTTTTTTTAAATTCAATATGGAACCTTAATTTTTTTAAATGTCTTGAATTAATAAACTTTGACTATATTTTAATGCAATTATCATTAACTCTAGCTCGAGCCATAGCTATCCCGAACCGAACCCGAACTTTAACAACTAGCGAACCGAACTCGAACTGTAAGCACTACCGAACCCGAACTGTAACCACTAGCGAACCGAACCCGAACTATAGCCACTGCCGGACCGAACCCGAACTCTTAAATTAGGGTTCGATTCCCATCTCTACTGTTTAAGCATGGAAGTTTGTCGTTCGGTTTTATTCGGGTACGGAAGTAATCGGAAATATTTTTCTTCCGAACGTTCGGTTTTAATCGGGTTCGGAAATAATTTCATTCCGAACTTTCAAAAACCACATTCCGAAAGATCGAGGATATTCGGAAATTATACGGAACAGCCGAAAATTACTGAATTACTCTCGTAATATTTTAGGCATTTTGACGAGGCTTGTAAAAATTGATTTGTTTTTGAATTATCTATTCAAATATGTAAATTTTATTAAGATACATCAAGTTTGAATTTTCTATGTAAAATGCGTGAAGAGTTAGCAACGGTTATTGAGTAGCCTAGCGAGTACCTACATTGTAAATACAGACATAACAACCGATTTAATCGCAATAGTTTTTACCATATAACTCCGTTAATAATTCAGCGATTTAGTTGAAAATAGTACAGATCGTTTTGCATTTTAATTTTCTATTCAAAAATGTTACAAAAATTTTCAATTTTGAATTTCCCATATATAATGCAGGCAAAGTTAGCTACCGTTGCTAACTTCAGCGACGTACACAAAACTATACGTATTGACGTGTTTCCATTATCGCAAACAGAAGAAAGAGGAAAGATATGATATAATTATAATATTTCATTGATCGAAAAGGACGATCAGTGAAATTAATTGTTTAATTTTTTTTACGGAATTCCGAAAAAACCCGACATTTACGAAAAATAATTCCGAACGTTCGGTTTTTTTCGGGGTCGGAAATAATTTTATTCCGAACTTCCGACAACCGAAAAAAACCGAATTTTCGGTTACGTTAGTAAGGGAACGGAAGAAACTTCCATGCTTACTACTGTTGCCCCTGGATATTTACTATTTTTAGTCTGGGAACCGACAGCATATTTCTAAATGGTAGTAGGATGCAGTAATTCAGAGGTCAACTAGCAGCCTAAGAGGGGCGTGGCTTAAGGCTAGAGGTAAATCGCACTCTAATTTCACATTTTCAATTTTATGTTGTTGATATTAATAAATATATTAATATAAGTGTCGCAAATAATATGAATTGTTAATTTAGTTAGTTCAAAGTTAGTTTGAGTAAATTGGAATAAAACTTATTTATAATTCGTAAAATGCATGGACTTCACATTCATGTTATTATTGCTATTAACATTATTACCCACTAGTAAAAATGTTTTTTTTAAAACCCTTTTCATTCATTTGAAATGACGAAAATTGTAATTGAAGAATTTATTGGTTAAAAAATAGATAAATAAAACAATCAGGGTTAACTCGTTTCATTAGAGACAAAATTTCCACAGTTAACATTTCAGTCGAGATCCCGATATCGTATCGGATTTGTCTCGTTATTGGTCGAGGCGTCTCGTATCGTATCATTTTATTCGAGACAAATTTCAGAAGTCATATCGTTTAAAAAAAATAGCAGGATGCAGAATCCTATAAAATACCAACATACCTGGTCTCCAAACTGCCAAATTTAAATTTTCACTATTAAGCACACAAATTATATTTTATTTCACCATGGAAACAAAAATGTTTCTGTTGATTCTTGGTTTGCACATATGCAATGTTCTTATTATCCATGTCTTATATAGTAAATTTTTAGGAGTTTTGTAGGATGAACATATTGAACATCTTACATAGTTGGAGCATACACGTTATGCTGAATTGAAAGTCTCTAAAATATCGACATTTTGTCATGTATATGTAGTTTTGTAATAGTACACCTTGGTTTTTACTTATATTTCGTATTGTAATATAGTCTGGAATCTAAATACCCTTCGCGTCTTTGTACTCTTCATAAACTCCATAAGCACCTTATTGGGGCGAGAGCAAACGATAGAAAAACCTCTAAAACCCCCTGGCAACGCCAGGTACCCCGCTAGTTTTATATATTTTTTGTACGACAATTTATATAGCGCTGTGTGCAGCAGAAGCCTATTAAAGGGCGCTTTACAATGTTGGCAAATTGCAGATAAGACTAACGGCGTATGCGGTGTTTTACGGCTCCACTGGCAACCCCGCATACTACTCGCTAGCTCCACAAGTGCACAAAAGACTTTAACCTCCAACTGAAGTTGGTACTCATTTATCGACCACTTAAGGATGAAACGCTGAGTTGACGTGAGCACATGCGAGTTAGTTTCTTGCTCAAGGAAATTACGTGCCAGAACCTGGAGTCGAACCCGGGGTGGTCCTTAATATATAGCAAAAAAATGAAATTGGAAATTTGATTGTAAAACATTTCCATTGATGGAAAAAACTGTGCAAAAAATTGTGCAAATCAGAAAATATTTAGAGGTGGCCCCCGAGGTTTGAAATTTTCTCAAAACAGTCAAATACAAATTTTTTATTCGGCATGATATGCAGCAACCATAGTTTCTGCATCCACTAAAGAATGAAACACTGTTAGCAGTCAATAATGTTCAATTGAGCAACACATTCTCAAAACAATTTAGCAGGCCGAATTAAATATTATATAATATCTAGAATTTATTCACTGTCTTTTTCAAAAAATTGGCAGTGTAATGTATAAGCTTTGTTCTGAACAGTCCAGTCATTTTGAAATTTGTGAATAACAGTCAAACTAGAAATCATGTTATATATTTTTCAGAGCCAACAATTGATGAGGAATACAGAGTAAGGAGAACAAGATATCACAATTTTCCACTGTACCATATTAAGCTTCATGGTGGAAACAGTAATTACACAGTTATTAGAAAGATAGAAGGAGACATAAGGGTTTGATTCAGATTTATATGCTTATTTATTGCGAACTAATATTGATAATTTTGTTTTTTTTTAAAGAAAATGAATGACGATATAAAGAAATATTTGGAAGAAAAGACAGGGAAAAAAGCATTCACAAATGTCAATGAAGTATGCTCCAAAATCACCATCAGGGGAATTCATTTGGAAATAGTAAATACATTTTTAAAAGAGAAAGGGTTTTAAGAAATTTTAACAATTAGAGACATGTTTCATTGCCAAAAAATATTATAACTTATTGAGCAGATTATTTGAATAAAAGATAGTTGTAAAACTTTTGCTTATTCCACAAAAATCATTATAAGTTTTACATATTTTAAAAACTAATTAAACCAGTTTTTCACCTCATAAACTGGATCTGGTACAGTGTGTTATCTAGTATCCCAATAATCTGCAAGGGAGTATGACGATATATTCAGCAAATCTACAAAAGGGTGATGTATCTATCCAATTAACAGCATACCTAGTAAATTGCTACACAGATTTGTCACAGGTTAAATAATTTATAATCATTACCATCAAGTCTCAGTCAATGGTTCAATGAATGTTGTTTATTAGTTGGGTTTCATTTTCTGAGTCGTTGGCTTGTGAAGGAAATTTTTGTAAAATGCACTGTCCTAATGAGTTAGAAAATTATTGCAAATAAGAAAGATTTTATAATGCATTTTCTTTCTAACTATTACTTCAAAATCAAACTTATTGTTAGGTATAACAACTTTGGAGATTTACTTTTAGTTAAAAAAAAATTAAGGCAACATGTCACAGCATGACACGATTGCTGACTAAATTTAAAATGTTCTTGTTTAGAGTTTGGTTTTGTTCACAATCACCTGGGGGCCATCCATATATTATGTATTCACTGAGGGAGGATGTCACGAGTGTGATTTGTGTATGGGGAGAAAGACGTGCCAACAAATTTAAAATCATCAAAATAAATAATTGTGTTAAGTATGTTTGAAATTTGTGTTAGTGGCAGTAAAACTGTCTCCCATTTGAAAATTTTCTGTCCATCTAAAACTATATTTATTATGGTTACTTCGACTTAGTGGTGCAGATTAGTGTTCCTACAGTCCCAAAAGCAAAGCTAGCTGACTTGAACTTTGTAAAACCGCATTGAAGACCTATCAGGAGTGCCAGGATTCGAAAATCTTTTATTTACATCCACCAGTGCTCATACTACCCAGTGCAGTAAAATCTTTAAGTTTTTATTATATTTGGCTAGCAGACAAAATGTTTTCATTCTGAAGCAGACAAGTTTCTAATTATCTAACGTCCTAGTGTTCTTTTTTAATTCTTTCAGGGGAAATAAAATCCTGATCATGTTTTATCCTTATCTCCAACTCAACTGGGCTTCCTGAATTTCTTGTAGACTTCACACTTTTTTGTGGTTCTTGTACAGATTATTTGAGATTATACTATTTTGTATTTGTCTTAAAAAAATTCATCACTTGTTTTTCAGGCTCTTTTATCATGTAACTAGAGAATTTTTTTAAAATATTATTTTACGGTTGCAGCGTCACCTTTATTTTATCTCTAGGACTGACGTAAACAAATACATAATTTTATTAAATGCCTGGACACACTAATTTTATCAACAGCTGACTGCATTGCTAACAAAAATCTAAAATTATGTATATTGATACCATGGAAGAAGTATACATAGCATACATGTAGATATTACTAAATTTTATTATTTCATTTCAAAAGAAATCGACACATAATTAGTAACACTGGAAGACCTACATGAAGAGCTCTAGTATACTCAAAACATACTAATTTTACTTTTCAATTTTTATTTAAACAATTTGCAAACTTGTCTTATGCTTGCTCATATGGGTATCTTATAACTTAAAGATATACCTGTTGAAGACTAAATCACAAAAATTGTGACAATATTATTTCTATGGTATCAATAATTTTAAAATAATTTTACAGGTTTTTGTTTCTACTAGGTGATTTTAATATTGATTTGCTTAAAATTGATGACCCTGGACACATCTCAAATGATTTTTTCAATCTCTTATCTTCTTACCACATACTACCAACAATCACCAAACCAACAAGAATAACTCCCGAATCGAAATCTTTAATAGACAATATTTTTACAAATGAGCCACTCTGCAATATTTCTTCATCAATAATCTACTACGACTTATCGGATCACCTTCCCATAATCATAACAATGAAACGTACAACAAAAATCTATGCCAAAAAATCTATAAACAGAAGAGCTACAAAGCCTGCAAACAAATTACATTTTCTCAATTTGTTGCAAAATACAAACTGGTCCTGTGTATTTCAAGCTTGCGAAAATGCCGACCCTGAAAAAGCTTACTCAATGTTTATAAACTTATATGATAAGGTTTATAATGAATCTTTCCCTATTTCAAGTTTTCCTTTAGCAAATCCAAAATTTAAAAAAGATTGGATGAACCAGGAATTACTTGATAGGTGCAAATTAAAATCTAAACTTTACAAAAATTACATTAAAGAGCCAACTCTTGAAAATAAAGTCAAATTTGTTCAAAGTAGAAACATATTCAAATCTCTGAAGAAAAAAACTATCAAACAATTTTATGCTGAAAAATTTACTTCTTACAAAAACAACATCAAGAAAACTTGGACTTTAATTAACTCACTCATTAACGGAAATCATAAAAATAATAAATTGCATGATAAATTTGTTGTCAACGATTGCTTGACAACTGATGAATTAATTATTAGTGATGCGTTTAACAGCTACTTTACTGATATCGGAATTAATTTAGCATCCAAGATTCCTGATTATGGAGATTCTTATAAACAATTTTTACCACCTTTAGTTTCAACATTATTTAAATTTTCTTCTTGTACTCACTTAGATATAATTAATATTTCTAAAAAACTTAAAATTTCTCATTCTTCTGGGGTTGATGATATCGACCCTCACCTTGCTATTCTATCTATTGATCACATAGCAGTGGTACTTTCGTGTATCATTAACTGTTCACTACAAACCGGTATTGTTCCTTATCAAATAAAATTAGCAAAAGTCATACCGTTATTCAAATCAGGAAAAAAATCATCAACTTCTAACTACCGTCCAATTTCTATTTTACCATTTTTTCCAAGTTTTTTGAAAAAGTTGTTCATATACAGCTCTACAATTATTTCAACAAAAATTTATTATTATATGAACATCAGTATGGTTTTCGTCCAGGTTTCTCTACTTATATGGCTGTTAGTAACTTACAAGATAAAATTCTTTACTCAATCGACCATAGTGAAATACCACTTGCAATTTTCCTTGACTTATCCAAAGCCTTTGACACTATTGATCACAATATCATTATTGCAAAACTAAAGCACTACGGTATATCTCAGACTGAGCTTAACTGGTTTAGAAATTATTTGTCTGGGAGATCTCAATGTGTACAATTTAACAATGAATTGTCCAGTTTCAAATCTATTACTTGTGGTGTTCCCCAAGGATCTATACTCGGGCCGCTTCTGTTCATAATCTACGTTAATGATCTCTCCAATAGCTCTCTGTTTTTTAAATATTTTCTATTTGCTGATGACACAACTGCTTTCATTTCAGATAAATCTTTACCAGATTTGATACAAAAAACAAACACTGAACTGAATAAATTATCCTTTTGGTTTAAATGCAATAAATTATCTCTCAATGCTGATAAAACTAACTACATTGTATTTCATAATCCTCGTAAAAGGTTTTCCCCAGACAACATAGAACTAACAGTTGATGGCTCTAAAATAGATAATGTTTCAGTAACAAAATTTTTAGGAGTCTACGTTGATCAACACTTAACATGGGCTCATCATGTAAACTATGTTTTCAAAAAAGTTTCCCTGCATTCAGGTATAATTCATCGTCTTTCGTGGTTTCTTCCTAGCAAGGTTTTGCTGACACTGTACTTTTCATTAATATATCCTTTCATTAACTATTGTAATTTTATATGGTGTATCAACTACAGAAGTCGAATAACGAAAATAATGATTCTACAAAAACGTATTATTAGAGCAATTTTTCACCTGCCCAGGAGTCATTCAACCAAAACCACTCGGATAAACAACCATTTGTTGACAATTGATCAAGTCTGTCTATATCAATCAGCAATTTACATGTATAAGTATGCACATGATCTTTCACCCCAATATTCAACGAGTCACCTTTATAAAGCAGAAGAAGTTCACAACCATTTTGTGCGTTCTAAACACTGTTTCCGTTCAGGATTGATCCGGTCGACACTTGGAATGCACTCGATAAAATTTGTTGGTCCTAAGATCTGGAATTCTCTGCCGCATGACATCAACAAAAGTTCTCTCAGCTCATTCAAGGCTTCTCTGAAAAATTACCTGCTGCACAAGACTTTGAAAGACTTCATACCAATTCAGTGAAGATATTTGCTCTTTTGTAAATTTTTACTTTTTTTCAATTTTATGTACAGGGTTACAGTCTCGCAGGAACATTTGTTCTTTTTCTGTTGCCCCTTATTTGTTTTTTGTCAAAATTGTGATTTTTTTTATAAATAAATTTGTAAAAAAAAAAAAAAAAAAAAAAAAAAGACAACTTAGCTAATTATCATGCACCATCAGAACAGTAAAATCTAACTAACAAATTTGATTAATGAATGGTTGTAGACTTGCACCATTTTTTCTATAAAAAAAAACTTGTTTTTTTGCATATTGATATATTTTGAAAAGCACCCACCACTTTAAATTTGTGTGCTTTGATGAGCATTTCATTTTCTTCCTTCTCACATTTCAGCAAGCCAATGCTATATTACAAATGAATGGTTAAATGCTCCTAAATATGGTTAACTTTGTAAAATTACCCTTGATAAATTTCAATAAAATGTATTTCTTCAATGTTTAGGCAAACAAAAATACTTGAAAGCTGAGCTACTCAACATTTTTAAAGGGCAATAGTTGTAACATAGCTGCTTTATAATTGTAGCTGAATATTGTTATCATTTTGGCAAGTCCCTGCCTACCTTAGATTGATCCAAAGCAACTTAAAATGAGCAGACGTACATGTCCAACCAACACTAGCTGCCTCTTAAAACATAATTGCAATTTGTCAGTTGTGTAAATAAAATAAATACACCCAGACACTTAGGGAAGCTACATTTGGATGAGAGAGGGGTAGGGAGAAAGTAAAGTTTTTTCCTTGTGGCCACACCGGTTCGAATTTTAAGACAACACTTCAGAATCTGAGCATAGAATTTTATTTTAAATTAAAAGCTACTTTATTAGGCAATTAAATATTAAAAACATCTCTATCGTAGAAAGCTAGAGTTGATAACATTTTTTCATGCTAGGCCAGCTAGCCTTAAAAGTTTTGCCTGCTTTTGGTTTCTCCTAGCATTTTTAATTTTCTGTACTTTCAAGTAAGCTGGAGTAGTAAGATAGTCCCATTTGATCGGCTTCTTTGGTAGTTCAACCTTACCTCCAAAGTACAATCTATCAAAGTCAACCTAGAAAAAAATGTACCTTCAAATAATGACCATTCTGATGAACTCTTAACAATTGAACACCAAAGAAAACCTCAATATCTTCAATTTCATCTTTTAACGGTTCTTTATTCAATTTAGTAGGAGCTGCAACAACTTTTGGCCTGTAATCCTGTTCTTTTTTCATTTCAACCACATAATATCCAGTCCTCTCTGCTAATTCTGCATGAGATTCCTGTTAGAATTAAATAGTATAACAAATGGCAAACTAAACAAGTAAGTAGTGCCCTAACAATCAAGACTATCAAAGCGACACCAGGAAAAATTTGTTTAACATGAAACAAGCATGGTGGAAACATAGAAAAAATTCCAGAAAATCATTGCAATAACCTGGTTTATGAGAGCATCGAAGAAAGCTTTTGTGACACTTTGAATGTTTTTTGTGCTACCTTCAACTTTACAATGCAAATTCTTGATTCCTAATAACTCACATATTGTCTTCAGGACTCTATGACATCTCAATCCATATCCTAATCAAATCATAGAAAGCATATTTTCTGTACTAAAAAATTAGATGTAAAAATGTATTAAATATACACACCCTCTTCTTTTTTATGAATGAACACTTTAGAGGCATGGTATTGTGCAAACATGTTGTGATGAACAGTATGACCCTCATATAAAGGAACATGCATTAAACGTTGCGCAGCTTTGTTTTTTGCCTGCAAAAAAAACCTATATTTATTGAAAACAATCAGTAAGATCTGCTGTTTATAAGCAACTTAACTAAACATTTAACAATAAATCTAGAATTGCATATCTTTTAAGCTTCTGCGTCCCGTTATTTTTTTGGAACGATACGATACGATTTCTGAAATTTGCCTCGAATTAAACGATACGATACGAGACGCCTCGAACAATAACGATACGATATCGGGATCTCGACTGAAGTGGAAATTTACCAAATTTAATTTTTTTTACAACTTGAAATAAGTTTCATTTGTTTAGTTTCGGTACATCTAATTTTCTAAATTTAGATTCTAAATAAAACGCTACCGCCGATAGTAAGTATTTATTTACTTTATTTAGTACGCATTATGCGGTAGTTTATCAATTTAATTAAATGATTTTACTTTCCGATGAAAAAAAAATTAAAATTATTTTTTCAAGTAATTGAAAAGTAGAAAACCTTCTAGCACACCAAAAGAACGATATTTTTAGGCAATTCAATAGTGAAAGTGGAAAAACCAATGGAGATAGAAATAGATTGCAGATTACTGAGATTGAGATTACTAGATTACTAAGATTAAATTAAAATGATACTGTTTCCCGCAGTCTTTGTATCTGGCAAGATTTACTTCTACATCCTTGTCATTGACTTTCCTCGTGACCGTCTCTGCCTCAAAGTACTCCCAGATTTGACCCCGGTGACGCGGCATGATAATGATGACAAACACGAGAAAGTGCCTCTATGCAAGAATTAAGAAAGTGAAAAAAAACCCAGCGTGTTTATTTATAGGCGATGACGAATGCGGTTAGCAATAGCAAGAAAGAAGCTGAGAAAGTTTCGAATTCTAGCTGCAGACGATACGGGCTACGGCACTGTCGTGCACACTACAGGTGGCATACACATACTCACACACAACCAAGAATATCATCGAGATTATAAAGATATATCTTAGATGAGCTACTATTACGGACAATTACGGATATCGAAACACTAAAATAATCATTTCAATTCTATGTAACAAATTTGAAAAAATAAGTTTATGAAACAGACTAAACCAAAACATAAACATAGAATGATCATTACTATTACATTACTCATTATTCTCATTAATAATAATAATCATCGATGTCAGCGAGTACGATTGCCTTGTAGGGCTTGTAGTATCAGACATCAGTAGTATGCAGAGCTCGACTAGCAGCCTAAAAGAGGAGTGTGGCTTTTTTGCTGCCGGTTCCCAGACTAAAAATAGTAAATAATGGGGCTACAGGCTGTCTGGAAAACCGAATTTAAAGTGGGGATGATAATAGTTATAAACTTCTGTCAATAGGTAGATCAATTAATCAATGTTGATGAATCAATTGCAAATATTCACAGTTGTGACAATCGTTAATTAAATATGTATGACTTTCGTTATTTATTGGAAAATATTTTAAAAAAATCCCGATATCTTTTCGGAATTTTTATCGGGAATGAAATTTTAAGAATCGCTGATTATATCGATACGAGACTTCTTCCGCAGGCTGTATCGTTTCAATAGCGATACGGGATCTCCCGTATCGTTTTGAAATCTCGATTGAATTCGAGATAACGAAATCGGGACGCAGATGCTTAATATCTTTATTTAGTCTTTTCCAGAGTAGAGTGATAAAGATAAACATAATTTGAGCACTTGTCAAGATAAGCATTTTCCCATGCCTATCTATTTATATAATCTCCCATCATCGGTCACTAACTCACTTTACTGCAAGTTTTTTGGATAAGTTAAATAATTAATTAACAATGAATTTCTAATCGCTGAAGAAATCAACAGAATTCAGAAAATTGCAAATTATAAAAAATAACTTACAAGCCTGATGGCACTTTTTGCAGACAGTGCTTTGGCAAGAGCGAAACCTTTAAAACAATATCATTTTTCTCAGTAATTTCAGCTCATTTTAATTTATCAATTTTATGAAGATTTTCTTGAAACCTTACAACACCATTGCACAACAAATAGAGAAAACTGTATCAAAAAAATTTAAGCATAAACACCGCTTTGATAATAATTTTATAATTAATATAAGCCCAGTGTGAATAATTTCTCATGTTCTCTCAGGATCAGCATGAAGTTTTCTAAAGATTACATTGAATTGAATAACTAGAAAATTTCATCCTTAAAAAGTAACCTGCAGTCCCATTCTTGTTGCCAGTAACCACAAAAGCTGAAAATCTCATCTTTCTGCCTAATGTACCTGTCATATTACTGACAGTTTTGAACTGTAAAAAAAGTTTAAATAATCAACAGTGCAATAGTCAAGCATAAATAATATCTAAGAACTGTACTAAACTCCTCAAGAAATCTAGCAATTCAATATAAGAATCAAGTATCCACTTACCTCCAATACTTTTGTATCAAAACCATCAAACACATCTAGAATTAGACAAATATAATTTATTTTTTAAAAATCAAAGTAAAAAACTCAAAACATAAAACAAAAGAATACACACAGTCAGCAACTGGATCTGGAGGTCCAACACTTTGACCAGGAAACCTGGTGCCCGAATATCCCCGAAGAAGTGGAGGGAGCGAAGGATGCCTGATCTTGCCAATTTGATCTCTCATGCGAATAATTTCCTGGTTTCTCTCAGGATCGGCAGGAAGTTGTTCTCGCTGTACTAGAGCAGAACCTCTCATTACGGGAACATTTAACCCTGGCCAAGCCGTGTTGGATTTGCCTATCATTAAAAAAATCATAAATTGATGAAAGCTTCATTTCTATCTGCTGAGTGAACTCGACCCATCTTCAAACAATATCAGAAAATTAAATCTTCAACAGTACAATTGTTATATGGAAATTAACCGATGCATTGCAAATTATTTTTCGGATTATGTTACATCCATGAAAATAAACTTGAAACAAAGGTAAAATAATATCAAATTAAAAAATTAAAAGCAAAACAACAGCCAATATATGATTCTTTCTACCTATAACTTACAGTCCACATTTCATCACCTCTATGTCTATTTATTTTATGCTGGTCTATTGTTTAATATTTTCCCCGGTTTGTCACTTCAAATATTGAGCTACACAGGGGTGTTGAAGCAAAGTTTGACCATCATGGTTTTTCTGTAAACCTATTTTAAGCAACACACATGAATGTCCTGTACTATCACCTCTTTGCACATAAAATGTTTCAGCAGTTAAAAGTTAGATATGAAAAAACAAAAATTTAATTAACTTTCTCTTTATAACTTTCTTATTTGTTAGATTAGTTGGTTGCCATGAGTTTAAGATTCCAGCATTAATGAAAACTCCTGTTATATTTTCACTGAGATATAACTACCTAAAAAAATCTTCATTTACAAACATGAGCCATACATCATTAAGAATGTAATTTTTAAGGCATGTTTACGTTTACATGGGCAAAGCAATACGATTGGACAAACGAGTCTGGCTCACTGCAGCTATTATGTAAAGTGGCTACTTGTTAACACCTCTTGCTCTCGTTTGTCTAATCGTATTGCTTGTTTACGTTTCGTCTTGCAGGGAGAAATTGGTATTCAGTAAGGCTGTTCAGATATGACTTTTTGCCGATTATGCCGATACCGTGTATAGCCGATTATTAAAATTGCTGATACCGATTATGACGCCAATTATTTTATAATTACTATTTCTTTAGTGAAAATGCTTGTTCCGAAACATACCGCCATAATACAAGCGCGTGTTTTGCTGCTTGCATGCGCTCGCTCCCCGTGATAATGGCTAGTGGTTGTCCCGCCAACACTAAAATATCGGCAAGATCAAAGAGAATTAAAAATTTAAATTCTTTTTTGATAATTTAATTTTTAAACCAGTTAATTCTCAAAACATGCCGCCCAACTCTTTGATATCATTTTTATATTCTTTTATCAATTTAATTTTCTTTCAATCAATACTTTACTTTCATTCGTGAATGACTGAAGAACGCCGATGTCATTTTTATTTCTATTATTTCAACTTTCGTTCACTGCACGGTGAAAGATTTTTTTATTAGTTGTCGTACTTTCACTAGATAATATACGAACAAATTGTAAGTGGGTAGTTTTTCAGAAAAAGTTTAATCGGCACTGATTATTTTTTTCCTTGCCGATTATGCGTGCGCCGATTAATCGGGCCCAGCCTTAGTATTCAGTCTGACGTTTCATATGATAACTTTTTTGTTTAATAAGTTATAGAAACAAATTGAATTATCTATAAAGAAGCGTCTCGGATATTCCCAGTGTAGCAGTTAAAAGTTATAATTTCTCTGAGAAGAGTGAAGGTTTATTTGATGCAATTTTCGTCAGAAAATCGTCGTTTTTGGCTTATAAATTTTTTATTTGTGGAACTGAAGCAAAACCAATTATACCATATGATTCCATTTTCAAAACCCCATCCAATTATGTATAGCACAGCCCCAGTGCACACAAAAATTTCTTAAATTGCACGGCCAGCAATATTGCTAACTTCATACGTATGAAACGAATAATAATTTTTATATTGCCTAAATCTTATACCTTTATACTACAACATATTCAAGAGATGCTATGTTTATGTTTGCACTGGATTGTCGCACTGTACAAGAGCCATCTCAGTACTGCAGCACAACATCTGAGATAATTAAGTATCACACTCATGTAGACCCGGCGCAAGAACTCTCAAGAACTAAATTATTGTTATTAGAAGAAATTGAAATATAGTTTTTTGGTGACATATTCTTGCTATATTGTAATATTACATATGTTAATGTCATATGTATATCGTGACGCTGAGTTTGTTTCTTGCATATCATAGTATTGGTTGGCAAGTAAAAATTTTGATACTGCCTGAATCTTACATCTTTAAATTACAACCTCAACAATATTGAGCAAGATTTGCCATTCCAGGTGTTGGACATTCTTGTTTGAATTGATGTGGTATATTGAATTAAAATCTAGGTTAGGCTGTTGTGCTGACAAAAAGTCGACCTGTAAGTGCTCTCTTGTTAGCTGCATAGCTTGCTAAAACCTTGGAAAAGTCGTGTTTATTCTATTAATTGGTGGGAAAATTGAAGTAATAGTTATAAACAAACTGCTTCCAATGAAAATTCTTGTAACTGAATGTATAGCAATTGACTGCAAATGAAAGAGAAAGTTCACGCTCTCGTGCTATGTCCGGCTATGCATTAGCAAGGCGTATTCGACAAACCCACTTTTTGGAAGACTTTAACAAGGATGAACTGATGTAACGATGCGTTATCTTGAAATCGAAATATCTTTGTGATACAAAACATATGATTACATAATATGTTTTCTGTTTGAATTTTCTTTCAAAATATATAAATTCAAGTAAAAAACACTTTTGAAATTTTTATCCGACAGTCCATTGTGGAGTCTTGTTTTGAATTCTTTTTCAAGTTAGAATGTTTCTTTTTCAGAGTGAAATATTTCCCAGCTTATTAAACTACTTTTACCAACATGTATGTTAAATCAAGCAAACCTGATCCAAGTAACTGCCCCCTGTTGAGGTCAATAAACTTTTTTCTTCCAG
This sequence comes from Erpobdella octoculata, assembly GCA_963978895.1. NCBI lineage: Eukaryota > Metazoa > Annelida > Clitellata > Hirudinida > Erpobdellidae > Erpobdella > Erpobdella octoculata. The sequence continues at coordinate 15,975,067 of OZ022244.1, forward strand.
ATCTTTTTCCTCTACCTTTTTTCTTTCCAGCAGGGCTTACCCCAAGTACACCACCCCACAAGTCCTTGGCAGGTACTGATAGAATAGAAAGTTTATTTTACAAATATAATTAATATTAAATGCAGCAAACATGAAAAATTGTAATTTGTCCAACTACAATATCAGCCTCCACCAAACTAGCCTGTCTAAAGAAATCTATTTTAAGAAAGGTAATCTCCTAGATTAGCAGCCCGAGCCAATTTTGATGAGAACTGTTTTTTAATGCAAATGTTATTTAAAACATATGAAAATTATAGCAGTTTAGAACATTTAAAAATTGTTCCCAAAGATAAATAGTTCCTGGTGAAGATCTATCTATTTATCAATGTTGATAGAATTGAAAAGTTGGAATAAAAAAATAAAATTAAACCAAATTAGGCAAATTAATTAAAATTAGGTAAAAATTATTATAAATTTAAATTAGATAAGTTGAAATTAAAAAATAATCCATTTATTTTAGATAAATATTGTGCGAGTTCCATAAGCCGCTCCATGTCTACTTGATAACAGTTTCTTTAAAGGCCGTGGTTTTTCCAACATGCCTTAACACAAATAAAAGAAAAAAACTAATTTATTTTAATATTATAATTTTGGTTAATGAATTTATTAAAAAATTTATTCATATCATAGATTAGTTTCCACTCAACGCTCTGATTGTTTTTAAAATTTCATGTCAATATTATAAAATTAACTACTTTATTTTTTAAATTTTTAAACTTATTTATTTGTCAAACAGTTATTTGATTTATCTATTAACTTCTCCTTACTTTGTATGGCTTGAAATTGTATTATTCCGCATATTGACAATCCTTTTGGGTATTTCTGCTTAAAGTTGTTTTAATTAGTTTTTCTGTCAAAATATTTGTTCTAATGTTCTAATAATGTTCTCTGCTTATTTTATTAAAACTTATAACATTTTTAAAACCGGGTCTTATATAGAAACTAGCTGACCCAGCAAACGTTGTTTTGCCTTTTAAATTATTATGTTTTTTTTACTAAGAGTTTAATGTACAAAATTATGACAATTTAAAAAATCAATCTCGAAAATCAATCAAGTGTACAATGCCCGGGGTTTTTGAAAGTTATATATATATATATATATATATATATTATAGTAGCCCACGTCACTCACTCACTGATTCTGTCACGCTTACGTAATTAGTCGTATAGACGTTATCGATGTGAGTGTAAGAATTTATTGCGTGCATGCGTGTAATAAAAGTTATTATGCATTTGTTCCTATATACACTTTCAGTCCTAGAGATCAAAAGAAGTGTTCTGCAATCGAAAAATATTATATAATGAAATTTAAACAAATCTCAGAAGCACGGACCACTTTTTTTATTTTTTTTATTTTATTGGTACACGAACAGAGGGACCCGAAGGGCCACTAATACTGTTCTCTTCTCAACGATGGCCGTCAATTCACAAGAAATGTCGTGTATACTGAAATTTTTTAATAATTAATTATTGCACTCTTTAATTTTCACATCCTTTCAATTTATATGAAATACGTTAGTAAATTGAAAATGTAAACACAATAAAAATTTCATTAAATTTGTTTATATTTAAAAAAAAAGTTTATGGTTATCAAATGTCAGTTTGTTTTTGTTGACTATTTTTTATAAAATGTATCCAAAGTACAACGTATTTTTAAAACATCCGTCCTTGGAACGGGCAAAATCTATGTCTGTATCTTAACAATTTCGCATAACGCGGCGGCCGCGCTGGTCAGTATACTCAGCAGCTAAAATTAGTGCGCACAGGCGTGTTATAAAAGTTATTACGCAATTGTACACTGTCAGTCCTAAAAATAAAATAATGTGGCATATGGAACCTGCATAGTTATTATGCAGGGTTCCATGGGTGACGGTACAATCGAAAAATAATTTATAAAATTTAAAAAAATCCGTCATTTATGACGGGCTATATCTAGTATATATATATATATATATATATATATATATATATATATATATATATATATATATATATATATATATATATATATATATATATATATATATATTTGTCTATCTGTTGCATTTTCCTATAAAAAAAGACATAGTTGCACCTTATTGTTTTTCCAAAATAACTTTTTTAAATAATTTTGAAAAATTATTTTAAATAACTTAAGACCTATACTCAGACATACTAAATGTACACAAACAATTTCATAAAAATCGGTTTAGCCGTTTCGGAGTTCAATTTCAAACACTATGACACGAGATTTATATATATATAGATTGGCATAGGCTGCTAAACTAGGAGATTACCTTAAGAAAAATATAAAAAAACTATTTGAATGAAAACCACATACTTTGTACCATAAATGACGAGAATCCTCTCCTTCCATGACCAAGACCAATGCCACTAAAACTCTGATTTCTAAACTTACCGCTCTCCAACAAAAGACAACAGCTCTTCTGAGCATAAGAGATATCTGTAAAACAAGCAAGAGACAGCGCTATAAAGGGTAATCATGTAGAATAGTACCAGAAATTATTTTCGGTGTTTTTAATTATTTTTCCGTAATAATAATTATATATTTGTAATCACAATAATAACTCCAATTTAATGATCCAAGCAGTTTATTAATTTTTGATAATAAAATTTTCTCGGAAAACTCACGAAACGCGCAAGAGAACAGCAACAAAAACTATGAATAGCGAAGTCAAACAGAAATTACTATTTATAGCGCAGACAAGAAATACTTACAGCGCTTAATAACAAATTATTAGCAAAAGTAACACAAAAAATAGTATTCACGCAGTCAAAATAACATTATTTACAAAAAAAAAGTAAGTTTGTTTAAGTCCGAACTGTTCTTCATAGAATGTTAAACGCGATAATTTTCAATTAAGGCATACAAATTAATTCATACTTTTTTAAAAAAAAAGTAATTTGTTTTTAAAATTGTTTTATAAAAACTCGCACAATAAATTTATTTGACAACTAATTTATTTGACATTTCATTTCGCTTCGCCTTTAGTTAGTTTACTGTTTATGAACCTAGTTTTTCCTACTACCTGGCGGTTTTCTGTCATTAACTTCTTCTTTAATTATATTTTCAATAAATTATTTGGAACATACGATTGGTAATTTTATTCTGTTTCTAATTATATTAATTTTATATTAAAAAAATAATTAAAAACACCGAAAATAATTTCTGGTACTATTGTACATGATTACCCTATAAAGATATACAAGAATAATACAAGGATTTACAAGAAGAAAATAAACGGAAGAGAAAGCTAAATCGATAGAGGCTGCTAAATTAGCTAAAGTTAAGCTAAATTGCTAAATTGTTAATGCAGGCTAGCAGCCCAAAACATAACGATAACGTGTAGTGTAGACTGTAGTGTAGTGAAGTCAGTGTAGTGCTCCTTCGATTTTCACTAATTTTCAGGAATAGAATTGCAAGCAATAACAAAAAAAACAGAACTAAAACTTTATAATAACCTGCACATAATGCTTGTGCCACAGGTCTCAACGAAAATGAAATCGCTCGCCAGGCCATTTACGATCGAAGAGTCTCATAAAAGATAATATTAATAGATAGATATACAAGGAAAAATCACCTTCACAACTGGCTTTAAAAGGAAAGTTAAGTAATTAAAATGCTTACCAGACTATATTCTTCAAATTTGCAATATAAAATATGTTAACATTTTCTATCAAAAAAATTAAAGAAACTTAATTGTTACCAAAATTTAAAACAATTTTTGATAAGACAATAAAAATATTTTTTACAATTACACACGTTGTTAAAAATCATAATTTATTTTAAAGTAACAAACTTAGAATGAAAATTAATCTGCAATTTCTTTTTATATGTGAAAATTCCCTCCATCACTGTTATAGGATGTTGGGATATGGGGGGGGGCACTGATCTCGATATATAACTGAATTGCGCTCACTGCATGCCTGTAGCTAGCGGGGGACTGGGGAGTGCAGTCCCCTCCCACTAGAATTTTAAATTTCCTATGCAAAAGGATCAGAAAATGAAGTTAATATCAGAAAATAAGCCAAAAAATGCCAAGTAGGGGAGATGGGGGCTTTTTGATCTCTTTTGAGATTTTTTGGCGCTAACAGTCAAGCCGTTCAAAAAATTTACTTCTTTTTTTTAATTACATAGAGGAACATCAGTTTGACAATTAAGTTTGACATTTTATAATGTAAGAGAACTATTGTTAAATTGAACTTTGGTGCAAGTCCTAAAAAAGATCAAAGTGCCCCACATACGGGGCACTATGATCCCCCATGGGGCACATTGATCCTAGGTATAATTCAATACGATCCCACATCCAGTTCTCTCAAAAAACACATGAAAACAGGTATAATAGCCAGTGATGGGCAAGAAACTACTTTCAAGTAGTTAAACTTTTCTGTAGTTACATGTACCATTTAGTAGTTAAACTATGTAGTTAACTACTTTTTGTCAGAGGTAGTTTAACTAAAGTAGTTAAATACTGTAAAGTAGTTAACTACTTTTTTCTATAAAGTTGTAGACTAATACATTGCATTGCTGTATTAGACCTCACATGATCACCGTTAATTATGTTCACCATCTAATTTATTAAATAAAGCCATGACAAATTGTTTTTTTTTAATTTATTAATGAAAAGACATATTTTATAAGTTAAATATCCAGTCAATCAATCTACTTCAGACGGTTTCAAACATCGTCTTATTACCTGTAGATGATTAATAATGTTTGACAATATTTAGAGTGGCGTAAATCCTAAAGGACTTCAAGGCCACTGAAGGGTTTTTTGCAGAGGCAGCCATTTATAGGCGCCTACCCCTTTAGCAATGCGAGTGAACTCCTTGCTTAAGGGAGTTACGCTGGTGACGCCGGTGAGGCTTGAACTGCCGACCTAATGATCGACAGGCGAACGCTCTACCTCTCTGCCCCCAGAGTACATGACGCAGGAAAACAAGCTTTTCAAACATACTGTCAGACACTTTGCACCGTCTTGGCACTAATATTTGACCTGCACAACTTAACAGTCTCCCAACAGCAGCACTGCTTGGAAGACTTGTATTAACCTTGAGAAAAACTCTTGTTAGATGAGGATGCATGAGCAGTGAGTTTGTTGTTGAGTCATTTGAAGCCAGCTCTTTGCGTAAAATATTATACAGGCTGATTTAATTATTTTAGACTTTAACTATTTTTAGGTAGTTAAACTAATTGTAGTTAACTACTCTAAAAAGTAGTTAAACTATTCTTTAACTACCGGTTACTTTCGGGTAGTTAAACTTTTTGCCTTAACTACTCCCATGTAGTTAAACTAGTAGTTAACTACTAAAGTAGTTAAAAGTAGTTAACTGCTGCCCATCACTGATAATAGCTTTTATTAATAATAATAATCATAAATTCAACACAGGTTCTGAAAAATTGATAAATCAAATGGAAAGACTAAGTGACGACTGACTCGAGCAGTCTCGCCATGCTGAATTAGGTCTGCGCAAATAAAATTGAATGATGACATCTCTTTCCTTTTCATGCACTTTATTACTAATTCACCATATTCTGACATTATTTGACCAATATAGTGAATAACTTTCTTTTTTGTTTTAAATCTAACCACAACATATTCATTAATTTTCAACACAGAACAGTCATAGTTCAGAACAGGGCTTTCTTTTACTGTTAACTGAGGTTTGACATTGCTATTCCCATTACTTCAACCGGTGTTGTACCTTGCTCTGTCTTTCTCTGACAATGTCTAACCATTGTAAAACCAAACCAAACCTACGAAGAAAACGAATTGCGTTTTTGCAATAACAATAATAGAAAATATCAAATTATAGGACTACACTAAGCCTCCAATGCCAGGAGATAAATTTAGTATCTAAGGACAAGGGGCAGTTTGATCTACAGATCAACGTTCCCCATATCGGTAAGCATCAAAGAGCCCCATGACATGGAACATACTATAAATGGCGATATCTCATCAATAAATGTTGCTTGAGAATTCAAATATGCAATAAAGTAAGCCTTAGACATACGTTTATACAATGCAAAATTAATTTTCGCCAAAAAATATTTATCTAATTTGTAATTACAGAGACTCAACTGTTGTGAAAATTTACTTTTCTCCGGTCAAAACAAACTTTCGTATTTTTCAACTTTCAACGGCGGATTGTTGAAAATAAAATAGGACTAAAATTAGAAGAAAAACAATTAAAGACCATAAACAATTATGCATTTCATTTTTATTTAGAAATTATTACGTTATTGCCAAAAGATATATGTGCCTCAGAGATAAAAAAGCCCCCATCTCCCCTACACGTCTCCAGATATCCAAAACCAGGCCATTAGTGTACTGGCTGAGATTGTACAAGAGAAAATTGTTGATGAATTTAAAAAAAAGTGACATTCAAAATATCTGCTTAAAATGTGACGATACAAGAGCTGTTTGCAATGTTGAGGTATTGAGGTATGTTGTGCGTGGTAAACCTGTCGAACATCTATTTTCGATCGTTGACATGAAACAAGTCGATGCCAAAGCGATCACCAAAGCCATCCTTGATGAACTTAATAAGCATGATATTTAAACAACTTCTACACCTTGTCAATGTTATGACGGGGCCAGTGTTATGTCTGGTTGTAAGGGTGGTGTACAGAAATACTTGCAGGATGAGACCAAAAGAGAAATTCCCTTTGTGCACTGTTATAACCACCAACTTCATTTGAGGATCGTGCACTCAATTCAGCATATCACAAGAATAAAAAAAATTGATTTATGCGAAAAACTGAATGTATTTTTTCGTAGACAGTTGCCATAAAATATCTATGAAGGGCATAAACTGAAAAGATTGTCAGAACAGCGTTAGACAGGCCAATTAGAATCCGCAAAAATTATTCATGAAAATAAGGCAGACATATCAGAACTCTTGGCGAACAAGGCTATGGGAGTTGATGGATTTCATCCTCGTATATTAAAAAACAGCGCAGCTGCTCTTGCAATTCCTATCGCTCTCATCTTTAGAATGTCTATCACCACAGGCATGGTACCAGACCTATGAAAACTAGCTAATGTTACGCCCATTTTTAAAAAAAGGTAGCAAAATAAAGGCAGGAAACTATAGGCCAGTATAATTAACTTCCGTACTTGGCAAAGTATGCGAAAAGTTTATTCACGAGCAAATTATGTCTTTCTGCACTATGAATAACCTAATAACTAAAAGTAAACACGGATTTTTAAGAAAAAAAGGATGCGTGAGCAACTTACTGGAAGCCCGCGACATTCTGACAGAAAGTGATCATCTTGGTGTTTCTGTGGATGTTGTCTACACAGATTTTGCGAAAGCTTTTGACAAAGCCCCACATCGGTGTTTATTGCACAAACTGAGAGCGTACGGTATACAGGGCTCTCTTCACAAATGGATTGAATCTTGGTTAACCAATCGTCAGCAGAGAGTTCAGAGCGACAGTTGTACTTCCGGATGGAAAAAGGTTACGAGTGGGGTACCGCAAGGCTCAGTACTTGGGCCTCTATTGTTTTTGCTCTATATAAATGACCTCCCTGACAAATTATCTCAACACATCAAGCTTTTTGCTCACATTTTAACCCAGATTAAACTACTTAGCAAACAGCATTCATTTCTATTCGATCGAAAGTTTTTCTCTCTGCATTTTGTATATTTGAAAATGCGTATTAATTTATTTTTTGTGTTATTCTACAAAGTATTCAAATAACAAGTTAGGATTAAAACAATGGATAAATCAAAAACACAAAAAGGCAAAGAAATTTTGATCTATGAAGGATTCCGTTATAAATTTGCAAAACGTAACGTCGACGAGAGTGTTTCGTGGAGATGCTTGCAGAAGCATTGTTGTGGCAGAATAAAAGTACTGAACGGTATAACGCTAGTTATATCAGAACACAACAATGCACCTGATCCCGAAAAAAATGAGGTTGTAAAGGCAGTTGTTCACATGCGGGAAACAGCACAACAAGAGTTTGGCAGACCAAGACAAATCATTCAGAACTGTACTCTAGGTATTTCTTTAGAAGCAGTTGCACAGTTACCATCGTACAATGCCTGTCAGAGAACTATTGAACGAAAACGAAAACTTATCCAAGAACCGCATGAAATGCCAAGATCAGTTGCGGATATAGTCATTCCACAAGATCAGCAGGTAACATTGAGAAATTTTCCTTTTTTTGTTGTTGGATTCAGGAGCTTTGGACCAGCATAGAATACTAATGTTCGGTACTAATGAAAATGTGAATGCATTGGTAACCTACGCACACTGGTTTGTTGATGGTACTTTTAAAGTGGCACCGGAACTGTTTATGCAAGTGTTCACAGTTCATTGTTTGGTTGACAACAGAGCTCTGCCAGTGATATACGTGCTTCTGACCAACAAAACAGAAACTACGTATTTTAGAGTGTTTGACAAGTTAAAGACGTTACAACCAGGCTTAAATTCGTTGAGCGTCATGTGTGATTTTGAAAAAGCTTCTCAAAATGCAATTATAAGAGATTTTCCAGCTACTAATATTGTTGGATGTTTGTTTCATCTTGGACAAAACCTTTATCGGAAAGTAAGCCAGCTTAACCACGCCGATGAATACAAAAATGATGAAAACTTTCGTATTCATGTCAAAATGTTGCTAGCGCTTAGTTTTGTTCCACCGGTTGACGTAGCCAGAGCATTTGATGAGCTGGCTGTACCTTTTCCACCAGCAATGGGTGATGTAGTCGATTACTGGGAGGACAACTATATTGGCAGAGTAAGAGTGAACGTTCGGGTAAATCCACGCTTTCCAATATCTATTTGGAATGTTCATGCACGGGTACATGATGGCCTTCCTCGCACCAACAATTCAGTGGAAGGGTGGCACCGAGCATTCCAACAGTGCGTCGATTGCCACCATCCTGCAATTCATAAAATTGTTGATCATTTTCGCAAGGAACAAAATCATGTTGAAATAGAGCTGCAACGTTTCAGAGATGGTATTCAACATCCTGCTGCATCCAAGCGAAAGTACGTTCATCTCAATCGAAGACTGGAGGCGATACTACCAATGTATGGGCATGTGGCAAACACCGAATACCTTAGAAGATTGGCTCATAACCTTAGTTTGACAGATGGCTCTAATTCTAATTGAATTTAATAAATAAACGAATTCTATGTTCAAATTTGATTTAAACTTTTAGCTGAATATATGTTTATCAAACCTGTTTAGATCTGTTTTAGATATAATTTTTTGCCTATTAAAACTATTAGGAATAATTTATATATATACTAGCGGGGTTACCCGGCGTTGCCCGGGGTTTTTATAGGTTTTTCTAATGTTTGTCTCTCGCTCCCGTTTCCTTCTCCACTTTCCCGTTTGCGTCGCATTCCCGGTCGCTTTTCCGCTCTCGGTCGTTTTCCAGCTCCCGGTCGCTTTCCCGCTCAGAAGTTTTGTTATCGATTTTCTCTCTTGCTCGCGTTTCCTTCCAAGCTTGCTCTCCCGATTCCAGTCGCTTTCCGCGTTCCCGGTCGCTTTCCGCGTTCCCGGTCGCTTTCCCGTTCCCGGTCGCTTTCCCGTTCCCGGTCGCTTTCCCGTTCCCGGTCGCTTTCCCGTTCCCGGTCGCTTTCCCGTTCCAGGTCGCTTTCCCGTTCCCACTCACGCTTGCTCTCCCGTTCCCGGTCATGCTTGCTCTCCCATTCCCGGTCTCGGTTGCTCTCCCGTTCCCGTTCCCGTTCACGCTCATTTTCTCTTTTCCATTCTTTCATAACTTCTGTTGAAGACTATATATATATATATATATATATATATATATATATATATATATATATATATATATATATATATATATATATATATATATATATATATATATATATATATATATATATATATATATGAATGTTTGTGGGTTAGTTTATCTATTATAGAAACGGTAAAGCGACCCGGAATGGACAGCGAGCGGGAACGGAAAAGCAAGCGTGAGCGGGAATGGGAGAGCAAACGTGAGCGGGAACGGGACAGCGACCGGGAACGGGAAAACGACCGGGAGCGGGAAAGCGACGGGGAGCGGGAAAGCGACCGGCAGCGGGAAAACGACCGAAAACGGGAAAGCGAACAGGAATGGGAAAGCAGGTGGGAAAGGAAACGGGAGAGAAAGAAACAAACATTAGAAAAACCTCTAAAAAACCCGGGCAACGACGGGTATCTCCGCTAGTAAATACATAAACACACACACATACATGCACATACGCATACATACATACATACACACATACATACGCACAAACATATACATAGTTCCCGCTCGCTCACCCGCTCCGCTTCGCTCATTTTGTGACGGATTTCAAAATTTTTTTCTCTATATTTGATTCCCCATGACTCTCAAGGCTGTGTGAAAATTTCATTACGATCGGATGAATGGTGTAGCAATGCATAAAGGACATGAATATGTGAGTGTCGACGACATTACCCGGCTCATCAAATCTTCACCAAACAAAAATTGTTCCCTGGACCCAATACCGACATGGATGATCAAGCAATACTCTAGTGAACTGGCACCGTTTGTGACATTCCTGGTAAATTCATCGCTAGAGCGGGGACAGTTTCCTCCTGCCCAGAAAAATGCTGTCATCACACCGATCCTGAAGAAGCCGAATCTAGATCCGCTCAACACCGGTAACTACCGCCCAATCTCGAATCTGTCCTATCTGTCAAAACTACTGGAACGATGCGTAGCCGCCCAGATAAACATCTACCTCCGTGAAAACAACCTTCTCCCGATGTTTCAGTCGGCGTACAGAAATCAGCACTCCACTGAAACTGCTGTCCTGAAGGTACTGTCTGATATTTACGCTGCGGCTGATTCGGGTCGGATCACGCTACTGGGACTTCTGGACCTCTCCGCTGCTTTCGACACTGTTGACCATCAAATTTTGGTCAACAGGCTCCATTTCTCGTATGGTTTCGGAGACGTCGTCCTCGAATGGTTTCGTTCCTATTTGACTGATCGGTCCCACTGCATCCGCTCCGGAGGTGTTTTGTCCACGCCTACCTCTGTCCTGTGTGGCGTCCCGCAGGGATCCGTTCTGGGCCCGTTGTTGTTTCTTCTCTATTCCGCGGACGTCCTACATATTGCCACGAAACATCGGTTTTCTGTCCATTCTTATGCTGACGACCTGCAGATTTACGATCACTCCCCGCCAGCGTCGTGTTCCGATCTGGTCCCTAGGATGTCTGCATGTATCAGCGAGATTAGCACTTGGATGGCGAGCAATCGCTTGCAACTCAATCCTTCTAAGACCGAAGTGATCTGGTTGGGCTCGCCTGGTCGACTCAGCTTCTGTCCGAAGGGGGATCTGGTCATCGCTGGTGTCTCAGTCAGGCCCTCCACTTATGTTCGTAATCTTGGCGTGATGGTCGACAGTAGCTTGTCTATGGAGGCACACATCTCTCATCTTACTCGTTCATGCTTCTATCATCTCCGTCAACTGCGCGTCGTCCGCCGTAGCCTCACCATGGACTCCGCCCATTCACTCATTAGAGCACTCGTGCACAGCCGGCTTGATTACTGTAATGGTGTCATGGCCGGACTTAGACAGTTTCAAATCAATAGGCTCCAATCCATTCTCCGAGCAGCCGCTCGTCTTGTTCTTCAGCTGCCCGGCTGGTCTCCCGTATCAGATCTCATGCGGACGCAACTTCACTGGCTTCCTTTCCCGCAGAGAATTCAGTTCAAGTTGGGTCTGATGGTATACAAGTGCCTCCACCACACGGCTCCGGTCTACCTGCAGCAATTGTGTGTACCGATCTCAACGCTTGCTGGTCGGTCCCACCTTCGATCGGCGGCTGCTGGCGACTTGTTCGTTCCATCGTCAAAGACAACGACTCTCGGCAGGCGCGGATTCTCCACTGCTGGTCCAGTTGTTTGGAACAGCCTATCTGCTGACCTGAGGAATCCAGCTTTGGACCTCGGCGGTTTCAGGAAGCTGCTTAAGACCGAACTTTATTCTTAAATTTATGATTTGACGCGACGCGCTTTTGTGACTTTTTAAAAAAGCGCATTATAAATTTACATTTAATAATAAATAATAATAAAAAAAATAATATACATATATACAAACATTCATTTTTACCAATGCTTTTATTAACTCGTCGGCTCTGTTTCTCTGTCTGTTTCTCTGTTTCAAATCTTGCAATCAATTTTTGAGTCACTTCCTGATGATAGATTTTTTTCAAATTTTGCATACATGCTCAAGATAGAAGACAATGCAATATTCAATTATTAGTTTTACAATAAGTCAATTAATTTAGTTAATTTTCTTGAGGATTTTATATATATATATATATATATATATATATATATATATATGTTTATTATATTTATTTGTTGTATATTGCGACTTTAATATAAAATAAAAGAGTAATATAAGAAAAAATTGATTGCAAAATTTTTGTTTATGAGCTTAATGGAAATCGCAATGCTCTTCGAACCATATTACGCCAGGCCAGACTTTAATATAAAATAAAAGAGTAATATAAGAAAAAATTGATTGCAAAATTTGTGTCTTAATTACATATAAGAGCATTGGTTTTAAAAATTCGTTTTTAATTTACTTGTTATATATATAGATATACTAGCGGGGTTACCCGGCGTTGCCCGGGGTTTTTAGAGGTTTTTCTAATGTTTGTCTCTCTCGCTCCCGTTTCCTTCTCCGTTTTCGTCGCGTTCCCGGTCGCTTTTCCGCTCTCGGTCGTTTTCCAGCTCCCTGTCGCTTTGCCGCTCAGAAGTTTTGTTATCGATTTTCTCTCTTGCTCGCGTTTCCTTCCAAGCTTGCTCTCCCGATTCCAGTCGCTTTCCGCGTTTCCGGTCGCTTTCCCGTTCCCGGTCGCTTTCCCGTTCCCGGTCGCTTTCCCGTTCCCGGTCGCTTTCCCGTTCCCGGTCGCTTTCCCGTTCCCGCTCACGCTTGTTCTCCCGTTCCCGGTCATGCTTGCTCTCCCATTCCCGGTCACGGTTGCTCTCCCGTTCCCGTTCATGCTCATTTTCTCTTTTCCATTCTTTCATAACTTCTGTTAGCCTATAAAACGTATAATAGATTTGCTAAGACTATATATATATATATATATATATATATATATATATATATATATATATATATATATATATATATATATATATATATATATATATATATATATATATATATATATATATATATATATATATATATATATATATATATATATATATATATATATATATATATATATATATATCTATATCTATATGAATGTTTGTGGGTTAGTTTATCTATTATAGAAACGGTAAAGCGACCCGGAACGGACAGCGAGCGGGAACGGAAAAGCAAGCGTGAACGGGAATGGGAGAGCAAACGTGAGCGGGAACGGGACCGCGACCGGGAACGGGCAAACGACCGGGAGCGGAAAAACGACCGAAAACGGGAAAGCGAGCAGGAGTGGGAAAGCAGGTGGGAAAGGAAACGGGAGAGAAAGAGACAAACATTAGAAAAACCTCTAAAAATCCCTCTATATATATATAGTTCCCGCTCGCTCACCCGCTTCGCACCGCTCATTTTGTGACGGATTTCAAATTTTTTTTCTTTGTATTTGATTCCCCTTGACTTTCAAGGTTGTGTGAAAATTTCATTACGATCGGATGAATGGTGTAGCAATGAATATATACAAACATTCATTTATATATATATATATATATATATATATATATTCTACTCACAGATTCTCCACTTATTCGGTGTCAAAGAAAGCAATATGCATCGGTTACCCTGTATTCCTTCTAACGACGAGGATAACATAAATGATGATACTTCTGACTCGTCCTCTGACACAAATACTTTGGCTGTTGAGGCTGCTCCTGACGAATCTCATTGTAATGTATCTGAGGAAATTCTTGTCTCTTCTAATATAACACAGCGAAAACGCAAAAATTGATTTCCAATAGTATAAATTTTATATTCTTTTGATTTGATAGGTAGAGTGTTTTTTCGTTTTTTCTTTTGTTAGTGTGCTAATTCTTTGACAATTTCGGTTCTTTCTGTTTGTTTACTTTTCTCGTTTTACTTTTGACCCTGAGGATGGCTGACATAGCTGAAACGGTCCGTCGGTCTGACAATAAAAGTTTAATGGAAAAGTTTTTGGCTAATTGTAGTCTCGAACAGAGAGTTTTGTGCCGAAAGGTCGAGAATTTGGCTCGAAAAGTTGTTTCTGCCAATTGGCGAGTTGTGTTTCTTAGAGCGTGTCTCAAAGATAAATTGATTCCACAGTTTATTCGCAATATATATATATATATATATATATAAAAGAACATGTCCTGACTGACTGACTGACTGACTGACAGATGACTGACTGATAATCAACGCCGAGCTCAAACGCCTTATCCTAGGAACGTGAAATTTGGAACTTATATTACTTTTATAGCGTAAACATCCGCTAAGAAAGGATTTTTGAAAATTTTGCTCCTGAGGGGAAAAAACTGGAAAACAAACTTTTTTCTAAAACAATGTATATCTCGAAAACCAAAAATGAGGAGATTTTGAAATTTGGTACATAGATTCTTTTTGAAAAATTAAAAGATATGTGTTTTACCATTTTTTGAAAATTCGGTTTCCCGGACCTCAAATGTGGGTTGGAAAATTGGGTTATTTGGTTTTTAAAGTAGCTTCTATTCAAAAACTGTTAATGCTACAGGAGTAAAAATTAGTATTTAGTTTCTACTCCAAAAATAATGAAATACGTGTTTTAGCATTTTTTGAAAATTTGATTTCCAGGACTTCAAATGTGGGGTGGAAAATAGGGTTATTTGTTTTTTAAAGTAACTGCTACTCAAAAACTGTAAATACCACAGATTTAAAAATTAGTATTTAGTTTCTATTCTAAAAATAAAGATATACGTGTTTCACCATTTTTTTATAAATTTGGTTTCCAGGACCTTAAATTTGGGCTGGACAATAGGATTACTTGGTTTTTAAAGTAACTGATACTCAAAAACTGTAAATGCTACAAAAGTAAAAATTAGTATTTAGTTTCTACTCTAAAAATAATGATATACGTGTTTCACTATTTTTTGAAAATTTGGTTTTCAGGACCTCAAATGTGGGGTGGAAAATTGGGTTACTTGGTGTTTAAAGTAACTGCTACTCAAAAGCTGTAAATGCTACAAAAGTAAAAATTAGTATTTAGTTTCTACTCTAAAAATAAGGATATATGAAATTTTGGTTTTCATGATCTCAAATGAGGGGTGGAAAAAGGTTTCTTTGGTTTTTAAAGTAACTGCTACTCAAAAACTGTGAATGCTACAGATGTCAAAATTAGTATTTAGTATTTACTCAAAAAATAATGATATAAGTGTTTCAACATTTTTTAAAAATTTGGTTTCCAGGACCTCAAATGTGGGGTGGTAATAAGGGTTATTTGATTTCAAAATAACTGCTACTCAAAAACTGTAAGTGCTACAAATGTAAAAATTAGTATTTTGAAGTTATGTGCCGGTTAAAAGTAGCTAAGTCCAGTTTATCACCGGTTGGGCCAAGCCGTTGTTTTAGAGTCTTCACACGGGCCAGGCCAAACCTTAAATCAAAGTGGGACGGGCCGAGGTTTTTCACCAAGTATATAGATATTTTAGTGATTTTAGGGTCTTCAGTTGGGCCGGGCCAAACCTGAAGTCAAGGTGGGACGGGCCGAAGTTTTTCATCAAGTATATAGAACTTCTAGGCCTGTAAGAATGGGCCGGGCCTAATTCAAACGGGCTGTTCCGGGCCAGGAGTTTAGGTTTTTAAAACGGGCTGGGCTAAGTTGTCGACGGGCCGAGCCGAGACCTAAAAAGTTGATCCGTGCAGTACTCTACTATGTATGCACGGTTCAAATTCTCTAATTTCATGCGAGCGAAGCCGCTACGGGCACTGCTAGTATATATATATATATATATATATATATATATATATATATATATATATATATATATATATATATATATATATATATATATATATATATATATATATATATATATATATATATATATGCTTTTGAGGATGCGTATCTGCCTAAGGTGGTATTGGCAAAGCCGTACTATATTTGCAACATGTGGGTGAAAAGAGAGGTCAGAACTGCTTATGACACCAAGGTCACGTACAGTAGAAGAGATGTCTATCTTTGACCCAGCAATTAGTAGTGGTCTAGCTCAACATATTTTCACTCTTCCAGAAGTTCCGAGCCAGATGATTTCAGTTTTGGCAGTGTTTAGACAAAGTCTGTTTGATGTCATCCAATTTTTTATATCTTCTACACAAGATGACAGGCGTGACACAAGACTGCCACAATTTGCCACAGAACTGTGGTCATACAATTGCAAGTCATCTGCATAGGCATGTACAGAAAAACCATGCTTTTCAGCAATAGAGATAGCATCAGCAGTGTACATCACAAAGAGGACGGGACCAAGGACAGAGCCCTGTGGCACACCAAATTCAACATTTCTGGAAGAGGAAATCTGATTTGCAAAAGTAGTAGAGACAGAACGATTTGAGCGATAGGAACAAAACCATGCTAGGGCAGTTCCGTCCAGGCCATACTTTCGATGAAGCTTCTCTAGCAATATAGAGTGGTCCACAGTATGAAACGCTGCATTGAGGTCAAGGAAACAGAGCAATGTGACTAAGCCATTGTCAGTAGCACAGAACACGTCCGACAGAACACCCAGTATGACGGTTTCAACAGAGTGATAGGTGCGGTAAGCAGACTGAACTGGAGGAAGAAGAAAGTGCTCAGATAAGTAGCATCCAAGTTGATCATTCACTGCACGCTCCAGCAGTTTAGAAATAAATGAAAGATTAGATATGGGCCGATAGTTTTTAGGATCTAGTGGATCAAGCGTAGATTTCTTAAGTACTGGAGTTACAATCGCAGACCCAAACATTTTTGGAAAGATACCACATTGAAGAGAGGTGTTAAGCAGAAGAGCGAGAAATGCCGACAACTCCGTTGCAACTTTCTTAATCAGCCAGGTTGGTGCAGGATCTAGAGAACAACTTTTGTTCGGGGCACTCATTATCAATTTATAGACATGTTCTCGAGTGATGAAACTGAAACCGAGTAATGTTGCAGAGCATTCTTCTTGGGAGAAAACAGGAGATGGTGCCGATGATGTGGATGCTCTGACAGATTCAACTTTGTCATTGAAAGCCTTGTCAAAACAGTCTGCAGTTGGGCCGTCAGGAGACGATCGCGAAAATTGCTGGTCACGACAAAGCATCTCCCTCAACGTCCTCCAAAGTCTTTTTGGGTCGTCCTCAGCATCTGAAATTTTTCCATGCCAATATTGTTTTTCCTTTTCAATATATAGCCCATGGAGATTGCGTGTCAGGGTTTTTAGATTGTGGTAGTTTGTCATTGTAGGGAATCGTCTGTAAAGTCTCTCTCTTTGACGGGTTAGTCGACGTGCATCCCCACAATCAGAATCAAACCACGGCGTAATGGGCCTGAGACGGCGACGGGTATTGCTTATTGGAGCCATGTTGTTTAGGATGTTGGAGACTGTTTCAAAGTAGATATTGAGGAGCTCATCAACTGAAAGACTCTGGAGGTCTACGAGAAAACCGCAGAACTGACTAGCAAGTAAACTAGTACGAAAGTGTTCAATGTCAAAGTTTTTCCATCTACGTGACTTGTTGTAGATTTATTTCACAGGACTGTGGGTGAAAGGGATTGTGAACCGAATGAGAGAATGATCAGAGAGACCAGGAAAATTAGTAGTAATTTTAGGTAGGGGGCGTTCAGAACGAGTGATGACGAGGTCTAGTGTGTGTCCCCCAGTGTGTGTTGGTTGGTTGGTTTATATATATAACTGTCTGTGTGTGCGTGTCCTCTATGCATTTCGGTTGTAATACAATTTTTACACAACCTTGAGAGCCAATGGGGGAAGGTTTTTGTAAAAAAAATGAAATCGGTCACAAAATAAGTGAGCGGGAGAGCGAGCGGAAACGGGAACTGGAGAATGAGCGGGAACAGGAATGGAGAAGCAAGCGGAAACGGAAAAGCGAAAGAGCGAGCAGGAAAGGGAAAGCGACAGGAAACGGGAGAGCAAGCAAGAACGGGAAAAAAGACCGAGAGAGCATGCGGGAAGAAAACGGAAGCTAGAGAGAAAAACGATAGAAAAACCTCTAAGAACCCCGGGCAACGCCGGGTACCCAGCTATTGTTTGATAATTGAAAATGAAATTTCAAGTATAGTAAGGATGTTTACTAATTTTTTTCATTATAAAATTTATCATTTTTTTCTGTTTATAAATTGAAATAAATTCACGATAAATTACAATTAATCCTAAAAGTTAATTTAAATGAATAACTAGAAGAAAGGGGCTATTAAATATGGTATACATATGTACACAAAATCAAGGCTATACGAAATAGGCTTTAAGCAATGCAGCTAAAATATGGACCCTTTTGTCGGGGCCGTTTTGTCGGGGGATGTTTTGACGGGGGCCCTTTTGTCGGGGTCCTTTTGACGGGGCCGTTTTGACGGGGCCCATTTGTCGGGGCCCATTTGTTGGGGGCCGTAATGTCGGGGCCCTTTTGTCGGGGCTCTTTTGTCTGGGGCCCATTTGACGGGGTACCTAAAACTGCACAATAAATAAACAGGGATTACGATAATATGTATACGACTTACGATAGTTTTCTCCCTAATTTTGTTTTATTGAATTAGTCTGTATTTATGAATGATTTTTCTTATTGAAACACACAAATAAGGAATTTTGTTTTTATTTCGAAGAAAATGAGTTTTATGGGTGGTTTAGTATCTAGTTAAGTTTAATTTAGCTAACTTACCAATTTCACTGCACAAAAATATTGGTCTTAATTTCAATATTACTCTTGACATTATTATTTTCACAAGTAATTTTTTTAGTGAAAATTGAAATTCTCGTACTGTGGAAAACATTATTTGGAAGTAGAACTTTTAGTTTGAAAGTACAACTTTAACTTTAAGGGTTGTCTTATGCTGGAGCTAATTCAGTTCTAGTCTGAGAAGTAACATGATTCGGAAAACTGCATCTTTGGAATTTTAGAGGTGATTATTACACATAATTAGTTAGGTTCATAAATGCATTGGCTGATGATTAGTCGGTTCATGGCTTTAAATTGTTGTACAATTAGACCACGCCTACCTACTAGACTGGTAGATCTAGCAGTTTTTCAAGGCAACATGGGAAATTTTAATAGACAAGCCAATTTTTATACCATTCAATAGAGAATATGTTGTAGAATGTCTGTATGAAGATACCACGAATGAGCAGTTATGGTACTCTAGTTATTAGGCGTACTCTTTTGAGTTTAAGATCTAAGTTTATATTTGACTGGAAAAATTTTTTATTGTGTGGATTAGGTAATTCAAAAATTAAAATGATGGCTTTGTTGAAGCATTCCAAGCTCTCCTTATCTGACATCGATGACTTCATTGATGATGTTAAAGAACCTTTGAGCAGTTTAGATAAAAAGCAGCCAGTATTGCAAATTTGTTAACCAGTTTTAATCTGCCATGTGACAGTAAAGCTACTACTATCTACTATGTTGCAGGAGCTGTTGCTCATTCTATAATTTATAAAAAATAAATGTTCACATTGTAAGGAAATATTAGTCGATGATGAATTCTTTTATTTAGATGTAAGTAAGTAAGTAAGTAAATCTTTATTAACCAGCCTGACAATGACGCACAGCGGTTATGATGAGCTGCAGTTAAATAGACTTAACATATATTATAGATAGTTGAATCCCGTTTGGTTTGTATTTGTAACCTATTTAATAGTAAAATTATTTGAATAATTAAAATTTTGGAACTTATTGGTGAATTTTGTTATTTCTTCAAATATTGTCATTGCTAAAATTCCAATAATTATTTCATTACAGTGTCTTAAAAAACACATTTTCAAAACAGGATATGTTTCAACACAAAATCTCTAAAAATTAACTAAAAGCATATAAAAGACCACGGTCTTTTAGGAAACCTATTTCTCCCCTAACCATAGGGGGCTAAATCAAACTCTGGTCGGAGATGGGCCGTAGCTAGGAATTTTAAAGTAGTAAAGCCCTGGAATTTTTTGTCTACATTTCCACATTCCAGCAATGCCCTCTCCCTGTTCCCCCGAAATGACGTCCCTAATGCCTTATGTCAAGTAAGCTTGGTGAATAGAAAATCATCTTTCTTTCTTTTTTTTTTATAATAGTTCATAGTGTTACCCAACTAGAGTTATTCTCCTCACTCTTAAGAAAATGAATTTGCTGCTCAAATGTACGACAATACCACTACAGGGGCGACGGGTTGGCCATCGTTCTCGAACCTCCTTCAGACCGAGACTTCTGGCTCCTTCCGCTGGTGACGCCCGTGTAGTACCAACTTCTTCTTCATCTACTCCTAATCTTCGTTCAGCACCTGGGTGCTGTATTGGGTGGTCACCTCGCCGCAGTGATCACAACTGGGAAACCAGTAAAACCATGCAAGAAACCAAGGACCTACAACAAACGAATTTATCGATAAATTCTACCTCAACTGGGGCAGCCGATGTGTCAGCATTGGGGACCCATGGTGTGGACAAAAAATGGACTACTGGCCGAACGACTAAATTTATCAAACTAAAGAATGAAATACGAATTGCCGCGTGGAACGTACGAACGGGTCATCACGTCGGCCAAAAGGAGATTATCGCCACCGAAATTACCAATTACAAAATATCGATCGCCGCCATATCGGAACTACGACTCACGGGATCCGGGACGATGATGATTAGTTCGCTGACGACGCTCTTCTTCTCCGGTGGTGACAAGCGAGAGGCGGGTGTTGGATTTATGGTCAGCCAGCGGGCTGCCCACAGTGTCGTCGTCTTTCAACCAATTTCTGAACGTCTGGCAGTCCTTTCCATCGATTGCACAATCAAGACGCACATCCTATCCGTCTATGCGCCTACCGAAATAAGCTCAGATGCAGCAAAAGACGTTTTCTACGCCGATCTACAAGCTGCGACTGATTCTATACCGCAAACCAAAGTTACCATATTGGCAGGCGTCTTGAACGCTCACGTCGGCGACAACCGTAGTGGCTGGGAAGAAACGCTTGGACGATTCGGCCACGGAAAAATCAACGACAATGGGCAGCGACTGTTGTCGTTTGCGTCAGTAAACAACCTCGTCATTGGCAACAGCCTCTTCCAAAACCCGAAGAAGCATCGGCTCACGTGGAGAAACCCGTCGGAGAAAGATTCGGCCATGCTCGACTACGTTCTGATCAACAAGCGTTTTCAATCGACGCTCAACGACGTTCGAGCAATGCGTGGCCCTTATTGCGGATCTGATCACTACCTCATGCGGGCCAAAATACAACTTCGACTCCAAAAAGCAAAGAAGAAGACGCCGGTGGCTGTAAAGAGAACTGGACGTGCCTACGCGATCCGGCAGTTCGACACAAATTCCAGCTTGCTTTATCGAACAAGTTTGCGATCCTCAATACATTGGACGATGTCAACGATGAAGAAAAACAAATAACCAAATCCGTCATCGAATGTGCGGCGCCGTTATGTCCACCGATCCGTCGACGAACGCAGTCATGGATTTCGGATGAGTGTCTGGATTTGGTAGCTGAGCGGAAAAGAATCAAGCACGTCGATTTCGAACAATACCGGCGACTTAATCAAGAGGTAAGGCGGTAAATGAAGATCGAGAGAGAGGCGTATTGGAACGATGTTGCAGCCGAAATGGAAGAAGCCGCATCACGACATGAATATCGAACATTGTATCAGACACTACAACGTTTAGGCGGAAAAACGAAATCGATCAACGATAACATCAGGAAAACGGATGGAAAGTTTGTTAGTTCGTCCTCCGATCGATTACAGAGGTGGCGGAAATTCTTCCACGAACTATACAACCACGATCCGCCTGCAGGACCAGCCGCGGACCCGCCACAAATCGATCAACCGCAGATCCCATTTCCCGTCGACGTACTAACAATCGCCGAAGTGAAAGCTGCCGTCAAATCGCTCAAGAACGGAAACGCGCCGGGCACTTAAAAAATATGTTTTTGATACTACTTTCCGAGGTGACCATATATTCTGATCATATTCCCCTCTTTTATCTCACGGAAGCGGCTCCTACTAGCGCTAAGTTAATGCGATGGGCATTAGCGTTACAGGAGTATAACTTGAGTTTCAAATATCGGGCTGGGCGTAAGAATGGAGCCGCCGATTTCCTCTCCCGGATAGGGGAGTAGTCTCTCAACAGGGAGAGTTGGACGACATTTTTTTTACTTGTCGCAATTATGTTTATTAATATGTTTATTATTTATTGTTATAAACTTTGAAAATTTGTTTTTGAGCATAAGCCCAGAGGCACTACTTGTATTTCTAGGGTCATAGGTTTTCTCTTTTGTTGTATTAGTTGCAGATCGTTGTACCATTCTATAAATAATGATATTGTTGAAATAGTTGAACTTCTTTGATATGACGAGATGATGATTCCTTCGTTAATACAATTTAGACCAGTATGGGATTAAACTTGGATGGGTTGAGCTGGTTGTATGGGTGGTTTTACTGTTGGGAGTAACAGTTACTTTCAAGAAGGACATCTCCAGTTTAAAGTTGACCTTGAAGCCCTGGTAGACACGATACATCGACGAACGAACACCCATACTTCATTCAGTACTGTGAAAGCTAACATTTAAGATATTGAAAGGTTGTTCAACATTTTTTTTTGAGGGGGAGTTATGTCAGGGGTCGCTCTACCGGACCTCCTGACAAGTTATATCCTGCACCCGTCGACCTATCTAGACTCTTAGTCTATATATATATATATATATATATATATATATATATATATATATATATATATATATTGATTTGAAGCCCGCCAGTTCAGTCTAGCTCTTGAGTATCAGGCGAAATCCTGCGCATTTTTTGTATTTGATTTCTTATCATTAACTGCGCTTCAATAAAGTTTTTTGTTTTCGCTCCGAGTTGTCTTTGCTTTCTGGTGTTTACGTCATGTCAACAGGAAAGACAGTGACACTAAGTGATGCATGGTATATAGTGGCGGATCCGGGAATTTCGTAATAAGGGGCCCGAAACTATTTTTTTAAAGTTTTTTTTAAATGTTTATTTCTATTGTTTTGCAGTCAGTTGTAAGTCATTTTGATTTTTTATTCAGTAAAACCAAACATAAGAAATTTAAATTAAACTTTGTATTTAATCTTTTTTCTCCCTCTTTTTTTCTCTCAAATTTTTTCTGTAGCAATGTCAACCCACTGATCTTTATAATATATTATAGAGATCAGTGTGTCAACCCAGTACACTTTTTTTACCGTGGTCCAGAAAAGTAGTAGAAAAAAACATTTTCAATTTATTCTCTGACCATTTCATGAACCGGCTAAAAGTGCTGTTTAGGAAGGCGGACAATTTCCCAAAGTAAGCGCAACTGCTCATGTTATCCTTGAAGCCATGAAAAAATCTCGCTCTCCAAAATCATCGAGTTTGGTTTGAACCGTTCCAGTTTAGAGGTTAACACATGGCAGAGTCTGATATAATCACTCCCACAAAAACGTCTAACAATAAACATAAAAAGCCAGTCTTTTCAACAAAAAAAAAATATTTCGCCATCTGTAATAAGTGATAACTTTTTCCGTCTGATTGAAACGATTCTAGTACTTAATACTACACTGCCGTGCTATGGCAAAAAGGAAGCAAGTCCACTTTTTTGCAAAAAATGAGATAAATAGTTTGTTTAATTGTAGGAAACAAATTCTACATTATGGTATTTTCAAATTTATTAAACTTTGTTTAGTTTCGGTGTAATAGCCGTGGCAAAAAGAAGCAAGTCCATGTACTTTTAGTAGAAACTAAGGCAAAAGGAAGTATGTCCTTCAACCAATAGCAATGAGCGCATTGTATCACGTGACATCTATGTCAATGCTACCCTGCCATAGCAAAAGGAAGCAAGTCCACTTCATAACTCAATAAATTTTTTAGTGCACAGTCAGATTTGTTAGTTTCGCATTGAAAGAAAGTTTTATATATGTTGACAAAGAGTGTCCAATATTTTCCACCCACATGCAGAAAGTATTGATGTTTCCGGGCATTTCCGGCCATGCCAGGCGTGAAATCGGCTGTTTTCACTAGACGTTTGGTAGCGTTCCACCAAACGATTGCACAACTTGGACAAAAATCTAAAGCTTAGCCTGTGATCGGAGTCACTTGGCACGAAGCCATTGCTGGTCGCAATGCAGAAGATGGGGTATCGGCATTTTTGAAATGTTTTGGCAGTGAACCTTACCAACATGCAAAGCAGTTTGTCGTATGGTATGATAACTATAGCGGCCAATATAAGAACTGGACAACTGGACAACTCTGTGTTTCACGGTGAATCAAAACGGAGGCCCAGGACTAGTGACGCTGAGATATTTAGAACGGGGTCACACATTCATGAGTGCCAACAGTTTCCATGCCTCAATCGAGAAGTCAATGAAGTAGGAAGGAAATGTTTACGACTTCACAGACCTCAGCGAATGCATAGGTAGAAATGGTTATATCATACAAATGCAGCCAACAGACTACACAGATTGGCCAAATAAATCTAGCAGTGCAAAATTTACTCGCAAGCCGATTCTGAAAGACGTCTTTGAAATGCAGTTTCCTCGTGGATCTACTAAGATGTACTGAAAAACATCTTTCGACGAGCCGTCGTATACCTTTTATACTAACGGGCTAGACTAATTCTCTTTAATATACTTCTTTTTGCCACCAAAGCTTAAAGACGCTATGTTGCCAAATTCCCAAGTGCTATTTTAAGTTTTTTGTAAATTTAAAATAAGAAAAGAAGTGGACTATTGTTAGAAACAACATTTTAAACCGTATACGATAACACTTTTGTTTATAATTGCAATGAATCAAGAGAGGTTTTAAAAAATATTAGTTTTGCGTTTTCTGAGAAATCATGTTTATGTGACTTGCTTCCTTTTGCCAAAGCAGGGCAGTAGAGCTTAAAAGTTATGAAATGTCTGATGACCTAACTCTGCAGCATAATGAAAAAAAGAGGTGACTTGTGTTGACATTGCTACAGAGAAAAAAATACAGAAAGAAAGTGAGATAAAAAAAGGAAAAATGAGTTATTAAAAAGTTTAGCTTCAAATCCTTTTGTTTGGTTTTACTGAATAAAAGAAATTATAAATGACTTAAAAAGGGCTGCATAACGACAGTAATCAAAATTTAAAAAAATACAAATTTTCAGACCCTCTCCTTTATAAAAATTTCTCGATCCGCCATTACCGAAATTAGTTGTTTTTTTAAATAAAAAATATATAAAACCAGTAGTTTATTTTTATGAAATGAATAAAAAAATGGTTGGTAAAATGGGACGGTTACACCCCCCAAGGATCGGCATGTTAGCTACGTTATTATTTATTACACAAAAATAAAACAAAATTATACCCACCCCATTTTGGACATCTTTTTTACAAATTTTTATTTAGGTTACAATCTCTTTATATTTGATGAAAATACATGATTCAATTTTTAAAAAAAAACTTTGAACATCTTTTGCATTTCTAAATTGAATGTATTTGAAATCAAAGTTTGTGTTGAAAAACTTGTTTTTCCTTTACTTGTTTTACTAATCCTGTACTTGCCCCTGCAATATGATTAAATCATTCATCCCCCTTATACCCAGTGGCGCGTGGCGAATATAGAATTTTTTGGTGGGGATTTACTTCAGAAATTTTTTATATTCTCTTCCAAAAAGCTGATAACCGGTAAGGGGTAGTCGTAAGTATTTTTCAAAAATTTTTTTCAAAGACTTCTAATTTCTCCTCCCAAAAAATGTAAAAGGTAATGTGTGTGTGAGAGCATTCGTTTATCACAGGAGCAATTTTAACAACATTTGGCATGCAGGTAACTTCATTGATGAGAAAATTTTGAAAAATTAAAAAAAAATCTGTTATTTCTTTGACGTTTCGTTGGCAAAAACGAAAAAAAACTAAGCACAAAAAACCCGGACAACACCGGGTAACCCTGTCAGTAAGCTATATAATGGCGGGAAAATTTTGCCCCCCCCTGGAAAATGCTGAATTTACGTCCCTGGTTTTGTGCCGGTTGAAAGTAAATGAGTTCAGTTTATCACCGGACGGATGGGCCAAGCCGTTATTTTAGTGTCTTCATAGGCCCTGCCCAAACCTTAAATCAAGGTGGGATGGGCCGAGATTTTTAACCAAGTATATAGACATTTTAGTGATTTTAGGGTGTTCAGACGGGCCGGGCTAAATCTGAAGTCAAAGTGGGACGGGCCGAAGTTTTTCATCAAGTATATAGAACTTCTAGGCCTGTAAAAACGGGCCGGGCCCTAATTAGACGGGCCGTGCCGGGCCAGGAATTTCGGTTTTTGAAACGGGCTGGGCCAAGTTGTCGACGGGCCGAGCCGAGACCTAAAAAATTGATCCGTGCAGTACTCTATTATTATTATTATTAAATGTAAATTTATAATTCGCTTTTTTTAAAAAAGTCACAAAAGCGCGTCACGTCAAATCATAAATTTAGGAATAAAGTTCGGTCTTAAGCAGCTTCCTGAAACCGCCGAGGTCCAAAGCTGGATTCCTCAGGTCAGCAGATAGGCTTTTCCAAACAACTGGACCAGCAGTGGAGAATACGCGCCTGCCGAGAGTCTTTGTCTTTGACGATGGAACGAACAAGTCGCCAGCCGCCGCCGATCGAAGGTGGGACCGACCAGCAAGCGTTGAGATCGGTACACACAATTGCTGCAGGTAGACCGGAGCCGTGTGGTGGAGGCACTTGTATACCATCAGACCCAACTTGAACTGAATTCTCTGCGGGAAAGGAAGCCAGTGAAGTTGCGTCCGCATGAGATCTGATACGGGAGACCAGCTGGGCAGCTAAAGAACAAGACGAGCGGCTGCTCGGAGAATGGATTGGAGCCTGTTGATTTGAAACTGTCTAAGTCCGGCCATGACACCATTACAGTAATCAAGCCGGCTGTGCACGAGTGCTCTGATGAGTGAATGGGCGGAGTCCGTGGTGAGGCTACGGCGGACGACGCGCAGTTGACGGAGATGATAGAAGCATGAACGAGTAAGATGAGAGATGTGTGCTTCCATAGACAAGCTACTGTCGACCATCACGCCAAGATTACGAACATAAGTGGAGGGCCTGACTGAGACATCAGCGATGACCAGATCCCCCTTCGGACAGAAGCTGAGTCGACCAGGCGAGCCCAACCAGATCACTTCGGTCTTAGAAGGATTGAGTTGCAAGCGATTGCTCGCCATCCAAGTGCCAATACATGCAGACATCCTAGGGACCAGATCGGAACACGACGCTGGGCGGGGAGTGATCGTAAATCTGCAGGTCATCAGCATAAGAATGGACAGAAAACCGATGTTTCGTGGCAATATGTAGGACGTCCGCGGAATAGAGAAGAAACAACAACGGGCCCAGAACGGATCCCTGCGGAACGCCAAACAGGACAGAGGTAGGCGTGGACAAAACACCTCCGGAGCGGATGCAGTGGGACCGATCAGTCAAATAGGAACGAAACCATTCGAGGACGACGTCTCCGAAACCATACGAGAAATGGAGCCTGTTGACCAAAATTTGATGGTCAACAGTGTCGGAAGCAGCGGAGAGGTCCAGAAGTCCCAATAGCGTGATCCGACCCGAATCAGCCGCAGCGTAAATATCAGACAGTACCTTCAGGACAGCAGTTTCAGTGGAGTGCTGATTTCTGTACGCCGACTGAAACATCGGGAGAAGGTTGTTTTCACCGAGGTAGATGTTTATCTGGGCGGCTACGCATCGTTCCAGTAGTTTTGACAGATAGGACAGATTCGAGATTGGGCGGTAGTTACCGGTGTTGAGCGGATCTAGATTCGGCTTCTTCAGGATCGGTGTGATGACAGCATTTTTCTGGGCAAGAGGAAACTGTCCCCGCTCTAGCGATGAATTTACCAGGAATGTCACAAACGGTGCCAGTTCACTAGAGTATTGCTTGATCATCCGTGTCGGTATTGGGTCCAGGGAACAATTTTTGTTTGGTGAAGATTTGATGAGCCGGGTAATGTCGTCGACACTCACAGGTTTAAACCTCAGCAGGTCGCAGGAACAACAGCCGGGGTCGAATCGTGGACTGGAAGCATGTGACGTAGACTGGCGGATATCTCTTATCTTATCACTGAACGCTCTCGAGAAATCATTGGCTGTAAGATCTTTTGGCGAAATCGGGTTGCTCCGAACCCGACCGAGCACCCCAGATAATGTCCGCCATAATCTGCCAGGACTCCCTCGGCTGTCGTCAATCTTCATCTTCCAGTAGAGATTTTGTTTCTGTCTGTAAAGGTCATGAGACGTTCGCACGTGGTTGATCCATGAAGTGCGATCGATGGGATCTTGTGTTCGTCTATAACGTCTTTCTAACTTCCTCGATCTTCGTTTTAAGGCAGCGCATTCAGAGTCGAACCATGGGGTGAGGGGCCGGTCGCGCAGCCTGGCAACACGAGGCGGGGCATGTTTGTGAAGAAGTGATGACAAGGTTGTGTCGAAGGTCTCAAGAACCTGACTGATTGACATCGTCTCATAGACCGCCGGATTACACAGAGAACTTCCCTGTAAATCAGAACGGAATTGCTCTGGGTCGAAACTTCTCCAAGCTCGGGTGTTGACGTCGATAAGCAGCGGGGGAGGATAACGGACCGAGATCCGGAAACGCACAAGCGAGTGATCTGACACCTGTGGTAGATCAACGATGATAGATGGAGGGGGAAGATCTGATTGGATAATGACCAAGTCCAGAGTGTTACCATGCGTATGCGTAGGGCTGACGACAGACTGAATAAATCCAAATGAACGTATGAGGCTGAGAAAACGGATGGAGTGGGGGTCATTAGAGATGTTGACCCTGACGTTAAGATCGCCGGTAATAATGATTTGGAGGTTGTAAGTTGCCAGGGTTTCCAATATGCTTTCAAGCTCCGTGAAGAACAAATCACTCACGGGATTGCCTCCAGGGCGGTATATCACCACAAAGATAAAATTCGTTTTCAAAGACGAAAACATTATAGACGTGATCTCGAATGTAGCTGGCTTGGAACCCAGAGGGTGTGGCTTGGCAGACAGCGTGTCCTTGTAAATAACCGCAATTCCACCATATGTGTGACCCGTTTCATCAGACCTTCTGGCGGATTCGATGCAACGGTAGCCGGGCAAAGTGATCTTTTTCAGTGCAACATCTTCATAACTCTCGTGCCAGGTTTCAGTTAAGCCGAGGATTGATAACTTGTTTTCATTTATGATATTCGCAACGATAGCAGTTTTGTTTTTAATAGACCTAACATTGAGACATGCAGCGGGGATAGATTGTTCGGCTAGACCAGAGTAAGATTCGCGTTCAGTGGTTGGTCCCAGATGACGATAGCAGCGGTCGATTCCAGAAGAACTACAATTTTTCTTGATCAAGCACTTTGATTTTTTGCCCCACTGGGGGCTCTTCTGGTCACTATTCTGCCGTCCGAGATTCTGAGGTTTGTTTCCCCGCTCCGCAGCCGTGACTTTATTTCTTCGACCAGGAGCTTTCTTGTTTCTCTCTATTTTGGCGTCAGGTCTTGGTGGATGAACACCATCGACCATCCTCCTTCCTTGATCGTCCTCAAGTTTTTTGCACGCGCCAACAGCTGATGTTTGTGCTCCTCTGTGTCCAGCACCAAGGGTCTTGGTTTGACAGGCCCGTCGACATTATCAGCCTTTTTTCCAAGTCGGATAACATTAGCTATTCCGACGTCGCTGCATGAAATCTCTTTTAGGATGTTTTCTATTAATTCTTTATCGTCCCCTCGGCGATGTCCAGGGTCCGCAGCATCTGACTACTTCAGACCATGGACAATTACGCTGGTTCTTCTTCTGCACCTCTCAACCTCCTCGTCCTTGTCGACCCGCCTTTGATGATCCAGTGCCTTCCCCAGACAAAGCAGTAGATCAGCCGCATGGTCATACTATGTATGCACGGTTCAAATTCTCTAATTTCATGCGAGCGAAGCCGCTACGGTCACTGCTAGTACATACATAAACACAGACACACATACGTGCACATACACATACTGACATACACACATACATAAGCACATACATATATTTATAGTTCCCGCTCGCTCACCCGCTCCGCTCCACTCATTTTGTGACGGATTTCAAAATTTTTTTCTCTATATTTGATTCCCCTTGACTCTCAAGGTTGTGTGAAAATTTCATTACGATCGGATGAATGGTGTAGCAATGCATAAAGGACATGAATATATACATATATACATATATACAAACATTCATTTATACCAATGCTTTTATTAACTCGTCATCTCTGTTTCTCTGTCTGTCTGTTTGTTTCTCTGTCTGTCTGTTTGTTTCTCTGTCTGTCTGTTTGTTTCTCTGTCTGTCTGTTTGTTTCTCTGTCTGTCTGTTTGTTTCTCTGTCTGTCTGTTTGTTTCTCTGTCTGTCTGTTTGTTTCTCTGTCTGTCTGTTTGTTTCAAATCTTGCAATCAATTTTTGAGTCACTTCCTGATGATAGATTTTTTTCAAATTTTGCATACATGCTCAAAATAGAAGACAATGCAATATTCAATTATTAGTTTTACAATAAGTCAATTAATTTAGTTAATTTTAATTAATTTCGATATTTCGATATAATTAAGATATTTCGACTTTAATATAAAATAAAAGAGTAATATAAGAAAAAATTGATTGCAAAATTTGTGTTTTAATTACATATAAGAGCATTGGTTTTAAAAATTCGTTTTTAATTTACTTGTCTATATATATATATAAATGAATGTTTGTATGTATGTATGTATGTATGTATATAGGTATTGTATTCATGCATTGCTACACCATTCATCCGATCGTAATGAAATTTTCACACAACCTTGGGAGTCAAAGGGAATCAAATATAGAGAAAATTTTTTTGAAATCCGTCACAAAATGAGCGGAACGGAGCGGGTGAGCGAGCGGGAACTATATATATATATGTATGTGCGTATGTATGTGTGTATGTATGTATGTATGTGTATGTGCATGTATGTGTGTCTGTGTGTGTGTGTTTATGTATGTACTAGCGGAGATACCCGGCGTTGCCCGGGTTTTTTAGAGGTTTTTCTAATGTTTGTCTCTTTCTCTCCCGTTTCCTTTCCCACCTGCTTTCCCACTCCTGTTCGCTTTCCCGTTTTCGGTCGTTTTCCCGCTGCCGGTCGCTTTACCGCTGCCGGTCGCTTTCCCGCCTTCGGTCGTTTTCCCGTTCCCGGTCGCTGTCCCGTTCCCGCTCACGTTTGCTCTCCCATTCCCGCTCACGTTTGCTTTTCCGTTCCCGCTCGCTGTCCGTTCCGGGTCGCTTTCCCGTTTCTATAATAGACAAACTAACCCACAAACATTCATATATATATATATATATATATAGTCTTAGCAAATCTATTTTACGTTTTATAGGCTAACAGAAGTTATGAAAGAATGGAAAAGAGAAAATGAGCGTGAACGGGAACGGGAACGGGAGAGCAACCGTGACCGGGAATGGGAGAGCAAGCATGACCGGGAATGGGAGAGCAAGCATGACCGGGAACGGAGAGCAAGCGTGAGCGGGAACGGGAAAGCGACCGGGAACGGGAAAGCGACCGGGAACGCGGAAAGCGACCGGGAACGCGGAAAGCGACCGGGAACGCGGAAAGCGACTGGAATCGGGAGAGCAAGCTTGGAAGGAAACGCGAGCAAGAGAGAAAATCGATAATAAAACTTCTGAGCGGGAAAGCGATCGGGAGCTGGAAAACGACCGAGAGCGGAAAAGCGACCGGGAACGCGACGAAAACGGGAAAGTGGAGAAGGAAACGGGAGCGAGAGAGACAAACATTAGAAAAACCTCTAAAAACCCCGGGCAACGCCGGGTAACCCCGCTAGTTATATATATAGATTAAAAAATGTTTTTACCAATGCTTTTATTAACTCGTCGTCTCTGTTTCTCTGTCTGTTTCAAATCTTGCAATCAATTTTTGAGTCACTTCCTGATGATAGATTTTTTTCAAATTTTGCATACATGCTCAAAATAGAAGACAATGCAATATTCAATTATTAGTTTTACAATAAGTCAATTAATTTAGTTAATTTTAATTAAAATCGATATTTCGATATAATTAAGATATTTCGACTTTAATATAAAATAAAAGAGTAATATAAGAAAAAATTGATAGCAAAATTTGTGTTTTAATCTATATATATAAAAGAACATGTCCTGACTGACTGACAGATGACTGACTGATAATCAACGCCGAGCTCAAACGCCTCATCCTAGGAACGTGAAATTTGGAACTTATATTACTTTTATAGCGTAAACATCCGCTAAGAAAGGATTTTTGAAAATTTTGCTCCTGAGGGGAAAAAACTGGAAAACAAACTTTTTTCTAAAACAATGTATATCTCGAAAACCAAAAATGAGGAGATTTTGAAATTTGGTATATAGATGTTTTTTGAAAAATAAAAAGATACGTGTTTCACCATTTTTTGAAAATTCGGTTTCCCGGACCTCAAATGTGGGTTGGAAAATTGGGTTATTTGGTTTTTAAAGTAGCTTCTACTCAAAAACTGTTAATGCTACAGGAGTAAAAATTAATATTTAGTTTTTACTCCAAAAATAATGAAATACGTGTTTTAGCATTTTTTGAAAATTTGATTTCTAGGACTTCAAATGTGGGGTGGAAAATAGGGTTATTTGTTTTTTAAAGTAACTGCTACTCAAAAACTGTAAATACCACAGATTTAAAAATTAGTATTTAGTTTCTATTCTAAAAATAAAGATATACGTGTTTCACCATTTTTTTATAAATTTGGTTTCCAGGACCTTAAATTTGAGCTGGACAATAGGATTACTTGGTTTTTAAAGTAACTAATACTCAAAAACTGTAAATGCTACAAAAGTAAAAATTAGTATTTAGTTTCTACTCTAAAAATAAGGATATATGAAATTTTGGTTTTCATGATCTCAAATGTGGGGTGGAAAAAGGTTTCTTTGGTTTTTAAAGTAACTGCTACTCAAAAACTGTGAATGCTACAGATGTCAAAATTAGTATTTAGTATTTACTCAAAAAATAATGATATAAGTGTTTCAACATTTTTTAAAAATTTGGTTTCCAGGACCTCAAATGTGGGGTGGAAATAAGGGTTATTTGATTTCAAAATAACTGCTACTCAAAAACTGTAAGTGCTACAAATGTAAAAATTAGTATTTTGAAGTTTTGTGCCGGTTAAAAGTAGCTAAGTCCAGTTCATCACCGGTTGGGCCAAGCCGTTGTTTTAGAGTCTTCACACGGGCCAGGCCAAACCTTAAATCAAAGTGGGACGGGCCGAGGTTTTTCACCAAGTATATAGATATTTTAGTGATTTTAGGGTCTTCAGTTGGGCCGGGCCAAACCTGAAGTCAAGGTGGGACGGGCCGAAGTTTTTCATCAAGTATATAGAACTTCTAGGCCTGTAAGAATGGGCCGGGGCTAATTCAAACGGGCTGTTCCGGGCCAGGAGTTTAGGTTTTTAAAACGGGCTGGGCTAAGTTGTCGACGGGCCGAGCCGAGACCTAAAAAATTGATCCGTGCAGTACTCTATTATGTATGCACGGTTCAAACTCTCTAATTTCATGCGAGCGAAGCCGCTACGGGCCCTGCTAGTCTATATATATAAAAGAACATGTCCTGACTGACTGACTGACTGACTGACAGATGACTGACTGATAATCAACGCCGAGCTCAAACGCCTCATCCTAGTAACGTGAAATTTGGAACTTATATTACTTTTATAGCGTAAACATCCGCTAAGAAAGGATTTTTGAAAATTTTGCTCCTGAGGGGAAAAAACTGGAAAACAAACTTTTTTCTAAAACAATGTATATCTCGAAAACCAAAAATGAGGAGATTTTGAAATTTGGTATATAGATTCTTTTTAAAAAATAAAAAGATACGTGTTTCACCAATTTTTGAAAATTCGGTTTCCCGGACCTCAAATGTGGGTTGGAAAATTGGGTTATTTGGTTTTTAAAGTAGCTTCTACTCAAAAACTGTTAATGCTACAGGTGTAAAAATTAGTATTTAGTTTTTAATCCAAAAATAATGAAATACGTGTTTTAGCATTTTTTGAAAATTTGGTTTCCAGGACTTCTAATGTGGGGTGGAAAATAGGGCTAATTGTCTTTTATAGTAACTGCTACTCAAAAACAGTAAATACCACAGATGTAAAAATTATTATTTAGTTTCTTTTCTAAAAATAAAGATATACGTGTTTCACCATTTTTTACAAATTTGGTTTCCCGGACCTCAAATGTGGGTTGGAAAATTGGGTTATTTGGTTTTTAAAGTAGCTTCTACTCAAAAACTGTTAATGTTACAAAAGTAAAAATTAGAATTTAGTTTCTACTCTAAAAATAATAATATACGGGTTTCACAATTTTTTGAAAATTTGGTTTCCAGGACTTCAAATGTGGGGTGGAAAATAGGGTTATTTGGTTTTTAAAGTAACTGCTACTCAACAACTGTAATTGCCACAGATGTAAAATTTAATACTTAGTATCTACTCAAAAAAAAAAGATATACGTGTTTCATCATTTTTGGGTTATTTGGTTTTTAAAGTAGCTGCTACTCAAAAACTGTTAATGCTACAGAAGTAAAAATTAGTATTTAGTTTCTACTCCAAAAATAATGAAATACGTGTTTTAGCATTTTTTGAAAATTTGGTTTCCAGGACCTCAAAAGTGGGGTGGAAATAAGGGTTATTTGATTTCAAAATAACTGCTACTCACAAACTGTAAGTGCTACAAATGTAAAAATTAGTATTTTGAAGTTTTGTGCCGGTTAAAAGTAGCTAAGTCCAGTTTATCATCGGCCGGGCCAAGCCGTTATTTTAGAGTCTTCACACGGGCCAGGCCAAACCTTAAATCAAAGTGGGACGGGCCGAGGCTTTTCACCAAGTATATAGATATTTTAGTGATTTTAGGGTCTTCAGTTTGGCCGGGCCAAACCTGAGGTCAAGGTGGGACGGGCCGAAGTTTTTCATCAAGTATATAGAACTTCTAGGCCTGTAAAAATGGGCCGGGCCTAATTCAGACGGGCTGTGCCGGGCCAGGAGTTTGGGTTTTTAAAACGGGCTGGGCTAAGTTGTCGACGGGCCGAGCCGAGACCTAAAAATTGATCTCTACTATGGATGCACGGTTCAAACTCTCTAATTTCATGTGAGCGAAGCCGCTACGGGCACTGCTAGTTACATATAAAAGCATTGGTTTTAAAAATTCGTTTTTAATTTACTTGTTCACTGTTAGGTTTAATTTCACAAAATTTTAAAGATTTGACAAAGGATTCTTTTATATTGACTTATAAAGCTTTGGTTAGATCCAGATTGGAGTATGCAGTCAGTGTGTGGTCACCATGGAAGAAAAAAGACATAGAAGCCATTAAAAGAGTCCAGAAGAGAGCAACAAAAATGGTCAAGGCATGCAAGGGTTTGAAATATGAAGACAGGTTGAGAATTTTGAAGCTTCCTTGTTTAAAGTACAGAAGACTGAGGGGGGACCTGATCATGCTCTACAACTTTATTCAAGACAAAGAAGGACGTTTGTGTTTTTCTAATATAAAGATATCAGAAGAAAGAAGAACAAGAGGTCACAAATTCAAACTGGAAACACAAAGATTCAACGGCAACTGCAGAAAATATTTTTTCCTGACCAGATCTACTGCAATTTGGAACAACCTCCCTTCGAAGATCATAGAAGCCGAACAGGGTAATGAATTTAAAAGACTAATCGACTGTCATTTCGAATTAAGCGATATTATGTATAACTATAAAAAGAATTTTTTATAATATATACATACATTTATTTATAGAACATATATATGAACAATATTTTATATAATTCTAGATATGGGCATAGAGACTTATAGTTTGCGCCCATCATTTCCTTTATGTTATGTTATGTTATTAATGAGAAAATTTGGAAAACTTAAAAAATCTGTTATTTATTTGACATTTTATTCGCAAAAAAGTGAAAAAAAACTAAGCAAAGAAAACTCGGGCAACACCGGGTAACCTTAATTGTCAGTAAGCTATATAATGGCGAGAAAATGTTGCCCCCTCCCCCTGAAAAATTCTGAATTTACGTCCCTGATCGGCGATCGGCATGTTAGTTTCGGCCCTGCAGGGGCGTCATATGGGGAGCAGGTTACCTTCACCCATAGATTTTTAGATTTTTAATGAGTATGAATTTTTTTTAAATTTTTTATAAGAAAAAGTAAGGTTTTGAAAAGTGCCTATGACTAATTAACATGGTTTAGAGTGGTTCAGAAAACTAACTGAAGCTTGTTTGAGAACTATTACAAGAATTCTAGACAGTTGTTCATGGAGCGAGCTTCACCACACCCCTACAGACGCTTGACATTTGTGACGCCTGTTAAATTCGAACCGGCTGACGTTAGGCCAACAGTTGAACGCCTTACCGCATTAACACCAGTGTATAGGTTTTGGAAAAAATTAGAATGTGTGGGCTTTTAAAACATGTTGCCCAAATGCTTTTGCTGAGGACGATCCAGTTTTCAGCCTCTTCATTTGTTTTTGACGAGATTTCGAGGTCAATCGATTTATATTTGTTTTAAAATTTACAATGCAGTTACAATTGGTTGCTTAAAATGCTTGGTTATCAGGTCTTATTAATGAAATAATATTTACGAAAAGGTTCTCTATGGTTCTCTACGTATATGGTTCTCTACTTTCAAAACTGACGATAGTCTATGTAAGCAAAATCTATATTTATAGTCGATAATATATTAAATTTTTTGTTGCTGTTTATCTCTAATCAAATGGCTTTTGATGTGGAATATCTGCAGACAAAGTGGAGAAAAGCAAAATTTATTAGACGGGGAATGCCATTTTTTGTAATATATCTGACTTTGTTTCGTTAAAATATCTCAGAATCCATTGGCAGTACGCGCACTGGTAAAATATCGCGATTGGCTATTGACAATGAGCGGTTAAAAGCTCTGTTAATATCCATTAGTTATTGGTATTGAGCACACTGTATTATAACACAACATGCTGGTAATCTTTCACTTTATATATATACTAGCAGTGCCCGTAGCGGCTTCGCTCGCATGAAATTAGAGAATTTGAACCGTTCATCCATAGGTGTCGGCTCGGCCCGTCGACAACTTGGCCCAGCCCGTTTCAAAACCAAAATTCCTGGCCCGGCACGGTCCGTCTAATTTGGGCGCGGCCCGTTTTTACAGGCCTAGAAATTCTACATACTTGATGAAAAACTTCGGCCCGTCCCACCTTGACTTCAGGTTTGGCCCGGCCTGTCTGGAGACCCTAAAATCACTAAAATGTTTATATGCTTAGTGAAAAAATCTCGGCCCGTACCACCTTGATTTAAGATTTAGCCTGGCCGTAAGAAGACCCTAAAATAACGGCTTGGCCCGACCGGTGATAAACTGGACTCAGCTACTATTAACTGGCACAAAACCTCAAAATACTAAGTTTTACATCTGTAATGCTTGCAGTTGTTGAGTAGCAGTTATTTTAAAATCAAATAACCCTTATTTTCACCCCACATTTGAAGTCATGGAAACCAAAGTTTTAAAAAATGGTGAAACACTTATATCGTTATTTTTTGAGGCGCTGGTGGCAGAGCGGTAGAGCGTTCGCCTGTCGATCGTTAGGTCGGCAGTTCAAACCTCGCCGGCGTCACCAGCGTAACTCCCTTAAGCAAGGAGTTCACTCGCATTTGCTAAAGGGGTAGGCGCATATAAATGGCTGCCTTTGCAAGTACCCTCCCTCTCTCGCCTTGAACAAGACTTGTCTTGATAAGGCGTATGCTAAATCTCAATAAAAAAAATACTAAATACTAATTTTTACATCTATAGCATTCACAGTTTTTGAGTAGCAGTTACTTTAAAAACCAAGTAATCCTAATTTCCACCCCACTTTTAAAGTCCTGGAAACCAAATTTGTAAAAAATTGTGAAACACGTATATCTTTATTTTTAGAATAGAAACCAAATACTAATTTTTATATCTGTGGTATTTACAGTTTTTGAGTAGCAGTTACTTTAAAAAACAAATAACCTTATTTTCCACCCCACATTTGAAGTCCTGGAAACCAAATTTTCAAAAAATGCTTAAACACGTATTTCATTATTATTGGAGTAAAAACTAAATACTATTTTTTACTCCTGTAGGATTCACTGTTTTTGAATAGCAGCTACTTTAAAAACCAAATAACCCAATTTTCCATCCCACATTTGAGGTCCGGGAAACCGAATTTTAAAAAAATGGTGAAACACGTATCTTTTTATTTTTTTATTCTTTATCAATTTTGGTTTTGGAGATATACATTGTTTTAGAAAAAAGTTTGTTTTCCAGTTTCTTCCCCTCAGGAGCAAAATTTTCAAAAATCCTTTCTTAGTGGATGCTTACGCAATAAAATTAATATAAATTCCAAATTTCACGTTACTAGGATGAGGCGTTTGAGCTCGGCGTTGATTATCAGTCAGTCAGTCAGTCAGCGATTAGTATAATATGTTACGTCAACAAAACTTGTAATTTATTAATCTCTAAGACACAGCTTTTATAAAGATTTATTTGTTCACAACTCCGAGTTCGGTGATTAGGCTTATAAATTTTC
Source organism: Erpobdella octoculata (assembly GCA_963978895.1). Lineage (NCBI taxonomy): Eukaryota > Metazoa > Annelida > Clitellata > Hirudinida > Erpobdellidae > Erpobdella > Erpobdella octoculata. Next base: position 16,013,827 of record OZ022244.1, read on the forward strand.
GGGTATCAAGTTTTCACATTTTCGGGTTCGGGTATCAAGTTTTCTCATTTTCGGGTTTGGGTTCGGGTATCAAGTTTTCACATTTTCGGGTTCGGGTATCAGAAAAAGACCGGGTAGTACCGAACTCGGGTTCGGGTTTAGGTACCCGTGATATCCCTAATATATATATATATATATATATATATATATATATATATATATACATATATATATATATATATATATATATATATATAGTTCCCGCTCGCTCACCCGCTCCGCTCATTTTGTGTCGGATTTCAAATTTTTTTCTCTATATTTGATTCCCCTTGACTCTCAAGGTTGCGTGAAAATTTCATTACGATCGGATGAATGGTGTAGCAATGCATGAATAACATATATATCTATATACATACATACATACATACATACATACATACATACATACATACATACATACATACATACATACATACATACATACATACATACATACAAACATTCATTTTTACCAATGCTTTTATTAACTCGTCGTCTCTGTTTCTCTGTCTGTCTGTTTGTTTCTCTGTCTGTTTCAAATCTTGCAATCAATTTTTGAGTCACTTCCTGATGATAGATTTTTTTCAAATTTTGCATACATGCTCAAAATAGAAGACAATGCAATATTCAATTATTAGTTTTACAATAAGTCAATTAATTTAGTTAATTTTAATTAATTTCGATATTTCGATATAATTAAGATATTTCGACTTTAATATAAAATAAAAGAGTAATATAAGAAAAAATTGATTGCAAAATTTGTGTTTTAATTACATATAAGAGCATTGGTTTTAAAAATTCGTTTTTAATTTTCTTGTTATATTATATACTAGCGGGGAGCCTGGCGTTGCCCGGGAGTTTTAGGTTTTTCTATCGTTTTTCTCTCACGCTCCTGTTTCCTTCCCCGCTTGCTCTCACGCTCCCGGTCGCTTTCCCACTTTTCGACCACCTAGAGCTCTAAAACTTTCAGGAAAGCTTTATTCTGGATGACAATACATGAATTTAATGTTTCCGACATGAATTAGGCCTGGCTAAGGTAGAACAAAAGGAAATGCATATATATATGTATATACACTACACACACACACACACACACACATATATATATATATATATATATATATATATATATATATATATATATATATATATATATATATATATACATGTATATATGTATATATATATATAAATATATATATACATATATGTATATGTATATAGATATATATATATATATATACATATATACATGTATATATATATATATATATATATATATATATATATATATATATATATATATATATATACTTATTATATTTATATTTATTATTATTTTTTTGAATACTTCGGCGCTTTATGTTCTTTTAAGAAAACTCGATTGAAAAAAGTGGTACACTTGGCTGAATCACTTTTATTTTTAATTTTTTCCAATAGTCTAAATCGGTTTAGAAATAATTTATTATCAAACACAAACTCCATAATCTTATAGGCTTATAGATCTATTTCGGCAATTTTTGCCATCTTCAGAGCCGTTTAAATTTAAAAAAAAAATAAAATGCAGTGACTAAAAGGTAAAAGACACAACTAATTGAAAGGAATTAAAATACAATTAAAATAAAATTTAAATTCATTAAGTACAAATGTAACAACATAAAAAATATTTAAATTAAATTAATTATAATAATAACAGTAATAACTAAATAATTAAGATCAGTTAGCAAAGCCTTTAATGACGGAATTACAGTCAACTTCAAGGACGTGACTGGAAGAAGAATCACATACATTATCTAAAACCTTTGAAACACAAACGTCTAGTACAAAACATTCATTCAACGAAGAATACCTGAAGAAACATTGGTACTATTGATGACGTCAAGGACCTAATTAAGAACTCTCCAAACAAGTCATGTGGTCTAGACCCGGCGCCAACATGGCTCATCAAAGAATTTTCAGAAACCTTGTCCCCATTCGTTACAGATCTGTTTAATAAATCGTTGGACACTGGTCACTTTCCGGTCCCATTCAGAGTGGCCGAGGTCACGCCAATCTTGAAAAAATCTACGCTGGATGTTTCTCTGCCTGCCAGTTATCGCCCAGTTTCGAATCTTCAGTTCATCTCTAAGGTTTTGGAACGGGCGGTTAACAAACAAATTCAACATCACCTGGATGGACACAACCTTCTGCCGGAGCATCAGTCTGCCTATCGGAGGTGCCGTTCGACGGAAACTGCATTACTCAAGGTTACTTCGGATGTTCTCTTGGCAACCGATCGAGGGATGGTAACACTGCTCGCTATGCTCGATCTCAGCGCTGCATTCGATTGCGTTGATCATGGAATCCTCGTGACCAGATTGGAGCGTACATTTGGCATTGATTCTGTTGCTCTTCGGTGGATCGGTTCGTATCTTTGCGATCGGAGGCAGTGTGTTCGTTATGGAGGTATCCTTTCTGGTTGGTCCTCGATTGTGTGTGGTGTTCCACAAGGTTCAATTCTAGGACCACTATTCTTCATTGCATACACTTCAGATGTTTTTGCCCTGGTTGCTCAACGTGGTTTCAATATTCATGGTTATGCTGATGATCTACAAATCTACGATCATTGCGGCACTGAGAGTATCGGTGTGCTCGCGGACAGATTGGACGGCTGCGTTTCGGAGATAATGGAATGGATGAAATGCAATCGACTAAAGTTAAATGCCTCCAAGACAGAGGTCATTCTACTGGGATCCTCTAGACGTCGGTTGCACTGCACCTTTGACGAGATCAATATAGCTGGAAACATCATTCGTCTCGTCGATAGGGTTCGCAATCTTGGGGTCATCATAGAAACTGACTTTCAGCGAACACGTTGCAAAATTGGTCAACACCAGTTACTACCATCTACGACAGATGAGGTCAGTTCGCAAATCCCTCACGGTCGATTCTTCGCATGCACTTGCCCGCGCTTTGATCTTGTCTAGACTTGATTATTGTAATTGTCTACTCAGTGGAATACCGGATCTGTTAATGAGGCGGCTTGATGGTGTCATGCGTGCCACGGCTAGGCTGATTCTCCGATTGCCTCGATACGGTCATGTCACTAAAGCGATTCACGACCGACTACACTGGCTGAACATGCAGGCGCGTATCGACTTCAAGCTATCTCTCACTGCGTACCGATGCCTCCATGGTTCTGCGCCGTCATACCTCTCCGGTCTGTGCATTCCGGTGACTCAGTTTCCTGGCCGATCTCACCTTCGCTCGGCTTCTTCCGGTCAGCTTCTTCTTCCTTCCTGCGGAACCAGGACGTTTGGACCGAGGGCTTTCGCAGTTTCTTGTCCAACTACCTGGAACAATCTACCGATTGAACTTACCGATCCGGCGTGTGTCGATAGCGTTTATGTTTTTAGGAAACGACTTAAAACTCATTTTTTTCTTCGTATGACGAACGGATATTGACCCTTTTTGTTTCTGATGTGTGATTCTGTTCGTTCGTTTATTTTGGCACTGCCGCCTCGTGCTCTGAGAAATTTTTCTTTTTAGAGAACACGTTAAATAAAAATAATAATATTAACATGCATATTTTTAAAAAAAGTTGTAGATGAGTTAAAACATTTATTATTATTATTATTATTAGTTTTATTACTATTTAGAGAACCAAAAAGTTTAAGAGTTAAATCAAAAGAATACCATTGTTTATTAATTAAAGGCTTACATTTATTAATGGCTAAAGCTTCTTTTAATTTATATATATACATATATATATATATATATATATATATATATATATATATATATATATATATATGTATATATATTTTTTCAAATTTATTCATAAAAAATCACAATTTTCACAAAAAAACAAATAAAACAAATAAAGAGTAACGGAAAAAAACAAATGTTATATATATATATATAAATATACATATATATATATATATATATATATATATATATATATATATATATATATATATATATATATATATATTATATGTATATATATATATTATATGTATATATATATATTAGGAATGGGACGGATCCGAGAATTTGAGTTCTGCGGATCCGAATCCGAATCTTGATGCTGGATCCATACGGATCCAAATCCAAGTAGCAAGCATTTAAAATTAATTAAATGTCTAAACTAAATGCATGTATGTTGCTATCAGCTAAAGCATATTTTTGCTGACAGCATAGCAGTTCTATTTGTAATATTAAACAAGGTTACAAATAGCAGCAGTTTTCCAAATTTATTTAAATCAAAATGGCTTAAACTGATTGAAATAAATTTGAAAAAATTCACATGTCTCTATTTATTTAATATTTATTCTTGCATCTGAATTCTTGGCAAGTTTACTTTCAGGAAAGTTAACATCTCAACATTATCCATCAGAAGCGGATGGCGACTTTTTGTGATGCCTGACGACACTTTGAAAATACTTTCCATGCAAACAGTGCAAGGTGGTGGTGTCAAGAATTTTTTTGCCATCTTTGACAAGACTGGATATTGTTTGTTGCAGATGTTTCAAAATACTAATGGGTCTTTGTCACGATCAATTAATGGATCCTTTAGGTATTCTTCAATAGCTGTTCTCGGAGCATTCAACTTATTTTGTTGTAGAATTGTAGATTGTCAGACTGACTTGCAAGAACATTGTAAGATGACCACAGGCAGTCGTCTTCTAGCAGTAATTTGGCTTTTTTAGCTGGTGTTTCAACCTCAGTTGGCATCGGCACTACAGTAGCAATCCCTTCAGCAGTAAACTGCATATTCATGTATGATATTTTCTGTTGCAGCGATTCGATGCCTGTCAGTGAGGAAGAATTTGTCTCTGAATCGTGGATCCAAGATTGTTGCCAGTGCATAAGATTTATTTTCGCCATATTCATCAAATCTTTTTTGAAGTTTTTCTACTAATACAGCATTCAGTGTGCAAACACCAACTTCAGTCGAATTTTCTCACATTTTGGTTTCAATCAACTTCAAAAGTGGAATTAACAAAAATATTGGTACAGTATCACCACTTACCAGGATTCTGCATCCCGTTATTTTTTTGAAACGATACGATACGACTTCTGAAATTGGTTTAGAATAAGACGATACGATACGAGACGCCTCGACCAATAACGAGACAAATCCGATACGATACGATATCGGGATCTCGACTGAAATGTCAACTGTGGAAATTTTGTCTCTAATAAAACGAGATAACATAGAATGATGAACTATAGGCGACAGACAATATTAATAACTACATTAAAGGAATTCATTGAAAAAAAAAAATTTAAATATTAAAAAATTTCAAAATTTATAAAAATTTACAAAATTTTTTTTTTTAAAACTTGAAATAAGTTTCATTTGTTTAGTTTCGGTACATCTATTTGTCTAAATTTAGACTCTAAATTATGACAAACGTGAGAAAGTACCTGTATGCAAGAATTAAGAAAGTGAAGAAAACCCAGTGGGTTTATTTATAGGTGATGACGAATCCGGTTGGCAAAAAAGAAGCTGAGAAAGTCTCGAATTCCAGCTGCAGATGACATGCACACAACAGGTAACGGGTTAGTGCCTACTGATCCCAGGACAACTGATCCCAGGACAACTGATCCCAGGACAACTGATCCCAGGACAACTGATCCCAGGACAACTGATCCCAGGACAACTGATCCCAGGACAACTGATCCCACGGACAACTGATCCCACGGACAACTGATCCCACGGACAACTGATCCCATAGACAACTGATCCCATAGACATAAGCAACTCATTTTTTGACGACAATGGTGGTGATGATGCTTACGTAGCCAGCTTACTATGGCTGGCTGCATACGACAACGGTGGTGGTGATAATGATACTGGCTACTTCAATTAGTAAACGGAGAAATAATATTTAGTATAAGCGCACGAGGGCACGATACACAGTCGAAATGAAATTGACAAGTTCGTATTACTTTTCATCGTTTCACTCCTTTCCATACATACATACATACATACATACATACATACATACATACATACATACGTACATACATACATACATACAAAAATACATACATACATACATACATACATACATACATACATACATACATTCATACATACATACATACATACATACATACATACATACACATACATTCGTACATACAAACAGAAATCGGAAATTATGTATGTTAATATCAGTTTATTGATTGCAGAAACAGTGAAATATAAAATGATGCAGATATGGGATCAGTTGTCTATGGGATCAGTTGTCCGTGGGATCAGTTGTCCGTGGGATCAGTTGTCCGTGGGATCAGTTGTCCGTGGGATCAGTTGTCCTGGGATCAGTTGTCCTGGGATCAGTTGTCCTGGGATCAGTAGTCCTGGGATCAGTTGTCCTGGGATCAGTTGCGATGATCCCACAGGTAACATACACATACTCACACAACCAAGAATATAATCGAGATTATAAAGATATATCTTAGATGAGCTACTATTACGGTCAATTACGGATATCGAAACACTAAAATAATCATTCCAATTCTATATAACAAATTTGACAAAATAAGTTTATCAAACAGACTAAACCAAAACATAAACATAGAATGATATTAATAATAGTCATTAATAATAATAGTCATCGATGTCAGCGAGTACGATTGCCTTGCCAACCGTTGATGCCGGTTCGCATATTTCTAAATGGAAGTATGCAGAGGTCGACTAGCAGCCTAAGAGGGCCGTGGCTTAACCTCTGCTTTAGATATCTTTGATTACTATTCTCAATGTGGCACTAAAAAAAACTATAGAACAGAGACGAGCTCGTTTTATATATGTTATATATATATATATATATATATATATATATATACATACATATATATATCATAAATCATAAGATTTCCGTCGTAAACATTATGGAATTTTGTTTTACTTATGTTCTTTTATGAGTAAGTGTTGAAAAGTTATTTTCACAAACAGCTGTGAAGCACCAAAGGTCAAAGCAGAAGCATAAAGTGTGTATATAATAGGAAATGCTTCCTTATATGGAAATAGCATATGTGCCACTACAGCAATGTCACTAATAGAAGAAGACAAAGTAACTGCACTTATATCTTGCTTTTTTAAGTGAGAATGAATGAAATTTTTCCTAGATGAGACTATGCGTACAAATCACTCAACTTGTCTTCAGGAACAACTAGTTCACTATATGGACAGAGGACTTTTTTTTATAACCAATGTGGATCAGAGGGGCAGAGTTACATTAATGATTTAGTGAGAATTAAAGCTCGTTCACCAAAAAGTAGATTTAGTTCTCTTAATACATTGTCCATGATTTCAAAGAAGAGTTGTTTGAGTTGCTGAGACGCATCATGAATGTGAGAACTGCAACCTGATAAAAGAACTGTGTCATTGAATCTGAAATTTTAGATTACGCAGTTTATCAGAAATGTGTCAATTTACAGCATTCATTTCGATTACTTTTTGTTAGGTCTGGATATGCGCTTGAGTGGTTGTTCTGGTATATCCTCGGCCCATGAATTTGCTTGCTTCCAAAATGTCTGTGAATATGTTTTCATTCCTCATGCTTTTCAAGTTCTCAGCAGTAATTGCTGCTGTTTGAGTCAGTTTGTATAGTCCATTGCATATGCCAAGAAATTGGCAGGCTAGTAAAACAATTCTCTAGAGTCGTTCACGATTATCCGCTATAGTTTATTTTTTAATATTTTGTACAGTCAAAATTTAAACGCAATGAAAAGAATGACAACGACATTTCTGAGTAACAGGGTGCAAATGGATTAAATGGAAAGAAAATGAAAAGAAAAAATAGGATGCAAGAATATCTGGTTTTATTCAAACATAGGAAAAAGAAAAGAAGAAGATGGAATTAAAGATGGCTTCAAGTCAAAGGTCAACTCGATTTTTAAATCTCGAAGATAATGAGGAAATGTCTTCCCATTTGATCCCAACAGCCAACAAGTAAACAACAGACATGAAAGCAGCCTATGTAAAACATGAAATTAAAGGGCGCAAAGTGATATGTTTTCTCCTTGCAAAGGGTGCATGCACCCTAGCTGGCTATGGGCCTGTCCCTAACTCTCTCTACAGTGACGTGGCGTAGCATAGGTAGGTGGGAAAGGTGGTCTGCCCCTCCTCAGTAATCGCACCCCAGTCATCAACTTTTTTAATGTCACTCACGCTACGCTACTGCCCACCTATACCTTTCAACTTCATTATTGTGAAATATTCAATTCTTTTCTTAATAAAAGGTTTTAAACGCCGAAAAAATTGTCCCATCCAGACATGTATTTTAAGCTTGTATTTCCCAAATTCCCAACCTCCCTTGCGGTTGACCCCATTCTTGGAAACTCTAATGTGAACTGTGAACAATGAACAGCAAAGCTCTATAAATATATAGCCTCTTGTGCCATCACAATCACAGTGAGCGCATTGTCAATAGCACCAACATTTACTGACAGTGCAACTATTTATATCATAAATAGGCTATTAACAGTGCCAAGTCGCTCAGTGTCAACTCAGCATATTAATTTTATCGTGAGTGCGCAAGCTGCCAATAGACCGACCTTAAAATATACTTTAGTTCCCTTGAAGTCTAACTGTTGACTAACGCTACATTAAATATCGTCAAATTTTCATCTCATTTCATTAGTTGTTTTTACTGAAAATTTTAGCTTTAGCTATAGCAGACTGCTAAACAACTTTGGACCTAATTTTTGAATTCAAGTCACTTAAACGGTTTTCAATTTATTAGTTAAACTGTACAACATATACAATTTATTTATTAATTATATGATAAATGTTGTAGGTATTGCTTATAATTGGTTCAGTTGGATTAACTCAGTATTCTCAACTTCGATTGAATTCAAGAAAAAACAAGGTATATCCATGTGGAGATTTTAGATAAGTATTTTTTATTTAGTCATGACCATGTTGGTGTAATAGAGAAATTAACTTATAATTGTTAACATGCCATATGTAGCCTGATTCGCCTAATCTTGTGTCTGGCAACTGACGGAAATATTTATGGTAGGCAGTCACATGAAAAGTTCAAATACAATTTTTATTTTTTAAATTATGAAATTAAATCAAAAAGGAAATACAAAAAAATTTTTTTACGAGTTATATTTGTAACCCTCAAGCATCTAGCTACACCCCAGGAATGTTTAATGTTTGACTATGTTTGGGCTATTCATGTTTCTAGTTTATGATCAAAGCTGTAGCAATTACCACGTATGTAATAATCAAATCACTACGGTTTCAGTACTTGCAGTTTGTCTTGGGCTTACTGCCAAAATCAAGGAAGCTAGCAAGTTGACAGTTATCTGATAATATATATATTATATATATATATATACTAGCGCGGTTACCCAGGGTTTTCAGAGGTTTTTCTATAGGTTTTCTCTCGCTCCTGTGTTCTTCCCCGCTTTCGGTCGCTTTCTCGTTTCCGTTCGCTTTCCTGTTCCCGGTCAGTTTTCCGTCTACCGGTATTGCGCCTGGAAATACCGCTACCGGCAAAAAAACCATACCAGCATTCAAACTGCTATCATCTGACGGTGGTGGAAAAGCGGTAAAGCGTTCGCATGTCGGCTTATAGGTCGGCGGTTCGAACTTCACCGGCTTCACCATCGTAGCTCCCTTAAGCAAGGAGTTTACATGCATTGCTCAGGTTGAGTGTCTCGCGGGGTTAACTAACTCCTTTCACTAACCTAAAATATATATATATATATATATGTTTTTCTATTGCATCATATTGTTGAATGTTTCACTGATAATGTTGAGTGGACTTTGTTTTGTTAAATTCAGTGCTGGAAAGGTTTTGCAATGTTTACTAAGCTTCTGCGTCCCGTTTTTTTTTTGGAACGATACGATACGATTTCTGAAATTCGTCTCGAATTAAACGATACGATACGAGACGCCTCGAACAATAACGATACGATACGATATCGGGATCTCGACTGAAGTGGAAATTTTGTCTCGAATGAAACGAGATAACATAGAATGATGAACTATACGCGACAGACAATATTAATAACTACATTAAAGGAATTCATTGAAAAAAATATATAAATATTAAGAAATTTCAAAAATTTACAAAATTTAATTTTTTTTTACAACTTGAAATAAGTTTCATTTGTTTAGTTTCGGTACATCTATTTGTCTAAATTTAGATTCTAAATAAAACGCTACCGCCGATAGTAAGTATTTATTTACTTTATTTAGTTCGCATTATGCGGTAGTTTATCAATTTAATTAAATGATTTTACTTGCCAATGAAAAGAAAAATTAAAATTATTTTTTCAAGTAATTGAAAAGTAGAAAACCAAAAAAGTAGCACACCAAAAGAACGACATTTTTAGGCAATTCAATAGTGAAAGTGGAAAAACCAATGGAGATAGAAATAGATTGCAGATTACTGAGATTGAGATTACTAGATTACTAAGATTAGATTAAAATGATACTGTTTCCTGCAGTCTTTGCATCTGGCAAGATTTACTTCTACATCCTTGTCATTGACTTTCTGCGTGACTGTCTCTTTCTCAAAGTACTCCCAGATTTGACCCCGGTGACGCGGCATGATGACAAACACGAGAAAGTGCCTCTATGCAAGAATTAAGAAAGTGAAAAAAAAAACCCAGCGTGTTTATTTATAGGTGATGACGAATCCGGTTAGCAATAGCAATAAGAAGCTGAGAAAGTTTCGAATTCCAGCTGCAGACGACGTGCACTGTCGTGCACACTACAGGTGGCACACACAACCAAGAATATAATCGAGATTATAAAGATATATCTTAGATGAGCTACTATTACGGTCAATTACGGATATCGAAACACTAAAATAATCATTCCAATTCTATGTAACAAATTTGAAAAAATAAGTTTATGAAACAGACTAAACCAAAACATAAACATAGAATGATCATTACTATTACTATTACATTACTCATTAATAATAATAGTCATTGATGTCAGCGAGTACGATTGCCTTGTAGTATCAGTAGTATGCAGAGGTCGACTAGCAGCCTAAGAGGGGCGTGGTTTGATATATATATATATATATATTGAAATATATATTGAAATATGCTGCCGGTTCCCAGACTAAAAATACTAAATAATGGGGCTACAGGCTGTCAGGAAAACCGATTTTAAAGTGGAGATGATAATAGTTATAAATTTCTGTCAATAGGTAGATTAATTAATCAATGTTGATGAATCAATTGCAAATATTCACAGTTGTGACAATCGTTAATTAAATATGTATGACTTTCGTTATTTATTGGAAAATATTTTTTAAAAATCTCGGTATTTCTTTCGGGACTTTATTCGAGAACCAAATTTAAGTATCGCTATTTTATATCGATATAGACTTCTTCTGCAGGCTGTATCGTTTCAATGGCGATACGGGATCTCCCGTATAGTTTTGAAATCTCGATTGAATTCGAGATAACGATATCGGGACGCAGATGCTTAATGTTTACCAATAGCTGATGTTAGCGACGATCATGATAGCAGTTTGAATGATAGTTCAAGTTTTGTGTACAATGATCACATAGGGGGAGGTTGCTCAAGATGGCACGACTCACAAGATGGAATGACGCGATTTACTATTAGGCGCTATACAAACTGCTAAATTTTTATTTACTGTTTTCTGTAGTTCACATTTGTGTATGCAATGTTGTGATTTTTATGTCAAAGTTCATAGCGATTGATATTTTATGCTAATAACAACAAATTTGTAATAACTGCTAAAAAAAGTAAGTGTGGCTTTTTTCAAATTTCATCCCCACACACCCACGCCTAATTTATTTAGTATGGCCATTCATTAGGTAATTTCTTAAAGTTTTTGAGTGATCAAGTGATATGGGCATTACAAATGTGGTGTTGCCATGGTTGCCCAAGATGGAATTTTTTAAGTTGCCTTAGATGGAATGCGTTCACGATTTTCACCACAAGAACTGGTAGGGGCCAATTTAAATAGAAACTTATTATAATAATACTAAATTTTTACGTACGGCTCGAGCAAATAAAAGTTCATTCAGGTGTCGGCGCTCAACCGATAGACACGAGTAGGCAAACAAACTTCCCAAAATTATTGTTCTCAAACTCTAGAAGAGACGGACGGATGTCGATAAAGCGACTAATGTAACGTCTTAGGCGAAGGAAATTTAAAATTAAACGAGGCATTGCTACTATACTCTATAGAAACCGTTTTCAGGGATAGCGCTGCTATAGACGAGGGAGAAGTTGGCTGCGCAGCTGGATCCCCGTACTATGGTGCAAAAAAAATTCGTGCATTGGGGTTGTGCTATAGATCGTTAGAAAGGTATTTAAGAAAGAAATATAATGGTGTAAAAATAAATTTAATATTGCAAAAATTAAAAAAGTTAGAAAGACAAATATATTAGCTAAACATAGAAACTAATTTTTTGAAAATAGTCCAACAAATACAAAAGTTATGAAGCAAAATATAGATCAGGGTATGTTGCCCTCATTATAAACAAGATATAAACAAGATCGAACGCACACAAAGATATTTCACAAGAGCTTTTCCCGACCTAAGAAAATTACCGTACAATATCAGACTCAAACGTCTTGGGCTCATGTCTGGAGCATCGCCGCTTGATCAATGACCTCTGTTTTTGTTACAATATCATACATGGTTTTGCCAACTGAAATTGCAGGCTTCCCAGAACTTACCCAGAGTACGCGCACTCGTGGCCACTCACTTCGTCTGCGGCAGGAGAAGTGTTCCAGAGACATCAGGAAACATTTCTTTACAAATAGAGTGATAAATCCATGGAACTCGCTCCCACCTGAAATTATAAACTCTTCAACCTTTTCCCGTTTCAAGTCCTGTCTCATGACCCACAATTTAGCCAGGTTTCTCGTCAATGGCTGACAGTCCTGTCGGAGATGAGGTCAACAACACTGAACTTCTCATATCTACAGAGTTTCTTCTTTTTCCTGGGCATTACAGTGGAAAACATTTGGGGAATTATTCCTGATTAATCTACCCTACATTACATTCTCAATTGCTCCTCGCCTTAGTTTTGTGGCTTAAACTTTGAAGTCGAACCGTCATTTTGCGTCTCCTTACATGGCATTCTCAATTGCTCCTCGCCTTTGTTTTGTAGCTTGAACTCTGAGGTTGAACCGTCACTTTGCGTCTCCTTTCTTGTTTCTTTTTCTTCCACTTTTGTTTTCTTTTTTGTTCGAATGCACAATCACATTTTTGTTTTATTTATATTGCTAGCCAAATGGTGTAAGTGGCCGTTGGCCCTGCTATTTGACGACGTAATAATAATAATAATAAAGAGGCAAATAAAATATATATATATATATATATATATAAAACGGAAAAGTTTTTGACTAATTGTAGTCTCAAACAGCGAGTTTTATTTTGAAAGGTCGAGAATTTGGGTCGAAAAGTTGTTTCTGCCAAATGTAGAGTTGTATTTCTTAGAGCATGTCTCAAAGATAAATTAATTCCACACTTTATTCGCAATATATATATACATATATATATATATATATATATATAATGTGGTATGTTGACTGACTAGGTATTAAAAATGCTTTGTAATCATGAGAAGTTCTAGAGTTTCATTGATCATTTCTATTGTTTTGTAGTTTACAGCTTCAGAGGAAATTCAACTAAAAGATAAGCTCAAGAGTGAAAAAGAACGACCTACCTTGGAAAAGGAGTATGAAGTTAGTCAGTTCTATCTTACTAATTCAGTCTTGAAGTATCACATATTATCAAACTGAGCTAAGATCAGATGTTATCCACTTATTGAGCCTCAAATTTTGCCAGACACGAGTGTTAGACAATTTCATTTTTTTTGGCTAGCAACTTTTTTCTATAGGGAGATTGTTTTGATAGGACTTGAAAGCTGTTTAAAACACAAACCTGCTAATTATTTAAAATTTTCATTGTTAGCAAGATATGGCCACAATATGAATATGAAGATCACAATATAATGTAGCTTGAATCTGTAGCACACATGATTTCAATGGCATGGCTTTTGCTTAAGGATCTTGATGCTGCTTATGCATAAATAACAACATAAGAGTTAGAGAAACATTATTACCTCAATTGCAACTTGAGGTTAATACAATTTTTATTTAAGATCAATTTTAGATAACAGCAAGTTCTGTTCTTCTGTTTCAGAAACTCCGCCAGATTGATTTAGATAATTGGGAAAATGTCAGAGGTCCAAGGCCATGGGAATCTAAGTGATTTTTGTATCTTACTTTTGAACATTTGTAAATAAACTGCCAAAAGATTGAAAAAGCTTGTTCATATGTCTATTGTCTATACAAAGTAATTTTAGGTTGGTTTTAGAAAAATAGGTTTTTTTAAATCTATAACTAACTTTTTGCAATAAAAAACCATTTCTAAACACACATTATCAATATTTGTAAATAGTCAAATTCTGATTGCTAGTAAGAAACATGTAAATTTAATATTTTTTTTTAAAGAAAATCTAACTAGCAATTCAACAAATTTAGTTGAGCCTTAACAATGCTGCAGTTAAATAAACAAACTAGTTTCTAAACATTTGTTTAATTAACATTTTAAACTATAATATTTATACTTAAGAAAACAAATTTAAAAGGTTAAAATTTTCAAAGTTTAAACAAATTATATGAAAAAAAACATCATGTCTGAAAAAATAACATAATAATGAAAGCCTTCAAATTATATGGTACCTCTAGTTCATAACTCAAAAAACATAAAATTATAGTAATGCAGATTTAAATAACTTGAATGGACCAGAAATGTGCAATTGACTGATTAAACGAATGCACTATTAACAACAAGTAAGCATATGATGAAGTCTCATAATAGAATGTTTGAACTCAACAGAAATTTTTATGAATGGTAACAAATCAAGTGATAAAAAAATTGCAGGAAAGAAAAGAAAATTACCATCACTCCAGCTGCATATTTATGCATTTTAACTTAAACAAACATTCAGTTTCTGGATTGTAAATTATATCTCATAGTGATAACATTGTAATGTTACAAACAAACTGCAATAACAAATTCAAGAAACATCTAGATTTAAAAAAAACATGAGGACTTACATTTAATAAAATACAGCTGGGGTACATATATCCATACAAATAAATATCTATTAATGCAACCGTGCGCAATACCACTGAACGGTTTGTAAATGTCTAAGGACTAATGCTAAATATAATATTTAAGAACCAATTATGCAAATACAACTCTACAAAGCACCCTTCTATATTTGTGGAAAAGTTCAATACTTATCGTACACCGGGATATCTAGATGGGTGGGTTTTCAAATGGAAACTTTGATGCAATCATAATAGATATTTTCTCTCGGAAACAGAAAGCCACAAATCCAGCAAACACAACAATTCCTATCAAAGGCCACCACAAGAAGTTGTCGACTTTGAGAGTTGAAGCGGGATTTAACAAATCCAAATCATCTCTGCTTCTCCTGAAAAACAAAACAAAATGTATTGAATTTGATGAAAAATTTAACTGCAAATACAAAAAAGTTAAAAACCATTTGCGACAATTTTTTTTCAAATTTTCACCGGAGTCCTCTTCGAAACCTGACAGACGGTCAAGTGAACAAAACTTTTTTAATTTCTTCAAACGTCGCTTAACAACATGAGACGAACACTCAGCAGCTCCTCCAATTGACCTTGAACTAGGTGTAGGAGAACATGTCGAGACATTTTTCAGAAGCTCATCACCACTGAAACAAGTAAACGGTCTCGAGTTTATTCGTGTTTTTTTGTCATTTTGTTTTGTCTTCACAATATCAATTGTTTTTTTATCATGTTGATCAGAGTTAACAAAATGGTCGGTGTCCTTGTCGAATGGTGTTATTATGACATTATGTCGTTCATTCTTCAAGCTATTTGTTGAAGGACCGTCAAGGTGAGATTGTCCATTTGTTCGAAAAGCATGTTTTGCTCCTTTTTTTCTTGGCTTCTGAGAGCTCCATAAGCTTTCAGCCACCGAGAGTTTGTTTTCTAAGTAGTCTGCCACATCAACCGAAGAATCAGATGTCATTATTTTTGTTGTCGTGTTATCTCTTCTATCATTATTTGTACCAAATGATATAAAAACTTCACTTTGTGTCTTCACATCTTTCTGGGGACTCTCAGTCACATTTTTCGTTGAGGATGTTTTAAATGGAGGAACTTTTTTAGGGAGGCCTTCCATCAACTTGTCCTTGTATGAATCTTTGATTCTTTGGGTAAAAGCATGACTGGAAGCTGAATGAATTCCCTCACCAATGTGACTTGAGACTGAATGTTGTCGTTCAGGCTGGTTGAGAGTTTGCATTAATGCTTCACAGGAGTTGTCGAGAATGACATCGGTTGACGTTTCAATGCTGGATACAATCAAACATTTTAACTTTAAATAAATGATTAATTATTTTGTCTAAAAGGGTTTAAACATTAGTTATATTCAGTAAACATGTCAACTATCAATAAGGGTTGTGTTCATACACTATACAGCATTACTTGTTTAAAAAGAACTACATTTCAATTTGAAATTCTAGATTGATTAGTTATCCAAATTGTTTATGAATCATGAACTAGCAAGTTAGAAAAATATTGTCTTACATAAACTCTTCCATTTCCTCAGTTGGGCAAAGTATGGAGTGACTGAAATTTGGCTTCTCATCTTCACTTTTATCTCGGATGAACAAATCACATACAGGAAATGAATGCAAAGAGCCACTATTCCAAACAGTCTCTAAATAATTTTCCTGAATGTCATCATCTTCATCAAAGGAAGAAAATAAATCTGTAGTCTTTTCAGGCATTCTATGCAGTTTGCTTTCCTTTAATGGCGTACTGTGTCTGTTTTCACTAAATGACAAGTTAAAATGAAACAAATTTTGGTCACTGAGGTCATCTAACGATTGAATCTCTGAAATGTCGGCACTACACATGTCTATATGTTCCTCCTTCCATTTTGATGAATTCATGAGGGATGTTGAAAAAATCAGGTTATTAACCAAACTAACATTATCTACAGCACCATTAAATTCAGCTTGAAAACTACTTTCATGTATCTGAGCTATTACTTTTTTGTCAAAAACAGAAAATCTATTAATCCTAATAGGTGTGGCACTTTGTGAAATAAACATTTCTTCTGATTGGTTAAATGCACCATCATTTTCTATGATGTCATCGATATAGCTGAGATCATCAAGAAACCGATTAATCATTGTGACTGGAATGCCACAAAAGTCTGCTTCTTTGCTGGAAAAAGCTCCTTCATTAAAACTATAATGCTCACAAACAGATGACCTTACTTCATAATTTTTTGTGTTATTATGGAGTACTTCATTACCACTGTTTTCAAATTGTATGCTTTCGGTGCACTTGGAAATTTGAGTCTTCCTTTTTTGCTTTGCGTTACACTTCTTACTGTCTTTTTGTAAACTATCATATTTGAACAAAGATGTAGACTTGTCATTCATACTGTTCCATCAATCTATTCAGTGTGAATAATTATTCAAAATAAGCAGATGAAAATGAAAAATATAGTCATTAGATTTATTCGATCTAATAAAAATAAATCTAATTAAACGGTATCTAGCCGGCCTAAACGTATTTTAAATCAATCTATGCAATACATTTTGAAATTGCTTTACAACTTTACAAACAAACGGTTTTAGTGTTTTACACAGTTAGAGCTAGGTAACAGATTGTAATTCTAGCAATACCAACATAAGAACTAGCATTACTAATTACTAGCAGTATTCAGTATAGTCAGTATACAATGTATACATACTATACTATACCATACACTAGATAATCATTTACTTTGACGGATTTGGCCTACAGTAGACACGTTACGAACCTACAGCAGCCGCGTTGCAAAAGAAAAATTTGTACAGAATTTTGTTGATTAAGAAAGACTAATCAAACCAACCTAAAACAAACCGATCAACATCACAGCGATGTGTAACCAAATTAGTGGCGATGGATAGCTCAGATGAAATAATAAAAACAATATGGGTAGGCGCCTAGTCAAAATGGACCCATAATCTGCTGATATTCCCGTCTTTGACATATGAAGCATTGTCCCTTTCGATAAACGAAGCCATTTTTGACATAAACAATATTTATCATTTATTAGAAAGATTGAAGTAGTGGCTTCAATAAAAAAAAGACCCGTCTGGAAACGTTCAATACCATCGAAAGGGGATATAATGCTCTGAGCCTCACACTGGGCTAGGGGCCTACCACGGTTAGCTAGGCTAGCTGAGTTGGTAGAGTGTTAGTCTTTAATATGAAAGCTTCACGGTTCGAATCCCACTCACGTCAACGGAAAACTTACAGGCCCGTAGACAGGATTTAGTGAGTGGGGGGACTATGAAAAGTAGTAGGTGGGCTACTGACAAACGAGGGCACCGAAGAAGCCTGAGCGCGAGCGTCGAAGGTGCGAAGCCCCTCACGATAAGGGAGATTTGCCAAAGCATTTTGTAGCATTAGGCACAAAATGGCATCCAATTTTGGATATCCAATTATGTGATTTTAGGTTTTTGTAAGAGTTGCAATATTGTTGCTCGTAATAAAAAAAAATTAACAATTTTCACGGGCAATTTTGTCAAATAACAGTATGCTTATTGTTATCCACATTCTGTATTTTTGATGTGTGCATGGCCCACCACTGGGATGACAGCACTGAATCAAATTGTCCAAATTTAATTATTGATTAAGACAACAGTTATAGTCCACAATACAATAACTTGCTTATTTTATTTTTGATAAAAATTTGTACATCTGTATCAAATGCAGTGGCGTAGCGAGGGTATCTGGCGCCCGGGGGCAAGGTATAAAAATGCGCCTCCACCATCCACTCTCCTACTAATTGGGCGACCAAAACCGAGAGGACTGAAGGCACCCGAGTAATATCCGGAGCTCGGTGAGTCCCCTTCCTAAGAAAATTTTGGAAATCACTTGTGTGAAATAGTGCATTTTGAGAGCATATTTTAAGAAAATGGTCACATTTTGTTGGATTTCCCAAAAAATACAAACTATTTGCAAGAAACACGTGATTGTCCATTGCAACCAGGAAGACGGCAGCGCAGTCTTTCGGTGGTCCAAGTTGGCCAGTGACTGGTGTCATCTGTGCGAACATCGGCAACTGGAACAAGCTGTCTGCATCGCACCTTCTTTATGACAACTTGGAGTTGACAATATCGTATCTGTGTAAGCAGTGGTCGAATCTTGTGAAGTCGATCACCACCTGGCTGCAAAGTCGTATTGTCATTGAAGTGGAGGAAACGTTTGATCTCTTCCCATTTGTAAACTGGCATAACTTCCAATTTGTTGTCTATTTTGTATTTGGCATTCCAGTATCTTTTTGTGCTTGGAAGCTCTATCAAAGACATCCACATGGCTATGCCAAGAACAATCCGGTACCGTTAATTCGAGTGGTTTTACAGGACGAGTCTGAACAGCGTAATGATTGGTTTGTTCAACAATATGCTGTTCCAGTGTAACTGGAAAAACCATCCTAAAAAAACTGGATTGGAGTTTTCAATTCTAGGATATGAGGATTTAGACTTTCATTGCCGAAGAAAGGTAATCGCCTATCTGTCATATTCGTTGTAGTTTTCCACAGAAGTCTGCGTTTCACTTTAGTTTTTTTGTACTCGATATCCCGTTACTAGTTGAAGGTAGGTTGGTTTTCTCATCATATGTCGAAATATTATTGAGCTGGAGATACTGGGACTTCTGTTGTTCAATGTCGCTGCATCCTTCGGAGCTCTCATCCATTTCTACATGTGGATTACAGTCGTCTTCACGCTCATTATCTGACGATAAACGACTATCATCACTTTCAAAAGGAATTACTCTTGCAACAACTTTTTTCTTGATGCTTATCCCTTTCCCATAATATAGTTTGCCAGTTTTGGGAGCCATCTGCTAAATCAATATATGACAAATTATAGGTACATAAACGCTTATTTTTAAGTATAATTGCCTTACAAAATACAAAAAGTACGCTTTCGTTTAAAGATACAAGATCTTAAAGAACCACTTACTTTGAGTGAACGTTCAAGAACAACAAGGAATATGACTTGAAAATAGGAGTATTTATAGGCTTCATCAAAGCAATGTTTTTTTCCAAGTTGAGTGTTGTAGCTATTTATAAAAATTACTCAGTAAATTCAGAGATTTGCATTATCTTGTAAACTCTTTTTGTTACGTAGCCGATTTATTGGCTAGAAAAACATTGGCCTAATTAGCCTGCGCGTCTCAGGTGTGCGACTCTCTACAAAGTGCATGACGATGCCCTTTGGCATCACATATTTGAACATCAATTGCATAATCGCCGTTTATTCTAGCACTACGAAATAAATTTGATCACAAAAACACATAAAACATCTGTTTGACAATAATTAAATTTTTATTTAGATATAAACACATGCACTAATGGAAATACTTAAAAAACTCTATTTTTTTTTAATTTTTGCACGAACTTTCCAGACTATTAAAAAATAGAACATCCATTTAAATATATGAAAAGTTGCGAAATTCCAGTGTTTCATTGTATTTGCTACTCAGAAATACAAACAGTGATACTGTTTGGCACAGTACAAATTTCTAAGAAAGCATGGAAGTAATGATGCCAATCGGCATCGCTATGCGGTAGAGGGTTAAGTCAATTTAATAGCAACAAACAGTTAATTATCAGACGCACAAAATAACAATCAATACTAGCACTAAATATGCAGATGAACAAGGAGGTCAGGCCTTGAAGAAATGGATTTTTGTTAAATTGGTTTGCTTGAGAATTCGACTATTCTTTAATTAAAACGAATACATTTTAGAGAAATTATCAAATTATAATGCATGCAAAGTTGCAAGTAAAGATAAAAAATAAATGTCAAATTATGCATTTAATAAATGTAGACCCTCAGAAGACACTTTATATATAGGTTAGTTCTACAGCAAATTAATTTTTCTAGCCTTAACTGAAGCAAACTGTTCAATAAAAATTGTCAAAGTTAATTACATTTAAAGTTTTCTTTTCAATGCTGAGAAGGGCGAGATTGTCCAGACGTTCCTGTCCCATTGATGCTCGCAGATACGAAAGTTTAATCTTCAGTTTGCTGAAGGACCGCTCACAACTGGCAATGGAAACGGCAATTGTTAGAAGAATCTGCAGAGAGATGCGCAAATTTGGGAATACATCTTCACCATATGTTACAATGAAAGAAAGAAGTTGTAACGGACTCTGAGGTAATACATCGTCACGTGCATCCAACAGCATCTTACAGTCAACAATTTCATTGTAACGTTCTCTATCATCAATGTCAGTATCGTAAAAATTTCCGAGATCTTGGCAGTTTTGACGGAGAGCATCGAGCTCTTCACATTTGAAAAAATTTTCCACATCCAATAAGAACCTAAATTTCATGTTCAGATCTCGTAGTCGAGTGAATCGTGTCGTTATTTCGTGCTGCAGTCGATCGAAGACACTGCTCACAACACGAACTATTTCTTGTTCCGCCGTTAAGCCTGCATCTTGTGCTAATTCTCCAGGCATCTGTCGCCTTCGTCTGACTCTTCTTTCAACTGAAACTCCCCACATCTGGCATTTTGCCTTGGATTGTTCAACTGCACTTTTGCATAACGGTTACGAATTTTGATGAAATTTCGTTGAAGAGCTTCAAGGTCAGATGATGATTCATGGAAGTTCATTTTTGGGTCTTGAAGCCTTTTCTGTACACGGTCGATTTTTCGAAGGATTGTGTTCCAGCCATGCAGAAAAACTAAAAAAATAAAATTCAGTATGTTCTGCAGCAAATTTACTGCATCACTTCTTGTTTCTGCTGACCCAGTCTTATCATCAGAAAGCTTCTCCAGCAGTTCCATTAATGCATCAAGGCTATCGTAAATGGCTTTAACAGCTTCAACGCTAGAGCTCCATCGTGTTTCACAGTCACGCTTAACAGTGATCGGTACTGTTTTCTTCAATTCTTCCCATCTCAATTTTAATCGAGAAAAGAATAAATAAATACTTTCAATTGTTCCAAAGAATGTTACGACATGTGGGTCCTGGCTAGCGGAATGAACCCCTGCCAAATTCAGACTGTGATTATCACAAGTCACAAACAAGACCTGGTGATTTCTATCCAAAATCCTTTGTTGAGCCCTGTAAGATGAAGATATATATATATATATATATATATATATATATATATATATATATATATATATATATATATAGCTGTTATTTAGCTTTTTCCTATGGAAGAATTTCAGATTTTATTAATTGAAAAAATAAACGTTGTTTGGTTTTGAGTCATCTTGGCAAAAGAAATTTTATTTATCAAAAGATTTGATAGAACTGTGCTAAATTCTACAAAGTGAGATATTTCAGATTTGAGTCAAGTAAAAGTTATATTCAACAAAGAATATTAAAGTTAAAGATAGTTCGAAAAATATTGTCCTTTAAATAACTTCAGAAACAAGCGTTAAAAATAGCTAGGGAGCATAAATTTGTCAACGTTTACATTGGTGACCCCGACATATTTACAAATTTTTCGTTTGTAAATTTTTCTTCCGAGTTATTTGATCACAAGTGACCGAATTTTTTTTTCTTTTGTGAAAGATGTCTGACGAGAAATTCATTGCGATGGGACAGGCTCTGGGCTATTCCGGAGAGGATTTATGGAATTACGTCAAAGAGTTGAAGGATGAAGAAAGAGTTAGGAAATTGGAAGAACGCGAGGATAAAAAGGCTCAGCAGGAGCGGGAAGAAAAAAAGGCTCAGCAGGAACGAGAACGGGAAGAAAAAATGG
Source organism: Erpobdella octoculata (assembly GCA_963978895.1). NCBI lineage: Eukaryota > Metazoa > Annelida > Clitellata > Hirudinida > Erpobdellidae > Erpobdella > Erpobdella octoculata. The sequence goes on from OZ022244.1 coordinate 16,036,660, forward strand.
CTGAACGGCAGTGATGGGCAGTAGTTAACTACTTTTAACTACTTTAGTAGTTAACTACTAGTTTAACTACATGGGAGTAGTTAAGGCAAAAAGTTTAACTACCTGAAAGTAACCGGTAGTTAAAGAATAGTTTAACTACTTTTTAGAGTAGTTAACTACAATTAGTTTAACTACCTAAAAGTAGTTAAAGCCTGAAACATTTAAATCAGCCTGTATAATATTTTATGCAAAGAATTGGCTTCAAATGACTCAACAACAAACTCACTGCTCATGTATCCTCATCTAACAAGAATTTTTCTCAAGTTTAATACAAGTCTACCAAGCAGTGCTGCTGTTGAGAGACTGTTGAGTTGTGCAGGTCAAATATTAGTGCCAAGACGGTGCAAATTGTTTGACAGTATGTTTGAAAAGCCTGTTTTCCTGCGTCATTTACTCAAAAGATAATTATCTACAGGTAATAAGACGATGTTTGACACCGTCTGAAGTAGATTGATTGACTGGATATTTAACTTATAAAATATGTGTCTTTTCATTAACAAATTAAAAAAATTTGTCATGGCTTTATTTAATACATTAGATGGTGAACATAATTAATGGTGATCATGTGAGGCTTAATACAGCAATACAATGTATTAGTGTACAAGTTTATAGAAAAAAGTAGTTAAAAGTAGTTAAAAGTAGTTAACTACTTTACAGTATTTAACTACTTTACAGTATTTAACTACTTTACAGTATTTAACTACTTTAGTTAAACTACCTCTGACAAAAAGTAGTTAACTACATAGTTTAACTACTTAAAAGTAAATGTAACTACAGAAAAGTTTAACTACTTGAAAGTAGTTTGTTGCCCTTCACTGCTGAACGGGAACAACAACATGAATTGAGAAAGCTAGAATTGGAGTCAAAAACGAAAAAAGAAACGAAGCCGTCAGTAGAAGCTACTAAGATTCCTTATCCAAAGATTTCTGAAGGTGACGACATCGATGCATTTTTTCTGAGATTTGAGTCATTGGCAAGAGCCAATGGTCACCCTCAGAAAGATTGGGGAATGCTTCTGGGTTCTCTGCTAAGTGCAAAGACATTGGAAATGTTTGGTCAACTCAGCGATAGTCAGTTGCAGGACTACAGAACGGCAAAGGAGGCACTCCTTCGTCGTTTTGGGAAGTCGGCGGAAAACTATCGGATTATGTTTCGAGAGTCAAAGCCTGAAGCAGAGGAGACCTGGGAACACTATCTAAAACGGCTGGATAGCTACCTCAGGCGCTGGATGGACCTCGCCGGTGCACAAAATTTAATGTTTTTGTTTCTAAAGGAGCAGTTCTTTGGAAAGTGCCCGGCGGGAATGGTCGAGTATTTGATGGAGAGAGACAGTAGCAATGTCAATGAGCTGAGTCTCTGGGTCAACAAATACAACCAGTCCCACCCGGAAAAGAGATTAGCAAAAGTAGAAAATACTTATAGGATTGGTAAAAATCGTGGTCAACCAGACATTGACTCGGAAATGGTTGGACCACGCTGTTACAATTGTCATCAAGCTGGACATTTGGCGAGGGACTGCAGACAAGGCACTCAAGCAATTCCAGTCATGTGCCAAGCGCGTAGAGAGGCCACCATGACATCACCATTCAAGGATTCTGGAGTAGTGAATGCATGCGCGGTCATGGTGATGGAAGGAGAAAAGTTTAAATTTACCAGAGGTTTTGTGAACAAGAAATCAGTAAAAGTTTTGAGGGACACTGGCTGTACGGCCATAATGATAAAGAAATCATTAGTACACCCGCGTCAGATGACCGGAAGAACAAGACCATGTGTTTGGATCGACGGCACTGTCCGGATAGCTCCAACAGCAATAGTGAAACTCAAAACAAACTGGTTCAGAGGAACCAGAGAGGTTGTGTGCATGAAAAACTTACTTTGGGATCTGGTGCTTGGAAATGTTGAAGGAGTAAGAAGTTTGGATGCAATGGCTGCAGGGAAACACTTTGGTCGGAAACCACAGAAACCCACTCTTAACTACGACAACACACACAGAAATGATCGGGCAAATTATAGGAAAACGTCAGCTAACTCGGATCTGCATCAAAGCAAGAAAAGAAACACGTGTGCCACTTCAAAGTTAGGAAATAAAATTGAGGCAAAATATCAAGCTTTGAATCCGCCAAAAGAAAGACCAAGGCTCAATCTTCTGCCTAAAAGCCAGCATGGAGGGGTGGGGAAAGATGAAAAGTAAAATTCGTCAATCTTCGGAGATGCCGGCCCAATTAACACAACACGCAGAGAGCTAGAAATTGAGAGAAAGTTTAAAGAAAATCAGGCTACCAAGGAAAACATCGGTGATGACTTTCTTAGTCGTCAAGGGAGTGACGATGAAATCAGAAACGCTGACGCGTTCCTTTTTTCGAAGAGGGGGGATATGTAATATGAAGATAGTTCATCTTACGTATTTTTGTGATATTTGTTTATTTTATTTTATTATTTGTGTTATTTATAGTGATTGGTTATGTTAAGTAATAGTCATTTATATATATATATATATATATATATATATATATATATATATATATATATATATATGTGTGTGTGTGTGTGTGTATATGTGTATATTTGTGCTCTTGTGACATTTTGTGTGCGTATAATTTTTTTTATCATTGACACACACACACACACACACACATATATATATGCATATATATAGTTGTTATTTAGCTTTTTCCTATGGAAGAATTTCAGATTTTATTAATTGAAAAAATAAACGTTGTTTGGTTTTGAGTCATCTTGGCAAAAGAAATATTGTTCTTTAAATAACTTCAGAAACAAGCGTTACAAATAGCTAGGGAGCATAAATTTGTCAACGTTTACAAGCCCCCGACAAGTGCCCAGACATCACAGCGGCATTGTCATAGCACTGAGATCTGCAATAATTAAGAGGAATATTGTCAGACGCCAATTTATCCACAATGACTCTTTCGATTGTTTCTGCATCCTTTGCATACAGCTGCATATACTCAAGAAATGATTTTTTGATGAATACCGGTTTGCTTACATAATCAATAGCAACAAATCGTATAACCTCTGATAACTGTTCTGGTGTTGAATCAAGTAAAATGCCATAATACTTATTTTGTCGGATATCATCCAGCAATTGATTTCTAACAGTTGATGTAAGGATGCTGATGAATTCATTTTGTATTTGAGGTGAAAGGTAGGATACAGATCCAGGATTATCGAGCATTTTCCAGGTGATTTGCCATAACTGGATCGTGGTGAGCAATGAGTTCTAAAAGAGTCAAAAAATTTCCAAAGTTGGTATCACTGTCAATAGTTATACTTTCTTCGTGACCACGCAAAGCCAAATTTTGAGAAGCTAGGAACTTGATGCAGTTCAGGGCTCGTTTTAACACCTCTCGCCATCGTTCTTTTTATGACTGAATCTGCGCTTCATTTTCAGCTATTACTCCTTTTCCCTGAACAATTCTCCTCTCTGCCTCCTTCCAGGCAGAAAAAGACTGACGGTGACTTGTACTGTTCTCATGAGCTACTACCTTTTCAATCTTCGTCCATTTGCTGAATCCAGTTGCCAATTAAAATGATGATCGGCAATTAAGAGTTGACGAAGTAAACAATAAGCAACAGAAACAATAAGCTGCATCATTTAAAGGTGAATAAACGATCCTTGTACGCTTCAATTCATCCCCATTAGCAATTTTTCGTTAAAACTACATGGGCGTCATTGAACGTACTCCAGCGACAGCCCTTATAGCATCTTTGTTTTGAAACGTGGGCGAACCACGAGTTATCATTTCCGTACGAATAAGCTGTGATATGACCGGCATACGTGATGTTTTGTCGAAATCCAAATAACCGACGTCATGTAGTAGAAGAACCGGAGGAATGGCAATGTTAGGCTCGGCTTCACTGATTTGTTTTTCATTAGATGATTTAAGCACCTCATCTTTAACATCCACATCAATGTCCTTGATATGCTTCTCAAGTCCGTCATTCTCTTGAACACACTGCATGGCACCAGTATCTTCTACATCATGATGATCATTCTTATTCTACCTGTGCCAATCGTCAGTCTCATGGCCAGCACATTGTTGATTATTTTCGACATCTGAATATTCGTGTTCAAGTCTTCTTTCCACTTCAGCTGCTCTATGTTTCAAGAAACTCTCCATTAACGCACTGGATTTATTAGCTTCTTTCACCATAGCTACCTTTCTCTTCCGGTTTTGAGCACCACTTTTTTCCAGACATAACACTTTATTAGAAAATTCAAAATATATAAATTTGCTTATTTATGCATTCGTATTAATAATTTAATTATACGAATTAATTTTATCGTTTTCTATAATTATCTATTATTATTAACATTGTCAAATTGAAATTGTCTGTTGTCTGTTAAATTGTCAACTTAAAATTTTGAAAAATCATTATGAAAATTTGATCAGAACTGTAAGAAATTTCAAGTTCTATTTTAGAACTTACTTTTCCAAATGGATGAATTTATATTTCGCAAGCAGATGGCAAACAATCAAAGATTCGACACAATTATTTTAAATTTGAATAGGGTTTTTTTTACAATTCTTAGTAAAATTAAAATTGCATTTATTGAGAGTCTAACAATAAAATTATCCACACACTGATAAAATAAGATGGATGTCGCATGTAGTGTATGTATAGGCTGTAAAAATAGGTCCAAGATCAGAATCAGAGATGAAATAAGATACTGTGACTTGCTTATTATTAGTCATCGGTTCATAATTGGCAGAAGTTGCACTCCTTTCTTCCATTCGGAAGGCGTGTTAAAAAGTTTTAAATTTTACAGCTGAACAAAAATGTGCAGTCATGGAATTATTTTATACTATTATCCGTCAAGCTAGTTCTATTGCATTTTAAAAATTTATTTGCGTGTGGGTCAAATTCAAAGCGCAGTTACATTAAGTAGCAATTTAAAGAAATTTTTGTAATTTCTTTTGGCGCCCCAAAGGCCTGGCGCCCGGGGGCAGATGCCCCCCTGCCCCTTCGTTACGCTACTGATCAAATACCAAGAAATCAATAAATAAAATCGGATTTAAATATTTGTCTTGACAAAGATCAAACCACATTATAATAAAATGTACTATTTAGTTTAGCTTCTCATTTTAAGTTACTACACATCCATTCATGTGTTACACATACAACTTGTCATTAGTTTCTAAACAATATAAATAGAAGATTAGATTATCAAGTATATCATTATATCTATATATATAAAAGAAAAAGTCCTGACTGACTGACTGATAATCAACGCCGAGCTCAAACGCCTCATCCTAGGAACGTGAAATTTGGAGCTTATATTACTTTTATAGCGTAAGCACCCACTAAGAAAGGATTTTTGAAAATTTTGCACCTGAGAGGATGAAACTGGAAAACAAATGTTTTTCTAAAACAACGTATATCTCGAAAACAAAAAATAAAAGGCTTTTGAAATTTGGTATCTAGATTCTACTTAAAAAATGAAAAAATACGTGTTTTACCATTTTTTAAAATTTGGTTTCCAGGACCTCAAATGGGGGGTGGAAAATAGGGTTATTTTTTTTAAAATAACAGCTACTCAGAAATTGTAAATGCTACAGATGTACAAATTAATAATTAGCATCTACTCAAAAAATAATGATATACAGTTTCACCATTTTTTGAAAATTTGGTTTCTAGCACCTCAAATGTGGGGTGGAAAATAGGGTTATTTGTTTTTTAAAGTAACAGCTACTCAGAAACTGTAAATGCTACAGATGTAAAAATTAATAATTAGTATCTACTCAACAAATTATTATATACATGTTTCACCATTTTTTTTAAATTTGGTTTCCAGGACCTCATATGTGGGGTGAAAAATAAGGTTATTTGTTTTTTTAGAATAACTGCTACTCAAAAACTGTAAGAGCTACAGATGTGAAAATAAGTATTTAGTATCTACTCAAAAAATAACAATATACGTGTTTCACCATGTTTTGGAAAATTGGCTTCCAGGACCTCAAATATGGGGTGGAAAATGAGGTCATTTGTTTTTTTTTCGAATAAATACCATTCAAAAACTGTAAGTGCTACAGATGTAAAAATTAGTATTTAGTATCCACTCAATAAATAAAAATTTACCTGTTTCACCATTTCTTAAAAATTTGGTTTCCAGGACCTGAAATGTGGGATGGAAAATAAGGTTTTTTTTGTTTTTTAAAGTAACTGCTATTAAAAAACTTTAAATGTTACAGATGTAAAAATTAGTAATTAGTATTTCCTCAAAAAATAAAAATAAAGGTGTTTTACCATTTTTGAAAACTACGTTTCCAGGACCTCAAATGTGAGATGGAAAATTAGATTATTTGTTTTTTTAGATCAACTGCTACTTAAAAACTGTAAAGCTACTGATGAAAAAATTAGTATTTAGTATTTACTCAAAAGATATACGTGTTTTACCAATTTTTAAATATTTGGTTTCCAGGACCTCAAATGTGAGGTGAAAAAAGAAAAACTAATAATGTGAATGTTTTAAAACAAATGTTTTCTAAAATAAGGCTTATCTCGAAAACCAAAAATGAGAAAGTTTTGAAATTTGATATCTAGATTCTTCTTAAAAAAGAAAAATACACGTGTATCACCATTTAAAAAAAATTGGTTTCCAGGACTTTAAATGTGGGCTGGAAAATAGAGTTATTTGTTTTTAGAATAACTGCTACTCAAAAACTGTAAGTGATACACATGTAAAAATTAGTATTTAGTATATACTCAAAAAATAAAAATATACCTATTTTATAAATTGGTTTTTAGGACCTCAAATGTGGGGTGGAAAAAAGAATTTGATTAAAAACTTCAAAAACTAAAAGTGTTAACGTTTTGCAATTTGGTATCGAGATTATTTTTACAAAATAACAAAATACATGTTTTATTAATTTTTGAAAATTTTGTTTTTAGGACTTCAAATATGGGGGGAATAGGGTTTATATTTTTTTGTAGAAGAACTGCGACTCTGAAACTAAAAATATTACAGATATACAAATTAGTAACTAGATACTACTTAAAAGATAAAGTTACAAATGTTTTCCAAATTTTTTTATGTTATGGCTTCCAGGACTACAAATCAGTGTTGTTTCAGTTAGGGTTTTTCAGTTAGAGTATCAGTTAAAGTTAGCCAATTTAATATTTTTTAGTTAGTATTACAGTTAAAGTTAATTTTATTCATCTTTTCCAGTTAATATTAGAGTTAATATTTTTTCAGTTACTATTACAGTTAGTATAACAGTTATTAATATAAACCAGTACTGATAAACGTATTACTAAGCAAACGCTGTTTCAGTTTCACTTCTTGTACATCTGAATTTCATTCTTGTTTATTGCTGATAAAATTATAAAAGCAGGCAAAGTAGTCGTTGTCCTATTCTGGTTAACCGTGTTTCCTGTATCATTTTAAATTTGTTTGCACTTGGCCTTTAGCTTTCTGCAATCTGTCTCCAAAACCTCGTTCTTTTGCCACTTCCTTATGTCTATGATTTAGATGATTTACCTTTCAACAGAGCTCCGCAAGTTTCGACCACGTGAGCTTGCGCAACTTTTTCTCCCACACTACAAACCACGTTGCACCGGCTTTTATCAGTAGAGGGTTCGTAACTGAAATAACACCAAACTCCATTTTATTGTTTTCGGCCAGAATTTATTTTTGACATTGTTTATACGTCGTTAAATGGAAATAAAGCGATTAAAAAGAAAATCATAATAGAGATAAAAGACACGAGTGGGTCCGGCTACCAAATATAAACAAAGAAATACAATTTTGGCGCATTTCAGCATTGGATTTTACGAAAACATTTTTTTTTCAGTTTGTATTACAGTTACTACTTTTTTTACTATTAGTATTACAATTAAAGTTAACATTATTTTTCAGTTAAAGTTTCAGTTAGTACTTAACTTAAATCTCTTTTTTCAGTTATTAGACCAAATTCAGTTAAAGTGACGCTTAACTGAAACAACACTGCTACAAATGTAAGGCGGAGAAAACTCAATAACTGAAAATGTAAAAACATTAAAATTCAAGATTAAGATTTTTTTTTTTAAATTATAAAATACGTGTTGCATTATTTTTTACCAATGCTTTTATTAACTCGTCGGCTCTGTTTCTCTGTCTGTTTCTCTGTCTGTTTCTCTGTCTGTTTCAAATCTTGCAATCAATTTTTGAGTCACTTCCTGATGATAGATTTTTTTCAAATTTTGCATACATGCTCAAGATAGAAGACAATGCAATATTCAATTATTAGTTTTACAATAAGTCAATTAATTTAGTTAATTTTCTTGAGGATTTTATCGAGGGGTTTCTTGAGGGTTTTCTTGAGGGTTTTCTTGAGGGTTTTCTTGAGGGTTTTCTTGAGGGTTTTCTTGAGGGTTTTTTTGAGGGTTTTCTTGACCACAAAACGCTAACCGACTGGCAGACTATTTTACCAAGTTAACACGAACCACACTCACTGACCGCGATTCTCAAGCGTGTACGAAATTTTCATGAAAATAGTTGAGATATTTAAATTCGATGCTTTTTGATGATATTTTTATTATTATTACCAATGCTTTTATTAACTCGTCGTCTCTGTTTCTCTGTCTGTTTGTTTGTTTCTCTGTCTGTTTCAAATCTTGCAATCAATTTTTGAGTCACTTCCTGATGATAGATTTTTTCAAATTTTGCATACATGCTCAAAATAGAAGACAATGCAATATTCAATTATTAGTTTTACAATAAGTCAATTAATTTAGATAATTTTAATTAATTTCGATATTTCGATATAATTAAGATATTTCGATTTTAACATAAAATAAAAGAGTAATATAAGAAAAAATTGATTGCAAAATTTGTGTTTTAATTACATATAAGAGCATTGGTTTTAAAAATTCGTTTTTAATTTACTTGTTTGAAAAATTTGTCCTCAAGCTTTAAGGTTTTGTACCGTTAAAATTAGCTGAGTCCAGGCTTCGACTTTTTTGTTCATGAAACGAGGCAGTTAGAGACATTTTCTGTCTATGAAATAAGCCAGACGGGTCTAAAAAATCCGTGTAGGGCACTATGGATAAGAGTGCTGCACGGACCGGACCAGGCCGTGATTTTAGGATTTAGTCAAGGTGGGACCGGCAGAGATTTTTCGCCAAGTATATAGAAATTTTAGGCCTGTAAAAACGGGCCAGGCCCAAATTAGATTGGACGTACCGGGCCTGAAATTTTGGCTTATGAAGCGGGCCGGGCCAAGTTGTCGACGGACCGGACCGAGTCGGGCCTTAAAAAATCGCCCGTGCAGTACGCTACTGCGGATGCGTATTCTCTTTTTCAAGCGAGCGAAGCCGCGACGGGAGTCACGGGAATGTTAAAAAAAATTGTGTGGTTTGACAGTAAGTAAGCTTTAAGTTGTTTCTTCGAATTAATCAGTTAAGCTATATTGGGGTTCATACTATTGCGCTGTCAGACTAGCACTAAAAAATACTAAATTATGAAAATAGTTTGAATTATTGAGAGTCATTCAAAAATCAAAAGCCAAAGTTTGTCAGCTAAGCTGAAAGAGCTTCTTTCTGTTCTAAAACTGTAAGATTGAAATTAATATAGTATTGTAAGACTAAGTTCAAGCACTGATTATGAAACTTCATCATCACTTGGCTGGCTTAGGTGTAAATAAGATGAACAAACCAGCCAAAAATTCTAGTGGGGGGGGCTTAAATTTTTAGTGGAGGGGGGGGGCTGCAGCCCCCCCGCTAGCTACGGGCCTGAAAACTTAGCGGGAAAAATCGTTTCTATCCTTGGGGCATGTAAAGGAACAACGCCTCTGAGATCTAGAAGAGACGCTATACAAATGATCAAACAACAACGGTTGGCAGGGCCATAGCCCGAGGCAAAAATCTACCGAGAACGACAAAACCAATTTAATTTTCGGGATGTATACCAATATGCCCCTAAAAGTTAGACTTTTGTAAAGCGTAATCTGATCTAACCTTTGCTTTTTACACATTTCTCTGTCTGTCTGTCTATCTGTCTGTCTGTCAAATTTGTATCACATTATTGGTAATGAATACGATGTTACTTGATAGGAAATACTTGATATATATATATATATATATATATATATATATATATATATATATATATATATATATATATATATATATATATATATATATATATATATATATATATATATATATATATATATATATATATATATATATATATATATATATATATATATATATATATATATATATATATATATATCCTTTCTAATTGGCTGACTCCGTTCAGGCTAGTTATATATATAAAGTCGCGCTGGAAAGCCAAATGGTCCTAAACGCTGAAAAAGTGACAAGGACTTAAATAAACAACAACAGCCAAATGATCAAGTGTTCCATTGGCAGAGCGGCCACATACCAAGTTGATGTTCTGCAACATTATAAGGATTTCCTCTATCCGCAGATAAATATACTCTGCTAAAACTCTTCATCACGTTGCCCCTTTCATCCGCGACAGCCGAGAGATCTTTCTCAACTTTGCACAGACTTAAACCATATCTACGCACCACAATGGGCCAGATAAGACTGAATGGGCTTGCCCAGATGACCATCAATCGCGACCTCCACATTAATGAAGAAACTGTCATCGACATTTTTTCGCAGAATAAACGTCGGCTGAATTTGATATTGTAATTTACTGTTTCAATTTAAATGTTTTATTGTTTGTTATTATGAATTATTACTGAAACTGTCTTAAGCCTCGACTTTTGTGGGTCGTAAATTTTTCAGAAAACTCCTTACTAATCAGTCCCTCCGGCCCGGGCCCCCTGAAAAAAATTCTGGCTGCGCCAGTGCTAGCAACATCCATTGTATCGAGACACGACTTGGTTTCAAGCAACATTCAGCGGATCGTAATGCAATTTTCACGCAACTAATGGGGAAAGGTTTTGTGAAAAAATTGAAACCGGTCACAAAATGAGCGGAGCTGGAGCGGGAGAGCGAGCGAAAACGGGAATTGGAGAATGAGCGGGACCGGGAACGGAAGAGCAAGCGAGAGCGAGAAATTGACGGGGAACGGGAAAGGGAAAGGGGCCGGAAACGGGAGAGCAAGCGAAAACGGTAAAGTGACCGGGAGCGTGAGAGCAAGCGGGGAAGGAAACGTGAACGAATGAAAAACGATAGAAAAACCTCTAAACCCCCGGTACATCGCAAACGATCTATGTCCAGCGCCTTTACGTCGCCTGGTCAAAACGAAGAGGAGAATCTGAGTCGTTTTCGAATCGGCATATCATGGAGGCGTACAATATTTTATGCAAGGTTTGGAGGAGCCATCTTTCGGAGACACTTAAAACCAGTAGTGCCAATTTGAACTCGACCCTTGTCCGATTCTTAGCCAGTGGAGATTCCTGGGAGTGATGTGATCGTGTTTGCGCCTTCTCGCGACGAACCTGGCAGCTGCATTGATAATGGATTGTAGCTGACGAGTAAGATTTTGGGTAGCTCGACTAAAGCTGAGTTGCAATAGTCAAGCTTGGAGGTAACCAAAGAGGTAACAAGTGTTTGGGTTGCAAACACAGGAAGGTATGCTGCGACGGGTCTGATCTGTCGTAGCATCAAGAAGCCCACACGTGTAATATGACTAACGTGGGTGTGCATAGTTAGGTCGGAGTTCAAAAGAAAAAAGTTATCGGAGAAAAAATCTCCGCTCCCCCGAATATCCCGACCCGCACTGGGGGACTTTCTTTTCTCCTACATGTCTTAATTGTCGAGTGATACAGGAACATATATACGCTTTCCACTATTAACACGACGGTCAATAGTCACATTACTTACCTTTCCTAACTTCCTCTACAGGGAAGTGGGGAAAGCGGTTTGTCCCACGCCAAACTTGATGGGGCGAAAATTTTGAGAAAACAAAAAAGAAAATTAGATTGTATTGCCCTCCCCAGTCTTCGACTTATTTTTAGGAAAATACCAGGAAGTAAACGTCTGATTTCTTCAAATTCCGACCTGGCCCGCAAATTGACCCAATCTGCAGAGACGGCGATTGAGGGGGACTGGGAGACAACGCCCCCCAAGATCTTTTCCACAAAATAGAAAAAATATCTTTTTTAGCTCATTTATTTAGATTAGTTGATAAACGTAGTATTTTTCATATATTTTGAATTATATCTACTTAGTTATATCATATAACTCTGCTAAAAAAATTTAATCTTTTACATACCTTTTGTTACATTCATAATTTAAACGTTTTTCGTCTGCGTTCAATATTAAATAAAAGTTAATATTTTTATACTGTTTTTTAATTAATATGATGTTTTACAACATCATATTGTGTTTGATATAATTTCTTTTAGATTTACTTTTTTTTATATGTAGTGGAAAAAAAGAAAATCTAAAAAAATGATATCAAACACACTGGTTGTCAATTACAAAATGGAGGAAGTAAAATCATATATTAAACTCAAGGATTTAAATGGGACAAAAAGCCCAGGCCCTGACAAAATCTATCCTAGAAACAAAATTTCACATCTGAATTATAATATAAATGGAAAAGCATTAGAAGTCAATTCAGCACATGTCCTGGATGTCATCTTTGAAAATGAACTATCCTTTAGAGAGCACATTCATACCATCACCAGTAGAGTATATAAAATACTGAGATTCATAAAAAGAAACTTTGATTTGATGGATAAGGGGTCTTTTATTTGTCTGTACAAAGCACTAGTGAAAAGTCAAGTTGAATATGAATCAAGTGTCTGGTCTCCATATAGGATAGGAATTATCATTTAATATCAAAAAAGCTTTTTATAAACATGTCTCAAAAGCTGCTAGCAGAACAACAGTCAGTTAAATGTTTAATGATAGGAATACATTATAAGGTAGATGATATTTTGAATAGATGAGTTTTTAACTTCTTTCTAAAAGAAGTGAGAGTGAGATTTGGATCACAAAGATCCGTTGAGAGATTGCTCCAGGCAGTTGGGGAGCAAATTGCAAATACCCGCGGACCGATTGTCACAGTATTGGTGTGAAGGATACACAACCGTCTGGCAGTCGTTGATCGTAAACCTGTCCGAACTTTAACGTACCAACCGGGATAAAATAATTCCCAAGATAGGGAGGTGCAGATCCGTGTTGGCACCGAAATTCCAGCACACAGAGTTTGAAGACGACTCGGGCAGGAATGTCGAGCCAGTGAAGTCGCGTAGAGATCACATCAGTCATGTGGGCCCTCAGAGGAAGCATGGAAATGAGGTGTGCGGCAGCAGATGTGAATTTAACTGTAGCATGGTCGGTGATGACGTTAAAATTGATGTTGGTGTCACCCAGTATAACGATCCCGCAGCTGTAGACTGTGGTGACGTGACGCATTTATAATTACATCCTGCAACGCATGTGTCATTCGCACCACAGGATGCAATGGACAATTTTATGACCATCGTTTTCGTAACATACAAGTGTCAGCTGACGGCCTAAATGTAAATGTAAATGTTTGCTAATTTATTGAGCGCCTTTTCCGCTTTGTTCAAAGGCGCTGTTCTTTTACATGCCCCACGGAGAGAACGATTTTACCCGCTAAATTTTCCGTTGACATGGGCTACTAGGCAGTGAGTGGGAGTCGAACCGTGAAGCTCTCACATTCAAGGCTAACCCTTTACCAACTCAGCTAACCTAGCACCGTGATCCTATAAATAAGGATAGCCAACCTAAACACGAGGTTGACGTCGTTTTTGATTGCTTTCGCTCTCTCTGTTGCCTCTCATTTTTCGATTCATTTATTGTTCGTTTATCACTTACTCTCCCTTGTGGATTCTGTCTGTTTTGTAAAAATAAAGTCTTACGAAATTATAAAGCTTGCGTTGTTAATTCTCTTCGTAACAAATATACTTCGGTTCCTAAAATTGGTGACCCTCGACTAAGTGCACGTTTATTTTCTTTGGATATGGATAACAACGACTCAATACAGCCAGAGATGTATCACATCAGCCTTCCGACGTTCTCCGTCAAAAATCCTCGAGTGTGGTTTCACCAAATCGAGGCCGTTTTTCATTCACGACGGATATCCGATGAGCGAACAATGTACGCCTACGTCGTTCAAACACTACCCACCGACGTCGCTGAAGAAGTTTTTGATATCCTCGAAAACACCCCAAAGACGGACCCCTTCCAGGGCCGTAACCAGCTATTGGACCGGGGAGCCTGCCCCCCCCCAGTTTTGTTCAGGCTCCCCTAGTTTTGTTCGGGCCCCCCCAGCTCAATCAGGCCCCCCCAGTTTTTTGTATTGCTGTCTAGTTCAACAAAGCAAATGTAGGCGAAGGATGATAAATTGTGTATGATTTAAAAAACATGCCTCAAAATGCCAAGTACATGTCGTCTTTTATCCAAAACGAGATAATCGAATTGATGGCACAGATGGTACAAGTTTTGATTGTCGAAGAATGCAAAGATTCTGACATTAACTGGAATTCGATCAAGTGCCACGAAAGTCAAGATCAGTGCAATGTTGAGGATATGTCGATTGTCATTCGCTATGTGCGTTGTGGAAAGGCAATAGAGCACATGATCTCAATGATCAAGGCTAGTGAGTTAGATTCTAAAAGCCTGTCACGTTCGCAGCTTACAGAGCTTCAGGCTCAGCAGCTGGACCCCGCTCGAGTTTTGAGTCAATGTTATGACGACGCCAGTGTAATGAACGGCGGAAAGAGAGGTGTCCAGAAAATATTGCAAGACACTCTGGGCCGCCGAATTCCGTACGTGCACTGCATCGCCAACTCCATCATGTGGTTGCGCACGCTATGGAATCAGAGATAAAGATAAACAACTTTTTTTAACTTATATGAGCAATTGTATGTAGGTGACACAATAAAGCGGTTACTTACTCAAAGATGGACTGGTCCTTATAAATCTGCAATGGTTGTCAAAAACAACAGAGAGGAAATTTTGCAGATCCTCGAAATTGTGGCCAATTTAGAAAAAGCTCTGGTTGATGTGTTGGTTGAAGCAGCTGGGCTGCTCAACAAAGTTTAAAAAAAGGATTTTTTTCAAATGCCGTTGTCAAAATACTGAGCTTGCTGTCAACGGTCAGTGCTTTGTTGCAAGGTCGCTTGTGCAATTGTCTCTTGCTATGGAACTGATCTCCACAGCTAAAAAGAGCCTTCTTGCCTTGTGGTCTGCAGATGTTTTGATCAAATGGCAGATGCTGCTGGTTTTTCATCAAATGAGGATGACCATGTAGTGTCAGTAAAGTGCAAACGAGTTCACAGCACCTGGCTGACCGGCTCTGTGGTGACTGTGGTCAGCTCCACTTTGGGTCATTACCATGTTATTGGTTCTAAAGTTACTTCACGCGAGCTCATGAGCTCTACAACACCATTTTGAAATGAACCACCAATTTGGGGAGTCCAACTTGGCTTTGTTTCAAGCTGTAGAATCTTTCGTTCCATCATCTCAGAACATTCTTGTTGAGAAGTGCTTGGAACCACCACTCAGCCAGCTCCTTTGCCTCGACCAAGTTGCCCTCCCTAGCGAATTGCCTAGTGCAATGCAACTGTGCCGTAACAAATTCCAGCCAAATTCGTCGTAGGAAGATGCAACATATGCAATGCTGCAGTACCGCGATGCATTTCCAAATGTGTATCAGCTGTATGCCTAAGCAATCACCAGCGGTGTGTCGACTGCTACGTGCGAGAGCAGTTTCTCCACTCTCACGCGGATTCTGCGGCCTTATCGCCAACCAATGGGCTTTGAGCGTAAATTCAAATTGGTGCTACTTGCTTTTGAGAAGGATTTTACGCTAAAAGTAGATTTGAACACTTTCATAAAAAAGTTTGCCCAACAATCACGCCGTATTGTTCTCTGACATTATGATCCATGTGATGTGTTTTTTTACATGTTGATTCAGAATATTTTTAAATTCAATTAAATATGGTAGATTAAGATTCAAATTTCAATCGCTAAACCTGTTTTTTGCGTGAAGCACATTTTGGGGGTTGAATCACTGGAATGTGCAATTTATGTGATTAGAAAATTTATACAGTGCACCCCCAAAATGTTTTTCGGCCCCCCACTTCACAGCTTTGAAGACAGCTTTGATCTCGAGAACAAGCAGGTCAGAGACAGCAATGCTTCGAGAATTACTGGGCAACCTCGACATTGGCGACCGGACACCTTCACAGTTGTTGCGTCATATGCGCACTCTTCTAGGTTCTCGCCAATTAGACGAAACCATCCTTAAACAGCTTTGGATGGACAAGCTGCCACACGCTGTGTCAAGCATACTAGCAATTAATCACCAGGCATCAAGCAGAGATGGCAGACAAAATTGCTGAAACTTTTTAAAAAAGCATCATCAACCAAACAGCACGAGATAACCTTTCCGAACACACAGACCAAGTTATTGCGCGACTAGAAAGGTTAGAAGCACGTCTTAATGATTTTAATACCAGCAGGACTCGCTCAAGTTCTCGCTCCAAAACCAGTCCGAATTCGTGGTGCTGGTATCATCAGAAGTACCAGGCGAGAGCAAAGAAATGTAATCAACCATGTGCTTTCAAGAAAGAAAAATCTTTAAACTCCAAGGCAGGTCAGTGTTAGCGACCGCTGCCCACAGCCACAACCTAAGTCGCTTGTTTTTTTGTCAATGACCGGATTTCAGGCAAGCAATTTCTCATTGACACAGGAGCCGAAGTTAGCGTTTTACCACCATCATCAGTACGACACCGTCTATCACCAGCTAAACTCACTCTTCAAACTGCAAACGGTAGTCGTATCGAGACATATGGTGAACAGTCGTTAACATTAGATTTAGGTCTGATGAGAAAACTTCAGTGAATATTCATTATCGCCGACATCAAACAGCCCATCATCGGTGCAGATTTCCTGTCTTCTTTCGATCTTTCTGTCGACATGAAACACAAAAGATTGATCGATCTGTTTTTGAGCACCTACATGGAATTTCACATCCAGGCGTCCGAGCAACAGTAAAACTAGTACGCACACGGTTTGTGTGGCCCAATATAGATAGAGATGTTCGCAACTGGACCAGAAATTGCATACGATGTCAACAAAGCAAGGTTCACCGTCACACTACATCTCCACTCGGTAAATTTATTTTAGCGAGTGATCGATTCAACCACGTTCACCTCGATATAGTTGGCCCCTTACCTCCATCTAACTGTTTTACATACTTACTCACTTGTGTAGACCGGTTCACCCGTTGGCCCGTTGCTACTCTTATCACCGACACCGCTTCAGAAACCGTGGCACAAAAATTTCTCGAATGCTGGATTGCCAATTACGGAACACCTGCCACAGTCACCACTGACCGTGGATCACAATTTCAATCCGCACTTTTTCGAGATTTTGCACGATTACTTGGGACTAATCACGTAAAGACTACTGCATACCATCCCGCAGCTAACGGTTTAGTTGAACGTTTTCACCGACAACTGAAAGCAAGCCTCATGACTAGCTCCGATCCAGTAAAGTGGACAGAAGCCTTCCACTCGTTCTCCTGGGAATACGAGCGACCATCAAAGAGGATCTTCAGTGTTCAACAGCCGAGTTGGTGTATGGCACCCCATTACGTCTACCAGGAGAGTTTGTTCAGACGGGAGACAGCTGCGACGCCCATAATTACGTCAAAAGACTGAAAGAACACATGAGTACCCTCCGCGCAACACCGACACGGGCACAAAGCAAACCAGGTTTTATTCACTCAGACTTGCGTACAGCTCCTTTTGTCTTCATCCGGGTCGACGCTGTCAAAAAGCCCTTGCAAGCAGCGTACACTGGCCCTTTCAAAGTTTTAGAAAGAGAAGAGAAATACTTCACCGTGGACAAAGGTGGTAAAAGCGACACAATAAGCATCGACAGACTGAAGCCTGCATACGTCGAACACTTTCCAACAGTTTCAACAAATCCACAACCCATCTTTCCGCAAACAGCTCCTGACGCATCACCCACTCCAACACCAATGCTCAACAAAGACCTTGAAATCCAGACTCGCAGCGACCGCACAGTTCATTGGCCGAAAAGACTTTCTGAGTATCTCAATTAACATTTTTGCATCGAGCATTTATCTTATTTAAGTATTTTTCTGTATATACGTATATATTTTTTATTTTAAACAAATGCTCTGGGGGGGGGGGGGGTACTGTGGTGACCGTGACGCATTTATAATTACATCCTGCAACGCATGTGTCATTCCATGGACGTCTGTATAATAGCTATTATACAGACGTCCATGGTCATTCGCACCACAGGATGCAATGGACAATTTTATGACCATCGTTTTCGTAACATACATGTGTCAGCTGACGGCCTATAAATAAGGGTAGCCAACCTAAACACGAGGTTGTCGTCGTTTTTGATTGCTTTCGCTCTCTCTGTTGCCTCTCGTTTTTCGATTCATTTATTGTTCGTTTATCACTTACTCTCCCTTGTGGATTCTGTCTGTTTTGTAAAAGAATAAAGGGAGACTCGATAAAAACATTTAAAATCATTTATGGATACTATCAAAAAGACTGTGCCCCAGACCTACAGTTAAAAGAAAGAAAAAACAAGAAATAATGAGCTCAAGTTACAAAAACATGGCCAGAAAAGACACAAAAAATACAGCTTCTGCCTAAGAATAGTTGATCAGTGGAATCAGCTCCCAAACAGTTCGGTGTTGTCAAAAAGTGTGAACGGATTTAAAAACAACTTTGATAGGCTGTGGAAAGAGATAGAATAAATGAAAGTAATCGAAGATAGAGAGACAAGAAGTCTTAAGACTTTCGTCTTATTTGATTTACTATATTAGCATGGTCATTTGAGTTTGAAGATTTTCTAGGTTGAATTTAAAAAATGTTCGCCTACCACCAAGGTTATGCTGAATCGCAGCATCTGTCTGCAGACAACTCTAATGTGAAATAATATTACGAAAAAAGATACTTTTTTTCTTTAAAAAACACGCTTTTATTTATGTGTGAAAAGTGCACTAAAAGGTATAAAATAATTAATACAACATCGATTTAGACTTTATGTCGTTTTATTAATTTTTTACAGTACTTTGTAACGGTTTCTCCTGGAAAAGTAACGAAGTAAAAGTAAGTCCGAAAATAATACTTCGTTACAAGTAAAAAGTACTGAAAATAATCTGTACTCCGTTACAGGCAAAAAGTACGTCTGATGTACTTAAGTAAAGTAACGCGTTACTTTTACTTTGTTACCGAACAACACTGCCTGCCATCATCCGAGAAGCCACTACATTGAGTTTATTCAAGGCGAGCTAAAGACATTTCTATTTGCGAAATCTTATCCAAATTGATGATCAGAGAGAAATTATTTCATTTTTCCTGACATGCTGATTTTTGTGTTTTATATTATTTTTTTTGCTTTGTTTTTATTGTTTTGTTTTGTTGTTTTTATTATAAAAGGAGCCCTGGGGTGTTACACAAAAGGGTGCTTGAAATCCAAATAAACTTAAACTTAAACTTATATATATATATATATATATATATATATATATATATATATATATATATATATATATATATATATATATATATATATATATATATATATATATATATATATATATATATATATATATATATATATATATATATATATATATATATATATATATATATATATATATATATATATATAAGCTTTTATCATTTTTTTAACCACTTCCCATCGTCATTTATATATACTGTCCTACCAGGGCAAAAGGAAGCAAGTCCCCGAAATATGATTTCGTAATAAACGTAAAACAAATCTAGGTTTTACTAGTAGTGCTGGGACATGATTCCTTTTTTCCTGTGTTATACTCAGAAACTATTTAGAGTAAAACCAATTCGTATATACCATAACTAGCAGTGCCCGTAGTGGCTTCGCTCGCATGAAATTAGAGAATTTGAACCGTGCATCCATAGGTGTCGGCTCGGCCCGTCGACAACTTGGCCCAGTCCGTTTTAAAACTAAAATTCCTGGCCCGGCACGGCCCGTCTAATTTGGACTCGGCCCGTTTTTACAGGCCTAGAAATTCTATATACTTGATGAAAAACTTCGGCCCGTCCCACCTTGACTTCAGGTTTGTCCCGGCCCGTCTGAAGACCCTAAAATCACTAAAATGTCTATATGCTTAGTGAAAAACCTCGGCCGTACCACCTTGATTTAAGGTTTAGCCTGGCCCGTAAAAAGACCCTAAAATAACGGCTTGGCCCGACCGGTGATAAACTGGACTCAGCTACTTTTATAAACTGGACTCAGCTACTCTTAACCGGCCCAAAACCTCAAAATACTAAGTTTTACATCTGTAATGCTTGCAGTTGTTGAAACCAAATTTTTAAAAATGGTGAAACACGTATATCATTATTTTTGGAATAGAAACTAAGTACAAATTTTTACTTTTGTAGCATTCACAGTTTTTGAGTAGCAGCTACTTTAAAATCCAAGTAATTCTATTGTCCACCCCACATTTAAGGTCCTGGAAACCAAATTTGTAAAAAATGGTGAAACACGTATATCTTTATTTTTAGAATAGAAACTAAATACTAATTTTTACATCTGCGGTATTTACAGTTTTTGAGTAGCAGTTACTTAAAAAACAAATATCCCTATTTCCACCCAGGCCCGTAGGCAGGATTTAGTGAGTGGGGGGCTATGAAAATTAGTAGGGGGGCTACTGACGAACAAGGGCACCGAAGAAACCTGAGCGCGAGCGCCGCTGGTGCAAGCCCCTCGCGATAAGGAGATGCGCTAAGCATTTTGTAGCATTTGACAAAAAATGGCATCCAATTTTGGATATCCTATTATTTAATTTTAGATTTTCTAAGAGTTGCAATATGTTGCTCGTAATAACAATTAACAAAAACTAACAATTTTCACAGGCAATTTTGTCAAATAACAGTATGCTTGTTGTTATCCACAATCTTGATTTTTGATGCGTGCATGGCTCACCACTGGGATGACAGCACTGAATCAAATTGTCTACATTTAATTACTGATTAAGACAACCGTTATAATCCACAATACAATAACTTGCTTATTTTATTTTTGATAAAAACTTGTACATCTGTATCAAATGCCAAGAAATCAATAAAATAAAATCGGATTTAAATATTTCTTTTGACAAAGATCAAACCACATTATAATAAAATGTACTATTTAGTTTACTTTCTCATATTAAGTTATTAAACATCCATTCATGTGTTACCCATAAAACTTGTCATCAGTTTCTAAACAATCTAAATAGAAGATTAGATTATATACCAAGTCTATCATCTATATATATAAAAATGAATGTTTGTATATATATTAATGTCCTTTAGGCATTGCTACACCATTCATCCGATCGTAATGAAATTTTCACACAACCTTGAGAGTCAAGGGGAAAGTCAAATAAAAAAAAAATTTGAAATCCGTCACAAAATGAGCGGAGCGGAGCGGGTGAGCGAGCGGGAACTATATATATATGTATGTGCGTATGTATGTGCGTATGTATGTGTGTATGTATGTATGTGTATGTGCATGTATGTGTGTCTGTGTCTGTGTTTATGTATACATATATATATATATATATATATATATATATATATATATATATATATATATATATATATATATATCTATATATATATAAAAATGAATGTTTGTATATATATTCATGTCCTTTATGCATTGCTACACCATTCATCCGATCGTAATGAAATTTTCACACAACCTTGAGAGTCAAGGGGAATCAAATATAAAAAAAAATTGAAATCCGTCACAAAATGAGCGGAGCGGAGCGGGTGAGCGAGCGGGAACTATATATATATGTATGTGCGTATGTATGTATGTGTGTATGTATGTATGTGTATGTGCATGTCTGTGTGAGTGTTTATGTATGTACTAGCGGAGATACCCGGCGTTGCCCGGGTTTTTTAGAGGTTTTTCTAATGTTTGTTTTTTTCTCTCCCGTTTCCTTTCCCACCTGCTTTCCCACTCCTGTTCGCTTTCCCGTTTTCGGTCGTTTTCCCACTGCCGGTCGCTTTCCCGCTCCCGGTCGCTTTCCCGCTCCCGGTCGCTTTCCCGCTCCCGGTCGCTTTCCCGTTGCCGGTCGTATTCCCGGTCCCGGTCGCTGTCCCGTTCCCGCTCACGTTTGCTCTCCTATTCCCGCTCACGCTTGCTTTTCCGTTCCCGCTCGCTGTCCGTTCCGGGTCGCTTTCCCGTTTCTATAATAGACAAACATTCATATATATATATATATATATATATATATATATATATATATATATATATATATATATATATATATATATATATATATATATATATATATATATGTATATATATATATAGACCGGGAACGGGAACGGGAACGGGAGAGCAACCGTGACCGGGAACGGGAGAGCAACCGTGACTGGGAACGGGAGAGCAAGCATGACCGGGAACGGGAGAGCAAGCGTGAGCGGGAACGGGAAAGCGACCGGGAACGGGAAAGCGACCGGGAACGGGAAAGCGACCGGGAACGGGAAAGCGACCGGGAACGGGAAAGCGACCGGGAACGGGAAAGCGACCGGGAACGCGGAAATCCCGTTCCCGGTCGCTTTCCCGTTCCCGGTCGCTTTCCCGTTCCCGGTCGCTTTCCCGTTCCCGGTCGCTTTCCCGTTCCCGGTCGCTTTCCCGTTCCCGGTCGCTTTCCCGTTCCCGGTCGCTTTCCCGTTCCCGGTCGCTTTCCCGTTCCCGGTCGCTTTCCCGTTCCCGGTCGCTTTCCCGTTCCCGGTCGCTTTCCCGTTCCCGGTCGCTTTCCCGTTCCTGGTCGCTTTCCCGTTCCCGGTCGCTTTCCCGTTCCCGGTCGCTTTCCCGTTCCCGGTCGCTTTCCCGTTCCCGGTCGCTTTCCCGTTCCCGGTCGCTTTCCCGTTCCCGGTCGCTTTCCCGTTCCCGGTCGCTTTACCGTTCCCGCTAACGCTTGCTCTCCCGTTCCCGGTCATGCTTGCTCTCCCATTCCCGGTCACGGTTGCTCTCCCGTTCCCGTTCCCGTTCACGCTCATTTTTTCTTTTATATTCTTTCATAACTTCTGTTAGCCTATAAAACTTAAAATAGATTTGCTAAGACTATATGTATATATATATATATGAATGTTTGTGGGTTAGTTTGTCTATTATAGAAACGGGAAAGCGACCCGGAACGGACAGCGAGCGGGATCGGAAAAGCAAGCGTGAGCGGGAATAGGAGAGCAAACTTGAGCGGGAACGGGACAGCGACCGGGAACGGGACAGCGACCGGGAACGGGACAGCGACCGGGAACGGGAAAACGAGAGGGGGGGAAAGCGACCGGGAACGGGAAAACGACCAAAAACGGGAAAGCGAACAGGAGTGGGAAAGCAGGTGGGAAAGGAAACGGGAGAGAAAGAGACAAACATTAGAAAAACCTCTAAAAAAACCCGGGCAACGCCGGGTATCTCCGCTAGTACATACATAAACACACACACAGACACACATACATGCACATACACATACATACATACACACATACATACGCACAAACATATATATATAGTTCCTGCTCGCTCACCCGCTCCGCTCCGCTCATTTTGTGACGGATTTCAAAATTTTTTTCTTTTTATTTGATTCCCCTTGACTCTCAAGGTTGTGTGAAAATTTCATTACGATCGGATGAATGGTGTAGCAATGCATAAAGGACATGAACATATACAAAAATTCATTTTTATATATATAGATAGATGTAGGTCATGTTTTCCTCTTTTGAACAGACAATTAATCTAATTTTTTGCCAAAAATGGACTTGCTTCCTTAAGCCATGGGAGGGCACCAGGCGTAGTCCAGGGTTTTTAGAGGTTTTTCTATTGCGTGTCTCTATCGCTCCGTTTCCTTCACCGCTTGCTCTCCCGTTCCCAGTCGTTTCGCTCCCAGTCGCTTTTCCGCTCACGGTGGCTTTCCCGACCCCAGTCGCTTTTCCGCTCCCGGTTGCTTTCCCGATCCCGGTCTCTTTGCCGTTCCCTGTTTATTTATAATAAAATATAATATATATAAAATATAATATATATATATATATATATATATATATATATATATATATATATATATATTATATTTTACTTATCTATTATATTATATTATATTATATTATATTATATTATATTATATTATATTATATTATATTATATTATATTATATTATATTATATTATATTATATTATATTATATTATATTATATTATATTATATTATATTATATTATATTATATTATATTATATTATATTATATTATATTATATTATATTATATTATATTATATTATATTATATTATATTATATTATATTATATTATATTATATTATATTATATTATATTATATTATATTATATTATATTATATTATATTATATTATATTATATTATATTATATTATATTATATTATATTATATTATATTATATTATATTATATTATATTATATTATATTATATTATATTATATTATATTATATTATATTATATTATATTATATTATATTATATTATATTATATTATATTATATTATATTATATTATATTATATTATATTATATTATATTATATTATATTATATTATATTATATTATATTATATTATATTATATTATATTATATTATATTATATTATATTATATTATATTATATTATATTATATTATATTATATTATATTATATTATATTATATTATATTATATTATATTATATTATATTATATTATATTATATTATATTATATTATATTATATTATATTATATTATATTATATTATATTATATTATATTATATTATATTATATTATATCACTTTGAGTGATAATTGCTTAATCCTATTACAATACTAGAATAATCCTTGCACGTGTTAGTTAGAGCGTTAATTTAAACGGATTATTTTACGCATCAACATATTCAACATGGATACAGAATTTCTGTTGGAAAAAAACTGGCCGAGTCTCGGACAAGGTAACCACTCATTATCCTCAAAAGTTCTTCATGAGTGGTGCGGCAAGATTTCTTCTTTGGTTTTATCGCTGTCCGAGCGAGTCACGCTCCTAGAGACCAAAGATAAAGACAATCTAACTGTAATCAAGAAGCTGACCACCGAATTAACAGCAGCAAAATCATCATTGCAACCTCCGACTATCGGTAACGATTGGGTTCAGGTAGTTAAATCAGGTGGCGGAAAATCAAAACAGCCAGCTGCGCAGTTAGTAGTTGTGAATGCTTCCATGAATGAACTGAATGATAGAGAGAAAAGGAAAAAAAATGTTATCGTTTACGGAGTTCCGGAACCGTCGTGTGCAGTGCAAGTTGACAAAAGATCTGAAGACGAAAAGTTTGTAAAAGATCTTTTTTGTTCAATCGGCAAGTCTGATGTAAAACCAGTATGCATAAAGAGATTAAGATCCAAAGATCAAGCAAAACCGGGCCCAATCCTCGTGGAACTAGCTGATGCAAATCTCAGAAACCCGACCCTCTTGGCAGCTAAAGGTTTGAGAAGCAACAGTACGTACAAGGCCGTTTATATCAGCCCGGATTTAACAGAGGCAGAAAGACAATTAGACTACCAGTTGAGGCAAGAAAGAAACAAACTCAATGCTCAACTTGGTAATGATTCGCCCTTTCGATACGGCATCCGTGGCAATCAACTGCACAAATTCAAGAAAGCCCAATAATTCACTTTTGCAAAAGCCACAGAGAATGCGTCACACCAACAAGAAAAGCCAGCCCAAATCCTCTTCACCTACCTCGTCTCTAAATCACTTTCGGTTTTGGTCTAACAACCCATGCTCGCTCAATAAAGATAAACGCGATGAGCTAACAGCAAGAATAGCAGCCCTCGACCAATCGCTTAGACCACATGCCATGTTCTTTGTGGAAACATGGTTTAACGAATCCTCAGACACCTCTATAGCTGGCTATCAACTGCACCGTAAAGACAGAGAAAGGTGCGCTGGAGGAGGTGTTGCGATCTACGTTGTGGATAAAGTTGTGACCAGTGAGACCGGCATTCCTCAGCTCAACTCTCCAGCTATTGAACAAGTCTGGCGAGTCATTTGTTTCGGTGGAGAAACTTTCCTCGTTGGTTGTTTATATCGCCTTCATGACTTGAACGACGACTATCTCACACAATGTATTGCTTCGGTCACAACAGCTCGTAGCTCACTTTCCGCCTTGAGCTGCTCATTTATGTTGCTCTATGGCGATTTTAATTTCTCTCACACACAATATGCTCCAATCGACGTGGGTGGTGGCGTGGCAACAGTTGCCCATATAGGTAACGAACATCCTAGTGACATTAGATTTCAAGAGTGCCTCAGCGACTGGCACCTTACACAGCTTGTCACGTTTCCCACGTACCGCTGTAATCGTTATGTTACACCTAGCAGCACTCTTGACCTCATTATTACCAACGACCCCGACCGAGCTATCGAGATACTTGAAGCTGACTCACTTGGATACACGCCCATGGGCCAATCCCATTGCTTTATAACCGGTCGGTTCGCTGTGGCCGGTCTGAACAATTCACGTGTTTCTCCGTCGCACAAACGTTTTATATGGAGCAAAGCTGACTACAATGCGCTGTCATCTCGTATTTCAAACACCGACTGGGAAAACTTATTTGATGGCCTTTCAGTACCTGACACTTATCAGCTTCTTATCGACCGATACAACGAAGCGGTTGCACTACACATCCCATCTACAACAACTCCATTTGTCCGGAAAAAAGAACCTTGGGTAACACCCGAAGTTATAAAAGCAGCCAGAGTCAAGCGCGAGGTCTGGGCTAAATACATCGCATCGGGGCGCGACTCTGCAGTTATTCTGCGAGAATCTCATCGAGAGGCTTGCAAGCGTGTAGCTAAAACAGTCAAGTCGGCAATTCTCACGTATGAGGAACAACTAGTCAGCGCTTCCAAATCCAATCCAAAACTTCTTCACTCACATGTCCGTAGCAAGCAGTTTGTCAAAGACGACATCAACTCTATTCAGACAGCCGACGGCACCATAACTGCGGACCGTGAAAAAATCTGTTCTTCACTCAACGACTATTTTCAATCTGTTTTTGTCATCGAACCTAAGGGCTACATGCCTGCTTTTCCAGATCGCACCGAATCAATCTGCGATGTAAATGAAAGTTGTTTTTCTGCAGCTATTCTTCAAAAAAGACTCTACAGCTTAGACAAAACTAAATCGATGGGTCTTGACGGTTTGCACCCACGCGTTCTCAGCAATTGCGCAGCTGCCTTTGCCACACCCCTGGCTCTCATCTACAAGCGCTCCTTCATGTCCGGAGTTATACCGGACACATGGAGAAAATCAAATGTTTCCCCTATCTTCAAAAAAGGCAGCAAGCTCAAGCCTTCTAACTACAGGCCTGTCTCTCTCACTCCTGTGCCCTGTAAAGTAATGGAAGGCATTCTACATGAACACATCATGCAGCACTGCGTCGTCAACGGCTTAATCAGCAAACATCAACATGGTTTTCTCAAGAAAAAAAGCTGCTTGACAAATTTACTTGAAACTCGCGACATACTCACTGAAGCTGTTCATTGCGGCTATGTGGCTGACGTAGTATATACAGATTTTGCCAAAGCATTCGACAGAGTACCTCACAAACGCCTACTGCATAAACTAAAAGCTTATGGCATCCGTGGTATGCTACTCACATGGATCGAAGCGTGGCTGAAAGATAGGAAGCAGCGCGTTTTGATTGAAGGCTGCGAGTCCGAGTGGAAGAATGTGACAAGTGGCGTTCCTCAAGGCTCTGTTCTTGGTCCACTACTTTTTGTGTTATATATTAACGACTTACCGGACACTATCACACACCAAATCAAAATGTACGCGGACGACAGCAAAATCATCGGCATCATCAAGTCAGCTTCCGACATTTCATCTCTCCAGGCTGACATTGACCGTGCAGTTGAGTGGTCATTCACTTGGCTAATGCACTTCAATGTCGAGAAATGCAAAATCATGCATGTCGGTCGCTCACACAGAATAACCCACCAATACTCTATGAGACATATTGACGGCACGCGGCGACCACTCGAAGTCACAAAAGTCGAACGTGATCTTGGTGTTTTCGTCTCAGATGATCTAAAGGTCCGAGCACAGGTCGAAAAAGCAGCGTCATCAGCCAATCATATGCTCAGCCGACTCAGAAAAGCTTTCCGCAGCCGCAGCCTCATACTGTGGCGTACAATTTACCTCTCCTACGTCCGCCCACATCTTGAATTTGCTGTTCAATCTTGGTCGCCTAATCAAAAGGGCGATATTAACCTTCTTGAGCAGGTCCAACGTCGGGCAACAAAAATCATTGCAACACTAAAACATCAGCCCTATGAACATCGTCTGCAACAGCTTGGGATCACAACGCTGCAAGACCGCCGTTCGAGAGGTGACCTGATCGAGCAGTTCAAAATCGCCCACAACATCGACGACGTCAGCTTTTCCGTTCCGCAAACTCGAGCAGCCAGCCATACGGCATACCACCTGCGTGGCCACAACTGCAAACTAGAGCGCCAGTATGTCAGAGGTTGCGAAGAGCGATACAATTTTTTCACAAACCGGATTGTCGCTCCATGGAATGCGCTTACGCAATACACAATTGACGCCCCAACAGTAAACGCTTTCAAGGACCGCATCTCTTAGGTGTCGCGAGTCCTCCAGCTTCTGTCAGTATAGAGGAGCCTGATGTAGCTCCTCTTCATCAAAAATATAACTTTCAGACATTAATTTTTTATGGCTTGATTCTATAGACTTTTTTTTTTTATAGTTTTGGTTCTGATAATAAACAAATTCATTCAATTCAAATTCATTATATTATATTATATTATATTATATTATATTACTAGCGGTGTTACCCGGCGTTGCCCGGGGTTTTTAGAGGTTTTTCTAATGTTTGTCTCTCTCGCTCCCGTTCCCTTCTCCACTTTCCCGTTTTCGTAGCGTTCCCGGTCGCTTTTCCGCTCTCGGTCGTTTTCCAGCTCCCGGTCGCTTTCCCGCTCAGAAGTTTTGTTATCGATTTTCTCTCTTGCTCGCGTTTCCTTCCAAGCTTGCTTTCCCGATTCCAGTCGCTTTCCGCGTTCCCGGTCGCTTTCGGCGTTCCCGGTCGCTTTCCGCGTTCCCGGTCGCTTTCCGCGTTCCCGGTCGCTTTCCCGTTCCCGTTCCCGGTTGCTTTCCCGTTCCCGGTCGCTTTCCCGTTCTCGGTCGCTTTCCCGTTCCCGGTCGCTTTCCCGTTCCCGGTCGCTTTCCCGTTCCCGGTCGCTTTCCCGTTCCCGGTCGCTTTCCCGTTCCCGGTCGCTTTCCCGTTCCCGCTCACGCTTGCTCTCCCGTTCCCGGTCATGCTTGCTCTCCCATTCCCGGTCACGGTTGCTCTCCCGTTCCCGTTCCCGTTCACGCTCATTTTCTCTTTTACATTCTTTCATAACTTCTGTTAGCCTTTAAAACGTAAAATAGATTTGCTAAGACTATATATATATATGAATGTTTGTGGGTTAGTTTGTCTATATGTAGAAACGGGAAAGCGACCCGGAACGGACAGCGAGCGGGACGGAAAAGCAAGCATGAGCGGGAGTGGGAGAGCAAACGTGAGCGGGAACGAGACAGCGACCGGGAACGGGAAAACAACCGGGAGCGGGAAAGCGACCGGGAGCGGGAAAGCGACCGCGAGCGGGAAAGCGACCGGCAGCGGGAAAACGACCGAAAACGGGAAAGCGAACAGGAGTGGGAAAGCAGGTGGGAAAGGAAACGGAGAGAAAGAGACAAACATTAGAAAAACCTCTAAAAAACCTGGGCAACGCCGGGTATCTCCGCTAGTACATACATAAACACACACACAGACACACATACATGCACATACAGATACATACATACACACATACATACGCACATACATATATATATAGTTCCCGCTCGCTCACCCGCTCCGCTCCGCTCATTTTGTGACGGATTTCAAAATTTTTTTTTATATTTGATTCCCCTTGACTCTCAAGGTTGTGTGAAAATTTCATTAGGATCGGATGAATGGTGTAGCAATGCATAAAGGACATTAACATACAAACATTCATTTATAGGGGAAAGTGGGGTATTATGGGGTACTTAACAAAAAAATATAATTTAAACCATATTATAGTGGCAGAAATTTAATTTTTTTTTCTCTGTATATCAAGCAGACATATTACTATGAGTTAATGAAACATTTAAGCAAATATGATTTCATTTTTTAGAAAATAATTGAATAAAGTGTAGCATTCAAGTACCCCATATTACCCACTAGAGGTGGGGTAATATGGGGTACTTGAATGTTAGGTATGTTCCAGCTTTCAATAAACCTAAATATTACAAGGACAACAAAAGTAATTGTTATAAAACAATATTTTATTAATAAAACAATAACATAAGTAATAAAAACATTTTAAAAATATTAAATGAGGGTCACTGCAGATGTTGACTCTGGGCTCCGTATTGTAAGTTTTGCATAATTACGTGGCATCTGAAAAGATAATAAAGCAGTATAAAGTAATGACATAATAAAATAAAGGTAACAGATCAATAATGAAATGCGTGTAAAAAGTGAAGAAATCATGAATATGGTAATATGGGGTGTACCCCATATTACCCCAGCCCAGATACCCCATATTACCCAACAGCATTCTCTCTCGCTCCCGTTCCCTTCTCCACTTTCCCGTTTTCGTAGCGTTCCCGGTCGCTTTTCCGCTCTCGGTCGTTTTCCAGCTCCCGGTCGCTTTCCCACTCAGAAGTTTTGTTATCGATTTTCTCTCTTGCTCGCGTTTCCTTCCAAGCTTGCTTTCCCGATTCCAGTCGCTTTCCGCGTTCCCGGTCGCTTTCGGCGTTCCCGGTCGCTTTCCGCGTTCCCGGTCGCTTTCCGCGTTCCCGGTCGCTTTCCCGTTCCCGGTTGCTTTCCCGTTCCCGGTCGCTTTCCCGTTCTCGGTCGCTTTCCCGTTCCCGGTCGCTTTCCCGTTCCCGGTCGCTTTCCCGTTCCCGGTCGCTTTCCCGTTCCCGGTCGCTTTCCCGTTCCCGCTCACGCTTGCTCTCCCGTTCCCGGTCATGCTTGCTCTCCCATTCCCGGTCACGGTTGCTCTCCCGTTCCCGTTCCCGTTCACGCTCATTTTCTCTTTTACATTCTTTCATAACTTCTGTTAGCCTATAAAACGTAAAATAGATTTGCTAAGACTATATATATATATGAATGTTTGTGGGTTAGTTTGTCTATATGTAGAAACGGGAAAGCGACCCGGAACGGACAGCGAGCGGGAACGGAAAAGCAAGCGTGAGCGGGAGTGGGAGAGCAAACGTGAGCGGGAACGAGACAGCGACCGGGAACGGGAAAACGACCGGGAGCGGGAAAGCGACCGCGAGCGGGAAAGCGACCGGGAGCGGGAAAGCGACCGGCAGCGGGAAAACGACCGAAAACGGGAAAGCGAACAGGAGTGGGAAAGCAGGTGGGAAAGGAAACGGGAGAGAAAGAGACAAACATTAGAAAAACCTCTAAAAAACCTGGGCAACGCCGGGTATCTCCGCTAGTACATACATAAACACACACACAGACACACATACATGCACATACACATACATACATACACACATACATACGCACATACATAGATATATAGTTCCCGCTCGCTCACCCGCTCCGCTCCGCTCATTTTGTGACGGATTTCAAAATTTTTTTTTTATATTTGATTCCCCTTGACTCTCAAGGTTGTGTGAAAATTTCATTAGGATCGGATGAATGGTGTAGCAATGCATAAAGGACATTAACATACAAACATTCATTTATAGGGGAAAGTGGGGTATTTATTTTATTTATTTATTTATTTATTTATTTATTCTCAAACAGAAGGGCCTATCGGCCTCTAATACCGTTCGGACAGTACAAACGAAACAAAAAAAAACCAATAAACGAAATATGTACACATACTCAGTTGCAAATCGTAAATTGTTAAGATGTTAGAAACATACAATAGCAAAGTATGCTTGCGTATAACATATTGAATAAGATATTAAGTCTTGTAAATATTTAAATTATGCATTTATGGAACGGTTAAACCTGACAAATTGTTGTTCTTAACGCTTATAGATAATGCCGTGAAGTTGAAACTTCCACCGCAATCTTCAAAATCCCTCTAAATACCTCCAAAAATCTGTTCATTTGACATCCAGATCTGCTAATGCTTCATGAAAAATTCAAAGTCTTGAAAACTTAGATAAATCCATCTGATTTATTAAGCTTCTGAACCGACTGTAGTTTGATGATCCAACAACATCCTGAGGCAAAGAATTCCAAGCTGAGACCACGCGTCCAGTTATGAAAAACCTGGCATCGTCAGTTCTATATTGACCTGGCATCAGTTTGTAGCTATGGCCCCTTGTTTTTTCATAATTTGCTCGTTTAAATTGTCCAACCAGCAGTGGCTTCTATCCCCCCCAAGTGTCCGGGCTCAATTCCCCCCCTATGTAGCTAAGCTTTCCCCCCCTCCTCCAGGTTGCGACCGCCATTATTTTTAGTATTTCACCTTTTATATATATATATATATATATATATATATATATATATATATATATATATATATATATATATATATATATATATATATATATATATATATATATATATATATATATATATATATATATATATATATATATATAAGGTGAAATACATATAATTTGAGTTTTAACACACTTTTTTGTTCTTTCTATACACATTTTCCTCAACAATTCGTCTAATTTCGGTATAATACCCAAACACAGAAAAACAACACACGTTAATATTGAAAAAATCATTTAAAACTATAAATCTAAATCTAAATTTATTTAATTAAAAGTTTCTTTAGCGGTTTTGATGTTGCAGCAAATCTATCAATGATTTTATCTACAGGAATGTTTTCCAAAATGTCTTTTTCTGAGGCAAGTATTAATAATGAAGAGAACCAATCATCCAACATTGAGGTCCTTAACAATTTTAATGGTTATATAAACGTCCGGGGAACGAACATTATCCGCCGGACGTTCCCCATGTGAAAATTTGCAAAATATAATAAGAACTACTAGACTTAATTTTTAACTATTAACTATAATTATCAGTAAAAAATAGTTGTAATGGAATTTCCGAGATGGAATAAAAAATGTCCTACATTCAATACGGCTGTGTATGTATGTATGTATATATGTTTGTGTAAATGCTAAAACTTTTCGTAACTCTGTAAGTTGGCGCAGAAATCGCAAAACCACAAAAATATGTGTTGATGTTTAAAAATCCGTCTCAATTGTTCAAAATTATTTCTTTTACAATGATAAGGTAAGCTAACCTAGTGCATTTAAAAGCGTGACGCTTTCGACAATGCTCCATCCATTTATCAGATCGAACCAAGTTCCCGCAGGCTAACTCGCAACAACGTAACTTAAACTTGGATTTTTCTCGCGGCATACTCTTTTCTTTAACAAAGTAAACAAATTGTGAACAAGAAGGAGTCAAAAAGAGTCAAGTTTATTTTATATAGCCGTCATCAGTCGTAGAACTTATCAGCATTCATGGGCTTCAGCATAAATTATGTTCCATGTCCATTCGGTTGCGGCTAATCGTGAAGCGTATTAGATGAGCTATATGAAAGATAAGATGGACATTAAATGTTAATTAACGAATCTCGAGTCAACGTTGAGAAGCCACACGACGTCTCACGACTCTCACGTCGTTTAGATATATTCTTTAGGTTCAATCGAAATTTCGAAATGGATGGATTTTTAAACTTTTTTCCTTACCCCCTTTTATTTTTTTCTTCCCCCCCTGTTTTTTGCCGGGCGAAGCTGCGCCCGGCTGTATAAGGATAGAAGCCACTGCCAACCAGGCTATAATCCACCATTCCATTTAAAGATCTGTAGCAGAAACAAAGGTCTGCGATAAGTCTGCGCTCTTCTAGAGTTTTTAATCCCAAAAAGCTGAGACGGGTCGAGTATGGTAGATGGCTGATATTTGGAACCATTCGGGTGAATCTTTTCTGAACCTTCTCCAGGCCGTCGATTAGGTACTTGTGCCGAGGGCTCCAAACTGGAGAGCAGTATTCGAGCAATGGTCGCACGTATGTAGTGAATGCTTTTTTCATCAGATACGGATCTTTAGACAGGAGGCATAGTTTTATTAATCTGAGTTTCACCGACGCAGAGTGGATAATGTTCTCAATGTGTTTTTTGAAATTAAGGTTTTTATCAATTAATACACCCAGATCTCTTGCTTGCTCGGTCGGTTCAAGCTCGTATGTTCCAATTCGATATCTAGGTATTTCGAAGCCTTTTTCGTTTCTTCGCCTGTGAATGGGACATACAAAACACTTTGATAGTGCCAGATTCAGTTGCCATGTTTCACTCCAGAGAACTAGTTCATCAATTGCTCTCTGTATTTCTGGAGCCGAAGAAGATGTGGGCTGAGTTGCTGAGTAAATTTTTATGTCGTCTGCAAACATCTTGACAGAGACCGATCCAAAAGCATCACCATCCGTAATATCGTTAATAAAAATTAGAAATAGTATGGGGCCCAGGACACTTCCTTGAGGAACACCACTGGTAACATCTCTCGGAGCAGATAAGCACTCACCAATCCGAACAAGCTGTTTTCGAGCACTCAAAAAATCCAAGATCCATGCCAACAAATCACCTGATATTCCGTAGCTAATGAGTTTAGTCTTCAACTTTGGGTGGGAGACCGAGTCGAAAGCCTTTTGAAAATCAAAATAAACAATGTCCACTCGACTACCATCCAGTAACCCCATAATCCAGTCATGTACACACTCCAGAAGGTTCGTACAAGTTGATCTCTGTCTCAGGAAACCGTGCTGATGTGGAGAAATAAGACCATGAGTAGAGAGGTGGGCCAAGATGCTTTTGCTAACAATCTTTTCCATAACGCGGCAGCATGTACACGTTAGAGAGATTGGTCTGTAGTTTGAGACAACACTTGTAGGTCCTTTTTTGTGAATTGGTGTGATGTATGCAGTTCTCCATATTTCAGGCAATCTTCGTGTTTTGAGAGACATTTCAAAAATATGACAGAGTGGAATAGTCAAGTTTTGGGCGCAGCGTTTAAGCAATATATTCGGTATACCATCTGGGCCACAAGATTTTGTCATTCGAAGACTTCTGAGGGTTGAAAAAACAACATCAGGAGTGAACGTAACTTCTTCCAGGAGATTGGGAGACCTCTGCACCAGAGGTGGATTACTTCCATCGTCTTTTGTAAAAACGGTTGCAAAATAGTCGTTGAAGACATTTGACATTTTAGCTGGATCTGTAACAATCGTGCCATCACTTGTTTCTATCCCAGTAATTTTAGAATTCAAGGAGAGTTTATTGTGAATATATTTGTAGAAAGCACCAACGTTACCAGATAAAACAAGACCCTTCTCAATGTCATATTGTTCTTTTTTTACTGCTTTAGTACATAATTTTGAAAACTCCATGTATTTGATTTTATCTTTATTCTCCTTAGTATGCCTCCAGATTTTCCAGAAGAATAATTTGGATTTATAAAGATGTTTTATTCTATTGGAGATTTTCCTTGGTCGTCCTCGTGAGCTCAATACAGTACGAACTGGAACGAAGGTTTGTATCACATAACTCATACACTGCTGAAGGGCATTCCAGCAGTTTTCTACGTCGAAACAATATTGGAAGATGTCGTCCCATTTCACAAGTTTCAGAAAGTTGTTTATTGCTGCAAAGTTTGCTTTATCAAACATATATGAGTTTCGAACATCGTTTTTGTCTCTTGGATCTGTATCATTTAAATGGAGAATCATTACATTGTGGTCACTGGTAGCGATCTGGCATCTAAACTCCACATTTGAGATCAACATTGAGTCCCCAGAGAGCACCAAATCTAGAATGTTGTTTCCTCGAGTCGGCTCTTGAATAAACTGTTGAAGTCCAAATTCATTTACAAATTCCATGAACGCTCCGTAGACTCTGTTGTTTGGATATGAGTAACAAGTCCAATCCACCTCCGGCAAATTAAAGTCTCCAACCAGGCACATTGTACGTATCGGAGAATATAACGCTTTAAAACAATTAATACTGTCCACCATATAGATCTCCGCCTCAGCACCAAAACCTCCAGGACGATAGTATGTGACAATTCTGTATGATTTATGGTTTTATTCAATATCAACACAAACAAGTTCAATATGCCGGAAGTTATCAGGTACTAATACGGTTCTGTGAGGAATACTTGTTTTTATTACCATCGCTACACCCCCTCCACGAGTTTTTCTATCGTGTCGAACTGAATCATAATCTTTAGTCAGAAATAAACTACTTGGAATCTCTTCTAATAGCCAAGTTTCAGTAATACAAAACATATCTGGTCTGCAGTCTTCTAGAAAAAAACGAAAATCTTCAATCTTGTTAGATATACTTCTGAGGTTTGTAAAAGCTAAGGTGCTACCGTTACTTCCGAAAAAGTTGACCCTCGCCGCTTAACCCAGCCGGGGCAGGAGGATGACCATCAGTAACTTTTCTTCTTTCGCATCTCTTTTTGTAGTTGAGTTCAGCTTGTTGTTTTGTCAGGTCTCTGTTCATGAAGATTTTTCGTACATCCTCATTCTTGGACGAGCGCAAGATCCGAGACGACATCAGTAGTTCTTCAGCTGCCGCAGGGTTTTCTAGAGTAACACATACCTTTGCTCTGGGATTTCTAAGGTCTTTTCCTAACCGCCTTGTCGCGACAATCCTGGGCACCACAGCAAGGTTGTTTTTACAGAGGTCTACCACACAATCTGCATCTGATTTTTTCTCATCATATTTCAAACCAGAAATGACAATGTTATTTGCTCTTCGCTTTTTGTCATCTTTTTCTTGTTCCAACCTCCAGAGAGTGGTAGTCAGTACTTCGGCAATACTAGTTGGATTGCCTAATAGATTTCGCTCGTCAGTCACTAATTTAGAAGACTCAGTCCCAGACTCCAAAGCACCCAATCTTATAGAAATGTCCTCGAGTTTGGTCGACATTTCTTTTAACGAGTCAGTTGTTGTTTTGGCTATTCTATCAAGAAGAGCCTCATAGTTTTTATTCATGGTCTCCAGTAAGCGCGTCATATTGTCGCTCATTCTGTCGACGATACGGCTGAGAACTACTTCTAGACTTTCGAGAGTTATAGCTTTCGACATATCTTGTTTAAACTATTATTTAATCAATGTTTAAGTATTATGGGGTACTTAACAAAAAAATATAATTTAAACCATATTATAGTGGCAGAAATTTAATTTTTTTTTCTCTGTATATCAAGCAGACATATTACTATGAGTTAATGAAACATTTAAGCAAATATGATTTCATTTTTTAGAAAATAATTGAATAAAGTGTAGCATTCAAGTACCCCATATTACCCACTAGAGGTGGGGTAATATGGGGTACTTGAATGTTAGGTATGTTCCAGCTTTCAATAAACCTAAATATTACAAGGACAACAAAAGTAATTGTTATAAAACAATATTTTATTAATAAAACAATAACATAAGTAATAAAAACATTTTAAAAATATTAAATGAGGGTCACTGCAGATGTTGACTCTGGGCTCCGTATTGTAAGTTTTGCATAATTACGTGGCATCTGAAAAGATAATAAAGCAGTATAAAGTAATGACATAATAAAATAAAGGTAACAGATCAATGATGAAATGCGTGTAAAAAGTGAAGAAATCATGAATAAGGTAATATGGGGTGTACCCCATATTACCCCAGCCCAGATACCCCATATTACCCAACAGCATACCACGAATAAAATCTGTAAAATTTTGGCAAATCAACATTGTAGCGGCTGATAATTAAAAACACTGTTAAAGTATATCCCAAAAAAATAGAAATTCACAATTGTTAGAAAATATCTTACTTTTTCTCTCTTCTATGCGTAGAGAAACACAGTTGATGGAACTTAACAGAAAACGTTAAAAATTGATTTCTAATCTATTACGTAAACTCGTAAACAAAATTGCTTAATCGGCTATGCGGCAGAGTTACATAACCAATACGACCATAGATCGCTAATTAATTATTCTTATAACGCTGTTCTTATAATAAAAAGGTGGGTACCCCATATTACCCCACTTTATATATAGATATTATATTATATTATATTAAATTATATATATATATATATATATATATATATATATATATATATATATATATATATATATATATATATATATATATATATTACATTTATATAAAATATAATATATATATATAAAATATAAATTGTGAGAGAAAGAGACAAACATTAGAAGAACCTCTAAAAAAACCCGGGCAACGCCGGGTATCTCCGCTAGTACATACATAAACACACACACAGACACACATACATGCACATACACATACACATACATACATACACACATACATATGCACAAACATATATATATATAGTTCCTGCTCGCTCACCCGCTCATTTTGTGACGGATTTCAAATTTTTTTTCTTTATATTTGATTCCCCTTGACTCTCAAGGTTGTGTGAAAATTTCATTACGATCGGATGAATGGTGTAGCAATGCATAAAGGACATTAACATACAAACATTCATTTATATATATATAGTTATTATATTATATTATACTAGCAGTGCCCGTAGCGGCTTCGCTCGCATGAAATTTGAGAATTTGAACCATGCATACATAGTAGAGTACTGCACGGATCAATTTTTTAGGTCTCGGCTCGGCCCGTCGACAACTTGGCCCAACCCGTTTCAAAAACCGAAATTCCTGGCCCGGCACGGCCCGTCTAATATGGGCCCGGCCCGTTTTTACAGGCCTAGAAGTTCTATATACTTGATGAAAAACTTCGGCCCGTCCCACCTTGACTTCACGTTTAGCCTGAACACCCTAAAATCACTAAAATGTCTATATACTTGGTTAAAAATCTCGGCCCGTCCCACCTTGATTTAAGGTTTGGGCAGGACCGTATGAAGACCCTAAAATAACGGTTTGGCCCGTCCGTCCGGTGATAACCTGAACTCATTTACTTTTAACCGGCACAAAACCTCAAAATACTATTTTTCACATCTGTAGCACTTACAGTTTTTGAGTAGCAGTTATTTTAAAATCAAATAACCTTTTTCCACCTCACATTTGAGGTCCTGGAACTGGAAACCAAATTTTCAAAAAATGGTAAAACACGTATATCATTATTTCTGGAGTAGAAACCAAATACTAATTTTTACTCCTGTAGCATCTACTGTTTTCGAGTAGCAGTTACATTAAAAACCAAATAACCTTATCTTCCACCCCACATTTGAGGTCCTGAAAACCAAATTTTAAAAAAATGGTAAAACACGTATATCTTTATTTTTAGAATAGAAACTAAATACTAATTTTTACATCTGTGGTATTTACAGTTTTTGAGTAGCAGTTACTTTAAAAAACAAATAACCCTATTTTCCACTCCACATTTGAAGTCCTGGAAACCAAATTTTCAAAAAATGCTAAAACACGTATTTCATTATTTTTGGAGTAGAAACTAAATACTAATTTTCACTCCTGTAGCATTCACAGTTTTTGAGTAGCAGCTACTTTAAAAACCAAATAACCCAATTTTCCATCCCACATGATCCGGGAAACCGAATTTTCAAAAAATGTTGAAACACGTATCTTTTTATTTTTCAAAAAGAATCTATATACCAAATTTCAAAATCTCATTTTTGGTTTTCGAGATATACATTGTTTTAGAAAAAAGTTTGTTTTCCAGTTTTTTCCCCTCAGGAGCAAAATTTTCAAAAATCCTTTCTTAGCGGATGTTTACGCTATAAAAGTAATATAAGTTCCAAATTTCACGTTCCTAGGATGAGGCGTTTGAGCTCGGCGTTGATTATCAGTCAGTCATCTGTCAGTCAGTCAGTCAGTCAGTCAGTCAGTCAGTCAGTCAGTCAGTCAGTCAGTCAGTCAGTCAGTCAGGACATGTTCTTTTATATATATAGATTATATTATATTATATTATATTATATTATATTATATTATATTATATTATATTATATTATATTATATTATATTATATTATATTATATTATATTATATTATATTATATTATATTATATTATATTATATTATATTATATTATATTATATTATATTATATTATATTATATTATATTATATTATATTATATTATATTATATTATATTATATTATATTATATTATATTATATTATATTATATTATATTATATTATATTATATTATATTATATTATATTATATTATATTATATTATATTATATTATATTATATTATATTATATTATATTATATTATATTATATTATATTATATTATATTATATTATATTATATTATATTATATTATATTATATTATATTATATTATATTATATTATATTATATTATATTATATTATATTATATTATATTATATTATATTATATTATATTATATTATATTATATTATATTATATTATATTATATTATATTATATTATATTATATTATATTATATTATATTATATTATATTATATTATATTATATTATATTATATTATATTATATTATATTATATTATATTATATTATATTATATTATATTATATTATATTATATTATATTATATTATATTATATTATATTATATTATATTAAATTTTATATATATATATATATATATATATATATATATATATATATATATATATATATATATATATATATATATATATATATATATATATATATATATATTTACATTTATATAAAATATAATATATATATATATAAATTGTGAGCAAACAGAAAGACAGACAGACAAGAAAGCAAGTTAAGATAAAATATTTAAACAACTTTTTAAAATAACGTTTTTTTAACTAAAAAAAAAATAGTTCTTCTCTGGGCTGTGTGAGAAATGTTTTGATGGAGGCATGCGTTAAATGTGGACATTCGTATATTATAACAAGCAAGCCATAAATTTTCAACACTTAAAACGTGGGGCGCCATTTTTATTCAAAAAGCATTCTATCTAGTTTATAAAAATAGCAGATGATTAGTTTGAGTAAAAGGCGCCCCACGTTTTAAATGTTGAAAATTTATGGCTTGTTTGTTATACGAATGTCCACAATTAACGCATGCCTCCATCAAGACATTTCTCACACAGCCCAGAAAAAAATTATTTTATTTTTTTTAGTTCACAAAAACGTGGTATTTTTAAAATGCTTCAATTTAAATGCACACTATTTTAATATTTTGCACACTATAAAATGCAAACTATAATTAATAAATGCAAACTATAACTAATAAATGCAAATTATAATTAATAAATGCAAACTATAATTAATAAATGCAAACATAATTAATAAATGCAAACTTCAATCAATAAATGCAAACTATAATTAATAAATGCAAACTGTAATTAATATTAACTAACTATAATTAATATTTGCTAATTATAATTAATATTTGCTAAGTATAATTAATATTTGGGAACTATAATTAATATTTGCTAACTATAATTAATATTTGCTAACTATAATTAATATTTGCGAACTATAATTAACATGAAGAAAATTGTTCTGAAAAAAGTGGAATCATTGATTCCAAAAGAAGACAGACAAGAAATTTTGACTGACATTGATTCATTGCAACTCAGTCAATCATCAGAAGTTTTTGAAAAAGCATCAAGTTTATTCATGAAAAAGTGGAAAGTACACAAAGAATTTACCAAATAATTCTCTGCTGAATGGCTTAATTCAAATAAGAATTGGTTTCAGCCCCGCAACTACGGGGGCGAGGGGGAGCAAAGCCCCCCCTATAAGATATTTCGCCCCCCCTGGAAAATTTTAAGATATGTAGTTTTTTGAAATTTATAAACCTGTTAACCGTTACACAAGTAAATAGCTTGATAAAACAGCGTATTTCGCCCCCCCATTCTAAGATATGTACTTACTTTCTCGAACTTTATAAACCGTTATAAAAGTTTATAACTGGATAAGGCAGCGGATTTTGCCCCCCCCCCCCAAATTCAAGATATGTACCTATTTTTTCGAACCTGTAAACAAGTTCATAGCTCGATAATAAGGCAGCGGATTTCGCCAACCCCCCCCCCTGAACAATTCTAAGACATGTACTTTTTTGAACTTTATAAACCTGTTATGTAGCTGGATAAAACAGCGCATTTTGCCCCTCCCCCATTCTAAGATATGTACCTACTTTTTCGAACTTTATAAACCTGTAAACTGTTATAAAAGTTCATAACTGGATAAGGCAGCGGATTTCGCCCCCCCCCCAAATTCTATGACATGTACCTACTTTTTCAAACCTATTAACCATTATACAAGTTCATAACTGGATAAGGCAGCAGATTTCGCCCCCCCCCCCAAATTCTAAGATACGTACCTATTTTTTCGAACCTGTATACAAGTTCATAGCTCGATAAGGCAGCGAGTTTTGCCCCCCCCCCCTGAAAAATTCGAAGACATGTACTTTTTTGAACTTTATAAACCTGTTATGTAGTGTTTAGCTAGATAAGGCAGCGTATTTCGCCCTCCCCCTTACTGAAAATTCTAAGTTATGTACCTTTTTGAACTTTATAAGCCTGTAAACCGTTATTCTGGTACATATCTGGCTAAAGCAGCGTATTCAGGAATAGTCACAAAATTGGGAATGTTGGGTATCTATCAACACCCCTGCAATATAGTGTATTTTGTATCCAATGCGATTAACTTATTAACGCATCACTGGAAACATCTCAGTAAAACCATGCGATGCAACTTTTTCTCACGGCCCACTTATATTTGAAAAAAATCTAAACTTTTTAAAGCCTTTCTTTAATTTTTCCTCCAAGAAACTGATGACCGGGGGGTTAGTCGGAGCTGCTTTTTCAAAATATTTTCAAAGCCACTTTTTAATTTTTTCTATATAAAAACTGATAGCTGATGACCGGGAGAGGGGGCTATCCGAAAGTAGTTTATCCATACATGTTAAACCACTTCAGGGGTCCACTAGTTGGCCTATCCAGCCTCAAAAACCTAAAATATCAGAATAGAAGCTTGAAGTGTACCTATATAAAATTACAGATTGTGTTTAAATTAAAAAACAAAACAGAAAATTAATTCTGTAATGCAAAGATTTACGATAAATATTGATTATTTTTATTTATTGCACTTTTTGTCATTTTATTTTTATAAACTATTCCAGCAAATCCAAAATGAAGTCATAAAAATAATAAACAATATGGGTGTTGCTGATGCACCTTGGTTTTACATATAATATTTACATTGTCTTTTCAACTCCCGATATAATTTTAGTGGTTTTTTAGCCATTTTCATTTTTCCCCCTTTAGAGATAGCTCGAACCCCCCAGAGC
Organism: Erpobdella octoculata; assembly: GCA_963978895.1. Classification (NCBI taxonomy): domain Eukaryota; kingdom Metazoa; phylum Annelida; class Clitellata; order Hirudinida; family Erpobdellidae; genus Erpobdella; species Erpobdella octoculata. The sequence continues at coordinate 16,080,042 of OZ022244.1, forward strand.
ATGACGTATAAGCATTCACAGTTTTTGAGTAGCAGTTACTTTTAAAACCAAAGAAACTTTTTTTCCACCCCACATTTGAGGTCCTGAAAACCAAAATTTCAAAAAATGTTGAAACACGTATATCATTATTTTTAGAGTAGAAACTAAATACTAATTTTTACTTTTGTAGCATTCACAGTTTTTGAGTAGCAGCAACTTTAAAAACCAAGTAATCCTATTGTCCACCCCACATTTAAGGTCTTATAACCAAATTTGTAAAAAAATGGTGAAACACGTAAATCTTTATTTTTAGAATAAAAACTAAATACTAATTTTTACATCTGCGGTATTTACAGTTTTTGAGTAGCAGTAACTTTAAAAAACAAATAACCCTATTTTCCACCCCACATTTGAAGTCCTGGAAACCAAATTTTCAAAAAATGCTAAAACACGTATTTCATTATTTTTGAAGTAGAAACTAAATACTAATTTTTACTCCTGTAGCATTCACAGTTTTTGAGTAGCAGCTACTTTAAAAACCAAATAACCCAATTTTCCAACCCACATTTGAGGTCCGGGAAACCAAATTTGTGAAAAATGGTGAAACCATTTATTTTTAGAAAAGAAACTAAATAATAATTTTTACATCTGTGGTATTTACTGTTTTTGAGTAGCAGTTACTATAAAAGACAAATAGCCCTATTTTCTACCCAACATTTGAAGTCCTGGAAACCAAATTTTCAAAAAATGCTAAAACACGTATTTCATTATTTTTGGAGTAGAAACTAAATACTAATTTTTACTCCTGTAGCATTAACAGTTTTTGAGTAGAAGCTACTTTAAAAACCAAATAACCCAATTTTCCAACCCACATTTGAGGTCCGGGAAACCGAATTTTCAAAAAATGGTGAAACATGTATCTTTTTATTTTTCAAAAAGAATCTATATACCAAATTTCAGAAAAAATTTTAAGAAAAAATGTTTAGAAAAAAGTTTGTTTTCCAGTTTTTTTCCCTCAGGAGCAAAATTTTCAAAAATCCTTTCTTAGCGGATGTTTACGCTATAAAAGTAATATAAGTTCCTAATTTCACGTTCCTAGGATGAGGCGTTTGAGCTCGGCGTTGATTATCAGTTAGTCATCTGTCAGTCAGTCAGGACATGTTCTTTCATATATATAGATAATAATATAATATGTATATATAAAATCGTGGACAAACAGGCAGACAAACAAACAGACAGAGAAGAAAGCAAGTTAAGAAAAACGTGGTAAAATGAAATACTCCAATTAAATATTTCTTGACTATAATTATGTTTATGGAATGTGTTCTATAAAAATGACACAGACTTAGTCATATAAAGTGTCAAATTACTCTTCCAACTTTCGGGATTGACAAATTAAAAATAATTTAATTTGAATTTTTAACCGTCAGTGTTGCTTACGGTGACTTACAGTATAGTGACTTGCCTCATTTGCTTTAGTTCTTTGGTTTAAATAACAGACTTATTAAAATTAATGACAGAAATTATCTTAACCTTCTCTTTCGTATGCCAAATTTTTTTCGTAGGCCAAGGTACTGTGTCTTAGTGCCTAGGCCTTAACTCGGCCCTGCCTGAGAGGGTTGCTGAAGTTTGAAAAAAGAAAAAACCCGCGCAAGAGAAAATGTTTATTGACTATCTTTAGTCTGCAGTCTTTTTTTGGTATCTTCAATAATTAATTATTAAAGGAAAAAAGCTTGTAAACTGAAGGTAGTCAAACTCAGTCTCAAACCAGTTAAAGCAAATGTTAAACAAGTAAAGGAAAAACGAGTTTTTCAACACAAACTTTAATTTTAAATACACTTGATTTAGAATTACGAAATATGTTCAAATTAAATTTTTTTCAATTGAATCATGCATTGTCATCCAATATAAAGCTATGCTGAAAGTTTCAGCTTCCTAGCTAGTCAAAAAGCTGGTTAAATTTTAGTTGCAAGATTTGCGTACAGAGAAAGCTACACACACACAAACAGAGATTGTAACCTAAATAAAAGTTTGTAAAAATGAGTTTATGAATAAATGTAGCACCCTCCCCTACCCATCTAATTTTGAAAAATTGCAGGGCTTTCCGATTTTGGCCTGGGGAGGCTTGAGCCCCTCCCTGCCTCCTAATTGCATTTATGCAAAGGCAGGGACGTAAATGGGGGGGGGGGGCAGGGGGCATTTCCCCCCCCCATAATTTTCTAAATTTGAATTTTTTTACCTAGAGTTTACTATATATTTATTTAATTTTAACTTTACTTTACCTAGTGATGATGCAATGCGTATTGGAATCCTTCTGGCGTGTATAGACAATTCGCCCCCCCCTAGATTTCCAAAATTAAAATTTTTTATACTTAGAGTTTACTATATAATATGTTAATTTTAACTTTACTTAACCTCGTGATGATTCAATGCGTATTGGAATTCGGTTTGCGTGTGTAGACAATTTTATATCTTAGCTCGATGCTAGATTTACCAATAACTGCAGAGTAATAATTTGTGTATCAGTGCTGGTCTAAAGATTAGCTGTTTTCTGTGCCAAAATACAATCAGCGAACTCGTGGAATTTTACCCTATTAGTGGTATTGATACAATGTTGATTCCCTCACAGCTGTCCACATCAAAGTTATTATTTATTACACAAAAATAAAACAAAATTATACCCACCCCATTTTGGACATCTTTTTTACAAACTTTTATTTAGGTTACAATCTCTGTTTGTGTGTGTGTGTGTCTTTCTCTGTACGCAAATTTTGCAAGTGAAATTTAACCAGCATTTTGACTTGCTAGGAAGTTGAAACTTTCAGCATAGCTTTATATTGGATGAAAATACATGATTCAATTAAAAAAAAACTTTAAACATCTTTTGCATTTCTAAATTCAATGTATTTGAAATCAAAGTTTGTGTTGAAAAACTCGTTTTTCCTTTACTTGTTTTACTCATCCTGTACTTGCCCCTGCACTATGATTAAATCATTCATCTTCATTATACCTAGTGGGCGTGGCGAATCCAGAATTTTCTGGTTGGGGATTCACTTCAGAAATTTTTTATATTCTTTTCCAAAAAGCTGATAACCGGTAAGGGGTAGTCGTAAGTATTTTTCAAAATTTTTTTCAAAGACTTCTAATTTCTCCTCCCAAAAAAGCTACGGTCATTTTCCAAAAACAAGGTATTATACCCAAAAAAATTTCAATTGATACTCTGATGGGGGATGCATCTCCCCATCCCTCTCTGCTTGTACCTACGTATCTATATAAATGTAAAAGATAATGTGTGTGTGAGAGCATTCGTTTATTACATCCAAGCCGCAGGAGCAATTTTAACAACATTTGGCATGCAGGTAACTTCATTAATGAGAAAATTTTGATAAATTACAAAAAAACTTTCATTAAACGGGCAGACAAGAATGGAAACCAAAAAACGAAAGTAACAAATAAAAGGGCATATAGAACTTATTTTATTACTTTTAATAAAAACTACCAATTTTAATTTGTTTTAAAAACTTTTACGTCATAAAACAAAAAAGAAATTGAAGCATCACTTTTTACGTTTCTTACTATTAGTTTATTAGTATTACCACTTCGAGTTGAATAAATCGGGCATTGTTATTTAATACTATTTAATTAGTAGTCAACAAGAGAGAGTTGCGATTCTCTTGATTGTTACTTTTGATTGTCGCAATGAATGTTTTTTTATTTATTCTTTCTGTGTATTTTGTCTACTTAGTTACGGGTGAGTTTCTGTTTGTCGCTGCTATTACCCCGGCGGTTCGACGTGATTGCAATCGGTAAAATTAGCTCCAGGAAGTTAGCAACGCTTCGGGCAACGATTTTCGGTAATTATTATTTGTCACTAGGAAAGTCAGTAAGTGTAAAATATAATTAGATATTTGAGTTCTCCGTTAAATTTGCTATAAGAATACATTTGTTTAAAAGAGGCGGATAATTTTATTATTTTTTTGATTAATTTTTTTCTGATTGGCTGTGTCGGTAACATATTTGTAAGGTCAAGTCGTGGAAGGCATTTTTCACAAAGCGTCAATGAATATTTTAAAATAATTTTTGCACTGTTCAATCAAGCTTATATTTCTCTACAAGAAAACAGTTGTTTGAAGGGGCGGACAATTTTAGTTTATTTGTTGTTTAATTAATTTGTGGCGATTCGGATCGATTGAAAGCGGAAGCATTTCTGTAAATGACGTTTATTATTATTTGTCACTAGGAAAGTGTAAAATGTAATTAGATATTTGAATTCTACGTTAAATTTTCTATAAGAATACATTTGTTTGAAGGGGCGGATAATTTTATTTATTTTTTGATTAATTTGTTTCTGATTGGCTGTGTCGGTAACATATTTGTAAGGTCAAGTCGTGGAAAGCATTTTTCACAAAGTGTCAATAAATATTTCAAAATAGTTTTTGCACTGTTTAATCAAGCTGATATTTCTCTAAAAGAAAACATTTGTTTGAAAAGGCGGACAATTTTAGTTTATTTTTTATTCAATTAATTTGTGGCGATTTGGAGTGAAAATAGACATCGTTTCCCGCTTCGTTGCTAACTTCATTCACCTGTAAAATTGTCGCTAACCCTCCTCATCTAGGTAGTCGCATAAAAATTTCAAAATAATTTTTTTTTAATTTCACTATTATTTCTAAATAAAGGTACAAATTCTGAGTTTGAATATACCATAAAGGCAATACCGAAGATCCTGCATTGTTGAATATTCAGCTCCGCCCCAAGGCGGAGATTATTTCATTAAAAATATTTAGCTCCGCCTATTTTATTAATAATATTTAGCTCCGCCTAAACGTTTATTTGGCGCTTATTATATAATGTAATTTGATTAGTTTTATAATATACATGTATATATTTTTAAATTAAATAAATTGTATTATAAAAATTTAAGATTCTGTCAGCATAGACAAAAGTGCAATTAATATCTCATCGACTACCTTCGTTAATGATATGGTCATATGCTAGGCTGACAGTTGATGGTTTTTCTTGCCAACCAGCAGTTTCTTATCTACTACTCTTTTCGTAATGGTTATATACTCAAAAATAAATGACTTTGACATCTAGCAGTTTCTTATCTACTACTCCTTTTGTAATGGTCGTATACTCGAAAATTAAATGGCTTGAAAACTAGCAGCTTATAAAACGAGACCAGGCAACTGTAAAATGAGATATATAATAGTCATAAGCTTGAACGACATTTTGTGATTACGAGATGCCAACTATAGTAGTTTATAAATTTTTGACCAACTATAGTAGTTTATAAATTTTTGACCGCCAAAAATAGCACAGAGACCATTGAATCTTGTTTCACACATTTGTTTGGTATAACCTGGCCCTGTAAAATAAATTTGCTACTTTGTTTTGTTTCACTTTAATTCTAGGTTAATTTTTTTTGTTATGATTTTATGTTATGTTTATTTTTTTGTTCTATTAAAATGCTATGTTAATTTTTCTCCCCCTTTCTCTTTTATTTTTTGCCCCTGCTCCGATCAATTTATGAGCGAAGACGAGGTGGTGCAACCGTACCTTACGCCACGAGATTAAAGTTCTAAAATTATGTTTATTTATCCCAATTTCTGGAGTGTGTTGACACTGAACACGAAAAAACGTGTATAGCAAAAATAGAAACATTTATTGGTAAAAAAACATGTGTTAGTAATAAGAACATGTGTTAGTAATAATATTTATTTGCAAAAACTATACAGGATAATAAGTTCTAAGGCTCAACACCCATCGGCAGTAGCACTCCTTTTCGCCAGTTTCATTTGTGTCTGAAACAACTGACAGAATTTTATCCTCGCTATGAGGCCGTGCGTCATAGCCCATCCCACAGCGTCATCTTCCACATCTTTATTTAATTTAGTAGATAATATCATAGTAGCATCAGGATAATTTTCGGCCATGATAAAACAATTTGAGAAAATGAAAACCATAGAATAACAGTATTCGTGTTCACTTTTAAATTTATAGCCATGGTTTGTGGGTGGAGCTGATTATTATTAGTAGTTGGCGGCCTGTCAATCATGGACATCACGTGCCTGCCAATCATTGCTGGTTTATCTCATTAACTCTGGTAACGGCAGGATCTTCGGTATTGCCACCATATAGTGTAAAAAAAATAAAATTAATAAAGATATAGCGAATCAAAGATCGCATACCACGATAGAACATCGACTGCGTGAGACAGTTAAAAACTGGTACAACGAAGAAGCTCAGTTTACAGCGTGCACATATTGCACAGCGCAAAGAACGCCTAACAAGGCTTTGCACGTATGGGTTAAGAATTCTTTCTGTTTCTCATATTCAATATGAATATGAATTTATTTAGAAATAGAATTCCAAAAAAAAACTTGATAAATATAAAGTTATTAAAAGTTTAAAAGTGGGACCACGCATTTCACTTCCCATGCGACATTATTGAATGTCACTGCATGAGCTCGCGTATGGCGTATAGCTTATTATATTAAATTGTTGCGGTAGTTCGCCGTCTGCTTTTTGTTTTAAGACTGATATTTGTTTATGTAGGAGTATCAAAGTACTTTCTGTCGCGGATCATAACTTGATCTGTATAATTGCCCTCTTCCTTTTTCAGCAAGGCGGAGTTAAGGCGGCTGTCTGTTAGGATTGTGATTGTGAGAAAGTCCACAGCTTCATCTTCATCATTTGTTCATTGAAGTTATTAAATAACCTTTTGAATGAAACTAAACTTATACTACTGAGATGTCTCTAAGACGAGATATAGAGACTCAAACACTATCTAAAATCTATATTATGTACGTCAGATGCAGCGCGCCTACGGTTATGCGCTGCTACACGCTCTACTTTTACGAAGTAATTTTTATATTTAGAGATTTCCCAAAGTTCTGAAATTAAAATATGTTATAATAGACAAACTAACCTATCGAATGAAACTAAATTGATATTACTGAGATGTCTCGAAAACGAGATATAGAGACTCAAACACTATATTATATAGTCTTGCCAATAGCCTGAATAGCTGTTTTGTTTTAAGACTCAGATGCAGCGCGCCTACAGTTATACGCTGCTACACGCTCCCCGAAATAAATGTTATAGTTAGAGATTTCCCAAAGTTCTGAAATTGAACTATGTTATAATAGACAAAATAACCTTTCGAATGAAACTAAATTTATTCTACTGGGAGGTCTCGAAGACGAGATATAGAGACTCAAACACTATCTTATATTATATATGCTTGCCAATAGCCATTTTGGTTTAAGACTATTTAGTAAGCTTCTGCGTCCCGTTATTTTTTTGGAACGATACGATACGATACGATTTCTGAAATTTGCCTCGAATTAAACGATACGATACGAGACGCTTCGACCGATAACGATACGATATCGATACGATACGATACGATTTCGGGATCTCGACTGAAGCGGAAATTTTGCCTAGAGATAACATAGAATGATGAACTATACGCGACAGACAATATTAATAACTACATTAAAGAAATTCATTGAAAAAAATATATAAATATTAAAAAATTTCAAAATTTATAAAAATTTACCAAATTTAATTTTTTTTTACAACTTGAAATAAGTTTCATTTGTTTAGTTTCGGTACATCTATTTGTCTAAATTTAGACTCTAAATAAAACGCTACCGCCGATAGAAAGTATTTATTTACTTTATTTAGTGACGCGGCATGATAATGATGACAAACACGAGAAAGTGCCTCTATGCAAGAATTAAAAAAGTGAAAAAACCCAGCGTGTTTATTTATAGGCGATGGCGAATGCGGTTAGCAATAGCAAGAAAGAAGCTGAGAAAGTTTCGAATTCCAGCTGCAGACGATACGGGCTACGGCACTGTCGTGCACACTACAGGTGGCACACACAACCAAGAATATCATCGAGATTATAAAGATATATCTTAGATGAGCTACTATTACGGTCAATTACGGATATCGAAACACTAAAATAATCATTCCAATTCTATGTAACAAATTTGAAAAAATAAGTTTATGAAACAGACTAAACCAAAACATAAACATAGAATGATCATTACTATTACATTACTCATTATTCTCATTAATAATAATAGTCATCAATGTCAGCGAGTACGATTGCCTTGTAGGGCTTGTAGTATCAGAAATAAAAAAAAAAAAAAACAAGAAGTAGCCTACAAACTGTTGGATATAGCAGGAGTGAGTCATGAAATACCTATAACAAATAGTGTCTCAGATCTTGGCGTTGTGATGGATGCGGGACTGCAGTTCAAGGAGCACATTGAAAAAAGAGTAAATAAAGCCAACAGCTTGCTGGGTGTAATTGCAAGAAATTTCAAATATTTATCTGAGAGTGCATTTGTGTGCCTTTATAAATCTCTGGTTAGATCTCAGTTGGAATATGCGACCCCGGTCTGGAATCCATATAGGCAAGGCTTAATAAAAGCAATAGAGAAAGTCCAAAGAAGGGCAACAAGACTGGTCCTGTCATGTAAAGGTCTGAGCTACGTAGAAAGACTAAAGAAACTGAAACTGCATTCGTTGGTGTATAGAAGGAGACGGGCAGACCTAATCTTACTCTATGATATGATGTCTGGTCGATTGCGGGAGGAGCATTGCCCTGCTGTGCAACTCTGTAGAGAAGTAAGAACGAGGGGACACGACTTCAAGTTGACCACTACGTTATCACATAAAGACTGCAGAAAGTTCTTCTTCAGCAATAGAGTCGTAGCTGACTGTAACAGTCTGCCGGGAGAAGTTGTAGAAGCGACAAACATTTCTATGTTTAAATCTTTGATAGATAATTATTATGGCGATTTGGTTTTTAACTGCTGATGTTTTCAGTTTTGCTCAGAAGTTAGAATAGGTAGAATTTGGACTGTTTTTGTTTGTATTGTCTTTGTTTAATGTATTTCATTTTTCGGCGAAGGGCTTGCCCGTGCTGAGTTTCAAATAAAAAAAAAAAAAAATATGCAGAGCTTGACTAGCAGCCTAAGAGGAGCGTGGCTTTTTTGCTGCCGGTTCCCAGACTAAAAATAGTAAATAATGGGGCTACAGGCTGTCTGGAAAACCGAATTTAAAGTGGGTATGATAATAGTTATAAACTTCTGTCAATAGGTAGATTAATTAATCAATGTTGATGAATCAATTGCAAATATTCACAGTTGTGACAATCGTTAATTAAATATGTATGACTTTCGTTATTTATTGGAAAATATTTTTAAAAAATCCCGATATTTTTCGAGATTTTAATCGAGAATGAAATTTTAAGTATCGCCAATAAATATCGATACGAGACTTCTTCCGCAGGCTGTATCGTTTCAATGGTGATACGGGAATCCCGTATCGTTTTGAAATCTCGATTGAATTTGAGATAACGATATCGGGACGCAGATGCTTACTATTTAGAGGTACTTTGCAATATTCCATCTATTTAATATTTTAACTTCTTATTGTGGGATGCTCATCATAATCCATGGATTATGATGGAAATGGATTAGGATGAGCTCTCACGCTTTTATTTTTAGTCAAAAATTATTTGATGACATATAAAAGGAAAGGGAAAAAAATTATTTTATACTTTTTAGTGCTCTTTCCACACATAAATAAAAGCGTTTTTTTTTTTAAAAGTATCTTTTTTCGTAATATTATTTTATAATTTTTGGTCTTGTAAAAATTAATTAACTTTGTGTTTGCGAATTTACGTAAAAAGTCTTCGTTCAAATCTTCTTGTTTACTAAATTTGTTTGGGTCCGTCTAATTATAAAGATAAACCACACGAGTCTATATGTGCATAAGTATAGTTATATAAGTATGTATAAGTATAAGGTGCATGCAATGTTGGCAATGATAGAGAGAACACCGCTATGTAGGCCTGAATTCACAGCCTGCTTATTGATTGCATTGGCGTATTTTAGTTAATTATAGTTTAAATAAATATTTTTATGATATGAAAATATGAAAATATTGCATTGTCATCGAGAATACATGTGTTTTGAAATTTTCAAGTCAATTGGACGTGTGGAAGTGGTCGAAAAATCGATTTAAAAAACCTGAAAATACAACATACAACACACAGTGTGAGGTAAATAAAAGCGTGTAAAATAAGCTTTTAAACATAAATTTTATGAATTATAATTATATGGTTGGGAGTGAATTCATTTACATAGAAATTAGTTGTTCTTGTAACTGGATGGCATAAGGCAGCAGCAGGATCTTTAATAAAAGAGACTAATTATATTTTTTTATTTGTTAGCTTGTAATTATTTTTGGACTTTGTAGAAAATGACAGTGGCAATTATCATTAAGATTGTCAAGACTACAGAAGCATCTTACTATTTAAGCATTGCTGTATCTTGTTTTCATTATCCAAATGTCTTATAAGTTTAGCTTTGGATTATTTTTGGTATTTTAATCAAAATTAATCAAAAGTTCAACTTATAACTTACAATGATCTGACAGCCTTATCAGTAGATAAATGACTTTTAGGAAATCAACAGCAATGACTTTATGAACTGCACGAACTTAATAATATGTGTTGTTATTTATTTTATCACTTCATTGTTAATATCCAGGTGAAGGTGTTTTGGAGTTGATCCCAAATAAGGAGGAACATTGGAAATCCTTGGGAGATGCACTTGTACTCACTTGTAATTCAACATCATTCCATCCAGCACAATTTCACTGGATAGACAATAATAATATCGAGATATTTGAGAATGAAGCTGATTTATTGTTCGTTTTATTTCTTTCATTGTTTCAAATTTATCTCATTAATATTTATTTACATCAATAATAATATGTATATATATATATATATATATATATATATATATATATATATATATATATATATATATATATATATATATAATTATTTATTTCTTTAGTGTTTACTAGCAGGGTTCCCTAGCATTTTTCAAGGTTTTTCTTAGTTTTTCTCTTTCTCTCTTGCCCCTTTCCCCATTATTTTTTTGAGGGAGGGGAGGGTGGCGTTTTGCCTGTCCACTCGGGCGACTGTAGGCTATGTTACATCACTGGGTGAATGTAAAATAAATAGCAGATTTGTTGAAAATTGCTTAAAATCCTTTTTAAACTTTGTTACACAAATTAAGCTTGAATTTTGTTATGCAATAAACCTTTATGTTGGTGCATCGGTACTGTTGGCCTGGAATAGGTTTTATGGCACTAAGAAAAAATAAAAAGAATTTTTTTTTGAAACTTCTCTTAGCTTTTTCTCCTCTTTGAGATCTACCACCATGCCAAATTTATTTCAGATTGCTCCAGCGGTTTGGATTTTTATAAAAGCCAAACAGAAAAACAAACTAACAGTCAATTTTATATATAAGGATTTGTGTTATCAATATTTTTATATCACTATATTTTATGTTGACTGCAGAGGTAGCAGGATATACACAGAGGATGGTCTAACATCTAAGAAGTTATACATAACGAACATCCATATATATGATGATGGAGCCTACAAGTGTAGAGTGACAGTCGGGGAGAAGACACATGAAGTTTCTACCAAGCTCAAAACTTATGGCTAGTTATATCTTTATTTTAATTTTAGGTATCTGGGTGCATTGTTCACTATTACTGGTGTTAGCTCTGAAACAAGATTTGTAGAGAATGAGGAACTCAGATATGGAAAAATTTCCAATCCTATATTAGCTTTTGAAAATAAATGGGGATGATGATTGACTTTTTGTCTTTTGTAGTTGTCTTGAATAGTGTTTTTTTCTTTGCTTGTGTTTTTTTATTGAGTTGTTTTTCAGCAGTAATATCAGTAAGTTTTAGTGTAATAGTAAGTATTTTTGCACAGAAGATTAAAAATTTTGAAATAAAAATATATAAAAACAAAACTTTAAACAACCATCCTTGTTAAAAATCTATAATATAATGTGGATATCTTTTCAAAGATACATAAGAGTTTGTTGAAAGGTTTATGCTTGTTGTTCTTATCATATGATGTCATCATTTCCATATTCACCAGCTGATTCAAATATCAAATCAAATGATGATTATTTTAAAGTAAGTTTGTGCGCTCACGCTCACGCTACGCTCGCTCAGCTCACGTAGTAAGTAAACTTACAAAGTTTAATAATAAATGTCTCTGTGTGCAAAAGCAGGACATTTTGTATGTTTGCTTTGTAATACATTTTTAATGACTAAAAATGCAATTATAATCAAAGTTTAACAAATGTTTAATAACTCATCACATGTGGGCAGCCTTCTGGCAAAGCCTATGAACTTCCCCCACTTCTCCAGATATTTTTCTCTTTCTCACCATGTTAGCATTCATAGATAGATTCTATCTTATTTAAATTTCTATGAATACAATTTTTAACTGCACATCATTTTAATCAAATTCCACCTTCATACTTGGAGATAAAATAGTTTTTTTTTTAAAAATCTATAATTAAATCTATTTTTATATAAGTATTTTATTTGTAATTTGTTACATTAATTCTTTTCTGCACTCACATTTTATAGCAACCCTTTAGGTTTTCTGTTACACTCTGAGGTGATTATGATGGTTCATCCTCACCACATTCAAACCTATTTACATTTTTATATTAAAATTAACCCTGACATATTTTATTGTTAAATTTTCCACCTGTTCTTTATTGCTATGTTGTCAATAACCAAACATTACTATGTGCTTGTCTGTGTGTGTGTGTGTGGTTGATTTTTTCAGGTTGTCCTGTATAACAATTGTCAGTTATATCAACAAACCTTTAGATAAGTTCTTGAAAAGTCTGCTATTTTTTTCACCTGCCTATGTTCATTCTTTCAGCTATTCATTTTATTTGAAGCTTGATTTCAGCTGTGAAGCCTATTCGGTTGGTGTGTCAGGTGAGGTGCATAATTGAATGGATGATATAATGTATATTTACTGTTGCTTAATTATGTTGATAGCTTGGTTTTCTTGGAGTCCTTGTTAGCCAAGGATATGTATTGTAAAATTCTAAATGACAATCCAATCACAAACAAAAGCCTATTTGTTAAATGTGTCATGGAGGATGACTGTGTAGAAATGAATTAAAAATCTCTATGCCTTTAAGTGTTTTAATAGTTAGCCTTTCATGTCAAAAGTTGGATTCAAATTCAGCTGGTAGCTATAAAGTAAATTTGGTTTTGATGGCTGCTTGACATGAATATGGTAAGGAAATGACATATTAATATATTAAAGCTAAAAGAATCACATCTGTTTTTATGTTCCATTAAAGAAATATTCAGACCAGACCAGTGCAAATCATTGGATAATTCCATGAATCACATTTCTTTGAACTGCCATCTCATTTCCTTTGTTTCCTGGCTTTACCACTTAATACATAAGAAATACAAATTCTGTTCATGTTTGTGGTGAGAATAGGCTAGCTTTCTGTATGACGTGTGTGTTGGGAGGGGAGGGACTGTATGAATGTTTAATAGCCAACAATCTTTTGTAGAATAATCTTGTGACCAAAGATAAAATATATATTTACAATTAAAAACCATCTAATCTAATTATACTTTGAACTGTGATTAGATGCATTGGCATCAGTACCTTTAATTAAATTTATGCTTTTACGGTTATTGCTAATTATTTTAGTATAATTAGTTGAAGATTTATTAAATGATATTTAAATGAGGTCACATGCTATTTTTCTCAAATTATTTTATCCTTGAATCTTTTACTTGACAACCAAAAATACTCTTATTTTTTGTCTAAAAGAATAAATGCTGTAATGGGTTTCTGTAATATAATTATGGAAATGTTTTTGTGGTTGGTGGAGGTTATTTTATGTTTATAGAATGTAATTATGTATTGGATATGAATGAAAATTTATTGATCCTTTTCTGCCTATGCAAGTTAATTGTACTTACTGAAAGATAATCTAGAGTTTCTTATTATGTAGTTTTTTACCAATGCTTTTATTAACTCGTCGGCTCTGTTTCTCTGTCTGTTTCTCTGTTTCAAATCTTGCAATCAATTTTTGAGTCACTTCCTGATGATAGATTTTTTTCAAATTTTGCATACATGCTCAAGATAGAAGACAATGCAATATTCAATTATTAGTTTTACAATAAGTCAATTAATTTAGTTAATTTTCTTGAGGATTTTATATATATATATATATATATATATATATATATATATATATATGTTTATTATATTTATTTGTTGTATATTGCGACTTTAATATAAAATAAAAGAGTAATATAAGAAAAAATTGATTGCAAAATTTTTGTTTATGAGCTTAATGGAAATCGCAATGCTCTTCGAACCATATTACGCCAGGCCAGACTTTAATATAAAATAAAAGAGTAATATAAGAAAAAATTGATTGCAAAATTTGTGTCTTAATTACATATAAGAGCATTGGTTTTAAAAATTCGTTTTTAATTTACTTGTTTACAGCTTCTAACATTTTGTTTTGCAAAACATACATAACATTTTGATAGCAATATAGCATTAGCATTGAGCTTATCACATAGAATTATTAGATTTTTAATAAATGTTATTTATTGATTGTTAATATTGGTTTCTATTCAGATGCTATGAAGTTTTTAATAAATATTATTTATTGGTTTCTATTCAGATGCAATGAAGTTTGTTGATGTTCGACCATATCAAGCATTTCCAGTTGAAAGAGATGGTTTAGTTGAATGTGTAGTTACTGGTGATCCTATTCCAGAAGTTTCCTGGTTCTTCAATAACACTCGCATCTATGCAGGTTATTATTCTGTTTCAATTCTTGCTACTGTGCTATTTTTTCTGTTGAGGTAAAATTATATGCTAAATTCTTTTGTGGTGTCTTATATTAGATACACGCGCCATTGGGGTTTCTCCCTTATAAACAGGGGCATCTATCTTGGCAGTGACATGGAATCAAAATTGCTTAGTAATCTTCTAGTATAACAACCAAACTGGGAAGATTGCTAAAAGTTTTATAGTTGCAAATTCTTTGAGTACAAATGTAGCAACATAAAAAATATTGATATTAAATTAATTATAATAAAAACAGTAATAACTATAAAAATATATACATATATATATACTAGCGGGGGCACCCGGCATTGCCCGGGGATTTTAGAGGTTTTTCTAATGTTTGTCTCTCTCGCTCCTGTTCCCTTCTCCGCTTTCCCGTTCCCGTCGCGTTCCCGGTCGCTTTTCCGCTCCTGGTCGCTTTTCCGCTCCTGGTCGCTTTCCCGCTCTCGGTCGCTTTCCTTTTCCCGCTCTATCTTTCGCTCTCAGTTGGCTTCCCGTTCCCGTTTTCGCTCATTTATGTATGTATATGTATGTGTACATATATATGTATATAGTTCCCGCTCACTCACCCGCTCCGCTCATTTTGTGACGGATTTCAAATTTTTTTCTCTATTATTGATTCCCCTTGACTCTCAAGGTTGTGTGAAAATTTCATTACGATCGGATGAATGGTGTAGCAATGCATAAAGGACATACATACATATGTACATACAAACATTCATTTATATATATATATATATATATATATACCCATCAATTGTTGTTCACAAGTCGTACAACGCCGCTCTGTATGGTTACGTTTTTCACCTATCGAGCGTTTAACGTGTTTTAACTTGTCTTTCCTGTGTTTTAATTACTTATTTAGTTCTAAATTATTGAAAAAATATCATCGATTTTGTTGGGCTACTTTTCCTCGAACTCTATTTAATTTCAAAGTGAGTTTCGCTCTTTGTAACTCATTTAATGTGGTCGCTTTTTTTTTTCTTCTGTTTTTTTTTTAACTTAAATTTCAATGTGTTCCATCTATCAATAGCCGTATTAATTTATTAACTGAAAACTGATTCAGCCTAGCTCTAATTCAATGTCTCCGTCTAAGCCTAAGTATTTCTGATTTTTAACTCTTCCCTTTCAACTTTTAGAATATTTAATTTATTGTTTAACATAGGGTTCTGAAGATGGCTTTTTATAGCTGAAACTGGCCAGTTAACCCTGATCGTTTTATCATTTAACTATTTTAACCAATAAATTCTTCAATATATGTCTCGTCGTTTCAAATGGATGAAAAGGGCTTTAAAAACTTGCTAAGAAAGATGACTAATGTTAAGTGGTCAATTGTGTTTAATAGAGCCTGTTTAAAAGAAAAAATATATATATATAAATATATATATATATATATATATATATATATATATATATATATATATATATATATATATATATATATAAATGAATGTTTGTATGTATGTATATATGTATGTATGTCCTTTATGCATTGCTACACCATTCATCCGATCGTATATATATAGTTCCCGCTCGCTCATCCGCTCCGCTCATTTTGTGACGGATTTCAAAAATATTTTCTCTATATTTGATTCCCCTTGACTCTCAAGGTTGTGTGAAAATTTCATTACGATCGGATGAATGGTGTAGCAATGCATAAATAACATACATACATACATACAAACATTCATTTATATATATATATATATATATATATATATAATAATGAAAAGGAGGAAAATATTCAATGGAGAAGAATGGATTAAAAGTAAAGATGATGACTTTCTCTGATTCTGGATTGTACACATGCAGTGCTGAAGTTCAACAATTTGGACATTTTGGTCAAAGAAACATCGATGTGGAAGTTCATGGTTTGTTTTATTCTTTTTGTTAATACTGTTTTAGTACATTAATTATTTGGTTCTTTTTATTTGAATATTAAAGAAATATATTTGCAAGAATATATTTATTTACTTATGCCTAAATGAATATCTATAACTGAAGTGATTTTGTATAATAAAAGAAGTTTATAATTGCAAATATAAATCCACTGCACTAAGTGTTTCCTGGGGCTGACTTCTAACTTAAACCCAAAGTTTGTACTACCTGGTCTTTTTTGAATACCTGAACCTGGAATTAAAAAAAATTTAAACCAAAATTTGAAAGGTTGAAATACTGTATAATCTTGCTATAACGTACTTCAAGGACCCAAGAAATGGGTATGTTAAATCTTATATCGAAAGTCCATTATATTCAAGGTATGAAAAAAATCGACAAGTTACTATGGAAAAACAAATTGCATTTAAATCTTATATCAAAAGTCCATTATATTTAAGGTATGAAAAAAATCGACAAGTTACTATGGAAAAACAAATTGCATTAATTTTACATGCAACATCAGTGATACATTAAAAAATACAGTATTATGGTCTAAAATACATGTCACTTGTTCCTGACTGGGATGCTTTGTGATCTAACTTGGACACACCATTTATATAAAGTATCATCATGATGTTGATAACTTGATGGTCTGATCTTCTTAGCATCTGCAGTGAGTCACCCATCAATTGGGCCTCAGACGAAAGGGCCCCGACAAAACGACCGCCGTCATAACGACCTCTGACAAAAAGGCCCCCTACATAACGGCCCCCGTCAAAATGGCTAAGAATGTGGGGCCTTTTGTCGGGGGCCGTTATGACAGGGGCCCTTTTGTATTTGGCTCATTTGACGGGGTACCTCTTCAGTGGTTTTATGGTTTTATGACTTTTCTCTTTGAAGAAAACAACTTCTGAAATGAGCTAACACTCTATTATTTTTGGATTGGCACGGTTCCATTTCTCATAATGAACTTATATATATATATATATATATATATATATATATATACATATATATATATATATATATATATATATATATATATATATATATATATATATATATATATATATATATATATATATATATATATATATATATATATATATATATATATATATATCAAAAATGTTTGTTACTTACACATAAATATTATTTTTAAGCTTTTAGTACATTTGTATATCAATGTTGTTTAAAATAAATTTTTCTAAAATCTAATTATTTATTTCCACAGTTGCTTTGTGAATGAGTTGCATAGTCTGTTATATTCATGGTAAATATATTAATTGGAACCATTATTTTAGTACGTTATAGCCAAATCTATGTTATATCCAAATACGTTATAGCCAAATCTACGTTATATCCAAATACGTTATAGCCAAATCTACATTATATCCAAATACGTTATAGCCAGGGTAATTTAACATGAGGGAGACGGTGCATATGCACTGGGACCAATGTTTCAATACTTTACATATGTTATATCCAGGGTATGTTATTGTTGTATTATACTGTATGTGAACCAGAACACGAAAAACTCAGTACTCCCCAGGTTTTCTTCAATACCCAGGTCCAGAATGTTAAAAATTTTGAATCATGAATGTTGAAAATTTCAAAAGTAGAACCCATGAAGTCCTAATTGTTTTGATAATGTGTATTCAGTCATCTCATTAATATTCATGTAGCAGACACTCATTTAGTCAACCATTAATATTCATGTAGCAGAAACTCATTCATTCATCTCATTAATATTCATGTAGCAGACAATCATTCAGTCATCTCATTAATATTCATGTAGCAGACAATCATTCAGTCATCTCATGGATATTCATGTAGCAGACACTAGCAAAAATATGTGTTGTTTTCATGTTTTAAAGACTAGATAGAGGTTTAGGTAGCTGCAATCCTGTATTTTACAAAAGGAGAATAATTTCGTATATTTTTTTTATTTTTCAACTGACATTTTTTATTGATGCCAGTTCCTCCAAAGATGACCGATGGGCTCACCCTCAGCAAAGGTGTAGAAGGAAGAGAATTTGGCTTCAGATGCATAGCAACGGGTATTCCCCCTCCCAGATATTATTTTTTTATTAATGGAGTGCAGCTGATCAATGGTTCCAGAATCGATGTTGATGAAGTTGCTGGAACAGTTTATTATGATCCAATATACAGAGATGATGAAGGAACTATCACATGTAAGGCAAAAAATGATGTTGGTGAAGTTTCAGTGAATGGTCGACTACAAGTTTACAGTAAGTTTTTATTTTGTTAATTTTATTTCATTTTTACTCTGAACCAGGGCCATAACCAGAAATGTTGAAGTGGGGACCCTGAACGTTTTAGGGGGGGGGGGTTACTGTATACATTTTCTGTCCACATTAAGTTGCATGTTCCAGTGAATCGATCCCCAAAATGTGATTAACGCGACAAATCAGGCATGGCCATTGGAACAATCTTAATCTAGAATATGTCGAATCAGCTTGAGAACTTCTCAAAGCATGTAAATAAAATACAGAACAGCATTTTAAAACAACTGAAATTTGCCCAAAAAACACTTCACCATAAAAACATATGCAGCATCAGTCATATGAGGAAATACATGTCATCTGATTCCATAGCGTGCAGTCCAACCACAGGATGGAGCTTGTGATTGTAGAAGTGTACTATGTAATTCTGCACCCCCAAAGTGTCTCCAATATTTTCTGGATGCCTCAATTCCTGCCGCTCATCATACTGGCCCTATCTCTCATAACACTGACTGAAAATACAAATAGGGTCCAGCTGAGAAGCCTGAAGCTTTTTTTATCAACAGAAGAGACAGGTTTTTAGCATTTACTACACTCAATAGCTGGTTACAGCCTTGTTCTGAACTTTGTTTTGTAGTGAAATTCGATAGAGGAACATTTATTATTTTAGTTTAGTGTGGAAAAAACCACGTTTTTAAGTGTAAATGATGATGATAATCGTTTAAATATTATTTTTTGAAATGTGTGATCAAACCTATTTTGTGCTGTAAAATTTTAATTTGCCATCTTAACCAAAAATGTTATTTCAATATTCAGGTTTGTTATTTATTATATTATAATTACATCTTTTAAATCATTTGATTGTTGATGCTGGTGTCATAATAGTGAGGGGTGTGTTCATGCTGCAATCCGAACTGTGCCCTTGTGATTCATTTCCTGTTGAAAATCAATATGAGCCTAGCTTCTGGTTTATATTCTATATGATTAGTAATTCTATCCACCTAGGCATGACTCAAAGTTGTTCAAGCTAATAATTTTTTCGCAACTTAAACAACACCCATCAGAATATAAAAGTATTTAATGAAATAAATTAAACAAAAAATCATTTATTTTTTAGTGCTTTTTTTCTTGCTAAATTGGCTGTATCTTTTTTTTGATAAATTTGCTTTTGATCTGAAATTTGTAATCTAATCATATTCTGGATACCTTAACAATAATAATTTCAATAATTAATAATTACACTTTAAATTAGTATACACTTTATACTTCCGCTGGCTAAGGTTTTCATTAGAATCGATAGATGACAGTTCAGAAGAACTAAGAAGTAGAAAATAAATGATAATTTTAAAAATAAATGCACGTTTTTATAAAATTCTCTAAAAAGTACACAATAAATTATAAACAAAAAAGCGTGGGGGCGCTTTTTTGCACTTCAACTATCGCTATGATTACACCCCACTATATATTTATAATTTATTTTGTACTTTTTAGAGAATTTTATAAAAGCATGTTTTTAATTTTTTAAATTATTTTTATCACTACAACATCCACACTTTCCTTTTTACCACTACAACATCCACATTTTTCTTTTTATCACTACAACATCCACACCTTCCTTTTATCACTACAACATCCACATTTTCATTTTTATCACTACAACATCTACACCTTTGTTTTATCACTGCAACATCTACACTTTCCTTCTATCACTACAACATCCACACTTTCTTTTTTATCGCTACAACATCCACGCTTCATATGCGGTCATACATTCCATGCTTCACCACATCAGCCTCAGAAGAAACATACACAACCATTCAACAACACACAACTTATCCATCTAAGACACACAACAAACACATCCATCTAACGATCATACACTCAGGCTTCTCTAAGCTTCGTAGATTCTCAGCCTTAAATGACCGTACTTCTGTGCCGTAGACTGGGACACTTTGAACACAAGCTCATATATCTTTCTTTTTACATGAAAAAAGCTATAAAATGCTATGAGAAATAGAGGCGCGATGAGGCAGCGGTAAAGTTTTTGACTTTTGAGCTTGGGTCCTGGGTTCAACTCCCAGGTAAGTGAAATCCCACATCGCTTAACTTCCTTGGGCAAGGAGTTCACTCTGAATTCAGATTCACTCTGAATGCTCAGGTCAACTCAGCCTTTCATCCTACTGTTGTAGTCAAATGAGTACCGGTGGTTCTACTAGGGATAAATAAATCGATTGAGGCACTGAAAATGACTGCCTGCATCGTAGTGGTCTTGAAATCTATTAGTCGGTCTAACACTACTATAATCTGATCAGAATCTTTTATCTTTTAATAAAAGCTAAATTAACATAATTTGTGGATATCTTATGAAGCTGTTTAAAATATGAGAAACTGAAATTAATGTTATAGTCTGGTAGATTTAGCTTTTGGTTCAGAAATTTTAATAGACAAGCCAAAAATATAGGATTTATTACAACTAAGAGCTGGAAAGAGATACCAGATACAGATCGGTCCCTTAAAAAAGTTATTAGCAAAAGAAGTTGCTCAAAACTCCCGAAACTGTTTATTAATGCCAACCAATCAGAAGCCAGTTTTTTTTTTATAATTCTGAGTAAAAAGTGTCACTTAATTTTAAAATTATCTCCCTGAAATTTAAGCTTCTTAGGCTCAAATGCTCATAAAATAGTTTAATTATATATATTGGTATTTTTTAAACGAAACTTTTATTTTTCGTTTGCTTATGGAGCTGCTCCAAGAATTTTGTTGATTATCAAATGCTTTAACTCCTCTGGCTAAAAATTATGTACACTCAACTAGGCTACGTTTTTGAAATTCGCCAGTACTCACTAAGCAATGCAGCTTGAAAACCAAAGCTTATTTGACAATAGGTGAAGGGGGTGCCAGTTATGGGAATTGTTCCACTTTTTCAAGGAAAAACATGCTCAAACATCTTAAAGACAAGAAATTTATGTTAGAGCAACATAAATTTTATTTCTAAAAACAAACAAAGTATAAATTACAACTTATTAAGTAATTATAATGATAACTGTTATTTAGCTTCAAAAATCATTCCATTGAGCACAATTCAGTTGTGCAGAAGATTCAGATCTTTATCCAAGGCTTTATTTTTTGTGCCCACCATACATATCAAGGGTGCTGTAGACAGAAGGTTCGAGGTTGCCGGACTGTAACACTTCTGAAATAACAATTTAATAACTGCTCACGTTGGCCACCTATGACAATTCACCATTATAGATATTTATTACAAGACCAGTAATATGAAGTGAATTATCTCAAACTTTGTCACAGCAATGTTTATATACCTTCAAAAATGTTTTAAGAGCATCACTTGTGTGACGTGTTGGTCTAGTGGTATAGACGCCAGCTTTCAGAGTCCTAGGACCTGGGTTCGATTCCAAGTCCGGGCACGTAATTTCCTTGAGCAAGAAACTAACTCACTAACTGACATGTGCTCACGTCAACTCAGCGTTTCATCCTTAAGTGGTCGATAAATGAGTACCAACTTCGGTTGGGGGTTAAAGTCCTTCGTGCACTTCTGGAGCTATCGAGTAATATGCGGGGCTGCCAGTGGAGCCGTAAAACACAGCATACGCCGTTAGTCTTATCTACAAGTTGCCAACATTGTAAAGCGGCTTCTACTGCATACGGCGCTATATAAATTTTCGTATAAAAAAACTCTTTTGCCAATTTAAAGAATAAATACGTCAAACAAAAAAGACTTGTTTTTGGTAAGCCTAACTAAAATAGTATCTCATCAGTTCAAACTGTTTCTTTACACAGTCATTCACATATCTCCCCCCCCCCATTAAAATGTCTTTGAGACTATTTGCAAAATTTACAATTTCAATTATTTTTTTTCTATTTTTTTGGACATGAAAAAAAGATTCGAGATTTGTGTAATCTATATATATATAAATGACCCTTTCTGTATGTTCTTTATGCATTGCTACACCATTCATCCGATCGTAATGAAATTTTCACACAACCTTGAGAGTCAAAGGGAGACCATTATAGTGAAAAAAATTGAAATCGGAGAAAAAAAAACCAAATAAAAACACAAAGTAATAATAATACAAAATATAAGTAAATAAATAGATAGTAGACACAATTGATGATAAGAAAAAAAGAAACAAAGAAATGAAAGAGAAGTAAGAACATTTAGTGAGAAAGTATAATTTAAATAGCTTCTTGAGAGATGCAAAACAAGATAGAAATGAAATTGACTTAAGAATACCAGGCCAGACCCAAGGACCAGCACATTTGATAGAAAGCAGTTCCATATTTGTCCTGGCAAATTCTAAACAATATATATGACTAGAACGTAAGTTGTAATTGTGGTTGTTGGTTGGTTTTAAGAAAAAAATAATAAAAACTGAAGGAAGTAAAGCATTGGAGTATTTAAACATAAATTATTTAAACAATTACCACAGCAATGTTTGCAGGCAGAGATACAAGGTAGCCCATATTTGAAGCATGAACAACTTTTAGAAGAGCATGGGGTTTTTTAATCAAGTGCTGCTTCTATATCAGTTTTATTAGGACATAACTTATCATCTGTTTTTTACCAGCCCCATCTATCAGTACCAATATCATTGTCTATGAAATGAGACTGCGTATAAAATCATTAAAGCGGTTCGCCTGCGTATAAAATCATTAAAGCGTTCGCCTGTCGCCTTGTAGGTCGGCGGTTCGAATCTCACTGGCGTCACCATCGTAGCTCCCTTAAGCAAGGAGTTTACACACATTGCTCAGGTTGAGTGTCTCGCGGGGTTAACTAACTCCTTTCACTAACCTTAAAAAAAAAAAAAATAACTAGAGTACCATAAGTGCTAATTTGTGGTGTCTTCATACAGATATTGTACAACTTATTTCTATTGAATGATATACAAATTGGCTTGTCTATTAAAATGTCCCATGTTGCCTTGAAAAACTGCTAGATCTACCAGTCTATTAATTATAAATAATATTTTTTTTCACTAAAGTTTCACCAGGGATATTATCCTTCAAGAACCTGACAGTAAATGAAGGCGACAATTTTTCTATGTCGTGTTCAGCTGAAGGATCACCTCCACCTGACTTGAAAATCATTAAACATGGAGATCCCAGTTTCATTGTGAAGGTAATGTTATTTTTTTACAGGTTTTATTTTTGTGAATGTTCATAAGGAAATTTATCTGGAACGGATTTCATTTTAATTCAGAAGAATTTAAGTTTTTTTAAGAAATATGATTATTGATGGTTAAAATTAATAAATTTAACATTGAAAATTCAATTGAAATTTTTCATATCTTATTTTATCTTTGACCAATATTACATTCTTCTTAATTTAAAAATAAATTTTCAGAATAAGAGATTAATGGAAACTGCAAAAACAGAAGACAGCCTTGTTTTGAAAGTTCATACAGCAACAAAAGAAGTATCTGGTTTATATATCTGCTCTGCAACTTCAAGTTTAAGCTCAACTGAGGCTAATGCTTTAATTCTTGTTCGATGTTAGTTAATATTTGCATTGAATCAACATACATAATTTCCTATGTCTGTATGTATGTATGCATGTACAGGGTGTCCTAAAAGTTTTATAAAAATTTTATAAAAATAACGAATGTAGATTTTCAATTAACTTTATTATATGATGAATTAAAACTACGAGCACAATGATATCTATGGATGAACCAAAGATGCAACATTGATAAATACGAAAGAAACAAGGATAATTATTACCGGAATGTTTCAAAATGTTCTAAAATCTACATTCATTATTAATATACAATCGGGCGAAACTTTTAGGACACCCTGTATATATGTATGTTAGCAATAGTTATTACACAATTGCACACTGTCAGTCCTAAAGAGCAAACAAGTAAGCCATAAAAACCCAGGTTTAAAAAAAAATCCCTTATAAACATGCATTAAATCACAAATGCGAGAGACGATTAAATCGCAATTACGAGACAGAAATATGAATTAAACCGCAAATACGAGAAAGAATTAAACTGCAAATACATGAAACAATTAAATCGTAAATACGATTGCTAAGTTTCAGCTCGATCGAATCACGGGAAGTGGGTAAATTCTCAATTTTACGAGTTTATTAGTATTTACGTGTATGTGTGTGTGTTAGTGAACTGACATTTTAACAGAATGCATTGTCATCGATGATAAGCCTATCTGCCAAGTTTCCGCTCGATCGGATGACAGGAAGTGGGTTAATTAGTCGTCGCAAGGTTTGTGGCACTCAAGCAAGCAAGTAAGATTCCGAGAAGTTAATATAAGGGATTTAAAAAGAGGTGGCGCTACAATCGAAAATATTATATAATAAGATTTTAAAAAATCGTCATTTTTGACGGGCTATATATATATATATATATATATATATATATATATATATATATATATATATATATATATATATATATATATATATATATATATATATATATAATCGACTATCGCCCAACAAATTAGTGCACACAGATGTGTAATAAAAGTTTTTAAGCAATTGTATAGTCAGTCCTAAAAATAAGAAAGGTGGTGCTGCAATCGCATAACGATATGAAATGATATTTTAAAAAATCTGCAATTTTTGAAGGCTATCTCTAGTTTCTATAATAATGGTTGTTCTCTTTTTCTATTTATTTACTTAGTACATATTTACTATTTAGTTAATTTTTTGTATAGTTCATTTTTTTTATACATAGACAAACCTCAGCCAGTTCCAGGCCAAGCGAATGTATTTTACAATTGGGTGAACCAAACAAGAAATATGTCATGTTCTGTCGACTCATATCCTGCACCAACCTTCAAATGGTTCAATTACAGAAAGGAACTTCAAGACAATGACACGTTTAAAATTTTTACTGTGAATCAAACAAGTTATCTGCAGGTGAGTGTATTTTTAATAAGTATTATTCTATATGTACACAAGCAACACTTTTGCATAGCATCTGCCTGCATCTTGAACATATTAAACCAAATGCAGTCCAGATAGTTGAGAAATGGACGTGGGTCCAGTTTTGGCCACCCAACCCACTTGAAATGTTAAATTTTCTAACCCAGCCCACAGTTAACATTTTTTTAAAACCAATCAACCCAGCCCACCCATGTGCAATCCATGTGACAACCCAACCCATGTCCACATCTGAGATAACTGGTGTGGCTGGCATGATTTCTGTTTATTAGTTTCACTAACGGTTTATCTGCACTGATTTAACTGTGAAATGCTCGACATACTTTTGTAAAATTCTTTTTTTTTTTTCAAAACCATCTAACTTTACCATAAGTTTAGTGAAAGTTTTGACATACCTTAGTGATACAGGATGATAAGCCTTCAAATAATTTGGTTATTTCAACAACCCTGCCCACTAGAGCCCTGCATGGACTGACCTTTTTAGGCTCGGTTCGTTTTACAGGTACAAAATTCCAGATTGCGGTTTGCTTTCTAACAAGAACATTAAAAATAAATAAATAAAGGATGAGCAAATGTGAAGATTTTGTGCCAATATAGAAACAATGTTGACTTGTAATTAAGAAAAACATGTGCTAGTAATCTGTAATCTAATCATAATTTTATGTGGTCATCATTGGTGTATCCAGAAGGGTGGTTCAGTGACAAATCAAACCTCCCACCCGGCTACACTTCAAATTTTTAACCTGAAGAATATTACCGTTATCATTTTTTCAAATGTTTCTTTAAGAAATTTATCTTAGAGCTCGAAGATAAGTTTATGGCAAACAGTGCAGTGTCCATATAACATTTCATAAAAACTTTGTTAGGCTTTTATGAGATGGACTTGAAGGACAAAATTTCATCTGTTTTCTCTGAAATTGAATTGTACTAAAAGAAGCTTGGTAATTTGAAAGAAGAGCTTATTTCTGTATTAAATCATATGAAGCTTTGCAATGAAGATTTATTTCATAAGGTTTTAAGCTTTTGAAAATTTGAGACATAATTCCAGTAACAGCTCTAATTGAATGATCCTTCAGCAAACTCGGACTTATTCAAACGGAAGTTCAAAATTCAACTAAACAAGAACGATTAGATAGTTTAGTGTTTTTAAGTATCCTCTTCAGCATTGCTTACCAAATTCAAAAAGTCATGCCAAAGATTTGACAGCTAATGATTAAGTAGTAAAAATAATTTTTTTTAGTTTATATTATCTGACTTTAGTTTTAATATTGTGTCAAATAACTCGTAAAAAATTGGCCAACCCCCTCAGCAAATATTTAAATGTCACATGACCCACAGTACTGCAAATGAAATCTTTAAGCTGACACCACAGGTGGTAAGTAGAAAATAATAAGAATAATCAGAAATTTACATTTTTTAGAAATTCCTAACCATATTTTTTTTCTATATTCCCATCAATAAATGGCACTAAAGTAAATTTGGCTCTGTTTTATAAAATTGGATAATTATGAATTTCATTCATTGAAAAATTAGAAATTTATATATGTGAAATTAGTACATTTAACCCTTTTTACACACTTTTACTTAACTTGACTTCTCTGTCTGTCTGTCTGTCCGTCGTCAAGTTTTGCAATCGATTTTAAACTAACTTCCCGATGAGCTAGAGACTTCAAAATTTAAACATACCTCCGAGCTGATTAACAATGCATTCGATCAAATTTTTGGATCAATTGGACAAAATTTAAGTAAATATTTAATAATTTGTGACATTTTCGTCGAACTATTTATTGTCTATGCTAATATGTTTGTTGTTTATGTAGTAAAAATATAAAAGTGTGTTTTTAAAAAACTTTGTTTTGCTTCACTTGTTATACATGGAATTAGTATATTTACCTTTTATATATGTGAAATTATTATTATATTTAGCTTTTTTAAGCTTTTTGCTTGCTTGAGCCATACATTGGGACCATTTACTACTTGAAAAAATCAACTTTCCGTTATCCAATCGAGTTGAAATTTGGGGGGTCTATTTGAAGCTGCGGACGTTACATTCTATTAAATTTTCATATCGATTGGACAAAATTTGAGTGAATTTTAGAATAAAATCAATTAAACCTTTAAAACTTAAAAAATTAAAAACTTTATGTGGAGAAACAAACCATGAATTTTTAGTTTATTTAAAGAAAACAATATTTAATTTGTAAATTTAAAAATTTATAATAACAAATTTAATTGTTGAAAAGTTTCTTATATTTTCAATCTTTACATACTTCACATATTAAGTATTTAGAAGACTGTGGTCAATGTTTTCATATTTTATACACTTACTACCATCAAAAAAATTTGCAAAAAATTTTTAGTTGACAAATTAAAAAATTATAAACGATTTTTAAAATCCTTTATATTAACTTCACTGTCATGACTATCACCCTCATAATAGTCGCAACTGTTGGAGAAATATCGAACTGGGATGTTCAAAAAACTTCTAACTCTATCAAGTCGATCAATAGTTACTTCAATTATCGAAAAGACAGCAATTAAAATGTCCAAAACACGAGATAATAATCAATTGCAACACGAAAAAGTTTAGCGAGTGCAAGCTCAATGAAAACAAGCGTAATTCTCTTTTTAAATTTTGAAGCGTCCCTTATATATATACATTGCAGGCTACTGTGCAAACGTTCAAATTCTATTGGATCACGCCATCAAGAGGCGTCGCTGCATGCACTTAAAATAAAACATGCGCCATGCACTATAGTACAATGTGGATCGGCATGCATGCTGTGATTTAAACACGGGCGTGACATTCACCATGTTTGCTTGCTTGCTTGAGCCAATGTTAGGACCCTTTGACACTTAAAAAAACAGACTTGTTATACAACGAAGCTGAAATTTGGTAGAAAAGATTTTTTCAAGGAATTTACATTCTATTAAATTTTCAGATTGATTGGACAAAATTTGAATGAAATATAAAATTGAATTAATTTTTTTCAATTACAAGTTTTTTATAGAAAAATGAACCATCAAGTTTTAGTTTATTTAAAGAAAGCAATATTTAATTTTTCAATATAAAAATTTATAATAAAAACTTTGTTTTTTCCATATTGATTCAAAAGTTTCTTATATTTTCAATAACATTTCAAATATTTAGAAGACTGGTCAATGCTAAAAATTAGAAGCTGCCAAATTACAACATATAGAGGATTTGTAAAAAATGAAGTTTTTAACAGTTTACTTGTCAACATATCAACCTACATAATTTCTGATGTCTGTATGTATGTTAGCAATTTTGCATATAGCAGCGGTGGTCAGCAGTTTATAAAATTAGTGCGTACAGGCGGTTAATAAAAGTTATTACGCAATTGTACACTGTCAGTCCCAAAGATCCAAAACATTTTTACTTAAGCTTATTATGCAAGAGGTTATCTGATTACATTAAACATTAAGCTTGATTTATTGTTCAAAAGTTATTGAAGCTGTCTTATGAAGGCATGGCATAAAATGTAGTAATTTTAATTTGCATGAAATAGGTTCGATCCAAATCATTACACGTTTTTTATATTGCTTAGTAGGAAGTGCATCCCAAATTGTCTAATTACTAAGCATCCCGATATCGTTATCTCGAATTCAATCGAGATTTCAAAACGATACGGGAGATCCCGTATCGCCATTGAAACGATACAGCCTGCGGAAGAAGTCTCGTATCGATATAATTAGCGATACTTAAAATTTCATTCCCGATAAAAATCCCGAAAAAATATCGAGATTTTTTAAAATTATTTTCCAATAAATAACGAAAGTCATACATATTTAATTAACAATTGTCACAACTGTGAATATTTGCAATTGATTCATCAACATTGATTAATTAATCTACCTATTGACAGAAGTTTATAACTATTATCATCCCCACTTTAAATTCGGTTTTCCAGACAGCCTGTAGCCCCATTATTTACTATTTTTAGTCTGGGAACCGGCAGCAAAAAAGCCACGCTCCTCTTAGGCTGCTAGTCGAGCTCTGCATACTGCTGATACTACAAGCCCTACAAGGCAATCGTACTCGCTGACATCGATGACTATTATTATTAATGAGATGAGAATAATGAGTAATGTAATAGTAATGATCATTCTATGTTTATGTTTTGGTTTAGTCTGTTTCATAATCTTTTTTTCCAAATTTGTTACATAGAATTGGAATGATTATTTTAGTGTTTCGATATCCGTAATTGACCGTAATAGTAGCTCATCTAAGATATATCTTTATAATCTCGATGATATTCTTGGTTGTGTGTGAGTATGTGTATGCCACCTGTAGTGTGCACGACAGTGCCGTAGCCCGTATCGTCTGCAGCTGGAATTCGAAACTTTCTCAGCTTCTTTCTTGCTATTGCTAACCGCATTCGCCATCGCCTATAAATAAACACGCTGGGTTTTTTTTCACTTTCTTAATTCTTGCATAGAGGCACTTTCTCGTGTTTGTCATCATTATCATGCCGCGTCACTGGGGTCAAATCTGAGAGTACTTTGAGGAAGAGACGGTCACGCAGAAAGTCAATGACAAGGATGTAGAAGGTAACTTGCCAGATGCAAAGACTGCGGGAAACAATATCATTTTAATTTAATCTTAGTAATCTAGTAATCTCAATCTCAGTAATCTGCAATCTATTTCTATCTCCATTGGTTTTTCCACTTTCACTATTGAATTGCCTAAAAATGTTGTTCTTTTGGTGTGCTAGAAAGTTTTCTACTTTTCAATTACTTGAAAAAATAATTTTAATTTTTTTTTTCATCGGCAAGTAAAATCATTTAATTAAATTGATATACTACCGCATAATGCGTACTAAATAAAGTAAATAAATACTTACTATCGGCGGTAGCGTTTTATTTAGAATCTAAATTAAGAAAAAATAGATGTACCGAAACTAAACAAATGAAACTTATTTCAAGTTGTAAAAAAAAATTAAATTTGGTAAATTTTTATAAAAATCAATATTAATAAATTTTGAAATTTTTAATATTTATATATTTTTTTCAATGAATTCCTTTAATGTAGTTAAGTTATTAATATTGTCTGTCGCGTATAGTTCATCATTCTATGTTATCTTGTTTCATTTGAGAAAATTTCCACTTCAGTCGAGATCCCGATATCGTATCATTATTGTTCGAGGCGTCTCGTATCGTATCGTTTAATTCGAGGCAAATTTCAGAAATCGTATCGTATCATTCCAAAAAAATAACGGGACGCAGAAGCTTACTAATTACCACATTTAATAATGGGAGAGAAGAAGAACGTTTTTTATTCAATATCTGACAATTTGATAAAAACAACAATCAAACCATCATTTTTGACGAGCTACTTCTAGTATATATGTAAAATTAGTATGTTTAATCTTTTATAAAGGTCTTTATAACATACACCTCACAAGGGTGGATATACAGCGACTATGTATGCAGAGCTACTAATGTTGTAGGAAGTGTTGACATTCCCATAATGCTTGAGAGAGCAGGTATTTTATATGTTTATTGATATACTGAAGTGATAGATTTAGATTATTTTATTGGCTAACAAATTATTTGCAGATCAATAATTATTCAATTTATATTGAAATAATTCAACCAATTTTTGTTATTATTTTGTAATAATTCAACCAAATGGAAATGTTTGTTATTATTGTCTAGAACTAATGATGAGTTTTTCAATTATGAATAGTTTTCTTGAAGATATATATTTTTCTAGATTACTTTAAAGCTAGATTATTTTTAATGTTTTAATATTTTGTGCCTTCATTTAATGTATCTTACTTTTTAGCTCTTCCAGATCAACCTCAAAATGTGAACATCGTGCATGCCTACCCAACAGAAGTGAAGCTCCAG
Source organism: Erpobdella octoculata (assembly GCA_963978895.1). Classification (NCBI taxonomy): domain Eukaryota; kingdom Metazoa; phylum Annelida; class Clitellata; order Hirudinida; family Erpobdellidae; genus Erpobdella; species Erpobdella octoculata. Next base: position 16,111,705 of record OZ022244.1, read on the forward strand.
GTTGAATTACCTGAAGACGATGGTGGTGTGCCCATCATCAGGTTTCAGGTCATCTATGACGACGTCGTTCAGGTGTTTTCAATAAGTAAGTTGAAGCTCCACATTAAACTCCTTATCTTGATTTGTTTCTTAAAGTTGAGTTTTAATAATTTTCTGAGATTAAGTAGCTTGTAAAAGATTTTTCAAGTCAAAGCAAAATGTCATTTAAAATTTAGCAAGTACATCTGTCCAAATCATTATTGCAAATCGGCAACAGAAATTTTCCATATTCATCAAAAAAGTAATTTTTTTCTCAGGAAAAAGGTTGATGCCCGGAACCTGCTCTAAGACAAATGTGTTAATTCTGCCTGCCACTATTCTTATCTATATAAACAAGTGAAAATTAATGTAAAAATTACAAACATTAAAAAAAAGGCATCATATATTCACACGATAAACATGTGTGAAAGGTTACCTGTTGGTTATCGTGAAAGTAATAGACGTGTGTATAAGTGAGTATGTGTATGTGTATGGATGAGATATTTGGGTAGATTTGTGGGCATGGGTGTTATTTCATTATTCTATAATTATCTGGCCCTAGATGTTTAAAAAACACAGGTGCTTGGTGTGTGCTGCCCGATCAAACCCTAGTTCAAAATAGTGATAATTAAAGTATTAAGATAATTGTGAAATATTAATATATATAATAGCCCATGTCTGTGTAAGACGTTTTTGTGTGACGCTCTGCTTTCTATGGTAAATTAATTTATATATATTAACTAGCGGGGGCACCCGGCGTTGCCCGGGGTTTTTAGAGGTTTACCTAATGCGTTTCTTTTTTGTTCCCGTTTCCTTCCCGCTTGCGCTACCGCTCTCGGTCGTTATCCGTTCCCTCCTGTCGCTTTCCCGCTCATTTTTTCACTCAGTTCCCTTTCCCTAGATCCGATTCTGCATACATACATTCATACATACATACATACATACATACATACATACATACATACATACACACACACATACATACATACATACATACATACATACATACATACATACATACATACACATACATACTTTGAATGAGCCATTAGTGCCGAAATATTGTAAAAAGCACATACATACATACATACATACATACATACATACATACATACATACATACATACATACATACATAAACACACACACACAGACACACATACATGCACATACTCATACATACATACACACATACATACGCACATACATATATATATATATATATATATATATATATATATATATATATATATATATAGTTCCTGCTCGCTCACCCGCTCCGCTCATTTTGTGACGGATTTCAAATTTTTTTCTCTATATTTGATTCCCCTTGACTCTCAAGGTTGTGTGAAAATTTCATTACGATCGGATGAATGGTGTAGCAATGCATAAATAACATACCTATATACATACATACATACATACAAACATTCATTTTTATATATATAGATGTTAAATATAATTATATATATTATATAATTAAATAACTTGAAAAATTTTTTACTTTATGTAAAATAAATTCAAAATATACATAATCATTAATATTTCTGAATATGTCCTTTTTCTTTTCATTTGTTTTGGAGTGCATATGAACGATAAAACAATTTCTATCAATTTTACTTAATCAATCAATCAAATAAACTTATAAAGCGCCTTTTCCTTTTCTTAAATTCAGAACATGGTCTCCTTGTCTATTCTCTCCATCCTCATTCTCCGTAACCCGAGGGGTTGCGTTTATGTCTGGTTTCAACATCTCTTCCTTTCCTGGGAACAGAATTCTTACTGGGGCTTTCTCTCCATCGCGTTTATCTTGCAGAGGTACTGGCATGTCGAATGTCTCAAACATTTCTTTAAGTGCCCAATCTAAATTCCTTGGTCTTAATTGATTTGTATGCCTTTTTGTAATCCTTCTGTCAATCTCAATTTCGTAAACTGTTTTTCCAATTCTTTTCAAAATCTTCCCTGGTATCCATCTGTGATGGTTTGGATTTTTATAATCTCTAGCGTACACCGCATCTTGTTCTTTAAAGACTCTCGGTCTTGCCCCATTCCTTTTGTCAAACTGTCTCTTCATGCAAGATTTTTTTTCTGAATACTTTTCGTCTTTTTTAGTACTTAGTTGTAAGTCTGATAGTGGTGTTCTAATTTGTCTCCCCAAAAAATTTTCTGCAGGAGATTTTTGATGTGGATATGGATGGATATGGTGTAGTTCTTTTTGAATAGTGATTAACCTTACTAACTAAGGTTTCGGAAATCATCATTTGTTCTGTATGTAACAGGTTTATCCTTTCACATTCTTCAATAAGTTCTACCTTGAGCAGTAATTTGTGCTTAATGTTTAAATATTTCGGATCCTTCAATCCCCATATAAAGTGTAAGCACATACTGGCTTCTTTTGTGAAATTTTTCTATTGTGCTTCGTTGCACAGCCTGTTCACCCTTGTGCCGAATGCCCTGAAAGTCTCTGAGTCCTTTATTTGGACGTTTTCAAAATCAAACCGTCTTTGATGAATGCTTTTTTTATTACCAAACAGTTTTTCTAGCCAACCTTTTGTCTCCTTATAGCTGAGACTCTCGAATGTTCTCGGCAATATACTACCCTTAAGTAGTGTGTATTCGTTTTGTTGAAGCTTCCTGCTCAGAGTTGTTCTTTTTTCTGGATCACTCATTGATTCGCCTCCGACTGACTGAACAGCTTCTTCAAATCGCCCAATCCAATCAGTGAATGTAAGTCCTTGATCTGGATCGTAAACAAATTGCTCAATTCGTTTGTAGAGGTCTGGTCTTACTTCGACGGATCTATTGCCCTGCATCATTGAAATTAACTGAAGAAATTTTTTCTCAGTTTCTTCTTTTTCAATTCTCTTTTCTTCTTTTTCTCGAGTTTCTTTTTCAAGTTTTTCTTGTTTTTCTCGAGCTTCTTTATCAATTAGAAACTTAAGCAATTGTGCTATGTTTGAATCTTGGTCCTTTGACATCCTGGTCGCCAATTGTTATAACTTTATTTTTCTAAATTAACGATAATAATTAAAATCTAACTATTGTGGTTGCTAAACCCTTATTTAGATCTGCCGTCAATTATTAATGAAATTACATCTGCTTGGTTTTATGAAGTAACTAAAAAGGAAATAGGACAAAACTTAAAGATATATATATATATATATATATATATATATATATATATATATATATATATATATATATATATATATATATATACTAGCGGGGTTACCCGGCGTTGCCCGGGGTTTTAAGAGGTTTTTCTAATGTTTGTCCCTCTCGCTCCCGTTTCCTTCTCCACTTTCCCGTTTTCGTCGCGTTCCCGGTCGCTTTTCCGCTCTCGGTCGTTTTCCAGCTCCCGGTCGCTTTCCCGCTCAGAAGTTTTGTTATCGATTTTCTCTCTTGCTCGCGTTTCCTTCCAAGCTTGCTCTCCCGATTCCAGTCGCTTTCCGCGTTCCCGGTCGCTTTCCGCGTTCCCGGTCGCTTTCCCGTTCCCGGTCGCTTTCCCGTTCCCGGTCGCTTTCCCGTTCCCGGTGGCTTTTCCGTTCCCGGTCGCTTTCCCGTTCCCGGTCGCTTTCCCGTTCCCGGTCGCTTTCCCGTTCCCGGTCGCTTTCCCGTTCCCGCTCACGCTTGCTCTCCCGTTCCCGGTCATGCTTGCTCTCCCATTCCCGGTCACGGTTGCTCTCCCGTTCACGCTCATTTTTTCTTTTCCATTCTTTCATAACTTCTGTTAGCCTATAAAACGTAAAATAGATTTGCTAAGACTATATATATATATATATGAATGTTTGTGGGTTAGTTTGTCTATTATAGAAACGGGAAAGCGACCCGGAACGGACAGCGAGCGGGAACGGAAAAGCAAGCGTGAGCGGGAATGGGAGAGCAAACGTGAGCGGGAAAGCGACCGGGAGTGGTAAAGCGACCGGGAGCGGGAAAGCGACCGGGAGCGGGAAAACGACCGAAAACGGGAAAGCGAACGGGAGTGGGAAAGCAGGTGGGAAAGGAAACGGGAGAGAAAGAGACAAACATTAGAAAAACCTCTAAAAAACCCGGGCAACGCCGGGTATCTCCGCTAGTACATACATAAACACACACACAGACACACATACATGCACATACACATACATACATACACACATACATACGCACATACATATATATATAGTTCCCGCTCGCTCACCCGCTCCGCTCCGCTCATTTTGTGACGGATTTCAAATTTTTTTTTTTTATTTGACTTTCCCCTTGACTCTCAAGGTTGTGTGAAAATTTCATTACGATCGGATGAATGGTGTAGCAATGCATAAAGGACATTAACATACATAAATACAAACATTCATTTTTATATATATAGATATATATATATTAGAGTGGCCCTTAAAAACTTTTTTTTCAAATGTTTACCTAAAACCCCCTGAAATTAGAAAAGAGATTTTTGGGATATTTCAGAAAAGTTAAAAATATCTAAAAAAAAATTTTTAAGTTTTGGTTGAGTTGGTTATAATTTACTTGTTTGTAGTAAAGGAATAATTGATAATATTACTTGATTTAAAAATAGCACTAAAAATTTCACAATTTTTTGCATTGCACTTTTGGTCAACATTTGAAAAAAAATTAAGCCCCCAGGGCCACCCCTAAATATTGTCCAAACTCAAACAAATTTTACACAGAGTGTTTTTTATGTAAATGGAACAATTTGAAAAGGTTTTAGGTGAATTTTGATTTGAAATCAAGTTTTGTTCTTAAATTTTGTAAATTTTGCTTGTTAACTAAATAAGCACATAGAATACAAAAGTTTGGTTCAATTAAAAATAAATTTTATTCTTGTATTTCCGTCTAATAGTTTTCATTAGCGCTGTGCCGGTATACCGGCCCATTTTTGGCAATACCGGCAAATGAAGGGTGCACGTGACGGTGCTAATAATGAAAAACTGATTCCTTTTATTAAATCAAAACTAGGTTTCCAGGAACCTGTAGAGCGTTAAATAAACAAAATGCTCAATACATAACGAACTTTCCCAGGGAAAATCATTTTCAACTTTAAAGGACCCACAGAATGTTAAACAAACAAATAAATTACACTAGGCTTATATGTTCGTATCGGATCGAAATTTTGACATATATTATATGAAGATTAAAAACAGTTATATTAATTAATTAAAATGTTGAAATTCCTGATTCCTGGTACTGTACATTAACACACACACACACACAAACAAACGTTTTTAATCTTTTTTCGCAGGACCATCTTTGTATGAAAATTAATAAATAAGAAACAAGCATTCATTCAAGCTGACCGACCACGGACGGTAACACAAACGCACTTTCAAACACTATTTTTAGCCGTTTTCAGGTTTTCGACATTATACCGGTACCGGTAATACCGATTTTTGGTCCGGAAGTACCGGTACCAGCAAAAATAACCCATACTGGCACAGCTCTAGTTTTCATCAAAGATATTTTTTTAATGTTTGACATTTTTTGCCTTAAGCAAATTTCCAGCTTGCCCTCTGCAAAAAAACTGGTTCTGATGTTCACCTCGTGACAAACCATTAAGGTTTTCCAATTGTTCAAACAATCTGCTTCTAAGTGACACCATGAATATCTTACAAAGCAATATAAATACAATTTATAGAGTGCCCTAATAAAAGAAATGCTTTCTGAAAATTCTTTTCGTTGCTGAAAATATTGTTAAACAAAAAAAGTAATCTTAAATTGAATTCCTCAAGCAAGTTGTGATTTAACTTTCAATGAATTTCAAATAATCATTTTGTTGCTGTGCAGATTGGTTTCTACATGGTTAGGTTCGTTTTTAAAATAATAATACAAGTTTAATCATTTAAACTAAAATACATATTTTTAATCATTTAACTGAAATACAGATTGAATTATTTAAACTAAAAATACAGATTTAATCATTTTAATTAAAATACAGATTTAATCATTTTAACTCAAATACATATTTAATGATTTAAACTAAAATACAGATATAATCATTTAAACTAAGTACATATTTAATGATTTAAACTAAATTACAGATTCAATGATTTAAACTAAAAATACAGATATAGTGATTTAAACTAAAATACAGATTTAATGATTTGAACTAAAATACAGATTTAATTATTTAAACTAACATACAGATTTAATGATTTAATGAACAGATGATGAATTGAGAATCAGAAATTTGACACCAGGAAAGCGTTTTGATTTAAAAGTACGAGCTGGAAATTTAGTTGGATTTGGCTCGGGATTTGATTTGGAGGTAACCACGGAGCCGATCAGTAAGTTGTGTTTTTTTATTTATAATGTTTTGTCATGTAAACTTGCAATTTAATTTAATTAGGTTTTTTAATTCTAAAAATATAATATTTATAAATTAAAAAATGTTATTCTAATTACAGGATCGCCATACCCAATCAAGATTACTTCACATGTTAATTCTTCTCAGTTTTACTCCTACGAAACTACCTGGGAAAGACCAATTGATGTTGGAGAGCCAATAGAAATGTACACGATTAAGTACAGGAAGGTTTGTCAACTTGTATTGTCTGTAAATCTACAAAGAATTTGTTAAGTCCCCATTATTAACCAGGTCGCATAACTGTATGTGGTCTATTCATAACTCACAATAACTTGTATATAACAGAAATGATTAATGATGTCAAAATTTTTTTTGTGAAGATAAAAGTTGATTCAGATGGAAAGATTGAAGAGCCATTAGAAGATTGGAACAAGTTAAATATCTATGATTCAAAAACATTGAGTTCACCATTGAAAGGATTGCATCACAACTCGTATTATCAATTGGAAGTTTATGCGAAAAATAAAATAGGATGGTCAGATGTGCCAGAGGAATTCTTTTTCAGAACACGAACAGGTTTTCAATGTTTTCTCAAAATGTGTAACATAATTTTTGCTGTCATCTCTTCACTTTGCTAAATCTAATCAGCACTCAAGTGTTTTCAAGTTAATTTTGTTGTTTTTTTTTTAGTTTGTGGTTGTCTGAATGTTTTTGATTTTTATTATAATTGGTTATTTTATTCTTAAATGTTCTACTTTTACTTGTTATTTTTGCACAGTGGATGTAGTAAGCTTGAGTAGTAGTTTTTACAAGACCTAATCATTAATTTTTTATGCTTTCTTCCTCCATGTTGCTTGTTAACATTTTCTCTTCCATGCATGCTGCCACTTTTCAGATCCATATCCCACCAACACCACCACAATCATCATCATCACTGCTACCTCTTCAGACACTCATTCAGGTGGTGTTGATTATGGTAATGAAGAGAAAGATGAGTTGTATAACATGACAGGGAAACTCCAAGAAGGTATGAATTGTATAATTAATTTGCACCAGCTTCCAATCCATGCAAAACCTTCTTCTCTTGTACAAATTCATCTGCCACGCATGCTTATGCATGATTCATCACATACAATCTCATGTTATTTTCTGAGTTTTCATTTCATTTTTAATGCTTCCTTATTTAAATTAAAAATTTTGCTTCTATTTCTTTTCCTTTTTTTTATTTCAGTTTAATTCAGTAATCTCATTTTTCGTAGAAGCAGGAAGATAATTTTGAAAAATATAAACATGTTTTTACGAGAATAATTATAACTTTTTTATAACTATATTCAATTTAAAAAAATAAATTAGGCAGTTTTATATCGTGAGAGCAATAACCTTTTTCAGCTTGGCTTTTGCTTTTAGAGCTTTACTTGGTTAGGGTAATTTATTATTTCTTAGAATGGCTGTAAGCTAATATATAATATAGTATATACAGATATAAAAAACATAATATATCTATATATATATATATATATATATATATATATATATATATATATATATATATATATATATATATATATATATATATATATATATATATATATAGATAGATACAAGTGGTGTTACTTGGGGTTTTTAGATGTTTTTTATTGTTTTTCTCTCTCTTGATTCTGTCTTCATCCCCGCTTGCTCTCATGCTCCTTTTCACTCTTCCCTTCCCACTCATTATCCCACTCGATTTCCCGTTCCCTTTCTTTCTTCATCTCCCTCTTAACTTTTTTGCCCATAAAACGTAAAATAGATTTGGTAGAAGCTGCTTGAAACCTTCTTTAAACATTATTAAGTAAACTAAATTTGAATTTAGTTACACAATAAAATTTGATGTTCGTGCACATGGACGTTTGGCCTGGGAGTTTTTTTGCTGAAAAAATGAAATAATGAACCAATATTTCAAAAAAATACATAAAAACTTTCTCCTTAATGAGTTCTATGTTGTTTCAAAATTTTGTAGCATTTGAACCAGCCTTTTTCGAGTTTAACACTTAGCAACACATTTAGTGACTTATTTTATGTATATGTATATATATATATATATATATATATATATATATATATATATATATATATATAAATTCTTTAATTTAAATTTTATATCTTGTTTATTTTGATAGTAACAAATTTAATAATAGGCTGCAATCTATGTTTTCATTGAAATCCAAAATTGTGAAATCTACATTTTTTGGAATGATGTTTATTTATAATCTTCTGCATGGTTTAGTTAATGATTTTCATACAGATCCAAATCGACATGCCATTTCCACTACTTCAGAGAGTAAGATGTCGAAAGCAAGCGTTGTGGTTCCTGTTGTTATTGTCCTTATTATTATTTTCTTCATCATAGTTGACATCTTGTGCTACTTCGTGAAGGGCTGCAGTGTTATTGTTTTTCTCTTTGCACTTCTCTTCAGAAAGAAGATATTCAACAAAAACAAGTTTGTAAAATAACATTTTGCTTTTTTGTTTTAGAAGATCTAAATTTTTTAGCTGGTTTAGTCAATTGGATTTATTTGCATGTTTTGAGGAATTTGGTATCTTTATTTGTTTTAACCGATATTTCTTTTTGTTTTTTTGAACCTATATTTTTTATGTTTTCATGAACCTATTTTTTGTGTGTGTTTATGAACCTATATTTCTTTATTTGTTTATGAACTTGGAACCTATATTTCTTTATATGTTTATGAACCTATATTTCTTTATGTGTTTATGAACCTATATTTCTTTATGTGTTTATGAACCTATATTTCTTTATGTGTTTATGAACCTATATTTCGTTATGTGTTTATGAACCTATATTTCATTATGTGTTTATGGACCCATTCTTTATCTTACTCGTTGCCGGTCCCTCAACCTGTAACTCTCTTCCACATTCGTTCGTGAGGCCAGCACCCATGCAACTTTTAAAAATCTGTTAAAAACTCATTTATTTAAAATACCCTATCAAACTCTGTCAAAAGCCCTTTAATTAACACTTGTTATTCATGGCGCTATAAAAATTGTCGTTTTTCATTCATTCAATTTTATGTGTTTATAAACCTATATATTGTATAGCCTACTTTTATAATACTAGAGTTTTATGGTGCAAGTGCCTGTCTTTTAGAATCTAGGCTACATCAATTATCACCCAGCTGTCTCTTTGAATCTACTAAATAATCAACAAGTGAGCTTCCACACACATACACACACATACATGCCTATTGTTTTCACAATAACCAACAGGTAAGCTCTATACTGCACACTGCACATAAACACATGTTTAAGTATTTTAGATGCATTATGATGTATAAGGATGGGCTGACATGTCTATCTTGAAAGCAAGAAAAATGCAGGAGAGCCTACTTAGTCATAAAACATTTTTTACTGTTTTAAAATGTAATGCTATTTTTGAAAATAATGGATTGTTGGCTGTTATCTGGATCAATGTTCGTCATGAACAACCAGAACTCTGTAATTTAACCCGTTTAGGTTCAAAACTTTATTAATTAGATTTCTATTATTTTTTTTGTTATTTCTAAGTTACTTGCTTATGTTTTAACAGATTTATTTTTAATTATTTTTTATTTGAAAGAAAACTTTGAAAATTCACTATGCTCGTTTTTCGAACGGTGGTCGTATAGACTACTGAAAACAACAAAATGTTTAAAAGTCAATTTTTTTTGTTCTCAACGCAAACAATTATAATATAAATTTTAGGCTATAAACAGAAAAGCTAAAAACACATTTCTGACTTTATCAGTAACACAGTTCAATAAAATCCAAAATTTTAACATTCAATAAATCAGTCAAGCAGTTCATGATAGTCGTTTCAGAACCGGGATGTGCGGAAAGCACCAAAACAATTCCGATGAAGTCGTTTGCCGCACTTGGCCCACATGTACAGTGTTTTGCCATAATTTTCCAGCTTGTAGCGACCTACTGTTTTCACCTTTTCCAGATCATGACCATGGCCAGTTGCTGAATCTTCCCTATCGTTTTGTTTCTTCAACCGTGCATGAATTCATTTCATCGGTATAAAACAACCTAAACAGCCTATATGGGGTTTTTCAAGCAAAGCACCATTGGGTGTTTCAAACTCGTTATATATAGACTGTTTTAAAAGTGGCTATTCAAATGACTCTTTTTGGTCCAAGTGCATTTCAATCGTTTTTGGCGTTTTGGTTGCCGCGGCATTGAACTGACCGTATTTGCGACCTACATTTCTTCACCCAAAGAACAGACACAGTCTAATCTCATCCCATCATTAGTATAATCAACTTCTACCTTCCCGGATATTACAAAGAATAACATTTCTTCTTCATTTGCTTATTCATCAGTCACGTGTTATGATGCGCCGGGCGGAAGAATGACAAGTATGTCAACCTCAATGCTATCATCATCATCAAGAATTAGTTACATAGCTTCTTTCAACGTGAAAAAACGTTCTGTTTGACGCCTTTCATTTTTAAACTTTACAAACATTTCATTCGAAGAATGAAATTTGCAAAAAACACTATCACCAATTCAACCACTGCACACCTATAAGCTGAATAAGCTAGTTTCGACTCGTTCGCATACAGTACTCTATACGCCCAACGATCGTAGAACGAGCATGACTCATACATGTTCAGATTGTGGGTTAGTGTAAACACAATAAAATTTAATTAACGTTGCTGTTTACTTTTGAGTACATCTTCTTTCGATATTTCAAACTTTTGTTATGATAACTCTCATGAAATTAGCATAATAAATTTTTAAAGTTATATCGGTCGAAAACCTTGAAAATGCTCATATTCTAACCCAGATTAAACTACTTAATATGAATAAAAAAATTATTTAAAAAATTTTATACAGTGTATTAAAGCTTTCTTAACATAAAAAAAAACTTTTAACAGAAAAAAAATTACAACTTAATTTTATGCAACGCCAAAAATAAGTGTGTTCGTAGAACGTACGATGGTCTAAAACGGGTTAACAATCAACACTTACATCAAAATCTAGGTGTGAAAGTGGATTCTCTGCCATAACAGTAATAAAAATCAAAAACATGAATTGATTAAATGTCTCTAGTTCATTGAGGAGTAAATAGGTCTAAGTCTCCTCGTGTCATGAAATTACTAGTTATTATACCTAAAATATCAGATGCCTTCTAACTATAATCAATACATTTTAATATTCAAGGTTATATTTAACAATGAATAGTCTGGCAGCAACTGTATTTTGCCGTGGGATGTGGGATGCGAAATGATACAAATGAGTGAGGTGTCAATCTCTTTGTTAGATATTCTATATTAAGAAAAATCATAGTGTAACTCTGAAATCTTTGGCAGTTTTTAGATATTCAAGATGGCCGAAAAGTCATATTTGTTCAATTTCCTCAGGAACTATATGTCACAGCGATGCGTTTTTGGTGTCTAAGATATGGTTTTCGGGGTGAGAGAATCCAAAAAATATTTACAACACTGTCTAACAATCACGTGACCTCGATATTCAAGATGGCGGCCAAGATAGCCACTAAGTCGTATTTTTTTCATTTTCTCAGGAACCATACGTCATAGAAATGTGTTTTTGGTATTTAGGAAATGGCTTTCGGTGTCATAAAATCTAGAAAAATTATCTTAATATTGTTCAAAAATCACATGACCTTAATATCTAAAAACTGCCAGGGATTTCAGAATTACACCATGATTTTTCTTAATATAGAATATCTAGCAAAAAGATTGACACCTAACACATATTTGTATCATTTTGCATCCCACGGGACAATATTTTAATACATTTGCTTCCAGACTAGATTACAAAAAATATATAATTAAGTAAATTTGTAAAAACAGTTTATTTATTTAGTCACTATTTCGCATTATTTAGATTTTTTAATAATTTCAATAAAAAATTAAGATATTACTGAGGTTTATTCTTTTAATTTTCTATTATTTTGGATTCAATTGCTAGGTACAATTTTGCATTTCTTATTGATGGTCCGCCAATAACATCATAAGTACACAGCCGGTCCCTGTTTCTAAAAAGAACCACTGTTCTAGTGGCTATATACATCTATTGCATAAATTCTTACATTGTTTTTATACATCTATTGTATAAATTCTTACATTATTTATATACATCTATTGTATAAATTCTTACATTGTTTATATACATCTATTGTATAAATTCTTACATTGTTTATATACATCTATTGTATAAATTCTTACATTGTTTTTATACATCTATTGTATAACTTCATACATTATTTATATACATCTATTGTATAAATTCTTACATTGTTTATATACATCTATTGCATAAATTCTTACATTGTTTTTATACATCTATTGTATAAATTCTTACATTATTTATATACATCTATTGTATAAATTCTTACATTGTTTATATACATCTATTGTATAAATTCTTACATTGTTTATATACATCTATTGTATAAATTCTTACATTGTTTTTATACATCTATTGTATAACTTCATACATTATTTATATACATCTATTGTATAAATTCTTACATTGTTTATATACACTATTGTATAAATTCTTACATTGTTTATATAGATCTATTGTATAAATTCTTACATTGTTTATATACATCTATCGAATATATTCTTACATTGTTTATATAGATCTATTGTATAAATTCTTACATTGTTTATTTACATCTATCGTATAAATTCTTACATTGTTTATATTAGGGCTGTGCCGGTATGCCGGTATTTGGCAATACCGGTTCTGCCGGTATGAACGGTGCCGGAACCGGTATTGAACAATCGGCTTTCTTCACATCAGACATAAAAAACAAAAAAATGAAAGACATACAGCAGCAGGATGGGCATTGCAATTCACCTGCATGCACATGGTTTGCTACACTTCAAATACAGACAACGGTTCTTAGCAATAGCATAGCACTAACCGTAACACTCAGAGATGCTGCGAGTACGAGTACAATTACCATGGTATCGAGTACGAGTACTTGAAAAACGTAATCGAGTTTTACTCGAGTACGAGTATAATGTACTACATCTCTGGTACTCAGTGCTGAGTGGATTAACGAGTACCAAGGCTTCAAGTACAAGTCCGAGTACGAGTACTTAAAAAACGTACTCGAGTTGTACTTGAGTACGAGTACCAAGTACTACATCTCTGGTAACACTAACGCACTTTCAAACAGTATTTCTAGCCATTTTCAGGATTTCGACATTATACCGGTACCGGTAGTACCGGTTTTTGGCCTGGAAGTACCAGTATCGGTACCGGCAGAAAAAAACCATACCGGCACAGCCCTAGTTTATATACATCTATTTTATCAATTCTTACATTGTTTATATACATCTATTGCATTAGTTATTACTTTATTTATATACATCTACTGTAAAAATTCTTCTAGTAGTTGTATACATCTATTGCCTAGATTCTTATAAAACAGTATAATAGTATATACAGTATAATCCTATTATGTTAAACACACTCCCATTGAAGTTTATTTATTGATCCTGAGGCACCAGTTAATGAAAAATATATTCTGATATATGAAATGATGGGATTGTACTGTAATCTATTGTATGATCTTCTATTTATTTGTAGCAACAGAAAGTTATTTAATAATAATGAGCATGTCCGCATGGAGAAGGAGTCTTTGAATGGAAACATTTCAGCGTAAGAAATTATTTTAAAATGCTGCTTACCATAAATATTCTATTGAATGCTAAAACATTCTGATTGTATTTTTTTTATTTCATTTTGGTTAGAAATGGTGGTGGTAGTGCAGCCGTGATGATGGAGGTACAAGATGACAGTCTTCATAGGCAGGCTCTTGTCTCTTCAACAACAAGTCAAACATCAAGCAACAAATCAGAAGTGAGCAGGAATTTGTTTTTTTTTTAACTGCCAATTAATTTATTAGTTGCCTAAAAACACTTTTATTGAGTTATGCTACTTGGTATTTTTTGAGGTCTCTTCTTTTATTTTTCCTTATTTTATGCAAATTAGTTTTTATCAATTTAAGTCCTGTTTTATTTATGTTTTTATTTTTTTGTCAGTGATAATCTCAAGTGTTGATATTTCTTGAAAGGTCTGTTTTGTTTTTAGCATGAATTTTTTTTCTTTTGCATTCTGTTTATTATTTCTTTTTGATTGATTTCATATGCTACTCATATATGGTTATGTAGTTGTGAAATGTTTACTGTTTTCATTACAGGTGGTGACTTCACAGAGAGATGTCGAATGTGAATTTGATGATGACAGTGTTTACGTCACTTGAAGGACTGCTTCTTATAATCAGCTCATCTTTTTTTGAATGTTTGCTGCAGTTATCTAGAAGACATCTGTTTGTAAAATTGTATATTTTAATCGCTTCTGGTTTTTTCATGATTGGCATTGATCACTCACTGTTTCGTCTATCTTTCAAAGCTTCTATGAACTTACATGAACTTGTCTCTGAAGCTGTAACATAATGTAATATAAAAAAATTGAAAATGGCAACATGTTACGTTTGCATGTTACCTTATTGAGTTTTGTTTGATTGCTGATTTGCTTTACATGCTGCCACGTTCTCTGTATTCAACACATCTTTTACGCGATTGAGTTTTCAACTGACTTGCTTGTTCCTTAGCATTTTTTTATTAACATCGTACGAATTTTCTTTTATTTATTTTGGTTTGTGTTTGAGTACCGTAAAACGGGGTGACTTTGCCCGTGCGGGTGACTTTGGCCCAGTTTTTAAACGCATAAAAATATATTAAAAAAATTTTTTTTTTAAACTTTCGCTAGGTCACGCCATACATCACTACTATGCACACCTTTTTAGCATAATTGTTCATAGAAATATAATTTGTACTTTAAAATATAGGTTGATTTATTTTGGGCCAAAGTCACCCGCACGGGCAAAGTCACTCCGTTTTACGGTAAATGTTGATATGTGTTACCTCAGAGAGTTTTCAAAAAACCGATGGATGTGTCATATTGAATGCTTATCTAGTCACCACACTTGGCTAAAACTACCATTCCTTTTGTTTTTAAAGAAGTAATTTAAAATTTTACAAATCAAAACTTTCCTGCCAAACACGACTTATAAGCTTTAATTTTATATATATATATATAATTTTGCTTTAACCATTCTGATTTGGACTACCACTTTATCTTGAATGGAGAGTGGTGTACATATAACACTTTTTTTTTGTATAAAAATGTGCTGTTTTGTCTCGTCTTCGTTCGTTCACGTTTGTTGCGTGGGATCGTTAAATTGAGAGTAACATCTATTTGTCCTTGCAAGGTTTTGTTTGTGTTTGTGTGTGTGTATGACATTTCATTTTTTTTTCAAATCAACTGATCAAACCATCAAACAACTCTGTTGAAAATATCTTACTTTATTTTTCTTTGTTATTATTGAAAAAGGTGAAAATCTGCTGCTTGGCCTACCTGACGTACCAAAATTTTGCCCCATGGAAACAGGGTGGGAGTGAAACCTAATTTCAATTTTTTTCCAAAAAAAAGTAGATGACCGGAGATGGAGTGAGTCATTTAGACCAAGGAGGGATAAAATTCCCCTGAGAAAAGTCGATGACTCAGTGGAATCTGTTAAGTTGAATTATAAATTTGTATCAACTAAGAGCCAGGATTTTTTCTATTTAAGTAATATATAGATCTTTCAACAACATTTCTCCTGCTACTGCTACTCATCAAAAAGTCGTTCATAATATAGGTCGGTATACAGCGGCGCTGTTGGATCCCCCAAATCACATAAGCAAATTTTGTGCTCCGGTGTAGTTCGAAAGGTCGCTAACCAAAGAAGAGAAGAGCCAATAGCTGTACTGCAGGTATCGTAGCTCATATATCTATCAAATAGTATATGTATCACGTTTTTGCCGTTAACCCATTAAAGCCCAATTTATTAATTTTTAAAATTTTTTGGTAAAACTCTTAAAAGTGTTTCATAAGACATTGAAATTTATGAAAATATGATTAAAATACTTTTTTTTTAAATTAGTTATGTAAATAATGGCAATTAGACATATAAAAATTCTGAATAGAAATATCGTTTTTTTCATGTACTCTTTATTTAAACATTTTATTTCAAATGTTTGTTATGATATTTGGAAAAACAAGGAACACATAATGTTACATTGCACTTATTGCAAAATGTTCTTGGTTTTCCTTTGCAATCTGCATACTGACATCTCCGTTGGTTTTCTCGCTTTTCTAAAATATGGCCTTTTTCATTAAATCTTATGTCGTCTATGACATTGCTTTTTGATGTAGATGGTAAAGACATTGGCCTTCCCTTCATTTGCACGTTTTCCGTGTCCCAGTTTCAGATAAGGCTGTGCAACATTTCTCCTAAAATCCTTTATCGAGACTTTTTCATTTGGATGACTTTTGGCATAGGCAAGGTAGCTGTTAACTATACACAGGTCTATTATTCTCGTGAATAGACACCAGTACCATTTTTTCAAATGTTTCTAGTACTTTCTAGTATAGAACAGCCTTCCAATTCTTGATATGCTTTATGAAACTTTTCATTAGCACTGTTTCCTTCTGGCCAAGCTTTATAAATCGGAGATGTTTTGCATCAGTTGGGTTTTTCCATATGTCTGCATTTTGAAAGCGGCACATATTGCCGCCTAGATAATGTTGCCAAAGGTTCACTATCGTCTTCATCAGATGGCACATCTAATTCTGCTGTTCCAGCAATGTCAGAGATTAAAGGTGTACCCAATTCATCATCATTAACATTTTCCTCATCCGTAAGTTGGTAAGTTCATCTACTTCAGGAGAATCAGGAGGTATAGCAGTAAATTATCTGCTTCTATTTCTTCTGAAAAGGAAAAGGCATACTCGACAGCTTGTTGAAGTGTCAAAAATGTCTTTCGACATATATTTTTCAAAATTGCAAAAAATAAAATTAGATTATCACAAAAATGATGCTAATGCCCAGTGTCCTCGATTAAGGACAGGCAAATACAGGGCCGTAACCAGGAATTTGGAAGTGGGGGGGCCGAAAAACTTTTGGGGGGGCACTGTATAAATTTTCTAACCACATAAATTGCACATTCCAGTGATTTAACCCCCAAAATGCGCTCCACGCAAAAAACAGGTTTAGCGATTGAAATTTGAATCTTAATCTACCATATTTAATTGAATTTGAAAATATTCTGAATCAACATGTAAAAAAACACATCACATGGATCATAATGTCAGAGAACAATACGGCGCGATTTTTGGGCAAACTTTTCTATGAAAGTGTTCAAATCTACTTTTAGCGTAAAATCCTTCTTAAAAGCAAGTAATACCAGTTTAAATTTACGCTCAAGGCCCATTGGTTGGCGATAAGGCCGCAGAATCCGCGTGAGAGTGGATAAACTGCTCTCGAACGTTGCAGTCGACACACCGCTGGTGATTGCTTAGGCATACAGCTGATACACATTTGGAAATGCATCGTGGTACTGCAGCATTGCATATGTTGCATCTTCCTACGACGAATTTGGCTGGAATTTGTTACGGCACAGTTGCATTGCACTAGGCAATTCGCTAGGGAGTGCAACTTGGTCGAGGCAAAGGAGCTGGCTGAGTGGTGGTTCCAAGCACTTCTCAACAAGAATGTTCTGAGATGATGAAACGAAAGATTCTACAGCTTGCAACAAAACCAAGTTGGACTCCTCAAATTGGTGGTTGATTTCAAAATGGTGTTGTAGAGCTCATGAGCTCGCGTGAAGTAACTTTAAAACCAATAACATGGTAATGACCCAAAGTGGAGCTGACCACAGAGCCGGTCAGCCAGGTGCTCTGAACTCGTTTGCACTTTACTGACACTACATGGTCATCCTCATTTGATGAAAAACCAGCAGCATCTGCCATTTGATCAAAAACATTTGCAGACCAAGAAGGCTCTCTTTAGCTGTGTAGATCAGTTCCATAGCAAGAGACAATTGCACAAGCGACCTTCCAACAAAGCACTGACCGTTTACAGCAAGCTGAGTATTTTGACAACGGCATTTGAAACAAATCCTTCTTTTAAACTTTGTTAAGCAGCCCAGCTGCTTCAACCAACACATCATCCGGAGCTTTTTCTAAGTTGGCAACAATTACGAGTGTCTGCAAAATAATTTCCTTTCTGTTGTTTTTGACAACCATTTCAGATTGATATGAGCCAGTCCATCTTTGAGCAAGTAACTGCTTTATTGTGTCACCTCCTTATGTGTTATTCACAAAATTTCGGCGAAAAAACACATACAATTGCTCACATAAGCTGAAAAAAACACATACAATTGCTCACATAAGCTGAAAAAGTTGTTCATCTTTATCTCTGATTTCACAGCGTGCACAACCACAAGATGGAATTGGTGATTATAACAGTGCACGTACGGAATTTGGCGGCCCAGAGTGTCTTGCAATATTTTCTGGACACCTCTCTTTCCGCCGTTCATTACACTGGCGTCGTCATAACATTGACTCAAAATTCGAGCGGGGCCCAGCTGCTGAGCCTGAAGCTCTGTAAGCAACGAACGTGTCAGGCTTTTAGAATCTAACTCACTAGCCTTGATCATTGAGATCATGTGCTCTATTGCCTTTCCACAACGCACATAGCGAATGACAATCGACATATCCTCAACATTGCACTGATCTTGACTTTCGTGGCACTTGATCGAATACCAGTTAATGTCAGAATCTTTGCATTCTTCGACAATCAAAACTTGTACCATCTGTGCCATCAATTCGATTACCTCGTTTTGGATAAAAGACGACATGTACTTGACATTTTGAGGCATGTTTTTTAAATCATACACAAGTTATCATCCTTCGCCTACATTTGCTTTGTTGAACTAGACAGCAATACAAAAAACTGGGGGGGGGGGCCTGATTGAGCTGGGGGGGCCCGAGCAAAACTAGGGGGGCCTGAACAAAACTGGGTGGGCTCAGGCCCCCCCGGCCCCATAGCTGGTTACGGCCCTGGGCAAATATGTTATAATTTCAATTTCAATAAAAAATTGTAATACGATTATTTCTATTTATGGAGGTAATAAACCAAAAGTTAATACAAGTTTGAAATAGTGATGTCAGAAAACTATAAGTTAAAATTATAAATCCAAAATAAAAACAATGCATTTATGTGATATTATTTTTGTTATTAGTATCAGATATGAACGCAAAAAGAATCTATAAAAAATTTACAATTTGTCCTCAATTGAGGACGCTGGGCGCCGTGGGCGCTAATGGGTTAATATAACATGTATGATTTATATAGCGCAGTACGATGAAACAGTCATCACAAGAGCGCTGTAGGAAGCATCAAAAACCTCGGATACACAAAAGATTGTTTATTTTCATGGGCGCAGGGGGAGCAAGCTTCTTATTTTTTTCTCAGGACCTCTTCTCTCAAATTCTCTTTATATATATATATATATATATATATATATATATATATATATATATATATATATATATATATATATATATATATATATATATATATATTAGATTGATAATATATGTAGCATTTTACAAAGTGGATGTCAAGCTAGGACAAACAAACAGGAGCGAAACCAGCCAAAAATCCTGGGGGGCTCAAGTTTGAAAAAAGAAAAAAACCCGCGGCAGGCAAAAATTGTTTTTGACTATCTTCAGTCTGCAGTTTTTTTGGTATCTTTAATAATTTTTTAATGATAGAAAAAAAAACTGCAAACTGAAGATAGTCAAACTCAGTCTCAAACCAGTTAAAGCAAATGTTAAAAAATGAGTTTATGATATGTATAAACATATAAATATTTAGGCTTATAGATTGAGACTAAATGTAGCACCCCCACCCCCACTCAAAGAAAAACTCATCATATTTGGAAAAAGTGCAGGGCCCTCCAATTTGGCTTCCGCCCCCCTAGTTGCGCCCCTGCAGACACACGAGACTAAAGTTCATACGAGCTCGATAGGATGGACCGAAGGCACTACAAGATTGAAAATTATTAGCAGAAATATATTATATAACTAAGTCTACTTATGACGTTTACCAACTAATCTAAATACTCGAGCATAAGTGAGCTAATTAAACAAAAAAATTTTTGGTGGACAAAATCTTTGGGGGGTAGTCCCCCAGCCCCCCCCCCAATCGCCACCTCTGGAACCACAGATGAGAGTTTAACTGGCCTAACATAATCATATATCCATTACGCATTGCCTTTAGAAATAGATGATGTTATTGATAGATTTGCAGCCAGCAAGAATAGGCGCCTTGATTTTGCATTGTAGATTTTTTTATTCTAAAAATTTGACTTCTGTTTTGAATGTTGTTTTTGTGCATACTGTTTGTTTCGTAACTTGTAAAATAATCTCTTTGTCAAGTTTGTTAGATCATCCCCCCACCAGAAAATCCTAGATCCGTAGCTGGCGAGCTGAAATAAGGTATCTATCTACTTAGGTTTGGATACTGATTTGAACAGGATTGGTTTATTGGTTTGTCACAACAGTCTGAACTGATGTAGTTAGTTTACTCTCGTCGCAGCGACTTAAAATTGTTTACGTTCCGATCACTAATCTCTATAATATAGCTGAATCGCTTTTAGCATATAATGTGGGAGGAAGAGGGTGGATAACAAAAATAAATACTTAAAAACAGCGAAATGGGAGGAAGTGGGTGGGCTGCTAAAAATCGCAATCTAAATCCCAATCGCCTAATCTAACATTCGGTTTTCGACATAACTTCTTTGAAACGAGGGCCAAAAGTTGAAAATAAAGTAATAGAAAAAATTTCTAGAAAAAGAAGCAAATCAAAGTGATGCCAAAGGCTGATTACCATAGATATATTATGCTGATTACCATCATCAAGTTTTATACGATTGTAATTGTAATTGTTTAATTTCTAATATCAGGCTGTAACGTTTTTAATAATATAAAATTAAATGTGTATTTAAAAATGTATTAAACGAGCATGAATATGACGGAGCGGGAACGAGAGAGCAAACGGGAACGGGAGAGCAAGCGGGGAAGGAAGCGGGAGCAAGACAGAAAAACGATAGAAAAACTTTCAAAAACCCCCGGCATTGTACACTCGATTCTTCAAGATTGATTTTTTCA
Source organism: Erpobdella octoculata (assembly GCA_963978895.1). NCBI lineage: Eukaryota > Metazoa > Annelida > Clitellata > Hirudinida > Erpobdellidae > Erpobdella > Erpobdella octoculata. The sequence goes on from OZ022244.1 coordinate 16,133,108, forward strand.
TGGATTTTTTTAAATTTTCATAATTTTGTACATTAAACTTTTAATAAAAAAAAAACAAAATAATTTAAAAGGCAAAACAACGTTTGCTGGGTCAGCTAGTACCTAAATATATATATTAGGGTGTTGTCTTATTTACAACCTCAATATCTCTGTATCATAAGTTGATGAACTTTTACAAAAGATTAGATAAAATCTTACTCTCAAGGTGATTTGATAAAAAAAACCTCACGCACAAATTGATTTTAAAATGTTTATTTTTCAGCTTTTGTGTGCGTTGTTAAGGTAACTATAAGCAGAGAAAATGTTAAAACCTGGATTCAAGATATTGTCATTGGACAGGATGAATCTCACTGGAACGTTGTCCTTGTTGTGGCAAGAGTCATGCAAGTCTTGCAAAACTTTGATCGAACGCATCAGAACAAACGCGAGGGGCTAGAATAGCACAAGAGTTCCAGCGTACATTGCTGTGGTTGGGGATCTGTTGAAACTTCGCAAAGGGGATCTCAATCTTCTCAGTGTAGTAACGGAAGACACGACGAGTGAGATGGTAGATGGTAGAGAAACTTCATGTCATTTCTCCATCTGCCGGTTTCCTTAATCTCAGTTTTACCGTTGTTGAAGGCTTCTTTAAATTTACCATAATTGCTCATCAAATCCTGCAAAAAGTACTCAATGTTCTGTGATTTAGTCGACCCATGGAGTTCATCGTCCATGACAAAGCAAAGAACGCGATCCAGTACATAGTGCTGTCAACTGAAGAACTAGGGCTTGTGGTAACTTTTTTCTTCAACATTTGGTGCAGCAGAACAACATCATCTGTTTTTTTGTATTCATGTTTTTTGTGTTGAAACTAATTATCACAATTGATCCCAACAGGTTAAACTCCTCTAGCATGTCAAAAAATCCTTTGGCAATTGTTTGAGCGTTTCCATTTTTCAATTTGAGCGCCGACAATTTAATTTTGTTTGCTTCATTCTTCAGGACCACTGCCTGATATTCAAACCCCGCATGATCATTTTAGTTCGAAGATTCTCTTGGTTAAATTTAAAAAATCTTTGCCCCCCCCAAGATTTTGCTGAATCCACGCTTCTGCTGACCAAGAGTTCATCCAATGCTTTCAAAACCATTCTTTTAATCCCACTTCTGACACCAGTTGTTATAATATCGCTAAATCGTATGCGGGGTCTTTGGAACGGTTTTGTAGTTTATTGGAAGAATATAAATGAGCTTTTGAATTGTAGCTATTTCTATATATATATATATATATATATATATATATATATATATATATATATATATATATATATATATATATATATATATATATATATATATATATATATATATATATATATATATATATATGAATGTTTGTATGTATATATGCATGTATGTTATTTATGCATTGCTACACCATTCATCCGATCGTAATGAAATTTTCACACAACCTTGAGAGTCAAGGGGACTCAAATATAGAGAGAAAAATTGAAATCCGTCACAGAATGAGCGGTGCGGAGCGGGTGAGCGAGCGGGAACTATATATATATATATAAATATATATATATATATATATATATATATATATATATATATATATATATATATATATATACATGTATATACATGTATATACATACTAGCGGGGGTACCCGGTGTTGCCCGGGGTTTTTAAAAGTTTTTCTAATGTTTGTCTCTCTCGCTCCCATTTTCTTCTCCACTTTCCCGTTCCCGGTCGCTTTCCCGCTCCCGGTAGCTTTCCCGTTCTCGGTCGCTTTCCCTTTCGATCGAGAACGGGAATGGGAGAACAAGCATGAGCGAAAACGGGAGAGCAAGCGTGAGCGGGAACGGGAAAGCGACCGGGAACGGAAAGGCGACCGGGAACGGAAAGGCGACCGGGAACGGGAGAGCAAACAGGAGTGGAAAAACGACCAGAAGCTGGAAAGCGGCCGGGAACGGGAAAGCGACCGAGAACGGGAAGCAAACGGGAACGGGAAAGCAAGCGGGGAAGGAAACCTGAGCGAGAGAGACAAACATTAGAAAAACCTCTAAAAACCCCGGGCAACGCCGGGCACCCCGCTAGTATATATATATATATATATATATATATATATATATATATATATATATATATATATATATATATATATATATATATATATATATATATATACAATTTTAATCTATAACAATTTAATCATTTAAATTTTTTTTTAGCATTTGGAATTATTTTGTCGAAAATTCACCTGTTAACCTTTTACTTTACATGCCATGTTTATTTATTGCTAGAATTTGTTTGTTACAGGCGCGTGTCGTAGAACGAGTATGCTAAGTTATACATGGAACAGAGGCTTTTTTAAATGGCTGGTGTTTCTTGTGATAATTGGAAACGTAGTTATAATTATTGTGTTTATGTCCAATCGGACGAAATACTTCGCATCTGACAAATATCCCACAGAATATTTATTTATTCCCAAAAACGCGTCGTTCGGGTCCGACCAAATTATCATCAACGGTAGTAAGTTTGTTTCAAAAAACTTGTCAAAAGTGAGCCCAAATTATCATCAAAATGAAACATTACCCGCCAGATTTGCTCATAAAACAAAGCCAAGGGTAAAGAATTTTCTAAACATTGAATTTAATTTATTTTAAGTGTAAGTATAGTAAATTATTCCAATATTGCCTTTGATATTTTTTAAGGGTTTTATTGACTCTGATTCACAAACTCTTCATAACAAAAGTCAACTCGATAAAGATTTGCTAGCACAGCTACCTAGTAGTATGCTATTTTCATCTACTTCTTTTACTACAACAACAGATACATCATTTGATGGTGTGAAAATATTTGGAAAAATTGACAGTGAGTGAGTTAAAATTGGTTTATTTTGCAGCTAAGTGAGAGAGAAAATGGCTGCACTTTTAGGATTGATTAGAATTTTAAAACTATACAAGGAATAGATATCTTACAGTTTTGTTCTGGTATATTTTCAGTTCTAGTTATGCTGTATTTGCAACAACAACGGATTCAAGAGATTCTCTGTCTTTTATATTTTATCTTCCTTTAACTGTTCTAGCATGGAAACAAATAGGCTTAAAAAGTGTTGTTGTAATCATTGGGTCTTCTGTCATATGGGACGGTGATCCACTGCTTAGTTTTGTTATTAGAGAAATTTTAAATCTTGATGTGGTTCTTATTTTTTTGGAGTCTAGAGCACAAAAGGATATCATGTTAAGTCAAGTAAATTCATATATGTTTTTGTTTCCAGATTGAATTAATTTTTATGCTTTTTTTATCATTGTTGTCTTAATACTTTTAAACTATTTTTTGTCATTCTATAGAAATAATTAATTAAACAGGTCTCTAGAATATTTACTGGAAGTATCCTCAAGTTATATTTCAAATCTGTTGATGGTGTGTACCTCATAGCAACAGATGCAGACATCTGGCCTATTCAAAGAGACATTTATCTTCTTCCACCTGGGAAATCAATTCTCTCTCTTAACTCTGATTGTTGTGCTCCATTCAAGCATCGAGGAAGGGTTTACAGAATGCTTCCCCTTTCTAATATAGGCATGACAGTTGGACATTGGTACAAACTCACAACTCGATTTGGGTCGTCCCCATCTTCTGTAGATGAAATTTTAACTTTTGTAACCAGACAGTTTGGCTCGGCAGCACTGGGGCCAACCCACAAAGGGGAAACTTTGGGATGGTATTTGGATCAAATGTTGGTCAGCATTCTTGTGGCAGAATGGAATGACAAAAATCCTCATGAAGTGAAGTATGTTGCAAGAAACACAGGACTGGATAGGCTGGATAGAAGTTGGTGGAAACCCAGAATGGGCATTGAAGATAAAATAGATGCTCATCTACCAAATAGTGGATACGAACCTGAGGTATGGAAGCAAATTGTTCCTCTCTTGAGGTTAATTTTCAAGGGTCATGGCCAAAGATTTAAATATTGTCAAGATTATTATGACACTTTTACAAAAATAATTTTGGAAAATGGATTACCTTAAAAATTATTAGTTATTATTTTTTCAAAGTCTTATCATGATGGATCTATTTTTAATTATTTAAGCCAGCAAAAATAAATGCAGAGTCAGCATTTTTTATATGTAAATATATAATATATTTTGTTGTTTTGTTTTGTTTTGTTGTATTGAACTTGTGAATGAATGTTTAAAAAAAAACTAAAAATTAATTTTATTTAAATATTATTTATTTTTACTTTATTAATTTTTTAACTAGTGATAGTTTTTTACAAGGAGTTTTTTAATAGTTTTAAAGAACTTTTGCTTTATTCAGGTCATGATATCTTCTTTATGCTGAATAGATTTTACCATAAGTGAAAAAGGGCTTATAATAAATTTAATATCGAAAAATAACAAAAAATCACGGATATTTTATATCAAACACCATTTGTTTTTTTTTTCTAAAGCCAAAGTGTGGTTCAGTACATTTTTCAATATTTTTGAAAATTATTTTTTTAACTTACTCTCGTTTTTGGACGGGCCAAAACCTAGTTTCTGGTAAGATAGCAATTGACAGGGCTGTTGTTTTTGGTGAAGAATAGCTCAGAGGTGGATGTGGGTTGGATTGGGTTCAATTTTTTGAAACATGCGTGGGCTGGGTTGAAATACAATTTCAACTTTTTTACAATCTTTTATTTAGGTTACAATCTCTGTGTTTGTGTGTCTTTCTCTGTATGCAAATCTTGTAAGTAAAATTTAACCAGCTTTTTGACAAGCTAGGAAGCTGAAATTTTCAGCATATCTTTATATTGGATGACAATACATGATTCAATAAAAAAAAGTTTGTGTTGAAAAACTCGTTTTTCCTTTACTTGTTTTAATTTATTTTTTCACTCGGATGGGTTGACTTGGGTCAGAAATTTTACTTTTCAGGTGGGTTGGGTCAGTGGCGTAGCGTGGGGTTGGGCCGCCCCCTTATGCTTGGAGCGTCATGCAGCAATTCCTTGGGGAGAACAGACTATGTTACACAATTTCTCTTAAAAAATTTTCTAAGCTCTTTAACTTATAATTTTTTTTTTGCCTAAAAAATACGTGATGACCGGGAGGGGGTAGTCAGAGGTGTATGCCCACCTCTGCTTCAAGAAACTAATTTTTTTTATTAATTTTTGTATTTCTCTTCAGATTAGATTGCCTCTAAAAAATACCTGATGACCGGGGAATGGGGGTATTCCGAGGTACATTTTCTAAACCTCTATAAAGTTTTCTTTCTAAAAATGCTGATAACCAGGGGAGTGGTAGTTCGAGGTACGTTTCCAAGGAGGCCTAGCCTGCTCAACAAAAGAAAAGCCAGAGGGAATAGATAGATGCAAGGTCGGAGAGAAGGAGAAGAAGCAGATTCAGTTTTATCTTGATCACAGTGCTTTTTTGATAGCTTGTACGGTTTTGTCAGAGAACACGTGGCTATTTGCTTATTTGCGCTAACACGTTTTTGTAATAATTTTATTCTTTGTACCGTTTTGACTCGGATTCCTGTTATCGCCCAAGAAACTTACCGAAAGGTCGACTAAAGGAAAAACGGCAAAGGAATTAAGCAAGTGCGAGGAATGCAACATGTATGGCAATCAACAAGGGCGGCGCCAGGAATTTTGTTCTGGGGGGGTCCAAAATGTCCAAAGACAAGTTGAAGTATATATATATATATATATATATAGTCCTTTGCTCATTTTTTTTAAAACTGAAATAGAACTATGTAAGAAATAAATATTGAAGTATTTACACTAGCAAATCACAATTTAGTCCTGTTTTTCTCTAGTTTATTTAGGTTTGTTGTGGCAAAGCAAAGTTATTACTAGTTTTTTCAAAAATTAAAATTTATTCAACTAACACGAAGTAAGAGTTCCGAAAACGAACGAAGCTAATAAAATTATTATTCAATAATATCATAAAGTACTTAACTGTAAAAAAAACAGTGAACTATCATCATCAAACTATATAGAATGTTTAAGAATAACCACTATAATATAGTTTAAATTCCATGCAGCAAAAACATAGTTTGAAAAAGGAAGATAGAAAAAAGAAAGCCCGCCGCAGGCAAAAAAATTTTTGGACTATTTTTAGTCTGCAGTATTTTTTTGGTATCTTTAATAATTTAGTAATGAAAGAAAAGAAAGACTGCAAACTGAAGATAGTCAAACTCAGTCTCAAACCAGTTAAAAATACAGTGATTAACCCAATGAGATTCAAGTAGCCCCCCCCCAGTAAAAAAGTTTTTGGATTTGCAAAAATCCCACGGGTGACACCTGTCGGAGCTGGGGGGTGGGTCCGGACCCCTCCGCACAGCGCCGCGCCTGGCAATCAAGATAATTTTGTAAACACAAAATGTAGGTATATCTTGCTGTAGATTTGCAACCCTTCAACAATCCATTATATCTCATTGAATGAAAAGTTTACGGAACTGTTGAAAAACAAAATAGAAATACTTGAAAACCAGAACGAGGAGCAGAAAAAGAAAATTATTAAATTGTTAAAGGATCTCGAAAATCTACAAAATAACCGGTCAGAAACTGAAAATCAAGTGATTGACTTTCATAACAAGCAGCGGTCCAAGATTGATTTGATAGAAAAAAATCTACAGAAGTTCAAAACTGCAGAAGAAGATGATATCACCTGCACGATTGAAGGACAAACAGCCTGGAGAGAAAAGGTCAGTAAAAAGGTGGACAAAGAGTTAGAAGCAGTAACACAAAAGGTCAAAACTGTCGAAAAACAAATTGAATTTCGAGCCGAAGAAAATAAATTAAAAGAAAGAAAAAAAAATAACATAGTTATGCACAGAATGACAGAAAGCCAAGCTCAAGATGAAAAACGAAAAAACATAGAAGACAGAAAGTCAGTAACATCTCTCATCAATAAAGTACTGACAGTACCTTGTGAAGACAAGATGGATATAAAGAAAGTGTATAGACTGGGCAAAGTGTCAGGCAAAAAACACCACAGACCTTTGCTTATAGAGTTTAAAGATGGATCAATGAAAAATAAAGTTCTTGTAAATCGGTCAAAATTAGGAAATGCTGATGAGGAAATTAAAAAAAATATCTGTGACTCATGACATGACAGTAGGAGAAAGAGAACAATTGGAAAACTGGTAAAAGAAAGCAAAGAAAAACAGAACCAGGATAAATCTGGGGAATGGAAATACCAGGTGAGAGGTATACCATATATAGGCATATATATATAGGCGCCTATAAATGGCTGCCTTTGCAAGTACCCTCCCTCTCTCGCTTCGAGCAGGACTTGTCTTGATAAGGCGTATGCTAAATCTCAATAAAAAAAATATCAGCAAACATGAGGATTGTGAAAATAAGAAAGCATTAGAAAATTAAAAAAAAAGTGCACGAGGAGAGAATTTTCATATCTGAACTTTTTATGTTAATGCAAGAAGTATAGTGAATGCAAGTAAAAGAGTTGAACTTGAGTCATATGTGGACAAAGAAAAACCTGATATAATTGGAATAACCGAATCTTGGGCTAAGGAAGAAATAAAAGACAACGAGTTAGAACTTGAGGGGTATGTCATGTTCCGGAAAGACAGAGACACCAGAGTAGGAAGAAAACATGGAGGAGGTGTTCTGCTGTACATAAACAGCAATCTAACTTTAATTGAAAGAGAAGACTTGAGAAATGATAGGTTCAAAGAAAGTATATGGTGCGAATTAAAGAACGGAAATGAAACATTGTTAGTTGGAGTTTGCTATAGAGTTTCGGATTCCACAGTGGAAAACGATAAGGGGCTGCATGGATTGATGGTTAAAGCTTCTAAACATCTTGTATTGTAATGGGTGATTTCAATTTCCATATTGACTGGAGGAAAAAAGATGGAAAGAACCAAGCAGACAAGATGTTTCTAGATTGCTTAGATGAGTGTTTTCTTTTTCAATATGTAAAAGCACCAACAAGAGGAAATAACATTCTGGATCTAGTGATCTCAAATGAAAAAAACCTGTTAGAAGAAATTCCAGTAAGTGAGGATTTTGGTACGAGTGATCATCAGATTATTAGATTCAACATTGTTTTTGAGAATCAAAAAGAACCAGACAAATTTAAAAAAAAGTACAACTACTTCAAAGCAGACTACAACAAAGTAAAGAACAAAATTAAAGAAATCGACTTGCTAAATAAACTGGGAGACATGAACATTGACAAAAGGTGGAACACATTTGTGTTTCACATGAAAGAGGTTATTGAAGAAACAGTGCCGACCCACAGGCGTTTCAACAAAAAGCGACCTTGGGTCAATAAAAACGTTCAGAGGGCTAGAAGAACTAAAATTAAAGCATGGAAAAAATGTAAAAAAGGCTTAGTGTTTTGGAAGGCAATGCAGAAGAAGAACTGGAACTGGCAAAGAATAAATATGTTAAAAAAAGGAATTCAGCAAAAGCGACAAACTGAAGGGCGATTAGAAAATATGAGGAAAAATTAAGTCGAAACATAAAGATTGACAGCAAAAGTTTTTACAATTATATGCGAAGCAAGCAAAAAAGAAAAGACAAAGTGGGGCCAATAAAAAACAACCAAGGCAAGATTATAACCGATGATGAAGTTACGGCAGAAATGCTAAATAACTATTTTGGATCAGTCCTTACAAAATAGGACTTAAATTGCATTCCAGATCCAAGACGAAAGTGCGAAGAGAATTTTGATCCAGTATTGACAGACGTTATTATTACGAAAGAAATGGTTGTGGACTTGCTGGGAAAACTACGAGAAGACAAATCACCAGGAATAGACGAGATTCATCCAAAGTTTCTGAAAGAAGTGAGACATGAGATTGCAAAAATTTTGACCAGCTTATTCAACGATTCCATAATGTCAGGAGATGTGCCAAGGGACTGGCAAGACGCAATAATAACACCTCTGTTCAAAAAAGGTAATAGGTGGGAGACCAGTAATTATAGGCCAGTAAGTCTAACATGCATCGTTTGCAAATTGTTAGAAAAGATCGTCAAACGGAATATAGTTCAGCATCTAAAAAGCAGCAAAACTATACAAAACAGTCAGCCCGGCTTTGTAAAAGGAAGATCCTGCTTAACTAACCTTCTAGACTTCTTCGAAGATGTTTACAAAAATCTAGATAAAAATAACTCAATAGATCTAATTTATCTAGACTTTGCAAAGGCTTTTGACAAAGTACCTCATAAAAGACTAGAAAAGAAATTGCATGCATACGGAATGCAGGGGAAATTACTTAAATGGATCACCAACTGGTTGAAAGAAAGAAGACAACGAGTAAGGATGAAAGAAGCGTTCTTAAGTTGGATAGATGTAACAAGTGGAGTTCTACAAGGATCAGTGTTAGGACCACTATTGTTTATAATTTACATAGATTACAGTGACAATGGAATAGCTTCAAAAATTTCAAAGTTTGCAGATGACACAAAACTATGTGCAAAAGTCAAAAACAAGGAAGAAGCGAAGATATTAGAAAGTGATCTAGCAAAATTATTCCAATCGTCTACAGACTGGCAAATGGTCTTCAACATTGATAGATGTGCAGTAATGCACATAGGAGCAAGAAATAAGGAATTTGACTACCAACTTGGAGGAAAACAACTGAGATCAACTGAAAAAGAAAGGGACCTTGGAATCATCATCTACCAAGACATGAAACCATCAAGACAATGTCAGACAGCTGCGGCCTAGGCAAACAGAACGCTAGGATTTATCAAAAGAACTGTGTTAAGCAGAGAAAAAAAACATTATTTTGAACCTGTACAAAACTCTAGTTTGGCCTCATCTAGAATACTGTGTCCAAGCATGGAACCCACGCTTGTAAAAAGACAAAAAAATTCTAGAAAAAGTTCAGCGAAGAGCAACCAAAATGATTAAGGGATTTCAAACATTAAAGTATGCGGATAGGCTGTCCAAGTGCGGCTTAACAACGTTGAAAATAAGAAGAAGTAGAGGAGATCTCATTGAAACATTCAAGCTGATGAAAAACAAAGAAGATATTCCAGCATCAAGATATTTCCAGACAGCGAATAGAATAGGACAAAGGGGCCACAGATTCAAAATCTTCCAACAATCAGAAGGGAACTTCAAGCAGAGATTCTTCAGCAGCAGAGTCATCAATGGCTGCAACCAGCTGAGTGAAGAAGCAGTGTTTCTCACACAGAACCACTTCAGAACCACTTTAAACCATGTTATTATTATTATTATTATTATTATTATTATTATTATTATTATTATTATTATTATTATTATTAATATTATTATTATTATTATTATTATTATTATTATTATTATTATTATTATTATTATTATTATTATTATTATTATTATTATTATTATTATTATTATTATTATTATTATTATTATTATTATTATTATTATTATTATTATTATTATTATTATTATTATTATTATTATTATTATTATTATTATTATTATTATTATTATTATTATTATTATTATTATTATTATTATTATTATTATTATTAATATTATTATTATTATTATTATTATTATTATTATTATTATTATTATTATTATTATTATTATTATTATTATTATTATTATTTATTATTATATGCCAGTTCTCAGTCAGAAGAAAGAGATCAAGACACTTAGACAAGACCAACTCAGAAATATAGGGTGATTTATTATTTAAAGAACGAATTTAAAGGATAGCTATATTAAGCAATTAAGGTTATTAGAATTATTATTAGATTTAAGATTATTTATTTTATAAAAAGGTTTTAATTTAGAATTAGGACCGGGGCATGTTGAACCAATTTTTATAACTTTACTCAGTACACATTTATTATTGCAGTAAAACATCTTGAAATAGATTATTATTATAAACAAATATGTTTACTACGTATACCAATAATTATTTTTCCTGACCTTAGAAGAAGATATTAGCAAGCCCGTCATGTGGTTCAACTTACCCTGTTAACGGGACACGCTGAACCAATATTTTATAATTGCTGTTGCTAAGCAGTTAATGTTTTAGTCAAACATTTTCAAATGTACAAATGTTATCTAAGTCAAATTGATTTTCTAATCATAGAAAAACTAAAAGAATTGAGCAGCAAAGCACCTGTATTATCAAGACACAAAACTACGGTTAACTTAGACATGAATAGCACAAAACGGAGTCCTCTGGGCATCAACGTTCATGGAACCATTCTTTGCAAGACGGATTTTCTCTCCAGTCTTCAAATGGAGGTGTACGTTAGCCAATATGCCACAGAGATGACAAGATGTTTTATCGTAACTTGTAATTGTCGGAATGTCAGTGTCACTTTCCTTCGTTTTTTAATTTCGGCTTCTGCTGCTGGGGCACTCTAGCGGTTTTTATTGGCTCCAGTTGATTGTGGCCAAATAAATTCTTTCTCTTTCTAGTGGTGGTCTTTGATTTACGAGTTTGCTGACGAGCCTGCAGCTCTGCTTTCACTGGCGTATCTGTCAGAATTTGAGTTTTGCTTTTTCTTCGATTTCCCATACTTAACTTTCATTTGTCCTTCTAGAGCCTCTTTCACAGCAGCCAGCCTAATAGTTAAAGGAGTGACACCTCTCTTTGTAGTTCAATATGCCCCGGTCTCGTTTAATTTTTCTAATATAATTTAAGTTAAGAACATAAAAAAAAATAGATCTTACGTCGAATATCCATTGTTTTTGATGAAGATATAAGTCTATAAAATAAAAACATTAAATACAGTATTCTATATAGTTTATATGTAAGGACTGAAAATAAAAGAAACTTTTGAATTAATATTTAAAAAAGTTACCATTAAAAATAGAACATTTTTGTCAAACTTGAAAACAATAAAATAATCAACATAATTGTAAACTTGTAACAGAAATTTGAGTGGGTTTGTAACAAATGATCAAAATATTTCTTTGAAGTGCGTTAAATAAACTGGAAATTCATAAAAAAACATTTTCCAGTCACCTGGAATACAGTAACCGAATACCAAGAAAAGAAGTACATAAAAGCCATGTATAAGTTAATTGTATGAGTTTTGAATGACAAACATTGAAGGGTGAAACTAGTGTCAGAATACAAAATAATCTTAACAAAAGACATCGCCGGATTGTAGTAATACTTCAACGCTTTTTCAGATGACGGTGGGCAATAAAAAACTGCAATCTGAGTATTTAATTGGGTAGATACTAGTAGCTAGAACAAAAAGGTTTACGTCAGTACCCCATGTTCTAAATTTTCCATCTTGAATTGCTTTGTGTAATCATTGTGTAATCATTGGCTGACAAATGTTGTGGTATCTATCTATTTATCCATCCATCCATACATCCATCCATCCGTCCGTCCGTCCGTCCGTCCGCCCGTCCGTCCGTCCGTCCGTCCGTCCGTCCGCCCATCCATCCATCCATCCATCCATCCATCCATCCATCCATCCATCCATCCATCCATCCATCCATCCATCCATCCATCCATCCATCCATCCATCCATCCATCCATCCATCCATCCATCCATCCATCCATCCATCCATCCATCCATCCATCCATCCATCCATCCATCCATCCATCCATCCATCCATCCATCCATCCATCCATCCATCCATCCATCCATCCATCCATCCATCCATCCATCCATCCATCCATCCATCCATCCATCCATCCATCCATCCATCCATCCATCCATCCATCCATCCATCCATCCATCCATCCATCCATCCATCCATCCATCCATCCATCCATCCATCCATCCATCCATCCATCCATCCATCCATCCATCCATCCATCCATCCATCCATCCATCCATCCATCCATCCATCCATCCATCCATCCATCCATCCATCCATCCATCCATCCATCCATCCATCCATCCATCCATCCATCCATCCATCCATCCATCCATCCATCCATCCATCCATCCATCCATCCATCCATCCATCCATCCATCCATCCATCCATCCATCCATCCATCCATCCATCCATCCATCCATCCATCCATCCATCCATCCATCCATCCATCCATCCATCCATCCATCCATCCATCCATTTTTTTCTAAGTTTTTGTTAACATTTAATTCATATAATGAAAAAAAAACTCGTCACCCAACAACCGAAACTATTCGGCTTAATAAATAACCAAGATTCAGTGTGTGTATGTATGTATGGCCTTTATTCATTGCTACACCATTAATCCGATCGTAATGAAATATTCACACAACTTTGTAAGTCAATATGGGAAGGTTTTTGTGGAAAAAAATTAAGATTGGTTGCAAAGCGAGCGGGAGAGCGACCAAAAAGAGGAACAGGGGAATGAGTGGGCACGGGAAAGCAGGCGGGAACGGAGAAGTAACCGGAAGCGAAAGAGGGAAAGCGACCAGGTAAACAAGCGAGAGCGGGAAAGCCATCGGGAACGGGAGAGCAAACGGGAACAGGAAAGCGACCGGAAGCGGTAGAGCAAACGGGGAAGGAAACGGGAGGAAGAAAAAAACCGCGGGCAAGGGCGGGTACTCCGCTATTAAGTAGATATTTAAATGTGGTTGTTCGAAAATCGTTTATAAATAAAAAAAAATTACGATTTTATAGTTTGAAAGCAAACCTAAAATCTAAGACTAAACTAAAAAGATGTTGTTAATAAGTACTAGAACGAATGTTGAAGAGACACATAATCGAATAATTTCACAGTCCTAAAAATATGTCATTGTGAGAAGCTGAAATTATCACAACGTGTAAAACGAACCGCCATTTTTTCTCAAACTTATTTTAAACACAAAAAATTATTAGAGTTTTCTTCTGTGGACAATTTTTTGCATGAAATAGTTTTTGGAACAAAACTGAAAAATCAAACTAAAAACAATTTTTAAAAATTATCATATGTAGTCTACATTTAAATGTAGATTGCAATTGCATGTTTTTTTTGCTCAAATGCTTTCTTGTCATCATTAGTCACAGAGTTTGTAAAAAATAAACGTCTCACACTTTTATATTTCGTCAAAAGTAGAAAATAGAATAAACTAAAAAAACTTTTTAAAAACTAGTCTTATTTTAGAAATGCACTAAAAAGTAGAAAATTAAATCGTACGTCAAATTGATCATCTTGTTGTTCGCCATGATAAAACTAGGGTGCTCGCTAAATTATACAGATCTGTTCATTAAATTCAAACTAAGCACCCTAGTTTTATCATGGCGAACAGCAAAATGATCAATTTGACGTACGAGTTTATCTTCTAATTTTTAGTGCATTTATAAAATAAGACTAGTTTTTAAAAAGTTTTTATTTTTTATTTTTATTTCATTCTAGTACATTTAGAAGTAAAAGTCTAACATTTAAATAATATTTTATATATTTTTGTTTTACCAAATCAGTTTGTGATGTGAATGTCATTGAACTTGTTTGTAAAAATAAACCTTAAGGAACGTGTTATTGAGTTTAATTTGATTAATTTTCATAGATGCAAACCAGCGCGCCATTAGACTGCTAAGTCGCTTTCTGTAGTGTTACTCCTTCTGGGTTTTGAAATATTCGATCACATAGAATTTTCAACTCTCGTCCAAAAACGTTTCTTATTTAATTTTTTTTGGTTGTATTGCTTACTAATTTTCAGTATTTCATTTAGAATAGTGAAGTTTTTTTCTTGATTTTTGTCAACGATTCTAGACAAATGTACTCCAATGATTTGTTTAAAGTGGTTAAACTGCTCTACCATTAGATAAGACTGCGTGTGATAAAAGGATGACCCTTTCCCATGAGAAAGTTAAATTTACAGGTTCCAAATTACTTTTACTGACAGTGGTCACCCGTGAGTTATGTCTTTAGATAGAAAAAAGTTTTTAAACAATTAAATTAGTTTTAGTTTGGTAGGTTAGAAGCAGACCGAAAAACAGAGATTGCGGTGTTCATCAGCTAAGAGTTGTGTCCAGTCTCAAATCTGTTTCTCTGGTACTAAACAGCTATAAATCAATGCTCTCATTCGTTTTGATGTGGCATCACAAAACATAGAAAAATATCGAAATAACAAAAAAGCACAAAAAGTTCTAACAACAGTGCTTCAAAGTTTTGCAATGCTTAACTATTTAACAAATACACTGTTTTGCATAATATAACAATATAACTAACATACGTCCTGAAGGCCAGTTTAAAATTGAAATGCGTGTAAACTTTTTCAGACCGGTCT
This sequence comes from Erpobdella octoculata, assembly GCA_963978895.1. Taxonomy (NCBI): domain Eukaryota; kingdom Metazoa; phylum Annelida; class Clitellata; order Hirudinida; family Erpobdellidae; genus Erpobdella; species Erpobdella octoculata. Next base: position 16,148,231 of record OZ022244.1, read on the forward strand.
TGGCTTTAATATCTGGTCTATCATAGCATGAACTGGTGAATTGTTTGTTGTCGAATCAAAATTTGATAAATCTAAACCACCAAACCACCAAACAAATCTGAAATCTGCTTATGATTCATTTTGTTTTTTGTTTCCCGCATTCACAGAGATAAGTAATTGTGGTTTATGTCAGCTATAAAATAAATCAGAAATAATTGAATTTCCAACCAATTCCAAATAAATAATTCAGTTAATTATCAATATCTGTTACTGGATTTTATTTTCATGGTATTGCATAAAAATAAAAAAAACTATAAAAAACCGGTAATATCAAGCATATTCATTTGAAAAAAAAAATAGCGGATTTGCTTGCTTTGAAATTAGAGATTTTAAACCGTGCATCCATAGTAGAGTACTGCACGGGACGATTTTTTACGGCCCAGCTCGGTATGTCGACGACTTGGCCCGGTCCGTTTCATTTTGGTTTTTGAGATATGCGTTGTTTAAGAGAAAAGTTTGTTTTTTTGTTTCATCCCCTCAAGAGCAAAATTTTCAAAAACCTTTTCTTAGTAAGTGCTTACGCTATACAAGTAATATAAGTTCAAATTTCACGTTCTAGGATTAGGCGTTATAGCTCGGCGTGTATTATCAGTCAGTCAGTCAGAACATGTTCTTTTACAGATATAGACTTTTATTTTTCTACTAGCGGAGTACCTGGCGTGGCCCGGGGTTTCTAGAGGTTTTTCTATCATTTTTCTCTTTTGCTCCCGTTTTCTTTATTGCTTGCTATACCGCTCCCAGTCACTTTCCCGTTCTCCCTAGCTCTATCGTTCCGGGTCACTTTTCAAATGATTCTTTTTTCACCCAACATTTTAAGTCCTTAAAACCAAATTTTCAAAAATTAATAAAACACTTATTTTGTTATTCTGAAAAAATAATCTCGGTAATAAATTACAAAATTTTCACATTTTTAGTTTTGGAGTTTTTAAGCAAATATTCTTTTTTTCCACCCCACATTTGCGGTCCTGGAAAATAAAAAACTAAAATAAAATAAAATAAGTTCTTTTCTACTTTTTAGTTTTTTTTCAATTTGTGGCAAACCTTAGCTTGTTAAATTCAAAATAACATTTTATGAATTTCTACTTTTTAGTTTTTTTAACTGCCATCTAGCGAATGTAAGTAAACCCTCAGCCTTTGAAGTATACGTTTTATAAGGAAAAATGTTTTTTTCTTAAAAATTACAGTCCTTTCAGTCTTGAAACACTTGGTGTAAAGGACTATAAACTATCATAAAAAACAGCTAACTTGCTTCGCCATACATATAATAAGATTGTGGAAAAATACAAAAATTTTAATTAAACTTTAAAATATAAATAAATAAATAAATTATAAATGTAGTAAAATAATAAAATGCGAACGTTCCAGGGTGAGTGAGTGAGTCATAGAATATATATATATAATATATATCTATAAAATATAATATATCGATAGAGACGTATGTAATATCCGAGCTCTGGACGGAGATATCGATGCGAGCCATGCATGCAAGCACCGTTCAACAGTTAATTTTCCTATAAAATCACCCCCTGTCAAAAACGATGTCAAACGGCTGCTCATTGTTGTAAGCAAGTTAGTATTATGTTTAGTTTTTGTATACAATAAATGTGCAGCCATAGTTGACTTTTGTATCAAATTAATTTAAAAAGGTTTTTTACTTATATTGCAGAGAAATAACATTTCAAAAATTTATTTTGTTATAACGTTTTTTAACTAATTTTAAAACAGGTTTTCCAAGTTAAAAATTTTTACAAATTCACATTTTAAATTTATTTAGCAAAATAGAAAAAATTATTGTAGTTTTATTTGATGCTTCTGCAAATGAAAGCTTCAAAATTATATAAAACAAATAAATGAAAATCAAAACAGAATTTCTCTATTTTTTAATTCATTAAAGAATTTGTTGTTTGAAACATCTGGCCAATAGAAAAGCTGGTTCAAAATTGTTTACAAAACTTGACTCAAACAGACATCAGACAAGCAAACTTATTAAAAGCATTAATAAAAATATTTAAGTTTGTTTCGGATTTAGAAAATTGAAAAATAATTTTTAAGTATTGAATTCAATTGAAAATCATGTTCCAAATTGTAACTAATTAATTTAACCATTTTTAATAATTTTTAAATTCGCTCGCAATTTCAACTTTAATTGAAGATTTGTAAAAATAAATAAAATTTGTTTAATAAAATTATTAAGTTGTTGATTTTATTGCTAAAATCATAGCATTATTATTATTATCATAAAAAACCTAGCATTATTATTATTATAAAAAACATGGCATTATTATTATCATACAAAACCATGCATATCTTTCAATCGAAGACTAAAATTACTAAAGTTCAGTCAGTTTTTATTTAAAAATGATCGTAAAAGAAAATTGTGAACTAATAATTTTACCTCAAACTGTCAAACGAAAATCATGTTGAAATACAAAGTTTAATTAATAATAATTATGTGTGCAGCCTGCTTATATTTGTAAGTTTATTGAAAATGAATTGAAATTATTATTTTAGATATTATAAATAATGAATAAGTTAATTTAACTGCCACCACAATGATTTTATCGGTGGTATTCCAAGAAAAAACTTCCAGTTATTATTTGTCAACAGTTTGTGAAATTCTCTCAGTATTTAAAAAAGGTTTCATTAGAAATCTGTTTGGTTTATGTTGCATCATTCCCTGAACAATTAATTTCAATATTTATTTTTCTTCCTTTCAACTTAAATAATTTTTTTCATTTATTCCCACTTGAAACAGGAATTTGAAAGACTGACAGATTGATTGATTTCTTGTAAGTAGTTGTCATGACTACGACTGCGGATCAGTCACCAGCAACGTCATCTGTTGATGAGGAGTCATGTTTTTTGAATTCCACAACAGTTTCGGCTAACGAAAACCCATATAAACTCCCATGGTACACTGAATTTTCCTATGCTTTTTTCTTTGTTTTTATGGTTTTCGTAGCAGCAGGTGGGAATCTCATTGTCATCTGGATCATTCTTGGTCACAAACGCATGCGAACAGTCACCAACTATTTCCTTGTGAACTTAGCAGTGTCAGACACTTTGATAACCATTTTCAACACCATGTTCAATTTCATCTACATGAGTCGGAGTCATTGGCCATTTGGATTCATTTACTGCAAGTTTACCTCGTTTATTGTTCCATGTACAATTGCTTCAAGTGTGTTCACTTTTATTGCTATAGCCGTTGAAAGGTTGGCATTTTTTATTTTTGTGCTATTTATACTTGTATTAGCTGTTTTTTAATAAAAACAATGTCAATGCTTTTGTTACAAATATTTAAAGTACCTACTATTCAAATAATGTTATAATATAATTTTTAAAACGCATTTGTAATAAATTTGGATAAATAAATTTCAAATTTATCTCAAAATAACTTGTTAAAACAGTCTGAGCCAAATATGTTTTTTTCTGCTTGAAAAAAATTAAGAATTTCTTTGAAAAAAAATCAAACGAAGAACGAGAAAACAACTAACCGAAACTATTTGCCACCCCAACTTTTTTAAATAACTCATTAAACACTTTTCTAAGTGATTGACAATAATATTAACACCAATAATACTAGTAATAATAATAATTTCCATTATCATCTTCATTAAATCTGCAAAACCTTTGTTTCAAAATAAAGAAAATTATAATCACCATGCCATTAAAACCATTAAAACCATCACAATCATCATTTTCTTCTTTCTTTCTTCATTTTTTTCTATCTTTCTCATTGTGATAATTTGTTATCAAGATAGCCAGTTTATATATAGAAAATAAGTATAAGTATATAGAAAATAAGTATATATGACCTATCTCTATTATCGACGTCCGACTACAGGGAGTGATTATTCAGAGATAGTCTCTTTGTGGGCCGTCTAATGGTGCTATAAATAGAACTACGTCAATTTCATTAGCTTTAGTTTAATTTTATTTATTAATTGGAATTTTTTGTGTAACAGAAACAAAATAAAATTTAATTCAAAATATTTGTACGCTTTAAAATCGTAATAGCGGTAGCAGTTCTTTTATTTATAACCCCTTTTTGTTTTGTGCAAATTGACAGGTAGGGTCTATATCCTTATTATATATTATTATGGCAGGTAAGGTCTATATATATATATTATATATATTGTTATGACCCAGTTCTTTTATGGTGACCTTATTAGACGTTTTCCTCATATCAAGTCTTGAGCTTTAAATCTTGAATTTCACTCGTATGGGTTTTACACGGATTCTTTTTTTGTCAACTTGTTTTAATCATTCGTTACAAGGAACATGGAATGTTTGAGGTAATTTCATTATTTTAAACTTTGTTATACGTTTATTAACAGTTTTTTAAAATCGCATGAAAATGAATAATTAAAAACGAATTATTTATTTTGTTTTTCTTGTTTTGTTACGCTTTTGTTACATAAAGTAATATAGGTGTATATGCAGATATAATGTAAATGTAATTGTGAATGTGATGTCATTTAATATACAATGGCTTCCAAAAAAAGAAAGAACGAGTTAAAGAGTGAAAAACTGGTTCAAAAGATTTTTTCTATAAGATACAAAGCCACTTTGGATGTAGTAGATATAAATGTAAAATTAAATTAAAAATTTAGATATATTAAATGTAGATGTAGATATTGTGAATGCATATTATTGCATATGCAAATGCAGTAAACTTAGGTGAGTGTAGAAATTAGCTTATGTTAACATGTTGCATGGTCATTTAATAAGACATTTCTAGTTTTTCACATAATATTTTAATTGATTGTTTCAGAATTTATTAGAATGAAAAAAAAATTTAACAACGGAAATGGTTGTCAAAACGATTACTTGACAGCATTAGGTTGTTGCTTGCAGTTATTACAACCAGTAACTTAAACTTCGTGTTTTCTCATCTATAATTCGAACTTCAAAACGAACTGCAAAATAGAAAATAATTTTTGGGAAAATTATATTATTTTGAATTTAAAACGAAAATGCATTTTAAATGATATATTTCAACAAAACAAATCTAAATTAAAAATTTCAATTAAACCTGCAGGGAAAACGCCAATCCCACAAAATATTCAGAGAAACCCTTGGTGATATGAATTTATGACTCGTAGACGGTTTTAAGGGATCGGACACAAATTTATTTGGCAACCTTTTTATTTTCATAAATAAATTCGTTACAAACACTAAAGTAAAACAGTTTGATATTTTATGTAATTTAAAAGTTTAAATTAAAAACTCACCCCAAATCAATGTAACGACATTTTATTTCCGTAGCAGCTCTATTGCTCTACACGTCACAAAAGATTACTGTTTAATTTATTTGGCTGTTATAAAGTGATTTAATTAAATCTGTAAGCAGTCCTTATCATTGATTTAAATTTAGCCTTAATTTGCTACGAGTTGTTAATGACAGTTCGTTGGTGTAGATGTACATCAATGTATATGTATAGGTACATCAATGTGTATGTATAGGTACATCAATGTATAGTATAGGTACATCAATTTATATGTATAGGTACATCAATGTATATGTATAGGTACAGTTCGTTGGTGTAGATGTACATCAATGTATATGTATAGGTACAGTTTGTTGGTGTAGATGTACATCAATGTATATGTATAGGTACAATTCGTTGATGTAGATGTACATCAATGTATATGTATAGGTACAGTTTGTTGATGTAGATGTACAATTTGTTGATGTAGATCTACATCGAAGACAATAAAAAAAACAAAAATTTTCTAATGCTTTATACTTATTATTTTATTAATTTTAATTTTTTTATCAATTTAAGTCTTTACATTTTTATTGAAATAGCACACAAATTTGAAGAACGTCCAGGAGATAAAAAACAAAGGCCATCTAAACTCTATAAACAAATAAAAGAAGGAGCGTTTTCATGTAATCTCGCATATTATAGCAAATCTTCGATTTGTTAAGTCTCACTACCAGTTCCTAACAAAAATTTTTACATCATAAAATATACATTAAAAAAACAACGTTTTCTTGCGCCCTAAAAAGTATAAAATAATATTCCTATGTGCCTGGCAGAATTTCTGAATAACTTGGTTACATTATAGTAACATACTTAGTAACAGTTTCTAATTCATATACAACGAAAACCGTTGGGCGCATTATTTTTTATAACTAAAGTTTTGATGTTGTAGCTTACATGCGCCCAAAAGTTTTCCATTGTATATGAATTAGAAACCGTTTTAAAGTATGTTACCATAATGTGACCAAGTTATTCAGAAATTCTGCCAGCCTCATAGGAATATTATTTTGTACTTTTTATGTTTTTACCAATGCTTTTATTAACTCGTCGGCTCTGTTTCTCTGTCTGTTTCTCTGTTTCAAATCTTGCAATCAATTTTTGAGTCACTTCCTGTTGATAGATTTTTTTCAAATTTTGCATACATGCTCAAGATAGAAGACAATGCAATATTCAATTATTAGTTTTACAATAAGTCAATTAATTTAGTTAATTTTATTGAGGATTTTATCGAGGGGTTTCTTGAGGGTTTTCTTGAGGGTTTTCTTGAGGGTTTTCTTGACCACAAAACGCTAACCGACTGGCAGACTATTTTACCAAGTTAACACGAACCACACTCACTGACCGCGATTCTCAAGCGTGTATGAAATTTTCATGAAAATAGTTGAGATATTTAAATTCGATGCTTTTTGATGATATTTTTATTATTATTACCAATGCTTTTATTAACTCGTCGTCTCTGTTTCTCTGTCTGTCTGTTTGTTTCTCTGTCTGTTTCAAATCTTGCAATCAATTTTTGAGTCACTTCCTGATGATAGATTTTTTCAAATTTTGCATACATGCTTAAAATAGAAGACAATGCAATATTCAATTATTAGTTTTACAATAAGTCAATTAATTTAGATAATTTTAATTAATTTCGATATTTCGATATAATTAAGATATTTCGACTTTAACATAAAATAAAAGAGTAATATAAGAAAAAATTGATTGCAAAATTTGTGTTTTAATTACATATAAGAGCATTGGTTTTAAAAATTCGTTTTTAATTTACTTGTTTAAAAATCACTTTTCTCCAAGACCAACCCAGCCACAATGTCCCGGAACTCATGATCACCCAATAAATCCGGCCCGCTATGCAAAAACCGTAAAACACCCTGTCCAGACGCCGCATCACAGGCGTCATCACCACACACCTCACTCAAATCACCGCGACCAAACACAAAACTGTCGAAAATCTTTTCTACACCAGGAATATCTCTGGCAACCTCGATCAAACAATCCTCCGAAACCTCTCCGACCGATCCGACGATCTCCTCAAAATCGTCAGAGGACAGCAATACTCAGCTATCGGGCCAACTCTGGCGGCGCCCCGCCTCAAAACTGGATCATTTCTCTTTTCATTGTTTTTCTCATGACCCACTTGATCTGTGCAGTCTGTACAACCGTCATCTGTCACATGTTTTGAGACACAGCTGGTGGACTCCAGTTTAAACTGGGTTTCGCCGCAGCAACCCACATCATTTTCTTCACCAGTAACGCGCTAGTCCAGAACCGTGTCCACCACTGCTTCAACCGTAGCTTGCGACCAAACTTTTAACAGTCTTATCATTCAGACTACATTCAGGCAAACCACTGCTAGAAATCTCCCATTTTCATTCTTTTTGTTGTTGTTTTTTGACAGCAACGCCACACGGGCCTCTGTTACTCTGTTTTTAGGATCGACCTGACCACCAAGAATCAATTTCTCCATTCCCTGCTGTGCGGCTTTATTTTTTTCTCATCATGTTCATGGCTGCTATATATTCTTCCTGTGCCGCCCTGTTTTTTTCATCATCTTGCTCAGAGCCTTTATCAATTCATCATCTGTATCAAACTGGTACTCCTCTGGGTCAAACCCATTGTTCTCCAATAACGTCCGAAGGTGGTCCACGAGCTCAGATTTTTTCCTTTATCATTAAGTTTTCGGTGTTTAAGTTCCCGCTTAAACTCAAGTATCAAGAGCTTATCCAATGCTTTCAAAACCATTTTTTAATCCACTTCTAGACACCAATGTTACGATATTGCCAAATCGTATACCGGGTTCTCTGAAATGGTTTTGTAGTTTATTGGAGAATAAGGAATAAAACATTGATAAATCTTTGCTATACCTGCTATTATGTTTCTTAAAATAACGTTTTGGTTTTGTAAAGTCAACGAGCGGTAATTGATAATGAAATCAGCGATAAATATTTCAATATATATAATTGAGATTATGTATGTCTTTTATGCATTGCTGCACCATTCATCTGATCGTAATAAAATTTTTACACAATCTTGAGAGTCAATAGAAAAAGGTTTTTGTGAGAAAAATTAAGATCGGTCACAAAATGACCGGAACGGGAGCGAGAGAGCGAGCGGAAACGGGAGAGCGAGTGTGAGCGAGAACTGAAAAATGAATGGGAACGTAAAGCAAGCGAGAGCGGGAAAGCGACCGGGAGCGTGAGAGCAAGCAGAGAAGAAAACGGGAGCGTGAGAGAAATACGATAGAAAACCTCTAAAAACTCCGGGCAACGCCGGATCCCCGCTAGTTCAATATAATTTAACAAGACGTAAAACAAAATTTGAAATAAAATATAATAATGTTAAAATGTTTATATTTAAAATTTTATATTATAGAACAATTTAAAAAACAGTTTTTTAATAACAATAATATTATTTTAAAACGGTTTTAAGTTTTTGACAGAACTTCAAAAGTGCTAACGTATAGTATGTACATAAATTTGTATCACATAATCATATACTTGTGTCATATCTGAAAAAGTAAACACTTTTGATCCTACTTTTGTTTAAACAAAACCATTTGAAAGAATTAGTCAAGATTAGAGTAAACGTTTAAAACAAATTGAACAATAATGTTGTTTCAGCTTTTTCTGAAAGCTTAAATTCAAATTTAATGCTGCTCTTAATTATTGATCAATCTTGAGAAAATGTGTTATTACCAAGTCCTGAAATTACCAACTCATTACATTACCAGTTCGCTAACTAAACAGTTTATCAAATTACCAACTCATTCACTTAAACAGTTCATTAAATTATCAGTTCATTAAATTACCAGTTCAATAAATTACAAGCTCATTAAATTACCAGATCGTTTTGTAACAGAATCCTGTGAAAGTGTCTCAATCATTTACATATAGTAAAATTGACATAAATTATGACGTCATAACTCCAATCCGACTAGAATGCAAAAAGGATTTATTTTCGAATAGTAGACCATGTTATCGGGAAACAGAGAATGAACTTGTAAGGCAGTTATGATGCTAGTTTGAACAAACGAACATGTATTCATGCATTATTTGTTCATGGGATAAAATGCAGATAATTTGTACGGATTTCCATAAAACACAAAATTCTTTGTTCAATTATTTATTCGTTTTTTTAAATAAATAAATAAATTAATTAACTTGGTTTGAAATAGAATCTGTAAAAACCACTACAAGAATTAGAGGCAGTTGTTTATGGTGACGCCAATGAGATTCCAAAGCTTTACCACAAAACCACCACCGTGTTTTTCAAGCTTATCAGACAAGAATTTTTAAACTTAAGTACAAAGTATTACTTATGACAAAAAACGAAAATAAAAAACGTGTCCATAGAAATCATGTTTAGAAAATGAAATGCAATTTCGAAAAAAATTTAAGAACTAATAAGCATTAAAAAAGCAAATTTTCAAAAATAAATGTCGTTTTAAACACAACCGCAGGGCTTATATTATGAAATTATGACGTCTCAAATTCTGTATTCTCATGTACTTACTATGTAGTGTACAGTGTTGTATAGTAATCGATTACAAAAGTAATCAATTAAGTAATTGATTACAAGGGACAAATAATTGTAATTGTAATTAATTTGTAATCGTAATTGATTACATATCATGAGTCATCTAATCGTGTTTTTTAATTACTTTCGCATGATTACTTTGACATATTTTGGTGTTCCAATGACAATGCAAACTCTATATATATGGCAAATTCATATCTATGTGCAAACTCGTTGTTACCGTCATTTCTATTTACTGATTTTGTTTATTAGTTGTTCAAAACAATGACGGATGAAAGTAAAAATAAAGGTAAAGGTTCCCTTGGACGGCCCGTGCCGAAAAATAATCGTATTATTTTTATTTTGTCACAATAACATAAAAAAACAAATTTAATACCAATTTTAATTTAAAAAAAAACATTTATCGTAATTTGAGAGACTTTGAAAACGTAAGTAGTACCCTTTCAAGCCCTATTTACATCGTAGTTGTGAGTGGTGAGGTACGATGATCGTATGAATGAAATGAATAAAAAATAAATAAAATTAGTTTATAATAAAATTTTATTTAAAAAACAAACTATCAGTTGTAAATAAAAATTCCATTAAAATTTTAAAACTCACCGCCCGGTAAATCGGGACGGTTTGCAAGAAGTAAGAAAATTGGAAATTATTAAACTAAGTTAACTTCTTTAAATAAACAAAATTTCAAATTTTTAATGAAGAAAAACTAAAAAATAAATGTAACAAAAAGTAGTTTATTCGAAGCAACGTCGAAATTTGAATATTTGTAAGCGAACATTGTGTATTTGCGTCGTTTAAACTTTTCCTTCAAATCCTTCGTTTAAACTTTTCCTTAAAACTCAAACGTACATAAATTATAATTACATTATTTATTTTTTTATATGACATTTTCCCATTTTAAATAAATTACTTATACTAATTATCATAATTTTTAAACTAGTGTTTACTTTTAATCGTGTTTATAGTTAATTATAGCCGAGAATTATGTATTAATCCGCCACACGGGCCGTCCAAGGGAACCTTTACCAAAATAAAGTTGTTAGTTGGTTTGAAAGTTGAATATTCAAGCATTTTGAATTTAACAACGGACGAAGACTACGAGAAATTTTCTGTTTTTCAGCACTCAAGTTCAAGTGTGTCAGCAAGTAGCCAGTGTCTTTCATATCTGAGTGACTCAGATCGCAGTTTAGACATGCTATCAAGATTTCCAAAAGTAAAGGCAATGTTTGTAAAATACAACACCGTTCTGCCATCCAGTGTACAAGTTGAAAGACTTTTCAGTGCTGCTGCTTCAATTATTCTATCCATGCGCAGAAACAGACTGTCAGATGACACATTTGAAAAATTGCTATTTTTACGTCAGAACAGACATCTGAATAAGTAGTGTATAGCACCTGCATTCATATACACTGCATGAACTGTCATTTTTTAATTGTTTATTGATGCAGTCTGCTTTAATAAAGTTTTCATCATTGTTGTAAATCTATGTTTTTTATTTCGCTTTCGAACCTTAAATGTAATCTAATTGTAATTAGAGTAATTGTAATTGATTACTTATCTTCCAGAAAGTAATAGTAATTGTAATTTATTACCAATATGTACTGTAGTAATTGTAATTATAATCAATTACTTTTGTTGAACTAATCTATACAACACTGGTAGTGTATATATGTGTATGTGTATGAGTGTATATTACTTCCATAACGTAAGCACCCAGTAAGAAAAGTTGTTTTTTAAATTTTACTCTTGAGGAGATAAAACAGGATCATAAACTCTTTTCTCAAAAAGCGCATATCTCTAAAACCAAAAACGTTAACGTTTTTAATTTTGGTATCTAGATTTTTTTAAAAATAAAAATAAAAGCGTTTTATCATTTTTTGAAAATTCGGTTTCCGGGACTTATAAGGTGGGGTGGAAAATATGACAATAAGTATTTTTTAATAAAAATTTAAAATTTAGCATTTAGATTATACTTTTTTGAAGAGAGCGAAGCAGCGACCGGTACTGCTAGTGTGTAATAAAAGCAGTGGGGTTTTGTTAATTTTCTCGTTTTTTTGACCTGTCTGTATTTCAGTAACCAATACAAAATTGAAATGGTTTCATGCCAGGCCTATTACGGTCAGTAGTTCTTAAATGTCCGCTTTTTGGGTATCCCCTTTAGAGGATTTTTACCTTACCTATTTTACATACTACGACTTTTATTGATTGTAAATTCAAATAAGTCATGCAAATCTACTTAAATCCATCTACTCTGCCGGTTTTTAATATAGCTGTCATTATTCTACAAATTCATTTTAAGGTACATATTGATTGTGAGGCTTTCATAATTAAACAATGTCTAATAAGCATAAAATTAAGATTCTAAAAGAACATTTAGATGTTATAGAGAGGAATACAAGTAAAACAAGTTAAAGTTTAAAAAAATAAATAAAAAAGTTCGTGAAACAAGTGAAAGTTAAAAAAACCATTTTTTTTTTAAAAACGGACTTTTATATTTTTTAAATTATGCAAATCGATTTCTAAATGCAATGATTGTTTTTCCATTGTTTATAAATACTTTAGTCAACGTTTTAATAAGTTTTTGTCATAGTCATGATTACCTAAAAGTTCATTTAATTGACGCTAATGCCTTCTACGGATTAATTTAAAATGCGTTACAAAATAAATTTTTAAATTATTTGAAATAATGATTAAATCGTTTTGGAAACTATTAAATATTGTTTTGGCAAGTGGTTTAAGTTTATGCTATAAGTTTCAAAATTCTAACTTGTTTAAAAGTTGGTGAAAAATCAATTCAAAAATTTTGACCAGAGACAGAGAAATCAAGTTAAATAAAAATGTGCAACAAATAAAACGTAAAAACTTCGTTTTTCAAAAATCACTTATAATTTTGTAATTCGGCTACTATAAAATAAGAAAACATTGACCACAGTCTTCTAAATACTTAATATGTGAAGTATGTGAAGATTGAAAATATAAGAAACTTTCGAATCAATATGGAATAAACACATCTGTTACTAAAAATTTTTAAATTAAAAGTTAAATGTCGTTTTCCCTAATTAAATAAACTAAAAATTTAAAGTTTGATATCTATAATTTACTCACATTTTGTCCAATTATTCTGAAAATTTAATAAAATAAGAAAGTAAAGTATAGAGCGACAAATACACCCACTAAATTTCATTTTGATTGAAAAGTGGTTTTTTAAGTGTTATAGAGTCCCAACGTAAAGCTCAAGCAAGCAAACACAGTCAAGTTAATATAAAGTATTTAACACGAAAACCGTAAAAAACTTTGTTTTTTTTTAAAATATATTATAACTTTGTAATTCGGCGACTAAAATTGTTTTGAAATTTTTTTTATGAGGATAGTAAGTCTATAACGTCTATAAAACAAGACAACATTGACCACAGTCTTCTAAACACCATAGAGTACTATAGCATAGTTTTTGTACTCTATGTAAATACCTAATATGTCATGTACGAGTATGTCAAAATTGAAAATTAAAGAAACTTAAATCAAGTTGAAATTTGGTTGAATTATTTTACTTTATAGATTTTACAGTCTATTAAATTTTCAAAACTAATTAGACAAAATAACAATAAATTATAAAACAAAATCAATAAAACTGTTAAAAATTAAAAAAAAATATGTAGAAAAACAAACCATTAATTTTTGGTTTCTTTAAGAAATATTCAATTTTGTATTTTTAAATTTTAAACATAATTGTTTACTCCATATTGAATCGAAAACAACTCATTTTTAATCTTCACAATCGAGTTGAAATTTAGTGAATTTATTTGCTGCTACGGAATTCACATTTTAATTAATTTTCAAATTGATGGGACAGCATTGGAGTGAATTATAGAATAAAATCAATTAAAACTTTAAAAAATTAAAAAAATTGCAAATTTTATGTAAAGAAACGGATTTTAAATTTTTAGTTTATTTAAAAAAACAACATTTAATTTTAAAATTTAAAACTTTTTAATACAAAATTTGTTTATTCCATATAGATTCAAAAATTTCTTGAATATTTAATTTTTACATATTTCACACTTCACATATTAAGTATTTAGAAAACCGAAGGCAATGTTTTCATATTTTATAGATGTTATCATCTTAAAATATTTTTCAAAACATTTTTAGTCACCGAATTACAAAATTATAAAGAATTTAAAAAGAAAACGAAGTTCTTTACGGTTTTCTTGCTTTGGTAATGAAGCAATAAAAAATGTTTTCAGTAAAAGTCCGTGGTTTTGTAACTATTTTATTTTACAAATGTGTTTTTGTAACTAATTAATTGTACAAATGTCTTTTTGTAACTATTTAATTCTACAAATTACAAATGTGTTTTGTAACTATTTTTTATTGAGCACAAAAGCAAGCAATGAAACTCAAACAAAAAAAAAACATAAATACAGACAAAAATCAAAGTGTCAAATGCAGAAAAGAATACAGATACATAGAAAAAAACAAAGGGCTCAAAAGGTTCGTCCGAAGGGAATTTCTTCCCGCTTAGTGGACAACCTATATAAATAAAACAGAATGAGTGGGCTGAGTTGAGCTGCCTCTATCAGTTATAGATTATTTTTTTAGCAATTTAAACCAATTAAATACCAATCCAAGCAAATGACAGAGATTGACAAAAGTATTTGTTAATGGATAATCATAAGTGTAACTATAATAAATAAGATTTTAATGCCTGTTTAAATAACGAGATACTTTTCAAAGAAGAGACTGAAATTGGGATATTTGAATAGAAAGTGTTTTAAGAGTGTTTTTGTAACTATTTAATTCTACAAATGTGTTGTTGTAACTATTTAATTTACAAATGTGTTTTTGTAACTATTTAATTTACAAATGTGCTTTGTAAAATTTAATTGACAAATGTATTTTGTAACTATTTAATTTTACAAATGTGTTCTTGTAGCCATTTAATTGTACAAATGTGTTCTAGTGACTATTTAATTGCACAAATGTGTTTTTAATTTTGAAATTTTATTAAATTATTGCTCAGGTACTTAGCAATAGTTCATCCATTTAGACCTCGCATGAGTGCCAAAAAAGTACTGGCAGTAATCTTCGGCATCTGGATAGTCTCAATTGTGATCGCCTTTCCAAGTCTTCTTTTTGCTAACATCTTCAAATACGTTTGCCAGTACGGCAGAATTGTCTGCTACTTACAGTGGCCCGGAGAAGATGCAAGTTTTGATTATGAACAGGATTTTAGGTTTTTACATGATTCTGATATTTTCTTTGTTTAGAAATAAAATAGAAATAATTATTTATTGTAGATATAATTTATTCCTTCTCATAATCACGTATGTCATACCACTTCTCGTGCTAACTTTTACTTACGCAAAAGTTGCGTTTGAACTGTCAAGCACTCAAACTATTGGCGAAGTAACAACCAAACACCAAGAATCCATGAAATCCAAGAAAAAAGTAAAACATTGTTGAGCAATATAGCAAATTTAGCCGGATAATTACCAATAAACATTTTTTACTTGAAAGATAGTGAAGATGATGGTTGTTGTAGTTATCATATTTGGAGTTTGCTGGCTGCCACAAAACATTTTCATTCTTGTTCAGTATCAACATCCTGAAGTATCTTCAACTCAGTGGATCCAACATGTCTGTCTGGTAATGTACTGGTTGGCCATGAGTAATTCAATGTACAATCCTATCATTTACTGCTGGATGAACGCCAGGTTTATGAAACTCTGTTATAATTTTTAATTAATTTGCTTAGAACGTTCTTGTCGAAGTTTACTTGACTGCTAGTCGATTGTTTGTTTTTAATACAGCCAACGCAGCTGGTTTTTGAAAGCACTGAGAGATGTGATTGTGACTATTTAGAAAGTTATTTTTATCTTGGTTTCATTTGTAAGACAATAGATTTTTTCTGAAATTTTCGTCAACTTCTTGGCAAGCTCAGCAAAAAATATTTTTCTTTCAACATTGAGCAAATAAGTTGGTCTGAACTGTTTGATGTCGATTGAATTTTTTTCTTTTGGTGTAAAATGCCTTCAGCATTTATTAAATAATTAATTCTCTATTTGGCTAAAATGTATTTAATTTCTTTTTATATTTTTTCAAAAGATTTTGTCATAAATTTCCAAGATTCAGAAATGGGTTCAAGTACGCACTCCGTTGGTTACCATGCATTGGGTGGCAATCATCGGATGAAGCTGGTTTCTGGGGATACACCAATGTCAGGCACACTGCCACAGAACACACTGCAATGGGCAATGGGTTAAGCCAAATAAACATTCCATTAAAAGAACGAATCAGCCGGCCAAACCAGGCAAGGTTCTCATGCAGTGGCTGTCAGTCTGAGACGCAAGAAAATTCAGAAAAATGAGAAATAAATTAATCACACAAAATAAAAAGTTTTTCAAGAAAAGACACTGTAAACTAATGTAACATTTACATGTAAATTGTTGTTTTTTAATGAGTTTTAGATAGCCCGACAAAACATTAAGTAACAGTTTCGTGTATTTATTTCAAATGACCGACCGCGCGCGTTTAACGTGAACGTGACAATATGGAACAAAATGGAAGGGAAATGAAGAAGATTCATTGCCGGATTCAACGTTCTCATTTGTGTTCAATATTCAATTTTTCATGTCATTTTGTCAACTACTAACCGAAATAATGATGCGACTATGTTTATCAATGTGTGACGAATTAAACATTCTTGTCATTCACTGTTTTCGTTTACAAAAACATCTGCTTGTGAGAGGTTTGAAGAGATGTAAAAAGCACGTACATTGATGTGGAGTTGTTGGAGCGGTGAGATTTTATATGCTTTATAACTCAATAAAAATAACAAAAAATTTAATTTATTTTCTAAAGGTTTCTAAAACAGCACTTAACTGTTTCAATATAAATTACTAGCATCGTTACCAGGCGCTGCAAGGGGTTTTTAAAGGGTTTTCTATCGGTTTTCTCTCTCGCTCCCGTTTCTATCCCCGTTTGCTCTTCTACTCTCGCTCGTTTTCCTGGTCTTCCCGCTCTACTACTGCTACTACTGCTACTGTTCCATCATTTATTTTTTCAGATTTCAAAAATCCAATAATTTACAGCCAGGACAAAATAAACATAAGAATAAAATGTCCTATAAACTCGACAAAAATATTTCACGTCCCCACGTGGGCCTGAGATTTCCCCGAGACGATTATAAATCTGAACCATGAAATTTCTACACTAAGTAAAACATACAATTTCATGCAAGAAAGTAATTCAACGTTTTCCAACATTCTTCAATTTGTTGCGTCGCCGACCTACTCTCCATGTACAACATTTAAAGAATTTCCAAATATTGTAAGTATTTAATAACACTGAAAGTATATAGTAAGTCAACAATTTTTTCCCGACACAAAAGCTAGTCCAAAACTTGTAGGACTTCTCTGACAACACCCCCATTCCAATTGCACACAAGAGCTATAATGAAAGGCTTTAAGTTGAGAGCCTGACCTGGGTTGTGTTTTTCATCCATGCGTGGACGTCCCTGATATCGTACTTTCTGATTTTCCTGTCATGTTCCTCATTCAGGTTTGCTAGATCAGAAACAAAAGAAACGTCGCATACAAAATATTGGTCATCCTTCCATGCACAAAGGTCCGGAATTCTCAAGCCCATTTCGGTTCTAATTCGCGGTTCTATTTTTGTGATGAATCCCTTTGATTGGAATTTTTCTTCCATTTTGCGAACGATGATGTCGTGACGTTCTCGCCTAGATCCATCACTCTTGGGACAGATTTGAATCATGTGTCCTAATGATTTAGGTATTCTGCATCCAGCGTCGCATGACGTATCGCCCAATGGTCGTCCCCGCGACGCCCTAAGTTTGTTGTAGAGAACGGCTGCACGAACTTTAATGCACTTGATGAATACATCTGATGGCACTCTGTTCACTCAGTCGACGATCCAGTCACTCAATCCTATTCCTGATGAAAAAGACTTCAAACCATAACAATCTACAGATTTATAAAGATTTTCTGTTGTTTTTAGTTGTAGTGATTTTTGAGCACCTTCGATTCCACTCCAAAGTCTTCCGAATTTCCTAATTTCTGATAACACAGATAGACTTTCCTGCAGAACATTCATCAAAAACACATCGTTGCCATATTTAGCCTGAGTTAATAAGCTATTCAGTCTTTTTCGTCTCAGAATAGGGGCCCATTGCCTCAGCTGCAAAATTCCAAGCCCTCCACTTCTAAGAGGAGCATGGAAGAATGGCACAGGCGTATCCTTTGGCAACCTAAGCCAGCGCCTCACGGCAGCTCTAATTTGTAAGTCGGCGGCAGTTAAGGAAGTCATCGTTATAAAATCGAATGTCAGATGGTGGACCAAACTTGGCAAGACATGCGTTCTGAGAATATACATTCTTTGAAATGGTTTCAGAGGTGCTCTTGATATTGCATGTAAAGAACTTTGAATAAAACTGGCAATTGAAGTAACTATCTTTTTTGGTCCAACTTCAGTACCAAGATACTTGTACGTTTCTTCAATATTCAAAGTTCTTATATTGGAATTTTGCACTTTTTGATATGAGTGGGGGTTTACAATCCATAGTTTTCTTTTGCTTGTGACTTCAGTTCTTAACGACGCGCATTTGCTGGGATTCATGTGCAAGCCAACATTTGCTAGAGCACTTTCAACTTGTTCCACCAGCATTTGTATTCCTACGTCAGTTGACGACATGAGAACTAAATCGTCAGCAAAAGCGATGTTATTACATTTGACAGAATCCTCGTTTCCAGAAATTCCGATTAACTGGTCAACTTCATTCATTATCATATCAATCACTGCATTGAACAAGAGCGGTGACATGGGATCACCCTGTTTCACACCTCTGTTTACTGGGATTTTATGACTATTTTCTTTTCCCAGTTTCATGTGAACATAGCAACCGTTATACAAATCAGTCTAATATTTGAGAAGCAATGGAGGAGTTCCGAGACGAGCCGCTCTAATGATTGATTCTTGTGAAACTGTCTCGAAAGCTTTACTGACATCAACAAACGTCAAATTCAATTTCCGTAACTGCTCTCGTTTTTTACGAATCAACGGTTTAACCAACCAAATATTGTCTGCAAGACCATCTCCTGAACGGAATGTTTTCTGTCGTGGTGACAAGGGCCAGTACTGCTCCATGCGCCTGCAGAGGACGCGATGAAATAGCCGACTGATGATCGAGCTGACTGTAATTGGTCTGAACTCACATGGATTTTCTGTTCCTTTCTTCTTTGGAATGCAGGTTACAATTCCAATTTTTAATGCCGAGGGAGGCATTCCTGTCAAAAGCCATAGTGACATGTGTGCCGCCAACTCCTCAACTGCAACTTTGCAGAGATGGCTTTTCTTCACGCCGTCAATTCCAGGAGCTGAATCTTTAAGCTTCTTTATAGCTGTTATTAGCTCTCCACTGGTGACCGGCGATTCCATTCCATATTTCACTGCTGAAGCAACGATAACTGGTCTCACATCCACTTTAGAGTCCTGAATAAAAACTCTTTCCCAATACTCAAGCAAGTGATCGTGAGGAACCGGCTTGACCTCTTGTTCATAATCACCATTCAGAACCGAGCGAGCACCAAGAGCTACATTTTTTTTAAACAGCTGTTGCACTCTTGAATAGCACTCGTGCTTTCCTTCTGTTTTTTAGCTCTTTTTAATGAACTGTTTTCCGTTTTGACAAACTTCCTGGTGTGATTTTCAGATGCACCCAAAACTGGATTTTTTGTAGTAATTTTTTTGTCGTTTTGGACTTTTGCCATTTTGAGTCTGTCAGCCTCGATGAGAGGAGATATTTTATCTGAAAACCAATCATTGAATTCTTTCTCGAGGATATTTCGTTTTGTTTACGCAACAGAACTGGAATTCAAAAGGTTGGAGAATTCGTCTTCCGTATATTTGAAGATTCCGTACCGTTCTATCACAAACTGTTTCAAATTCAAAAAAACTCTCTTTGTCGTTGCTAGTTGTATCGTAAGGAAAAGAATTATTTAAAAAATGGTTATTTATATCAGGAACTTTGGCTGCTGGGATTTCTGAGATTAGAAGGGATTGCAAAAATATTCGATATTGTGAAGTGTTTCTTATTCTTTTGATGGCGTCAGTGGTCAGAGCAGGAAAATGATCATGCAAAACAAGATTAATTCGTTTCTTTTCTTTTACGGTTAATTGAAGTTCTGCCTCAGCCAACTTTTTCCAATCTGATTTTATGTCTGGAATAATTCTGTCTTAAACTGTGTCGGTGTCGTTGTCCCTGTTTGAACGGTTGTCAGAAATACCCTGCGATCTGTCATCATATTGCTGCAAAAACGTCTTGTACTCTGGAAGTCTTCTATGACTCTATGACATTTAATTGCTTCTAACTACCACTACTACTACTACTACTACTACTACTACTACTACTACTACTACTACTACTACTACTACTACTACTACTACTACTACTACTACTACTACTACTACTACTACTACTACTACTACTACTACTACTACTACTACTACTACTACTACTACTACTACTACTACTACTACTACTACTACTACTACTACTACTACTACTACTACTACTACTACTACTACTACTACTACTACTACTACTACTACTACTACTACTGTTCAATCATTTATTTTCTCAGATTTCAAAAATCCAATAATTTACAGCCAGGACAAAATAAACATAAGAATAAAATGTCCTATAAACTTGACAAAAATATTTCACGTCCCCACGTGGGCCTGAGATTTCCCCGAGACGATTATAAATCTGAACCATGAAATTTCTACACTAGATAAAACATACAATTTCATGCAAAAAAATAATTCAACGCTTTCCAACATTCTTCAATTTGTTGCGTCGCCGACCTACTCTCCATGTACAACATTTAAAGAATTTCCAAATATTGTAAGTATTTAATAACACTGAAAGTATATAGTAAGTCAACAATTTTTTCCCGACACCAAAGCTAGTCCAAAACTTGTAGGACTTCTCTGACATCACCCCCCTCCAATTGCACACAAAAGCTGTAATGACAGGCTTTAAGTTGAGAGCCTGACCTGGGTTGTTTTCTTTCATCCATGCGTGGACGTCCCTGATATCGTACTTTCTGATTTTCCTGTCATGTTCCTCATTCAGGTTTGCAAGATCAGAAACAACAGAAACGTCGCATACAAAATATTGGTCATCCTTCCATGCACAAAGGTCCGGAATTCTCAAACCCATTTCGGTTTTAATTCGCGGTTCTACTTTTGTGATGAATCCCTTTGATTGGAATTTTTCTTCCAGTTTGCAAACGATGATGTCGTGACGTTCTCGCCTAGGTCCATCACTCTTGGGACAGATTTGAATCATGTGTCCTAATGATTCAGGTATTCTGCATCCAGCGTCGCATGACGTATCGGCCAATGGTCGTCCCCGCGACGCCCTAAGCTTGTTGTAGAGAACGGCTGCACGAACTTTAATGCACTTGATGAATACATCTGATGGCACTCTGTTCACTCCGTCTACGATCCAGTCACTCAATCCTATTCCTGATGAAAAAGACTTCAAACCATAACCATCTACAGATTTATAAAGATTACTACTACTACTACTACTACTACTACTACTACTACTACTACTACTACTACTACTACTACTACTACTACTACTACTACTACTACTACTACTACTACTACTACTACTACTACTACTACTACTACTACTACTACTACTACTACTACTACTACTACTACTACTACTACTACTACTACTACTACTACTACTACTACTACTACTACTACTACTACTACTACTACTACTACTACTACTACTACTACTACTACTACTACTACTACTACTACTACTACTACTACTACTACTACTACTACTACTACTACTACTACTACTACTACTACTACTACTACTACTACTACTACTACTACTACTACTACTACTACTACTACTACTACTACTACTACTGCTACTACAACAACTACAACTACTACTACTACTACTACTACTGGTGTGGTGAAAAAAGCAAACTTACTAGGGTATAGTTTTTTTTAGAGTATCGAAAACTGCTTCTTTCGAGACAGTAATAAAAAAATCTTAACATCTATATATATAAAAATGAATGTTTGTATATATGTATGTATGTATGTGTGTATGTATGTATGTATGTATGTATGTATGTATGTATGTATGTATGTATGTATGTATGTATGTATGTATGTATGTATGTATGTATATAGGTATGTTATTTATGCATTGCTACACCATTCATCCGATCGTAATGAAATTTTCACACAACCTTGAGAGTCAAGGGGAATCAAATATAGAGAAAAATTTTTGAAATCCGTCACAAAATGAGCGGAGCGGAGCGGGTGAGTGAGCGGGAACTATATATATATAGAACTTCTAGGCCTGTAAAAACGGGCCGGGACCATATTAGACGGGCCGTGCCGGGCCAGGAATTTCAGTTTTTGAAACGTGTTGGGCCAAGTTGTCGACGGGCCGAGGTGAGACCTAAAAATTTGATCCGTGCAGTACTCTACTATGTATGCACGGTTCAAATTCTCTAATTTCATGCGAGCGAAGCCGGTACGGGCAACGCTAGTATATATATATATATTAAAGATAAACTGTGGAATCAATTTATCTTTGAGACACGCTCCAAGAAACACAACTCGCCATTTGGCAGAAACAACTTTTCGAGCCAAATTCTCGACTTTCGGCACAAAACTCTCTGTTCGAGACTACAATAAGCCAAAAACTTTTCCATTAAACTTTTATTGTCAGACCGACGGACCGTTTCAGCTATGTCAGCCATCCTCAGGGTCAAAAGTAAAACGAGAAAAGTAAACAAACAGAAAGAACCGAAATTATCAAAGAATTAGCACACTAACAAAATAAAAAAACACTCTACCTATCAAATCAAAAGAATATAAAATTTATACTATTGGAAATCAATTTTTGCGCTTTCGCTGTGTTATATTAGAAGAAACAAGAATTTCCTCAGATACATTACAATGAGATTCGTCAGGAGCAGCCTCAACAGCCAAAGTATTTGAAACGGTCCGTCGGTCTGACAATAAAAGTTTAATGGAAAAGTTTTTGGCTAATTGTAGTCTCGAACAGAGTTTTGTGCCGAAAGGTCGAGAATTTGGCTCGAAAAGTTGTTTCTGCCAAATGGCGAGTTGTGTTTCTTGGAGCGTGTCTCAAAGATATATATATATATATATATATATGTAGAAAAATAGAGCGTCATTTGGCAGAAACAATGTATTCTCTATGCTTTTTTGTTTGAGTTGTTATTTTGAGTTACCTTGAGTTACATCTGAAGATGACAGTCTATGTCGAAACGGACCGTCATTTTGATAATACAAAATTCAATGGTTTTTGGTCTTATATTCGTTTTTTTAGTGGTTTCGAAAAAAAGATGGGGTGACTAGAAAACTTGTTTCTGACAAATGGCGCTCTATCTTTCTACGAACCTGTATTAAAGATAAACTCATGCCACGGTTTATTATATATATATATATATATATATATATATATATATATATATATATATATATATATATATATATATATATATATATATATATATATATATATATATATATATATATATATATATATATATATATATATATATATATATATATATATATATATATATATATATATATATATTAGAGCTGCGAATTAATCGCGATTAGTTCCGTTAATTAACCCTTAAAAATTAGCGCGCATTAAAAAAATTAACGCCGTTAAATATTTTAACGACTAGTCTAAATTTTGCACCAAAATATAATATTAATATCTATTTTTTTTATTAAATGCTTTTATTTAACTTCACTCGTCTCTCTGTTTGTTTGTTTGTTTGTTTGTTTGTTCGTTAGTCTGTTTGTATGTCTGTGTTGATCAAATCTTAGAAACAAAAATTCAACCACTTTTCGAACACCTAGAGCTCTAAAACTTTCAGGAAATTTTTTTCCTGGATGACAATACATGAATTGAATGTTTCCGACTTGAATTATGCCTTAAATCAATTAAAATCAATGAAATCAAATTAATCAAGTTGTTTATGTATAAGTCGCCAGAGGTCCAAAATAATTAAACAGTACGGATGTTTATTTATAAGTTGCCAGAGGTCCAATATACAAGATTGAGCGTAACGGTTGTTTTAGATTCAAAAGTTTTAGTTCGTTGACTCTGATAAAGAGGCAAATAAAAGCATTTTTTAAATTTATTTTTTATCTTTAATTGTTCGACGTATTTTTATCCATTTTCTTGTATCTCTCTTGAGAGAAAGAGAGAGAGAGAGAAAGAGAGAGAGAGAAAGAGAGAGAGAGAGAGAGAGAGAGAGAGAGAGAGAGAGAGAAAAAGAGAGAAAGAGAGAGGGGGAGAGAGAAAGAGAGGGAGGGAGAGAAAGAGAGGGAGAAAGAGAGAAAGTACTGGGTTTGAAACAGAAATTGTATCTAAACATTTTGCGTTAAAATCACGATTAACTCTCGATTGAAATTTTTAATCGTGTGCGATTAAACAATTAAAAATTTTAATCGATTCGCAGCTCTAATATATATATATATACTAGCGGGGTTACCCGGCGTTGCTCGGAGGTTTTTAGTTTTTTTTATCGTTTTTCTCTAGTTCCCGTTTAATTCCCGTTTAATTCCCCGTTTTCTCTCCCGCCCCCGTCGCTTTCCCGTTCCCGCTTGCTCTCCCACTCCCGGTCGCTTTCCCGCTCCCGGTAACTTTCTCGATTCCAGCCGCTTTCCCGCCCCATCTATCTCTTAATAATTTGTAATAACGCGCAATCGGTCACATTATGCAAGATTGGGAAGCAAGTCATGGACTTCTTAATATTAAGAAGTCCATTAGCAAGTAATGCCTGTTACGCAATTGTAAATAGTGCTTCGAAAACTTATGCAATGATCATGTATAGGCACTTTTGGCCCGGATGGTTTTTGGCCCCCTGAGCCGGGGGATCGGAGAAGGAGTCCACACTTTTTTAATTTTTTCCCCTTCTTAACTTTCCAGGCCAAAAGTTCCTATGTACGACCACCGAAAGTAATTGCGTAATAAAATTCAAATTTTGTTTACGTAACAACGTTTGAAGGCTTCAAGCAACTTTTAGCAAATCTATTTTACGTTTTATGGGCTAAAATAAGTTATGAAAGAGTGGAAAAGAAAAAATGAGCGCGAGCGGGAACGGAAACGGGAGAGCAAGCATGAACGAAAACGGGAAAGCATGCGGGAAAGGGAACGGGAGCAAGAAAGAAAAATGATAATAAACCTCTGAAAACCTCGAGCAACGCCGGGTAACCCCGCTAGTATATATATATATATATATATATATATATATATATATATATATATATATATATATATATATATATATATATATATATATATATATATATATATATATATATATATATATATATATATATATATATATATATATATATATATATATATATATATATATATATATATATAGTTCCTGCTCGCTTACCCGCTCCGCTCATTTTATGACGAATTTCAATTTTTTTTCTCTATATTTGATTCCCCTTGACTCTCAAAGTTGTGTGAAAATTTCATTACGATCGGATGAATGGTGTAGCAATGCATAAATAACATACATATATACATACATACATACATACAAACATTCATATATATATATATATATATATATATATATATATATATATATATATATATATATATATATATATATATATATATATATATATATATATATATATATATATATATATATATATATATATATATATATATATATATATATATATATATATATATATATATCCAAACCACCATGAGGAACACAGACTGCAAGCCGTAAAAATAGCAGTAATTTAAAAAACAAATCAAACAACTTGTTTACTCAGATAACTTCCAGCGACATAACAAATGTTATAAATTTAATATAACTGACCTTAAAAGGATGCCATAAAAACTTTTCAGTTTTTTTTATTTTACAATTGTTGACTCCTAAAACAGCATTCAGTTTTTGTTTCACATAATTTACGACTGTTTTGAGAGAAGAAAACTGCCATCTGCCGATCTGCAAAATAACGATATTCTTTTATTTTTTATATTTGTCAGTTAATTCTCTTTTACAAAAATGACAATTAATAGGAAATCGGTGTCAAAAAATCTATCAAACTTAAACTGAAAATATCAATTGAAATTGAACAATTTAAGCAAATTATATTTTATTGAAAACCATTTATTAGTATTAATTAAAATAAAACTGAATTTTATATTAGTATTTGTTATTTTAAAAATCATTTTCATATCTGAATTTAAAAAACTTATTAATTTAGTTTCAAATTAATGCAAATACATTAACAAAACAAATGCAGTTAAACTAAAACGCCGTTGAAATCCGAATTTTTTTCTAGTTAAAGGTTTAAGACCACTTCCGGAAAGACACAAGAAACGAATTTGTGGGATTCATTAAATGCCGAAAAAGTCTGGCTTAGACGATGGTTCGATGAAAAGTAATTTGATGGAGGAAGAAAATTAAAGTGTATCATCATCAGCACCGTTCCAACTTACATGTAAATTGCATCGTATGTTTTGATTGACAATTTAATAATTGTCAAATGTCTGTCGTATGCTGGAATCATAGTTTTATATGAGTTGGATCGGGAATGATGACGGGACACTCCACTTTTATGAAACAGCACAACATAGACTTTTTTATGCTGCCTGACATCGTCGTGCATATTTCACGTTGGTCAATTAAGCACAATCTCAGCACAATTTTTCTTCTATGAGACATACTCGTTCTTCTCTCTATGAAAGATTATCATTTGAATATTACAGATAAAAAATCTGCGATAACATTTAGAATTTATTATATCATTAATGCAGAGTATATTAACTTGAGCTCTTTTTTTACAAACTTTTTTACAAACTTTATTTAGGTTACAATCTCTGTTTGTGTGTGTATGTGTGGCTTTCTCTGTACGCAAATCTTATATATATGCATATATATATATAAGATTTGTGTTTGATAATAAATTATTTTTAAACCGATTTAGACTATTGGAAAAAATTAAAAATAAAATCGATTCAGCCAAGTGTGCCACTTTTTTCAATCGAGTTTGCTTAAAAGAATATATATATATATATATATATATACATATGTATATATATATGTATGTATGGATGTATATATATATTATATATATATATATATATATATATATATATATATATATGCAGTGTCTGTATGTCTGTTTGTTTGTTTGTCTGTCTATTTGTCTGTCTGTGTGTCTTTTGTTTATCCAAAATAACTTTTTTAAATAATTTAAAAATAATATTCTAAATAGATTACACCAAATGTACACAAAAAAAAATTCATAAAAATCGGCTCAGTCGTTTCGGAGGAGATCAATTACAAACACTATAACACGAGATTTTTATATATATAAGGATAAGGCCGACGCGTTTCGAAACTTAAAAATTAAATAATGCTCGTCATATAGATGTATTTGAATTCTTTATTTTACCATAAGACAACGATTATTAAAGCAATTTATTTATTTTTTATTTTGATTCATTAGGCTGACTATGCCATAAAATAATTCAGTTTACATTTTAAAACTTATCACAGGAAAATTCTACACTCCGAACAAACATAAATCTAATAATGATAACAATAATACACGCACACACGCACATCCGTATCACGCCACATAAACTCGACACGAGCATTAATATCGTCTGAATTGTCTTTTCAGACAGATGCAGACGTTAATGAAACATAAAAAAAAATAGAAAAACGCACATCAATGCACATCGCTTTTTTGAGTTGATATAAACATATAGAACTTTTTTAAGGCATTTGAACAAAATTAATGAGAAAGATAAGCTAAATTTATGTATCAAATATGGAAAAGAAGTGTTTTACAAAATTGGAATGTATTAAAAATGGTGAAGTTTAAAATTGAACTTTTTCAAACAACTTGAGTCATGTTTATCATTATTTGTCTGCTTATTTATACAGAATAATTGGCAATCCCAAACTGCTCAGCACGTCAAATTAAAGTTCCATGCCACATCACCACATCATCACATCACTACATCACCACATCATCACCAACTCCACCATCCTGAATGATGTAGTAACTGCAATAAAATATCAACAACTTTGTTGGAAATATTTCTAATGCTTAAGAAGTTTCAAATTTTAAGGTTTCTGCTTGAAATATTTGAAATTGCTTTAATATAAGTAAAATAATAAAATCTATTTAAATGACATAAATTAAACTTCGACGACTAAAGTTTGACAGTTTTTTCCACGTTAAAGATATTTTCAAAAGTCGTGAAAAATGAAAAATTAGAACTGTGTTTTTGTTCGTTTGAATAAATTATAATATTTATGTTTATTAATGCAATATAATTTTGAAATTTGTCTTGACTTTTAAAGAATATAATAAAAATTATTTATTTTTATGGTTTAATTTTGTTCAAAATTTGTTTAAGACGTTTTTTCTTAGCGTGTTTGCTAAATTCTTCAAAATTAATTTGATCACATTTATTCAACATATATCACGATTTTCTCGACGCACCCAAATTGTTTCAATAAATATAAAATTCAATTCTATTTTATTTTAATTCATTTTTCGCAAATATTCATTGTTGTTTATACGACACTGCAAAAATGAAAATCACTCAATATTACTGAATTAAAACATGCAAAACTATCACATCAACAACCATAAAAGGTAATAAAGTCTTGCAACGCAAATTCAACATTAAAGAGTTTTATTAATCATTTTTTGATTGTAGGACATAGCACATAGGCTTTTCGCACATAGGACTTGGACATATAGGATAACCCTAACCCTAACCCTAACCCTAACCCTGACCCTGACCCTAACCCTAACCTTAACCTTAACCTCAACACTTACCCTAACCCTAACCCTAACAGGACTGTAGCCAGCGAGGGGCAGGGGGGCTAAAGCCCCTACGAACATTTTGGGCCCCTCCACTGAAAGTTATAGTTAGCCCCCCGAGGCGACAATAAATGTTTTAATGATGCAATTGATGAAAACAAAAGTAAATTTTGGTGGATTGCTTCTTCTTTTTGATTACATTTTGCAAAATGATGAGAAACTGAATTTCATAGTTTCAAACATTTTTTTTTGAATGCAAAGTATACACCTCACATAAAATTCAAAATGAAATTATTGACACATTGTCTATGATTCAAATAAAGATAGTAGAAGAATTCAAATAATCTGATATTAAACAATTTTGTTTTAAGTGTGACAAAACTCGTGATAAAAGTAATATTGAAAACTTGTCATAAGTTTTGCGTTTTGTGAAAAATGGAGTTGCTGTCAATAGTGGAGCTAAATGATGTTGATGCAAAAAAACATTGACAAAAAGACATTTGAAGCCAGTGTTATGACAGTGCGATTGTTATGAGTTAATGGAAAAGAGGGGTACAGTCGGTGCAGATGTTAATCCAGTATGTGCACTGCTTCAACCATCAACTTCATTTAGTTGTTGCGCATACAATGCAAGACATTTTTTCAATTTGTGAGCAATTGTACATTTTTTTGAGAAGGCAACTGCTTTAAGGTGTTCATGAGGGCACTACAGTGAGTGATCGGTTAACGAACTGACCGGATAACGAACTGACCGGATAACGAACAAATCGGATAACGAACACTTCTATGAAAGATTTGTATGTTCGGACAACGAACACATATTCGGATAACGAACTTAAACAAATTTCACAAAGTGGTTAGCGGTAAGCGGAAATCTGCTGTCACTGTGCGTGTGAACTGTCCTCACCATAAAAACAAAGCAAGAAATTATAGCTAATGTAGAGAGTAGACAAAAAGCGGCTGATGTTGCGAGACAATATGGTTTGAATAGGTCTACAGTATACAGAATCTTAGCTAAGAAAGATATCATCAAAAAAACTCAATCAGCTAAAGGAGTAACAAAAAATGAAAAGGTCTGAATAATATACAAGACTATATAAATATGTTTTATTTTTCTTAATAAACTTACTAAGAAATAATACATAATTTGTTTTTAATTTCATTTTTAAGGATCTCCGGAACGAATTAATTGGTTAACGAACAAATCGGATAGCGAACACAGTCTTGTGACGGATTGTATTCGTTGTAAAGCGACTTTTAGAACAAAAAAATCAGTCAGTTAGATTCAGCTTCCGTTGTGTTAAATAATAGAGCTACCATACTCGAAGCATTAGAAATTGTTGCAAATTCATCAAAAGCTGCTTTGAATTTATC
>OZ022244.1:16188400-16385900 GCA_963978895.1 Erpobdella octoculata
ATGAAAAGTGAAATTAGTTTAACCGAAAATGAAACAAAATAATAATATTTATTTTTCGAGAATGACATGTTAATTTATTTTACTAGAGGGAGATATTAAGAAAATAAATTATATAATAAAACTGTTATACATTTAAAAATACGGTCGAAAAGCAAAATCTATTCATTGTCAAACGACAGACCTACGTCACATCTCGCGCAACCATGACATTGTTAAAACGGAAACCATCTCTAAAGAATTGCCAAAATTAAATTAATTAATTAAAATGCCACGTTATTTTACACAAAACGTTATCGTCGACGTCGCATAGTTATATTGTCACAATGCAGAACTGCCGCCATTCTTGCCAAAGAACATTTTCATCATTAACTGCTTCATTTATCGAAGCAATCTCATTAGGCACAGCTGAAACAGCACGGTCGTCACATAATGTCGCATCTACCGAAACCCGGTCAAACGTAGATGACGAATTGTCACGGACCGGCTTGCCAACGCTTTCGTGTCGAGAGCGGTCACCGCTCTCACCGCCGCCATTTTCAGGGTCTACGACATGATCCATAACAGATGTCGAAATGGACGAGAGGCCGATATCTAAGTTATTTTCGACAGGATCACCACACTGCACCTCGCACCGCTCGAAAGAAGAAAATGATGTGTCCGCATCAAAAAAGATATCGGTGGCAGGACTTGGAACGGAATGACTGGAAACGGGCTCACCACTGTAGCCACTGTGTAATTCAAAATCATTCGCACCACTTGTAACTCTACCAACAATATCAGGACCCTGGGTACAGGTAGAAGTTAATTTTGCCGAAGAATTGTTAAGTTTGGGCTTTACATTTTTGACCTCACAAGCTAGAGTTTTATAATCTCCAAATAGTTGTAATGTGAGATTGAAGGCATCTCGCTGAATGTTCAAGATAGGTGTTTCTCTATGTATATATAAGGCCTCCTTTATTTTTAACCGCAATATATCATTAGAAGAAGATAGTATTGTAGTATTTTTATTCAATATTGAGCTTGTAAGAGGAATGGCTTTGTGTTCACGTAGGAAGTGAGCACGGATCCCCCGCCCTGAACGTGCATCGTCAATCTTCTAGCCAGAGTTGTTCGAGTATGACCAATGTAACTAGTTTTATTATCGTGTTGGAAAGGGCATTGAAACTGATAAACTACGTTGGTTCTTTTGAGAAAATTAGAATTAACCAGATTATTTTTCACAACTAATTGTGAAATTAGAGTTAACCAGATTATTTTTCACAACTAATTGATGAGTTTTTTTTAGTTTTGTAGTAGATTATTATTTTTAACTGGTGGGTATCAGGAGAAGTGACAAAGACATTGTTTGAGATAATATCTTTAAGAACTTTTTCATCAGTCTCCAGTCCTCCATGCACTTGGGCTCCATAGTATAATGCTATGGGAAGTTTTTTTTCCACAATCAGCAACGACTCAAATAGGATTTGCGAGTGGTGGTGGTGGCTAAGCGGTAAAGCGTTCGCCTGTCGCCTCGTAGGTCGGCGGTTCGAATTTCACTGGCGTCACCATCGTAGCTCCCTTAAGCAAGGAGTTTGCACGCATTGCTGAGGTTGAGTGTCTCGCGGGGTTAACAACACTTTTCACTAACCTTAAAAAAAACAAAAAAAAAAAAAAACTTTTGTCCAAAAACGCCTGTATAGTTTTATTTATTTCAGTGTTTGTAAAATTATTGTTCACCAGTAAAGTTTTAATTTTTGAGTCTCGCGATCAAAATCAATCGAATTCTCTGCAACACAGTAGGCTCTGTGTAGTAGTTATAATGATAATGATAATGAATCCGAGTTTTATTAAAGTGGCGTATGTTCTTCAAAAAAACTTCAAGACCACTGTAGACGTTATGGAAAAGATTTAGTAAACAGAAATGTTTTAGTGCTGTGTGGAAACTGGCTGAACTGGATGTAGAGATGATGTGGAAAGAGAGTTTGTTCCACATTTCAGGCCCAATCACGTCGATGGATCTTCCGTCGAGCGTCGCGCGATGAACCGGCGGGGTAGTGAGGAGGCCCTTGGATGCTGATCTGAGCCTCTGCCGACCCGGTACATTGGCTACATGAGCAAAAGACAGGTATTGAGGAGCTTGGCCGTGCAGAGATTTGTGTACTATTGTGGAAATCTTGTATTCGATTCGTTGCCGAATGCGAAGCCAGTGGAGATCTTTGAGAAGTGGGGTGACATGGTCATATTTCCGAGCATTGTAGATTATTTTGGCTGCTGTGTTGATGAGAGTTTGAAGCCGATCCAGATGACAAGAAGGAAGGCCGGCTAGAGTTGAATTTCCGTAATCAATCTTTGGAAGAACCAAGGCGGTTATGAGAGTTCTCCGGGTGTCACGGTTGTCTCCATCGTCGAATGTAATTTTTTTTTGTGAATAACTTTATTGCGCGGACTAGGTTGAGAGCGCGATGAAAAACGCCGACTAGAGAGATTGCGTCGGTTCGCTTATTAATCAAACTTGCTCGTTTTTGGTGTGCTTTTAGTTCTAGCGTCTTTCCTATTAAGTTTTTGATAATAATTTTTAGTACGTTGTATAGATATTGTGTAGTCCTTTATTTGTACCTAATTTTATCGATTTCGGATGAGTATTAAATAAGTTGTAGCGTGAAATGTAACATATTTTAAGCACACTTTCTTGTAAATTTGTTGAGTGCTGACGTAAGCGCTTTCGTTCTGCGTTGTGATTGGCTCGTTAAGTAATTATCATAACTCCTTTTGATTAAATGTCGTTTCTAGCCATTTGTATCGTTGCTAATGTAAATTTTTTTAGTATATCAAATTATATAACGAATTATCTGTTTGGAAAAGGAGTTTAGTTTAATATTATTACTTCGTTGCGGTGATTTTGATGTATATTGCCTTTGTAAACTTTTGTGTGTCAAACGGTCACGTGGGGTTAGTCAAACGGTCACGTGGGGTTAGTCAAACGGTCACGTGGAATTCAGGCTGCATTCGGATTGGTGGTTTTTGTGGATTGAAATTGACACGTGTGCTAGGCTATATAAGGAAATTTTGCGTTTGGAATTTTAGTTAAAAATCTCCCAGAATGATTGAGTTTGGGTGATCGAATGATTTGTATAATGAGTCGCGTAGTGTATCGTATGTAACTGAAGGTTGACTGTAGACGTTGATGATGTTTATGAAGGCACCTTTCCTTGTTTGGATAGTTACCCTCAATGATTCTGGCGAATGACTGATGATATCGCTAACATACGAGATACCACACCGGATGAGCGTCGCTACTCCCCCACCCGGCGTAGATACACGATCTAGTCGAGCGACGTTATAGCCTGGGAATTTTAATCTTACTTTGTCCGTCAGCCAAGTTTCTTGTAGGACGAGTAGGTCTGGAAGCTCAGTGGTCTCCGCGAGGTAGGCTTTGAGTTCATCCAGCTTTCCTCTCAGACTTTGGCAGTTCCACTGTAGAATCAGTAGGTTGTCTCCCATTGTCGGTTGGAAAAAGCTGTGGAGGTGAATCTGAAGCGACTAATTATATAATTTAGACCTGATCGGGATAGATCTCAGAGACGAGCTCTGAGTATCTTTCTAGAAAAAGCTCAGGAGAAACCCCCAGTTCAACTTTGCACTTTTCTGGGTCTCCGCCATTTCTAACAACAATTTCTGTGGCAACACCTATAACACACCTGATCAGTACCATGAGTTTGTCTTTCTCCGTAGGAATACGCATCGTCGTCCTTTCCGTTGTTGACGGTCTCGTCATCGGAGCGTCTGTCGTGGTGCCGGTAGTTCCGCTCACGACTGGTTTGGGTGCCTGGATCCTTCTCCTTGTGGGAGTGGGCGCAGGCGTCGGTATTGGGTTGGCCTCAGGAGGTGTCGCTACCGGTTTCCTTGCAGCTGGAGTTGGTGTGGTGGTGGTTCTCTTCTCCTTTGCCACCATCTTTACCGCAGCGGCGTACGAAGTCGCTCTCTCCGCAACCGTCTTGTTAACCGCAGCTGAAAAAACAAACTTCGGGCATTTCTTATCACCTGTACTGTGATTGGATTTGCCACAACTTGCGCAGATACGGGTTCGATCCTTGCGTTCCTTATCCTTTTCCGGGCAGGTATTCCAGTTATGTTCTTTGGTGCAAATTGAACATTTGACTGCATTTCTGCAATCCTGGGCCCGGTGTCCATATGCCTGGCAGCGAAAACAGCGCATAGGTTGCGATACATAGGGCCTGGTGCGGAACGAGTAATAAGCTAACTTAACTCGTTCCGGTGCTTTTCCATAGGGATATGTCATGACTACCGCTGTTGTCGGGGTGATTACTCCGTTGACCCTTTTAGATATGCGATGCGCCGATAGGCACATCGTCTCTCTTTGAATGGTCTCCATTTCAATGGCCGGAGATACACCCACTATGACAACTTTGGTCATTGTCGGTACTTTCCTGACGACCTTCACTCGGTAATCGGCCACTTTAGAGAGACCAAAAAACGTCTCTCTTTCAGCGGCCGAGATTACGTCAACGATCAGTCGTTGTCTACTTGCAACTAGATTTACTTTACGCAAATACAGTGTATCGAAAAATTGTTGAACCCGAAAGGGATCCACTAACCTCTGAGCTTCGATGAACCGAAGCTCAACTTTCTCCTTTCCCTCGGAGATTCCAGCAGTAGCAGGTGAAGAAGTCTCGTTTCTTCTCTTTGCTGCTGGACTTGGTAGCACGTCAGATCCACTTGGCTTCCTCTTCGTCTGTCCCTTGTTGGGTCTCTTCCCTCCTGGTTGGAAGCCTGACTCCTCCTGGGACTCCTTCTCCTCTACAGTCTCCGACCCAGTAGTATTTAAAAATACTCCACTGGGCCCGGCCTCTCTAACTACGTCGTTCACAAAAGCGATAATACCAGTGTTCATCGTGCTCGATCGCGCCTCTCGGATGCTTACTCGGTCGTTTTTGGTGCAAAGCGTTCTGATAAGAAGGGACAACTTATCGAGGAACTGATGGATCGATATGGCTTAGTTGGTCTTAATCATGGAGTTGGCACTCACATGACTCCACGTGGACAGACAACGCCCATCGATCTATCTATGTGTTCATCTGGTTTGTCCAAAAAAGCTTCGTGGTCGATCCTAGGGGAGTCCTTTGGGAGTGATCATTTCCCGATTGTTATCAAGTTCGA
Source organism: Erpobdella octoculata (assembly GCA_963978895.1). Taxonomy (NCBI): domain Eukaryota; kingdom Metazoa; phylum Annelida; class Clitellata; order Hirudinida; family Erpobdellidae; genus Erpobdella; species Erpobdella octoculata. Next base: position 16,193,558 of record OZ022244.1, read on the forward strand.
CGGTAGAGCTAATCGGGAAAGAGTCACTAGAGAGTCGTGGAATCTGGAAAAAGCAAACTGGGACGAGTACCGACGTGTCACCAAAATTGCGCTGGAAAAACTCCCACCATTTGCTAGGTGCCAGGATGCCTGGAAGGCAATGTCGGAAGCGCTACATGAGGCAGCTTCCATATCTATCCCGCTGAAACGGCGTGGGAGAGAAGGCTTGCAACCTGTACCGTGGTGGAATGAAGCGATCGCTGCGGTCATAAAGGCTCGAAATCGTGCGTGCAACGCCCTTAAACGTGGGTATTCGCAAGATAAACTCGAGGCCTACAGACTGTTGAAAAAAGAGGCACAGGCCGCAGTCAGAGATGCTAAAATAAACCACTGGCGTAGGTTCTGCTCCAGTCTGAACTCACACTCCAAGTTGGGAGATATGCGGAAGGCAGTTAAAAGTATTAACGGTACTCAGTCTGGATTCAGCGTTCCGGCGTTGAAAAATGACAGAGAAACCGTTTTTACCGATAAAGGCAAAGCCGATATGATTGCTCAGACAATCAGCTGGAATGCTTCCGACGCAAATCTGTTGCCCGAGTTTGTAGACCTTAAAGCCGCGGATAAAGAGAGAATCCTTTATGCTCTCCAGGCTAGTGTGCTGGAAAATGATGACGTGCATGGTTTGAATGCCGACATCACACTGAAAGAGTTGGAGGAGGCTTTGCTTAAATGCTCAAAAGGCAAAAGCCCGGGGCCAGACGGTATTTGCTATGAAATGTTGAAGGAAATCGGTAATAGTGGGTTGGATAAACTACTGGAGTTTATCAACCTTTCGTGGGCGAAAGGAGAGGTACCAGACATGTGGAGAGAATCTACGGTCGTTCCTCTACTCAAGCCCGGGAAAGATCCGTCGGATCCAAACTCCTACCGACCAATTTCTTTAACATCGTCTCTGTGCAAATTGGCAGAACGAATCATAGCAAATCGCCTAAGACACTACCTAGAGGTATCCAACCTGATTAACCGTGAGCAATCCGGGTTTCGAAAAGGACGAGGATGCACAGACCACATCCTAAGACTCCAGAACGACGTGAAGCAATCGATGTGGAAAGGAGGTGGCACACTGGCGGTTTTTCTCGACCTCGAGAAAGCTTTTGACCTTGTGTGGAGAGATGGATTGCTATGGAAAATGTCTACCCTTGGCATAGGCGGACGATTGCTAAAATGGATCCAGGCGTTTCTGAGCGATCGAGTATCCAGGGTGAGAGTTGGTAACACGCTGTCTGACACTGTTCAGATAGCAAATGGCACACCCCAGGGCTCGGTTCTTAGTCCACTCCTGTTTCTAATAATGCTACATGACCTACCAAGCAGAGAGGTCCATGGGCTACGAACGTCAGTTTTTGCTGATGATGTTGCGGTCTGGGTTACCGGTAAAAATTCCCACGATATGCAGCATCACCTTCAGGAACGGATGAACCAGGTTCAGGGCTTCTTTGCAAAGTGGGGATTCAAGCTATCAGCAAAAAAATCTGTAGCGGTCTGTTTCACCCACTCTCGAAAGTTCCGTCAGAACTCTCCGAAAATCCATATAGGTGGCTACGCCCTGGATTGGAGCACATCAGTTCGTTTTCTCGGAGTAATTTTCGACAGTAAACTGAACTGGGGTCGTCACATTGACTTAATAGTCAAACGGTGCAAACAAAGATTGAACGTGATGAGGCTATTAACTAGTCTCACGTGGGGCTGCAATAAGCAGACCCTAATGCTTTACTACCGATGCTCGATTCGGTCGGTAATAGAGTACGGTTGCGAAGCATTTGATAGTGCCTCGTCTACCTGCAAAGGTAGACTTGACAGGCTACAGCATGCTGCCCTAAGAACGGCGTGCGGGTCAATGACCTGCACAGGGCTGGCCGCTCTACAGGTCGAGTGTGGTGATCCACCCCTAGATCTGAGGCGCAAAATGCTGATAGCCAATTTCGCAACCAAAACAAAAATCATCCCAAACCACCCGGCGCGGGAGATTTTTGAGCCAGTCGGGAAACAGCAGACACGGAAATGGAAACAATTTTTCCATCGATACTGCTTCAGGAGAAAGCAAAAAGTTTCTAAAGCACCGATGGCCAAACGGGTGTCGGTACTGAACGAAATGGTTGCAAAATTGAAACCAAAGGAGCTGGCAACTCCTGCGATGCCACCGTGGAAATACAACCCTCCTCATTTTGACGAAGGGCTTGTAGGGTTAGCAAAAGAAGACCCAACGCTCTTACCAAGAGCGCTGGAACTTCTGGATACATACCGGGATCACACCCGGATGTACACCGATGCCTCCAAGATTGGAAGCAGAGTCGCAGTTGGTGGGTTTGTCCCGAGATCTAGCTGTCGGTTCAGCCTCAGAGTGACGGACGATGTCTCGATCTTTACAGCCGAACTGACAGCGATAAAAAAAGGAATGGAGTGGATGGCCAGACCTGACGGTCCAGCCAAGCTGGCGCTGTTCACGGACTCGTACAGTTCTGTACTTGCTCTTAAAAACAGCGCTAACGCTAACAAATCCCCATTAGTTGCTTCAACCTTAGCGTTAATCGACTCGATTATGCGTGAAGGTAGAGAAGTAACGGTGATCTGGGTTCCCAGTCACGTGGGCATTACTGGTAACGAAGCTGCTGATCGACTTGCTAAAAGTGCAATCAAGCATGCAGAAGTCGAACTTGTGATCGAGAGAGAACTAGTAGACTTCAAGAGGGCCATCAGGAAAGAGATAATGCGTGAGTGGCAAAAGAGATGGGATGAGGAATCCCATAGCCGCCACTACTGGTCTATTGAGTCGAAAGTCTCTCAAAAAATCAAGTTCGCCACAACGCCCCGGTGCAAGGAAGTTGCCATTACCAGACTCCGTCTAGGTAAATGTCGACTGAACCATTATTTAAAAATTTTGGACTTGCATGATACGGGTTTGTGCGAAACTTGCAGGAGTCCGGAAACTGTTGAACACTGGGTGCTCAACTGCAGGGCAACAGGTCATCCTAGAGCCAAGATGAGAAGAATCTGCAGACGGTTCAAACAAGAACCCACCCTGCCAGTCGTCATAAAGTCTCCACGATGCCAGGACGTCATCTACTCCTGGATCAAGGATCACAACATCGCGCTGTGATCAACGACCGGCCATCCAGCTTAATCCGGGATTGAGGATGACAGCAGGACGGCAATCCAGGAACGGTTATAGTAGGAAGAGGAAAAAGGAAGAAAAAGAATATTCTAGATTCATATTCTACTGAATTTTTCCTCTTCCTAAAGTGTTATTATTTAGCAATTTTCTGGCTTTTCTTATTTCCTTTTCTTTTTTCCTATTTTTTTTCCTCCCCACCCCTACCCTTCCCTCCCATTCCCCATGTCTAAAAATACTATGTATAAGGACATTAAACTATCATAAAAAAAAAAAAAATTGGAATTTTAGTTCTCTTCTTCGTGCGATTTTGAGAGGTGAAGCTCTGTCCGATTAGTGTCGTTTGTGTTATATTAATAAACTGTTAAACCTTGTTTAGTTTATCTCAGTTGTTTCGTCGTCAGGCATCAATACCCGAGCAGAATCCCGTCGCATTTGGTGGCAGCGGTGGGATCGGGTCATCGTTTTTGTTCAAAACTGTTGCGAATCGTGTTGATATTAGTGAACGATATTCACCGAACCGAATATTTTAGTGAACAATATTCGACGAACCGAATATTATAGTGAACGATATTTGAACGAACCGATTATTTTATCGAGCGAACCGAACATTTTATTCGACGAACTGAATATTAAGAACGAATCGAACATTTCGAAGAAACGTTGAAGTTAGACACGACTAGTTACGTTAACATGGACAAATTTGATGCAGAGAAACAAGCTGAAATAAAAAAAATTCCGACTGAACGTCTGATTATCAAACTCAAGGCAGCAGGAAAATCTGAAGAAGAAGTAGAAAATCTGGCAAGACCACAATTATTAAATTTATGGGCCGAAATGTTATCAAAAGGAAAAATTGAAGCAGAATCGCGTAGTGTCACTCCAACCGAAGAATTTATGACAGAAGCATCAAAGTTTGATCAATGGAGGATTTCACAAGAGCTGAAGATAAGAGAACAAGAATTACTTCGTTTGCAAAAGAAAGACGAAGAAGAACTCGAAAGACTACGAAAGAAAGACGAAGAAGAACTCGAAAGACTACGAAAGAAAGACGAAAAAGAACTAAGACTCAAAGAAGAACTCGAAAGACTACGAAAGAAGGATGAAGGAGAACTCGAAAGACAACGAAGGAAAGATGATGAAGAGCTAAAATTTAAAGAACAAGAACTGAGAATTAGAGAATTAGAACTATCAAGATGGCAACAGAAGACTGAAGAAGATAGACATTTCCGCGAAAAAGAGTTAGAATTACAAGAAGAGAATGTACTGCTTCGACAAAAAAGAGATGAAACTAGAGCTGCTAAAAAGGACTCGTTAGTATTCAAAATTAAGATGTATGGTGATGCAATGAAAAATGTAATGAGGAAATTGCCTGATGATCCGAGTGAGATTCCGAGTTTCTTCGAACATTTAGAAAATTGTTTTGTTATATATGAAGTTGATACAGTCATAAAAGTAAAACTTCTCCAAATGTGTCTTAATGAAAAGGCAAAGTCTTTGATTTCGAGATTGTCATATGAAGATTTGGATGATTATGAAACCGTAAAACAATTTTTGTTAGATGAATTTAGAATAAGTCCGATAAAGCTGCGTGAACATTTCTACACTATAAAGAAACAAGCTAATGAAACTTATCAACTATTTGCTTCAAAGCTAAGAAATTCGTTAATGTATTATCTCCAAAGCCGGAACATAAAGAATGAATTCGACAAACTGGTAAACTTATTGATTGCTGATCGTATGAAGGAATTATTACCACATGGGTGTTTGAACTACATTCTATCTCAAGAACAGGAAGGATGGTTGAGTTTTGATCAGCTTGCCAAATCAGCCGACAACTTTACGGCCTCTCACGAAAGAGATGAATTTACAAGAAAAGAACCCAAACCAAGAACAGAGTACAGTTACCCAAGAAACGATAACCGACCGGCTCGACAAATGATGGAGAGAGCAATCGATCACAGGCCGAATCGTCAAACATTGGACAAGGCAAAAGATGAAGCAATGAAAAGGGGTCTCTGTTTTACCTGCCAAGGTCGAGGACATTTGGCAAAAAATTGTCCAAACAGAAATGCTGCCAAGATATCATCATGTTCAGTTAATAGTCAAGCAAATAGAGACGTAATCGAACCATCGAATGATAATCAAGAAAATTGCGTCAAGGTGAACGAAATTTTCAAAAGATCTTTCGTCCAAGTAAAAATAGAGGGTCTGGAACCGCAATCAGCACTTATTGATGGAGGAGCGGAAATTTGCTGCATCCACACCAATCTCGTCGAACCATTAGATGTGCCTGTACAAAAACAAATTGCTATATCAGGGTTCAAGGGTGAATCAACAGTGGTAGACGTGGTATGTTTGAAAATAAAGCCGGGTGATGAAGACGAAAACCGTTTAGTAAACATTAGTCCTATGGTCAAGGTATGGTTTGCTGTGGTGCCGGACTTGAATGAAATGGTTATCTTAACACCTTCGGTAGTGGAACTTCTTGACAGTATGAAGACCTACAATGTTCTCTCAAGCGAATCAAAAGTAATTTCAAATAAAGTTGAAAACGAAGACCAGAGTAACAGTGAGCAGGAATTCTGTGAAGTCGCAGCAATAGTGGATGTGAACAAGGAGTCTACCGACATCAAGACCCCGCTGGTTGAAAAGGTTAATAGGACGGCCGACGTGAGTGAACTGATAGCTGAACAAAGGAATTGCCCATCTCTTCTAAAGTACTGGGATCTATCAGAAAGGAACAAAAAGGGTTTTTACATGGAAGATGGCCTACATCACTACAAGAAAAGCTTATATGGATCTCATGAAACCCAAAACTTTAATAGGGATGCCGAGGAAACAATCGCATGGATGATCGAGAAAGACACATTGTTGTCATATGATGATCACGGTAGAGACCTTCCCTCAGTCCGAGCGCTTCAACGCAAGCATGAAACTCTAGAAAGGGATCTCGGAGCTGTTGAAGAAAAAGTGAAAACATTACAAGAAGAAGCGGCCAGACTTACAGAAGTTCGCACAGATCAGAGTGACGACATCACTGGGAAGCAATCAGACATATTGAACAACTGGCAGCGATTAATTGAGAAGGCCTCCAACAGAAAAAACAATTTGATTTCGTCATATTACCTTCACCGATTCCTGTCTGATTACAGAGACTTGATTAGTTGGATTTCCGATACCAAGGCTATCATTTCTGCTGATGAGCTTGCGAAGGATGTGGCTGGTGCTGAAGCTTTGTTGGAGAAACATCAGGAACACAAGGGGGAGATTGATGCTAGAGAAGATAGCTTCAGAAGCACGGCTGAAGCTGGTCAGAAGCTGTTGGATTCAAATCATCTGGCAGTGCAAGAAGTTAAGGAGAAGCTTGTGACTCTTGCCAATGAAAAGACTAGTCTGCTGGAGTTGTGGGAAGTGAAAAGAATTTTGTATGAGCAATGCATGGATCTTCAGCTATTCTACACAGATACGGGACAAGCCGACGCATGGATGACCAAGCAAGAGGCGTTCCTGGCTAACGATGATTGGGGAGACTCACAGGATTCGGTTGAGGCATTGATCAAGAAACATGATGATTTTGAAAAGTCACTTGCTGCCCAGGAGGAGAAGATAAAAGCTCTCGATGATTTCGCTGGAAAGCTGGTTGAAAGTGGACATTGCGCTGCCGATGTTGTGAAGAATAGAAGAGATGCGCTGCTTGAGAAAAGAAATCTTCTCAATGCAAAAGCCAAGGCTCGTCGTCTGGCTCTGGAAGAATCATTCAAAAACCAGATGTTCGAAAGAGATTATGACGAAACTAAAATCTGGATCAATGAAAAACTCAAAGCTGCATCGGATGAAGGATATCTTGACCCTACTAACTTGCAAGGAGAGCTGCAGAAACATGAAAACTTTGCATCAGAATTGCAAGCCAACCAAGCTCAAATTGAATCAATAACCAAATCTGGAGAGGAACTCATTGCAGAAGATCATTATAATAAGGAACATATCAGAGAACGTCTCGGTGATATTATTGGATTGTGGCAGAGCCTTGTTGATCAGAGTGATAGAAAAGGATCGAAATTGAAAGAAGCAAATGACCAACAGCAGTTCAATAGAAATTTTGAAGATGTAGAAGTTTGGTTAGGTGAGATCGAAGAACAGCTGACATCTGAAGATTATGGAAAGGACCTCAGAAGTGTTCAGAACCTGCAGAAGAAGCATGCCCTTTTTGAGGCCGATGTTGCAGCAAGACAGGACAGAATCGATGGAATAAAACAAGCAGCTGAGCAATTCGTCGAGACGGGACACTTTGATGCCAATAATATCAAGGCCAAACAGTTGCAACTTGCAGAGAGTTATGTTGCTCTTCAGGAGCCCATGCAGTTGAGAAAATTGAAGTTAAAAGACGCACTCAAGTTGCAGCCGTTTTTCAGAGATAGCGAAGACGAAGAAGACTGGATGAGAGAAAAACTAACCCATAAAAACAAAGTTTTTATTATAAATCCTTTATATACGATCCTAGATTTTTATTTTATTTGAATTTTTGTTCTCTGCCTATTTTTCATCATCACTTGGTGTTTTTTGAAAAACTTAATTATACAATATCCGATCAAACTGAAATTTTGATAGATTCAATTGTCTCGCAGCCCAAGTAGATGTGCCAAATTTCAGCTCGATCGGATAAAGGGAAGTGAGTTAATTTTGAGACTCAAAGTTTGTGACCGACAGGAAGACAGGTAGACGGGAAGACAATCGAAAATAATATAAAGGATTTAAAAAGGAACATGATCGCCGACTTCCTCTCACGCGCTACTGACGATGAACCAAGAATCAACGTCGGTGTCTCGATTCATCTGGAACCCAGGACGGACGATGAAGACAAGGTGAGCCGATAACGAAGAATCCGTTATCGTCTTTGAGAAGGGAGGTATGTCACGGTTGTCTCCATCGTCGAATGTAATTTTTTTTGTGAATAACTTTATTGCGCGGACTAGGTTGAGAGCGCGATGAAAAACGCCGACTAGAGAGGTAGCGTCGGTTGGCTTATTAATCAAACTTGCTCGTTTTTGGTGTGCTTTTAGTTCTAGCGTCTTTCCTATTAAGTTTTTGATAATAATTTTTAGTACGTTGTATAGATATTGTGTAGTCCTTTATTTGTACCTAATTTTATCGATTTCGGATGAGTATTAAATAAGTTGTAGCGTGAAATGTAACATATTTTAAGCACACTTTCTTGTAAATTTGTTGAGTGCTGACGTAAGCGCTTTCGTTCTGCGTTGTGATTGGCTCGTTAAGTAATTATCATAACTCCTTTTGATTAAGTGTTGTTTCTAGCCATTTGTATCGTCGCTAATGTAAAACTTTTTAGTATATCAAATTATATAACGAATTATCTGTTTGGAAAAGGAGTTTAGTTTAATATTATTACTTCGTTGCGGTGATTTTGATGTATATTGCCTTTGTAAACCTTTGTGTGTCAAACGGTCACGTGGGGTTAGCCAAACGGTCACGTGGGGTTAGTCAAACGGTCACGTGGAATTCAGGCTGCATTCGGATTGGTGGTTTTTTGTGGATTGAAATTGACACGTGTGCTAGGCTATATAAGGAAATTTTGCGTTTGGAATTTTAGTTCTCTTCTTCGTGCGATTTTGAGAGGTGAAGCTCTGTCCGATTAGTGTCGTTTGTGTTATATTAATAAACTGTTAAACCTTGTTTAGTTTATCTCAGTTGTTTCGTCGTCAGGCATCAATACCCGAGCAGAATCCCGTCACACCGGGCGTCACATGAAAGATGAGAGGAGATACTGCAAATCTCTCTGAGAGAAGCATAGCAGGAACGGGTCGTGCTGTCGATGTGACTGGCCATAGAACAATCTGAATCCAGCCAGATCCCCAGATTCCGAACACGTCTTACTGGTGGGATCAGGTCGGAGCAGATTCGAACCGGCTTGGTAGGGAGATGTGACGAACGTCGGAAAGACGAGCACCAGATCACTTCTGTTTTGTTGGAATTCAACAGGAGACGGCTGCTGAACACCCAACGGTCGACAGCGTCTACGCATCTTGATACCTTCATGGCAAGAGAGTCCGCGTGCTCCGGTCGGCAGCGGCCGTAGACTTGTGTGTCGTCGGCGTACATGTGGCATTGGAGACCATGCGCCCTGATGATTTCCTCGAGTTCAGCTGTATATAATGTAAAAAGAAGTAGACCCAGCACAGACCCCTGAGGTACTCCACATGTTAATGATGTCACCGCTGACGCTGATGCGCCAGAGCGTATTGAGAAAGAACGTCCGGTCAAATAAGATCCGAACCATTCAAGAACGACACTCTTCAAACCGAATGACGCTTCGAGGCGTTTCAGTAATATGTGATGGTCAACGGTATCAAAGGCCGCTGAAAGGTCAGGCAGCACAAGCAGCGACAGCTCGCCGTCGCCCGCGGCTTGCAGAATATTAGAAGACACACGAAGCACTGCGGTTTCTGTGGAATGGTGACGACGATAAGCCGATTGATGAAGAGGAAGTAGATTGTATTGTTCTAGATGCGCTAAGACTCTGCTGAGTACCAGCCGCTCTAATAGCTTTGAAAAAACTGAGAGATTAGAAATAGGCCGATATGAATTAACGTCGGTGGGGTCCAGGGTAGATTTTTTTTATCAACGGAGTGACGTAAGATGATTTGTATATAAGAGGAACCTTGCCAGAAAGAAGAGACTTGTTAAAGAGTTTGACCAAAACAGGTGCAATGAATGAGGAGATTTTCTTCAGGAGCCAAGTTGGTATGGGGTCGAGCAGACATTGTTTGTTTGGAAGGGCGAGTATGAGGCGGTTAACTTTGTCTTCGGTTGTGGGCTGAAATTTCTCCAAAAGCGCCGACGTTGTAATTGCTTGAAACAGCGGGGTTGGAGCTTTGGATGACGCTACACGAATGATTCGTGACGAATCTTGTCTATCTTTGAGGTGAAATGTTTTAGAAAATTATCCACGCTAATTGACTGGGCAGAAGAAGTTTTTCTTCTGCCCATGATATGATTGAGAGAAGGCCACATTTGGTGAGGCGATTTACTGTTCTTTAAAAATGTTTCCACCCAGTATGAGCTACGCTTGGACCGTATGAATCGTCTGTAGGCTTTCTGATGCGTATGCCAATTGTCTCGATCAGAAGCCGATTGTGTTTTCAGAGCTTTTCTCTCCATCCCTCTAGTCCGCCGTTTCATGGCGCGGCACTCTCCGTCATACCACGGGTCCGATTGACGTAGACGGATGCGTGCTGTTTTCAGTGGGATCAAATGATCAACCACATTGAGAATTGCGCTGTTAAGCTGTGTGGCAGAGACATCAACGTCAACATCATCTGTAGCGCTAATGTCTGTAGAATTTTGTAAGTGGATTAACTTGACGAATTTTTCCACATCCAACTGAGACCATTTCCTTGAGACTATCGTTTTGTAGACAGGTGGTGGGCGGGAAATAACAGACACCCAGCGAAGAAGCCGATGATCGGAAAAGTCGACTGGTATGACGTTCATGCTTTTGACGAATAGAGATCTTCGTTAGGCAACGACGTCGAGAGTACCTCCGAGTTCGTGAGTTGGTTGATGTACCCGAGGTGCGAAACCATGTGATGATAGACATTTTATAAATGCTATTGTGGTAGGTTCCTTTTTGCGATCCAGTCTTATGTTAAAGTCCCCGACGACGAAAACATCCTTCAAAACAGATACGCGCGACAGAAGATTATCAAGCTCACTAAAAAATAGTGATGTTATGGGGCCAGTTCTGTAGACAACCAGCGCTACCATTTCCCCGTGAGTAGATTGAAGACTGGCTGAAATAAATTCGAATGTCGTTATTTTGGTGTCAAGAACATAAGGCTGAAGACTGATGCCTAGAGCAGCGACAACTGCTACTCCCCCATGGTTGACATTGAGCGACGCCGAGGCAGCAGCGCTCGGGTCCCTTGGCCGCGGTCGGTCGATGACTGTGAAGGAGGCAGCTCTAAGACGACATAGGGCGATAGAATTGGTATCATGCCATGTCTCAGTCAGAAAGATTACGTCGATACTTTGGCGGCGCAGTAACTCCAGGAACTTGTCAACTTTATTGTTTAACGATCTCGCATTTAGTAAACCAAATGTGATGTTTGAGGCGGAAGAATCTTTGGAGTGACGACCGATAGAATGAGGCGATGAAGTACGACGTGGGTGACAGCTACCTGATCTTCTCCCCCGGTAGTGATGATAACTCTTTACGTCCTTCCGAAGAATTCCAGCTTTTTTGAGAGAGTGTACAAGTTCGCGACTTGGAACGACAGGCTTATTTAAGCTAGCAAGCGCGCAGAGCACGTCGTACAGGTTATGTATACGCTGAGCGGTACACATACTCAAACAAGGCAGATATTTGAGCTAATATAACTATTAAATTACAATGTAATTACAAGAAACGTAACTCGCACAAAACAGTAGAACATATAACAAGACCGAAAAACTCAGTTCGTAACCAGAAAATTGCTTAAAAAGGGTAATTAAACAAGAAAAGCACGAGCGAAAAACAGAGGCAGCCGTACGTTCAGCGCCTAAATTAAAAAAAAAAAAAAGTTATTGATATCATTAACTTTATAACGATCTGGACAATATCCAAGTGCATTTAAAGTCTCTCCAGTTAAAGACGGCTTCGTATATATATATATATATATATATATATATATATACACGACGGATATTTATATATATATATATATATATATACACGACGGATATATATATATATATATATATATATATATATGTATATATATATATATATATATATATATATATATATATATATATATATATATATATGTATATATATATATATATATATATATATATATATATATATATTTTCTTTCATGCATGCTCTATTCAAAATAACTGCCCATTTTTGTTTATTATTTTTTTAACATAAGATTCCAATCTGCGGACAACGACTTTGTTTTTTGAATAAAATTCTTTATTAATTTTCGTAGCGGGCTTACTGTACAGTTTCGGCTCGAAAGCCATCATCAGAGCCCTTGAATAGAAAATAATGCGAATATTCAAAAACGAACGAAGTGAAATTAGAATAATGGTAAAACGTGCTTACTTAAAACCAGACGATTAGGCGATGAATATAATGCGAACAGGTAAAATAGTGTTTTGCTCCTGTGCTGCTCTGTTTTGCTCCTGTGCTGCTCTGTTTTGCACCTGTGTTGCTCTGTATTCTTCCGCCATTTTGTTCAGAGCCTTCATTAATTTATTTTCTGTTTCGAACTCATACTCTTCTGGGTCAAACCCATTGTTCTCCAATGACGTCCGGAGGCGGTCCACGAGCTCAGACTTTCTTCCTTTATCACTGAGCTCTCGTTTTCTAAGTTCCCGGAAAATGAAAAAGAAAAGAACTTTTCGCCTGTCGCTCGTAGAGTACGGACGTATTTGCTGCTGCTCCTTTATTGCGTACGTGACTTCGCTCACGTAGCGACCTTTGCGAAAGTTATTCGATTTCTAATCGAAATTTTGTTTAAATTAGTTTAATTAATTAATTGGAAATAAATTTAAACGTTTATATACTGCTAAAGAAGTTCTGACTTCTACTTGTTGCATTCGGGAAATTCTGTTTTCCCGAATTGTTGCAGTTGGAAGTTCTGTCTTCCAGGAGGTTCTGCCCTCTTCAGAAGGAAGTTCCGTCTTCCTTCGACATATTCGCCACCTCACCAAAACTCTTCACCTTCAACTCCAGCGTCCCAGCCACTTCCATCTTCACTTCTGCCTTCTTCCACTCCACGTTCGACTTCTCTGACTCGTCTCTTTCTTCCTCTCAGCTTTTGAAAGGAAGAAGTTTCAGAAAGTTAAAGTCTTGAGCAAGAGTGTGGGCCGTGTCCCTTCAGTTTCCTCTTGAGTTTTTGAGAGGTTCGTTCGGAGGGCCAACGTTTTGAAGCGGTCATCTGGGTTTGAAACCCTTGAAGTTGTTTTGGAGTATTTTGCTTGATAAGGTAGTATCCTTAGATTTTTAGTTTTACAGTACCTTCCGTACTGATTTTGGTTTTGTATTGTATTATTTAGAAAATATTTTGTTATATTTTGTTTTTTTGTACCTGTTGTACGAGAGTGTGTTTAGAACAGAGGACCATCGGCTTCTCCGTTGGGTCCGTTATTTCTTAATTAAGTTATTTAACGGCCCTCCGGATGGAGCCAATGATCGTGAATAGCGACAGTAAGGCTACAAAGCCTCAGAAAAGAAAAACTGAGTCGACAGGATCTCTGGATCTCGAAGAACCGTCGACTCAAAATGATAATATGAGAAAAGAGAAAAAAATCTCTAGAGTTGAAGATGATGCTTTTCAACTAGGAAAGGAAGAATTGCGAAAAACAAAAAAACTAGAGAAGAAGAAATCTTCAGGAAATGAAGAGATAGAGATGGATGCTATTTCAGAAGCATCAAAGATTGAGGCAGTGGAGCTGTTGATTTTGGAGGAGAGGACCAAGATCAACCCTTTCAAGATAGAGGAAGCTCTTAAAAATTTACTGAAATCTCCTCTGAAAGTGTATTCGAGAGGACGTCATCTCTCAGTAAGATGTTCTACCCAAATGGATGCTGACACTCTCAAGAAGGCTGAAAGTCTTGGAGGTTATAAAGTAAGAGTTTTTCTCAAGTTTAAACCTCGACCGTTGCAAAGCCAACAAAGAAGATGATCGTTCTTGGAGTACCTCATGAGATTCCATTGAACATCATCGAAGAGAAAGCTGGATGTCTTGAAGCCGCCAGGGTCAACAAGAAAGTGGATGGTCAACTCCAGCCGACAACTGCTGTGACTCTCGTTTACGACGTTGGTACCGTTGTACCAGAGAAGTTGTTTTTGGCGTATTTGGCATTCAAAATAAAGCCATACGTCAACGCACCAGTTCGTTGCTTCAAGTGCAACAACTTCGGACACGTTGCGAAATACTGCAGAGGAGAGACTTCCTGCCCCAGATGCGCTGGACCACACGCCTTTAAAGATTGCAAGGCAGATCAAGCAGCAAAGCCCATCTGTGCTAGTTGTAAAAGCACAGAACACTGCACAGGAGACAGAAGCTGCTCGAAATATGTAGCAGCAGTCACCCTCAACAAGATTGTTGCCACAAAAGGTGTATCCTATGCAGAGGCAGTGAAGTTGAACAAGAAAACAGAATCATCTGCAGCACCAGCGACCACTTCGGTACCAACTCGACAGCAGCAAAGTATTCCAAAAGAAAGTCCTGTGGTGGTGAAGCAGTTCAAAGAAGCTTCCACTCAAACCTGCGAGATGGCGACACAAACGGAGGAAAAAGATTTTGAGCAACACTCCAAAAAAGATGCAGCAACTGGTTGTGATGACAACTCAGTGTCACTTAGTCTACTTGCACAGATCATCACAAACGGCACTGATGATGATCTCAAACCTCAGGGCAAAGGATGGAGTCAAAAAAGTTTCAAAGAAATCCAATGTCGAATGAGAGAAGCCATGTATCGGACAATTCTGAGGTCAACACATGGTACACAAAAGGCTGATGAGTTAAAGAAACAGATGGCAATTATTGCGTCGCAGTTTATCAAACCGCAATCGCGACCTAGTTCTGCTTCTTCACTCAAACATGGACAACAATAGTTCCATCATCCAGTGGAATTGCAGAGGCATAAGAAATAAAAGTGCCGAATTAGCAGTCAACATCAGCATCATGACTCCACCTCCAGTCGTCATTTTGTTACAGGAGACATTTCTCAACTCGCCTTTCAAGTTTCAAGGGTACAACGTGATTCGAGTTGATCGCCCAAACAGAGATGGAAATGGAGTTGCCACTTTGATTAAAGAAGGCATTCTATTCCATGAAGACACTCTGTCAGCAGACCCTGCCATATTATCGACTACCATCAGATTTCAAAATGGCCAGGTAGTTGATTTCATTAACGCATACGTCAACCCGTCAGACAATCGACAAGAGACCAGGGAGATTTTAAGGAAGACACTTGCCAGGCCAAACATCTTCTTTGCAGGTGATCTTAATGCTCACTCCAGTCTCTTTGGCCACAAGTTGAGAAATCGTAGAGGTCATCTTCTCGAAGACCTGATGGCGGCTCACAGTTTAGTGACCCTGAACGATGGCTCAGGGACCCACGACACTGCAACAAATGAAAGAACGCCAATAGACATCACGATAACGACGCCTCAACTCTCCATCAAATCAACATGGACTGTCCTTGAAGATACGATGGAGAGCGATCATCATCCGATCCTCATCACTCTAAACAACAAACTCGAGAAACGTTCAAGAACTTCTCGAGTCTTCAATACAACCAAAACAGACTGGCATCAATACAACGCCATGGTTGCAGAGTTGATGAAGACGATACAGAAAGATGAAAATGTCGAGCAACTATTCAACGATTTTCAGAAAACGCTGAAAGAGGCTATCGTGATGTCGACTCCATCACCAAAGTCTACGATGAAAAAAGATCGTCCAGCAGTGCCTTTCTGGAATGCCAATTGCAAAACAGCAATCAAGCTAAGAAATAGAGCGAAAAACATCTACAAGAGAATTCCGACACCGATAAATAAAGAAGAATACAGAAAACTCAGAAGAGAAGCACAAAAGGTTGTCAGAGAAGCCAAAGCCAGCCACTGGCAACGCTTTTGTTCAACTCTCGACTGTCACACTTCACTCGATCGACTTTGGAGAACGGTCAAAAGCATGGCCGGACAGAAGACCAAACGTGAAGAAGTCGTCTTGCAAAATCCAACAGATGGCAAATTCCTCTACTCCGAAGTCGAAAATGCCAACCTCTTGGCTGAAACAATAGCCGCCAATTCGTCAGACGAAAATCTCCACCACAACTTCATAAAAGAGAAAGCGGCAAGAGAGCGAAACTTCGAAATTGATCGGCGTCGTCCACCTTCTACTGATGCTCAAGAGCTCAATGAACCGATCTCAATATCGGAACTCAACGACATTCTCAACAAGCAGACCAAAAACACGGCACCTGGACCAGACGGAGTGACGTATGAAATGTTGAGGAAACTGGATGGCGAAAACCGAGAGCAACTCCTCGACATTATCAACGAATCATGGAGTCAAAGCATGCTACCAACTTCATGGAAAAAGTCTATCGTCATCGCCATTCCAAAGCCAAACAAGCCGAGAAACAATCCAAACTCGTACAGGCCGATCTCACTGAATTCCACTGTTTGCAAAACAGTCGAGAAGATTCTAAAAAGAAGGCTGACACACTTCATAGCCAAGAAACAGCGACTTGGACCAGAGCAGTCGGGCTTCCTCAATGGAAGATGTACGCTCGATCAGATATTGCGACTTCAGCACGACATCGCATACAGTGTGAGAAACAGATCGGCCACGCTGGGAGTTTTTCTCGACTTAGAAAAGGCTTTCGATCTCGTCTGGAGAAGTGGCGTTCTACAGAGACTCGAAAGAATGGGCATTCGAGGAAGAATGCTCGAATGGCTGGCGGATTTTTTACAAAATCGTACGATAAAAGTGAGAATTGGAGAGACATTCTCAAACGAAAGAACAATCGATAATGGAACTCCGCAAGGCAGTGTCCTGAGTCCTTTGCTCTTCATCTTGCTTCTCGACGTCATTCCGAGACCTCCAGATGGCATAAAACTCTCGTTATACGCCGATGACTGTGCAATCTGGACAACTGGTCGAAACACGGAGAAACTCTTCAACAATCTGCAAAAATACCTCAACCAAGTTGATGAGGTGTTGACTAACTGGGGCTTCAAGATCTCGGCGGGAAAGTCTTCCTTTGTTTTCTTCTCAAAGATCTCAGATCTCCTCCAAGACGTCGAAAAACGAAACCTAGTGATTGGCAACATCGCTCTCCAGAGGTTGAGGAGCGTTCGTTTTCTCGGAGTAGTCTTTGACGAAGGATTGACGTGGAAGAACCAGATAGCTGAAACAGCTAAAAAAGCAGAAAAAAGAGTTAACGTCTTGCGAGCAACCACTGGGCTCAGTTGGGGACTAAGAAAAGACAACCTTTTGATGCTCTACAGAGCCATAGTCAGATCGGTCCTTGACTATGGCTGCGAAGCGTTCAATCAGTCTGCTGCTTCTTCCAAAAAAGTCTTAGATCGAGTACAGAGAAGAGCACTCATGGTCGTGACTGGTGCCCTCAGAGGAACCAGTCTTGCCTCACTCCAAGTCGACTGCGGAGAAATGCCTCTTGAAATAAGACGAGAACAGCAGACAACACTTTACGCCATTCGTACCAGACGGATCAAAGATCATCCCACGAAAGAAATTTTCTTTCCGAACCCGTGGGATAAAGTCGTTTGGACGAAAAGAAACATGAGTAAAAGGAGACAAAAGCGTGTCATCACTTCTGCCCCGAAGAGGATCATCGATTCGTTGAAGAAGCTTGAAAATTTTGATTTCCCCGACGACGGACCATTGTTGACGCCACCCTGGAAACTTGTTTCTCCAGCCATCGACACATCCCTGCTAGGCTGCGAGAAAAGCTCTCCATCAGTACTCCCGAGAGCCCTAGAAAAAATTGCCACATATCAAGGAACTGTGACGATCTACACAGATGCTTCAAAAGTGAAAGAAAAGACGGCCATCGGTGTCTACTTCAAAACTCTCAACGTCGAGTTTGCAAGAAGAACACCAGATAATATCTCAATTTTCACAGCCGAGATAACAGCCATTCAAACTGCTCTTGAGATCATCCTTGAAAACGCAGAAAACTTTCAAGAAAACGCTGGAACGAACAAAGTTACCATCTTCACGGATTCGCTAAGTTCGATTTCAGCGCTCCAGTTCAAGAACAAAATTCATCTTCGGACACATGCAACAGATGTTCTCACTCTGGTAACAGAATGCAGCAAGAAGAAGATAGCCTGCAACCTTGTCTGGGTTCCCAGCCACGTTGGGATACCTGGAAATGAAAAGGCTGACAGGCTTGCAACAAGTGCAATTGCATCACCAGAAGTCCAACTGAAAACACACGTTGAATTGGCAGACATCAAAAACTTTGTCAAAAACGAGAGCAGACAGCAGTGGCAGACAAACTGGTCGATCGGTAAAGACAGCAACTTTTTTAGAAGAATCTGTCCAACAGTCAGCATGAAATCGCCTGTTGAAGATTCTGGCTCGAGAGAGAAAGAGATCATCATCGGAAGACTCCGACTTGGCAAAACGACTCTCAATTCTGAGTTGCACAAAATGGGCATATTGGAGTCTGGAGTCTGTGAAAGATGTTGCGATGGAGCTCAAGAGACAGTTGAACATTTTCGGATGAATTGTCCAGGACGTCTGTCTCTCCAGAGGTCGCTGAAAGAATGCTGTATAAAACAGGGAAAAAAGCAGATATTGGAAGAAATTCTTAACGACAGAGCAGCCACAACGTTGATCTTTGCGTGGATCAAAAAAAAAGAGCGAAATCTACAACTTGAAAAAAAGTGATGATGATGATCTCACTTGTAGAATTTGATATAACCACGCCCCAGCTGTCGATCAACACCATCAACCAGGTCGGCCAACAACGATAAAAAGCAAACTGGGAAAAAAAGTGTCAAAACACCACGTGCGACAAAAGAGAATTCTCCTGATTGGCTGCAATTGACACAGCACGATTGTCACTTCTGACCACTTTTTGCGAAGAAATTCCAAATTCGATTATTTCTCTTCACATCGGAGCTATTATCTTGCTGTCTCTTATTTGATGTTTTCAATATTTTGGAGCCACCACCGTCCAAATCGACTTCAAGTCGGAAAAGGACGTTAAATCAAACAACAAACAAACAAACAAACAAACTAAGTTCCCGCCTTAATTCGAGTATCGAGAGTTCATCCAATGCTTTTAAAACCATTCTTGTATCCCACTTCTGATCACCAATGTTACGTTATCACCAAATCGTATACCGGGCTCAATAGAATGGTTTTGCAGTTTATTGGAAAATTCATCATTGAAGCTTAGTAAATCCTATTAATCTCTTTCAATGGGAAACTGATCGTAAAATCAGCGATATTACATGAATATATATGTACGTCAGAAAAAAAGTAAAAATTATGACTTCTGAGCATTTTTTCAGTTATGGGCAAAACTAGAATTTTGTCAATGTATGCAACATTTGTTATCAGTAAAGTTGCATCCAGCCTGATTTTTCTTTGAATATCAAAACAACTTTCATCATCGAACAAAAGCAAGTCACCCAACCACAAATAACAAACATGAATTTTTATTATTTCTGAAAACTGGTTTACTTGGTTTTATTTGATTTCAGGATTCTTCCAAAAAACGAAAGGTTCAAATTTGTAGCAATGCAAAAAATTGCTCCGGATCATCTGCCAAAGCAGGCAAGGATTCATTCGTCGTCATTTCTTTGCAACAAAAGACTGAAACAATAATGTACAGCCAATTCCAAAATTATATTTTGTTTGCGTAGACTTCCTGAAGCTTTCTTCTTTAAATTTTTTTAATGGGATGAAGATGAGTCATATGCAGATGCTTTAGAAAAGTAAGAGCTTTTTATTTGTTTATTTGTTTATTTGTAATTCAGCTCTCAATCATACGAAGCTCTTATTTATCACTGATTTAATAAAGCTTTTTCAGAATTATAATCACAAGATTAAAGTTTAATTAATTTGATTATTTTTACCTCGATCGGTTAAGAGAAAGTGGGGTGAAAACCTGTCAATAAATCTAACTACCAAGTCCACATACATGAGCACAACAGTCTTAGGACTGTCAGATTTCTTCGAGTATCAGTTCTTTTTACATTCCAAAATATTTTGCAGGTTTCTTTAAAGAGCTTTTTTAAAGTCCCATAAATTCTGACTAAAAAATAGTTCGAACAGTTTCCTTAAGTTATTTAACGCCATATCTTATCTGATCTGTAAAGCCTCGTGGCAGCATTTCAACAGCATCATCAAAATAAGCTGTTTGATGAACTTTTATGTCATTGCTTCTTTCTGAATCATGTTGAAAATTTTTTCAGAAACTCCAAAAGCATTGGTTCCGCTGATAGATACAAAGATTTAAGTCCTCTGTACAACGTTCTTTAGGAGTTTCTACGTTAGATGAATTTTGCAGCAGATGTTTGTGTTTCTGTAGTAAATGATGATCTATGTCATTCTGCTGCTGGTCACGTCATTAGAGTTGACTGAAATTCCGTTGTTAAAGGTTTGCTAACTAATTTTTATTTTTTAGTTGTTATTATTATTATTATTATTAATATTATTATTATTATTATTATTATTATTATTATTATTATTATTATTATTATTATTATTATTAATATTATTATTATTATTATTATTATTATTATTATTATTATTATTATTATTATTATTATTATTATTATTATTATTATTATTATTATTATTATTATTATTATTATTATTATTATTATTATTATTATTATTATTATTATTATTATTATTATTATTATTATTATTATTATTATTATTATTATTATTATTATTATTATTATTATTATTATTATTATTATTATTATTATTATTATTATTATTATTATTATTATTATTATTATTATTATTATTATTATTATTATTATTATTATTATTATTATTATTATTATTATTATTATTATTATTATTATTATTATTATTGTTTTATTTTTTTGCAAATTCAGAACAAGTGCCATTTACATCATTGTTGACATTTTCAAGGAATTTTTGTCTTGTATTTATCCCACAAATTTAGATCAACTTTAAAAAATCCATCTGGAAGTTTTATCATGCGTAACAGTTTTATTGAAGCGTGAACTCATCAATTTTGTCTGAATTGCTAGGCTCAACTTCTGAAACCCTGAGCTCATTTACTACTTTTGGGACATTAGGTTTTTTTTCACCATCTTTGCAACTGTTTTTGCTTCATCAAAAAACTCTACTTCTTGATTTTAATTTTTGGTTTTTTAATCTTTCATCATTTATTTATCGACAAATTTTTTGTAATTCTTTACAGCAACACGTCTGCAGAAATGGTGATTCCAACATGTTTACTGTGAGATCAATAACAATTCCATCAATTTTTTGCTGATTTTATTTATAACTCCAATAAATATGATTTTACTTATAACTCCAATTAAAACTGTAGTTTTTACATTTTAGATGTCTGATATTTGTTGCAGTAATTTTTACTTATATAACAAGAGACTCGTGTTTCTAAGTACCACGCATGAATTGCATTGAAACATTGCAAGACGATGCAATTTTG
Source organism: Erpobdella octoculata (assembly GCA_963978895.1). Lineage (NCBI taxonomy): Eukaryota > Metazoa > Annelida > Clitellata > Hirudinida > Erpobdellidae > Erpobdella > Erpobdella octoculata. The sequence continues at coordinate 16,214,926 of OZ022244.1, forward strand.
GAGAGGCATGGTGAGAGATCTCGACAAAGATGTACAATTTGTATGGCTGAATAATCAAAATGAGGTTGATCCTCATGCTATGTAGATACTTTTATCTTGATTTTCGCAAGGTCAGTAAATCACAGATTGCAAAGTTCAACGACGAAGTGAAACAAATAACATGAACGCGCCATAAGCACATAAAAACACATTAAAAAACAATTTGTTTGTACAAAAAAGGTATTTTGTTCAAAGACAAATTCAGAAACCATAACAAACTTAAGTGCAATCGACACAAATTTATTTCACAGTTCAGAATTGTTTTTAAATGTTTTTAAAAAAACCATTTGTTTTATGGTTGTACACTTTATTAGTAATAACATCTAAGCAAATAATGACATCAACATCAACAAGGTGTTTCAGTCAAACAAACTCAATCTGCATTCTGAAAAAAACATGCCCACAAATAAATTTTATAGTTTTAATTCTTTTTGTGTTTACATTTTCTTAAGTTAAAAATTGTTTTCTTTCATATTAACTTCTATTTCGCATCTGGTTTGTAGCATGCCCTTCAGTGTGCTAATTAACTTTTATCTTGCACGAAATTATGATTGATCTGCTTTATTTATAGCTTAAAAGATATAATTTATTTCAAAAATAAGTACGTGGATATTTTTTAAAGCAATACAAACCATACGTGCTAAGCAATAAAGAAGTTGACCGATCGCAACTGATTGAATCGATTTCCTCATTTACTCAAATCAACAAGCTAAAACTGAGACATGAGGTCGTTTCTTTTTTTTAATTAAAATCAACTACGTAATAATGATTCGCTGAACTGTCATTATAGCACGTTCAAAAACCACGTGACGATGAATTTATTGTAAATATACAACACGAATATAAACGTCGTGAAGATTTAACAGTTTTCTGTTATGATTATTTCAAGAATTACTTTCATATTGAAAAGCTTAAAGTCAATACGCGCTTTTAACATCTTGTCTAGAACCGAAGAAATACGAACTGATCCCAAAGAGAGCAGCATAACTTCAACTGTTTTTGCCATATTGGCTTCAAAAACCTTATAATTGATACTATCAAATGCATCACTGAGATCAGGACCATTGAGAGGGGGGCTAGCGGAGATATTGCCATGGAACCCGCTGGTTTTAGAGCCCACCACGGCTAGTAATTAAACACAGGGCGGTAAGCCAGCTGCCGGGTCTTTGCTTAGTCTGAAAAAATGACCCTTAAAAGATAGTACAGAGCGATATTTTAAACTTCACCCCATCATATAAACGTTCTTCGTCATCTTTATTTTTTTCTCTTGTCGGATTAGGAAAAGCGAATTTTAACCATAATAAAACGCATCAAACTGTAATGTTTTGCATTATCTTCGCATTAACTTTGTGGTCTACAAATTGAAGTGAACTTTTAATTAAACATGACATTTTTACAGTTTAGATTATATTATTAATTTTTATCTTCTGTCTTCTTCGCTTTTGTTCTCACTCTCACCACTTTAATATTTTTCAGAAAAATTGACATCTTTGTTTTCTTCACTTCGTATCAGTTTCGAGTTTTTATCCCTACTATAAAAGCGCAATGATGTAATATGTATTATGTATTATGTATTATGTATGTCACCCGATTAGCATCTACAGGTCTGAAAAAACTCACGTTGATAGATTATGATATGCTGAACAAGGTTTGTTAGGGCACTTTTTGTTAAAATGTTTAAATAAAAAGTTATTAGCCGCGAAAGTTTAACGCTTTGCGGATATATATAATGCATCGTAAGTAATCGCTGAATATAAACAAGTTGAAAATAAATAAATCACCGAAGTAGTAGTCGGCGGGTTTTTCCCAATTTTAAACAAGTTGCAAATTATATTATTAACGACAATTTACTATTTTGCAATTATTATTCCTCTTATTTTAATTATTATTATTAACGAAGATTAACTATTTTGCTAATATTATTCCGATTATTGGAAAGTTTGACGCTTTGCGGATATATTAAATGAAATTATTATTAACGAAGATTAACTATTTTGCTAATATTACTCCTATTATTGGAAAGTTCGACGCTTTCCGGATATATTTAATAAAAATATTATTACCGACATTTTTCTATTTTTTAATTATTATTCCTCTTATTTTAATTATTAATAATATTATTATTTAGGAATATTAACTAATTTGCTAATAATATTCCTATTATTGGAAAGTTCGACGCTTTGCAGATATATTTTGAGCATACGTCATAACTCAATATAAACAAGTTGAAAATAAATAATTTACCGAAGTAGTACATCGGCGGGTTTTCCCAATATCAGCCATTAAAAGTTGGGTTTTTTTTTGTAGACGGTTTTTTTCATTATCAGCCAATAAAGGTTGGGTTTTTTTCTTAGGCTTTTTTCCCTATCACCCAATAAATGTGTTTTTTTTCGTAGGCTGTTGTTTTCGATACTATTCATTTAATATTGTGTTTTTTGTAGGCGGTTTTTTCACTATCACACAATAAATGTGTTTTTTTCTTAGGCTATTTTTTCCAATATCGCCAATTTAAGGTATTTTCGTAGGAAGATTTTCCAACATCATCCTATCAATTAGAAGACCAGTCCAAAACGTTTTGAAGTGAAAAATCATCTGCTACTGGCTGAAATAGTCACATGCTGTGCTTGCGAAGCGTGCTTAAAGTTATTACTATATAAGCGCATTGGTGTTGTTTTTAAGCTTAGAGTGCTATTCGAGTGCGACTACCTTTACTATTAATATGTAAAAACTCACACGCTTCGCGCGCGAAGCGTGCGTCAAGTGCTGGTCCTAACATAAAAGCGCAATGATGTATTATGTATTATGTAATATGTAATATGTATTAAATAATATTATTAATAACAAAAATTAACTAATTTGCTAATTTTATTCCTATTATTGGAAAGTTATACGCTTTGCGGATATATTTAATGAAAATATTAATAACGTCATTTTACTATTTTGCAATTATTATTCCTCTTATTTTAATTATTAATAATATTATTATTTACGAATATTAACTAATTTGCTAATATATCTATTATTGGAAAGTTCGACGCTTTGCGGATAAATTTAATGAAATTATTATTAACGACACTTTACTATTTTGCAATTATTAGTCCTCTTATTGTAATTATTAATAATATTATTATTTACGAAAATTATCTAATATGCTATAATTATTCCTATTATTGGAAAGTTCTACGCTTTGCAGATATATTTTGAGCATACGTCATAACTCAATATAAACAAGTTGAAAATAAATAAATCATCGGCGGGTTTTCCCAATATCAGCCATTGAAGGTTGGGTTTTTTCGTCGGATGTTTTTCCAATATTGCCCAATAAAAGTTGTTTTTTTCCATAATAGCCGTTAGAGTTTGTTTTTTTGGCTGTTTTTCCCCATACCACCCAATAAATATTGTGTTTTTCGTAGGTGGTTATTCCCCAAAACATCCAATATAGGTTTTTTCTTAGGCGGTTTTTCACTATCACCCAATAAATATGGGTTTTTCCGTTGGGTGTTTTTCCAATATCACCCATTAAAGGTTTTTTTAGGCAGTTGTTCCAAAATTATCCAATCAAAGAGAAGACCATTCCAAAACCTATTCAAGTGAAAAATCATCTGCTACTGGCTAAAATAGTCACACGCTTTGCTTGCGAAGCGTGCGTATAGTTATTACCATAATAGCGTATTGGTGTTGTTTTTGAGCTCAGAGTGCGATTTGAGTGCGATTACTTTTACTATTAATATGTAAATACTCACACGCTTCGCGTGCGTCAAGTGCTGGTACCTACTATAAAAGCGCAATGATGTATTATGTATGTATGTCACCCGATTAGCATCTGCAGGTCTGAAAAAACTCACGTTGATAGATTATGAGACGCTGAACAAGGTTTGTTAGGGCACTTTTTTTGTTAAAATGTTTAAATAAAAAGTTATTAGCCGCGAAAGTTTAACGCAATGCGGATATATATAATGCATCGTACGTCATCTTTCAATATAAACAAGTTGAAAATAAATAAATCACCGAAGTAGTAGTCGGCTGGTTTTTCCCAATTTTAAACAAGCTGTAAATTATTATTAACGACATTTTACTATTTTGCAATTATTATTCCTCTTATTTTAATTATTATTATTAACGACATTTTACTATTTTGCAATTATTATTCCTCTTATTTTAATTATTAATAATATTATTATTTACGAATATTAACTAATTTGCTAATATTATTCCTATTATTGGAAAGTTCGACGCTTTGCGGATACATTTAATAAAATTATTATTAGCAATATTTTACTAATTTTCAATTATTATTCCTCTTATTGTAATAATTGCTATTATTGATCCTATTATTGGAAAGTTCGACGCTTTGGGGATATATTTTGAGCATACGTCATAACTCAATATAAACAAGTTGAAAATAAAATTCCCAATATCAGCCTTAAAGGTTGGGTTTTTTCGTAAGATGTTTTTCCAATATTGCCTAATAAAAGTGTTTTTTTCGTAGGAGTTTTTTTTTCTATATTAGCCGTCACGGTTTTTTTTTCGGAGGCTGTTTTTCCGATACCATTCAATAAATATTGTGTTTTTTTGTAGGCTGTTATTTCCGAAAACATCCAATATAGGTATTTTCGTAGACGGCTTTTTCACTATCACCCAATAATTATGGGTTTCTTTTGTAGGCTGTTTACTCCATTATCACCCAATAAGGTTTTTTTTTGTAAGCAGATTTTCCAAAACCATCCAATCAAAGAGAAGACCATTCCAAAACGTGTTCAAGTGAAAAATCATCAGCTGCTGGCTAAAATAGTCACACGCTTCGCTTGCGAAGCGTGCGTAAAGTTATTACTACATTAGCGCATTGGTGTTGTTTTTGAGCTTAGAGTGCGATTTGAGTGCGACTAACTTTACTATTACTATATAAAAACTCACACGCTTCGCGCGCGAAGCGTGCGTCAAGTGCTGGTTCCCTACTATAAAAGCGCAATGATGTAATATGTATGTATTATGTCACCCGATTAGCATCTGCAGGTCTGAAAAAACTCACGTTGATAGATTATGAGACGCTGAACAAGGTTTGTTAGGGCACTTTTTTGTTAAAATGTTGAAATAAAAAGTTATTAGCCGCGAAAGTTTAACGCTATGCGGATATATATAATGCATCGTACGTCATCGTTGAATATAAACGAGTTGAAAATAATCAAATCACCGAAGGCGGGTTTTCCCAAAAATTTTGAGACTACGTCATCAAACAATATAAAGAAGTTGAAAATAAACAAATCACCGAAGGCGGGTTTTTCCTATAATATTGAGAGTACGTCATCAAACAATATAAAGAAGTTGAAAATAAACAAATCACCGAAGGCGTGTTTTTCCTATAATATTGAGAGTACGTCATCACACATTATAAACAAGTTAAAAATAAATAAAGGTGGTTATATTCGTAGGCGGTTTTTCCAATATCAACCAATAAAGGTTGTTTTTTTCGTAGGCGGTTTTTTCAAATTTAGCCATTCAAAGAGAAGACCATTCCGCAACGTTTCCAAATCCCTACTATAAAAGCGCAATGATGTAATATGTATGTATTATGTCACCCGATTAGCATTTAGCCATTCAAAGAGAAGACCATTCCGCAACGTTTCCAAGAGAAAAAGCATCTACGATCCCTACTATAAAAGCGCAATGATGTATGTATTATGTATGTATTATGTATTATGTCACCCGATTAGCATCTGCAGGTCTGAAAAAACTCACGTTGATAGATTAGGTTTGTTATGGCACTTTTTTGCTAAAATGTTTAAATAAAAAGTTATTAGCCGCGAAAGTTTAACGCTATGCGGATATATATATAATACATCGATCGTGATCTTTCAATATAAACAAGTTGAAAATAAATAAATCACCGAAGTAGTAGTCGGCGGGTTTTCCCCAATTTTAAACAAGTTGTAAATTATTATTAACGACATTTTACTATTTGGCAATTATTATTCCTCTTATTTTAATTATTAATAATATTATTATTTACGAAAATTAACTAATTTGCTAATAATATTCCTATTATTGGAAAGTTCGACGCTTTGTGGATATATTTAATGAAATTATTATTAACGACATTATTTATTTTAATAGATTATATATAATAATTAATATATTAAATAAAAAGTTTAACGGTTTGCGAATATAATTTGAGCATACGTCATAACTCATTATAAACAAGTTGAAAATAAATAAATCACCGAAGTAGTACATCGGCGGTTTTTCCCAATATCAGCAATTGAAGATTGGGTTTTTTGTAGGCGTTTTTTTTTCATTATCAGTCAATAAAAGTGGGGTTGTTTCTTAGGCTTTTTTTCACTATCACCCAAAATATGTTGTTCATTTCGTAGGCGGTTTTTTCACTATCACCCAATAAATGTTGTTTTTTTCGTAGGCTGTTTTTTCCTAAATCATCCATTCAAATAGAAGACCATTCCAAAACGTGTCCAAGTGAAAAATCATCTGCTACTAAATATTTTAGTCACACGCTTCGCTTGCGAAGCGTGCGTAAAGTTATTACTATATTAGCGCATTAGTGTTGTTTTTGTGCTTAGAGTGCGGTTTTAGTGCGACTAATATGTAAAAACTCACATGCTTCGCGCGCGAAGCGTGCGTCAAATGCTGGTTCCCTACTATAAAAGCGCAATGATGTAATATGTATGTATTATGTCACCCGATTAGCATCTGCAGGTCTGAAAAAACTCACGTTGATAGATTATGAGACGCTGAACACGGTTTGTTAGGGCACTTTTTTGTTAAAATGTTTAAATAAAAAGTTATTAGCCGCGAAAGTTTAACGCTTTGCGGATATATATAATGCAGCGTACGTCATCTTTCAATATAAACAAGTTGAAAATAAATAAATCAACGAAGTAGTAGTCGGCGGGATTTTCCCAATTTTATTATTAACGACAATGTACTATTATTGTTCCTCTTATTTTAATTATTAATAAAATTATTATTTACGAAACTATTTTGCTAATATTATTCCTATTATTGGAAAGTTCGACGCTTTGCGGATATATTTAATGAAATTATTATTAACGAAATTTTTCTAATTTGTAATTATTATTCCTCTTATTTTAATTAATAATAATATTATTATTGGAAACTTCTACGCTTTGCGGATACATTTAATGAAATTATTATTAACGACATTTTACTATTTTGCAATTATTATTCCTCTTATTTTAATTATTAATGATATTATTATTGGAAAGTTCGACGCTTTGCGGATATATTTTGAGCATACGTCATAACTTAATATAAAACAAGTTGAAAATAAATAAATCACCGAAGTAGTACAATTTACTAACTTGCAACTATTATTCCTCTTATTTTAATTATTAATAATATTATTAATAACGAAAATTAACTAAGCTAGTTGCTTAATAAGTTGAATAATATTTTATTCCTATTATTGTAAAGTTCGACGCTTTGCGGATATATAAAAAAACAAGATGAAAATAAACAATTCACCGAAGTAGTAGTCGGCGGGTTTTCCCAATATCCGCCATTGAAGGTTGGGTATTTTGTAGGCGGTTTATTTCATTATCAGCCAATAAAAGTTGAGTTTTTTCTTAGGCGGTTTTTTCATTATCAGCCATTAAAGGTTCGGTTTTTTCGTAGGATTTTTTTCCAATATCGCCCAATAAAAGTTTTTTTTGTATATTAGCCGTTACAGTTTGTTTGTTTTTTTCGTAGTCCGGTTTTTCCGATACCTTTAAATAAATATTGTGTTTTTCGTAGGCTGTTATTTCCAAAAACATCCAATATAGGTTTTTTTTCGTAGGCTGTTTTTTTCTATTATCACCCATTAAAGGTTTTTTTTCGAAGGCAGATTTTCCTAAATCATTCGTTCAAAGAGAAGACCATTCCAAAACGTGTCCAAGTGAAAAATCATCTGCTACTGGCTAAAATAGTCACACGCTTCGCTTGCGAACCGTGCGTAAAGATATTACCATAATAGCGCATTGGTGTTGTTTTTGAGCTTTGAGTGCGACTACCTTTACTATTAATATGTAAAACCTCACACGCTTCGCGTGCGAAGCGTCCCTCACTTCCTAACATAAAAGCGCAATGATGTATATTAAAGGATGTTTTTTTCGTAGGCGGTTTTTTCAAATTTAGCCATTCAAAGAGAAGACCATTCCAAAACGTTTCCAAGTAAAAAATCATCTGCGACTAGCTGAAAAATCACACGCTTCGCGCGCGAAGCGTGCGTCAAATGCTGGTCCCTACTATAAAAGCGCAATGATGTATTATGTATTATGTTACCCGATTAGCATCTACAGGTCTGAAAAAACTCACGTTGATAGATTATGAAACGCTGAACACGGTTTGTTAGGGCACTTTTTTGCTAAAATGTTGAAATAAAAAGTTATTAGCCGCGAAAGTTTAACGCTTTGCGGATATATATATAATGCATCCTACGTCATCTTTATATATAAACAATTTGAAAATAAATAAATCAAAGTAGAAGGTCGGCGGGTTTTCCCAATAATTTTGAGATTACGTCATCACACAATATAAACAAGTTGAAAATAAACAAATCACCGAAGGCGTGTTTTTTCAATAATTTTGAGATTACGTCATTACACATTATAATTAAATTGAAAATAAATAGAGGTGGTTTTATTTGTAGGCGGTTTTTTCAATAACAGCCATTAAAGGTTGTTTTTTCGTAAATTGTTTTTGAAACAACGTCAGGCGCTTTTGTTACTTGTTTGGATTTTTTGTAAATTATTAGATAAATATGATGCTTTGTCCTGGTGTGAACTTTGGTCAAAATAATTGACAAAAAAAGAAAATAATTTACATGGAGGTTTTGCCCAACTTGTTATTAATTACTCAAACTCAGTAAAATTACGCTATTTTCATGCATATAATTTATTGACAGTGTGTGGACTTGAAATTGAAAATTATGTAAAAACATTAAAAATCTTTTTATATTAATAAGGTCAAATATTTTACAATGATTAATTTATTTTCTTCCAGGGAGTTAAAGAATGTTTGTAACGTAACAATTATTTGTATTTTTAAAACATTCGACCATATGAAGCAGCAAACGAAGACGAGTCATTATTGCGGGTCTTAAATAGTGACAAAAATATAACCGGGAGCAGCATAATAATAAAAATAATAAAAATAAAAATAATAATAATAATAATAATAATAATAATAATAATAATAATGATGATGATGATGATGATGATGATGATGATGATGATGATGATAATAATAATAATAATAATAATAATAATAATAATAATAATAATAATAATGATAATGATAATAATAATAATAATAATAATAATAATAATAATAATAATAATAATAATAATAATAATAATAATAATAATAATAATAATAATAATAATAATAATAATAATAATAATAATAATAATAATAATACTTCTCAACAGTGACAAGCTCAGGTGCAAACGTACAAAGGAATTTTCAATGCGTTTCTTACGTTCAATTATTATTGGCCAACATTTTCATTTCCGTCTTTTTTCCTTTCAATGTCGTATAATAAAAATTAGTTTTTGATCTTAAAGATCTAATGAAAAAAATATTGCGTGGAAGTTAAAGTATTAGATTGTGATTGTTGAGCACATGTGTTCTTTTTTCTCATGTCATTCATCATTAATTTCATTAATTTTTTTACAAATTAAAAAAAACAACTTATACAATATTTTTTAGAAAGAAATTGAGCAATCTAAATGAAAACAAAACTTAAAAACATTAGTATTAATGTTTTTGACCTCTTAAAAATATAAAACTAATTCCCAAAAGTGTTTCACTTGAAACCTGTCAATTTCCTGCCGCATAAAAATTGTTTAAATCTTTCAGGACGTAAGCAAGTGAGCAAGTGAAATCTTCAAATGCTACAATGTTCATCACTCTTCATCTCAAGTAGTCTACGAATAAGTAGAAACTCCAACCAGTAATTTGCTGATCAACAAACAATCAAGCTATCAATTTCTTCATTCTGTTTGTTTCTTTCTTGAAAAAATCCGCTTCTACTAATTGGGGATTTTATTGCTGCGTGTTTGAATGTATTATATAGAATAATTGTGGACAGACAATGCATGCACGACAACATAATATGAGCTTTTACGACTAATATGTAGACAAAAGCCAAAATATTGTATTAATGATAATTTAAAAGTAAAATATGTAAAGGTTCACAATAGCGGCATCCTAATTTTAGAATCGGCGGAGTAATACAATCTCAGCTAAAAAACACGATGTAAAGTAAGCACTGGTTAAAACATTTATTATATGATATTAAACGTTTAAAAAACTTTTTTGAAAATACAAAGTAAAGTATGAATTTAAAAAAAATTAATTTAATTTCGATAAAAACAAATTAAATTTTGTGTTTAACCCATTAGTGCCTGAGATATCTCAATTTAGAAATTGAAAAAAGTGAAATTTCGCTAGTAAATTGTGAAATTTGCTAAAACCGTACATTTAGAAGAAGTGACAGGAATGTGGGGGTCAGATTTGTGTAGCGTGTTCCATTGTTAAGAGCTGTTCCCTAAATTAAAACAAATGAAGAATAGTTTCATGTATTAAAAATTCGTATATTTTCGAAAATTGAATTTTACTAAATTATTTGCTAAGTCGATGACATTATAAGTAACCGAGCGATGCCAGACAATTAAATTAGTATTTCTAAAACTTGTAATTTTTAAAAAATCACTTTACAATAAAAGTTAGTTTTTCTAAGGTGACCATCAATCCGTTTTAAAAATTTAAAAATTTACGAAAAATATTGAATTTGTTAAATTCTGTAAAACTCTTGTTTTCTCACGTTAGTTTTTTTTACATTTTTTCTGTTTGGCTTTTGTAAACATAAGAAGCACACCGTAAAAAACGAAGTTTTTTCAAAAAATTTTTTCATTTATTGATAATTTTTTTGCAAGCGACATTTTGTGTGAATTTGTATATGTAGAACTATTTAGATGTTTTTTTTAGTTTTTCTTTTTTCTTCCGTTTCCTTGCTTTCTCATTCCTGCTTGCCATCAAAGAAATTACAATTGTATAAGTGGTAAGATTATTTCAAACAAGGGGGATGCTCGTTGAAGGAAGCTCAGACATTTTCAACAAATTAGTCAATTTAATGTTAGGACAGTGGTGATAATGATCTTGGAAAGTGTTGTTTTTCAATTTTAAAGCAACATTTTTTAAGGAAATTTTTTGTTATAGTTTTCTATAATGAAACTTGTTTGAAATATTCTTGAAAGATATTTTAGGGATCATCGCAACTGATCCCAGGACAACTGATCCCAGGACTACTGATCCCAGGACAACTGATCCCAGGACAACTGATCCCAGGACAACTGATCCCAGCACAACTGATCCCACGGACAACTGATCCCATGGACAACTGATCCCACGGACAACCGATCCCATAGACAACTGATCCCATATTTGCATCATTTTATATTTCACTGTTTCTGCAATCAATAAACTGATATTAACATACATAATTTCCGATTTCTGTTTGTATGTACGAATGTATGTGTATGTATGTATGTATGTATGTATGTATGTATGTATGTATGTATGTATGTATGTATGTATGTATGTATGTATGTATGTATGTATGAGTATGTTTGGATGCTGTAGTGATGGTCCTAGTCATGGACTCCTAAATAAGCCGATAAGAATTAATGTTGGAGTGTCTTCATTAATTCATTTAATTCATATCTTCGAAAAAAAACAACTTCTGAAATGAGTTAAACTCTATTATTTTTGGTTTGGCACGGTTCCATTTCTCATTATGAACTTCACGCAGAAAGGAGTGAAACGATGAAAAGTAATACGAACTTGTCAATTTAATTTCGACTGTGTATCGTGCCCTCGTGCGCTTATACTAAATATTATTTCTCCGTTTACTTACTGGAGTAGCCAGTATCATTATCACCACCACCGTTGTCGTATGCAGCCAGCCATCGTAAGCTGGCTACGTAAGCATCATCACCACCACCATTGTCGTCAAAAAATGAGTTAAAAAATGAGTTGCTTATGTCTATGGGATCAGTTGTCTATGGGATCAGTTGTCCATGGGATCAGTTGTACGTGGGATCAGTTGTCCATGGGATCAGTTGTACTGGGATCAGTTGTCCTGGGATCAGTTGTCCTGGGATCAGTTGTACTGGGATCAGTTGTCCTGGGATCAGTTGTCCTGGGATCAGTAGGCACTAACCCGATATTTTAACTTTTAATCATGCAAAATAAAAACCTGATTTCAAAAAACTTTTCATGGAATTGATGTTGCAACATTTAATTCATTTCAACTCGTGACTTCAATTGAACAAAAACTTAAAATAAAAAAAGACTTCTGAATTTTATTTTCTTCTTTTTTTACAATATTTTTTTGAAATTGAAATCAGTTTCTCATTTGAAAAAACAATAGGAATTGAAAGCCTGCTGTGTTTTAAAGCTTTTTATAATTTGAAAAAAAATTGCTAAAAAACATTTGAGCTGCGAAGTTATAAATGTCACTGTTATTATGAAAGATTAACTAGTAAACAGAATAATAATCTTGATGCTGTTCTTGTACTGATGGAGTAATTCATCAAATAAAAGTCTAATTACATTCTTATTATTTATTATTTTTCTTTTACAAGGAGAAAACGCACGAAATTATCATATTTTTGCCAAATTATTGTTTGATACAAAAACAAAACCTAATAATATAAAAAAAATTAATAAATAAAATTGTTTTTTTAAACATCAAAATATACAATGTTTGATTAGCTATTTATCTTTTATATTTGTTTGTTAAATAAATGAATTTAAACACACATTAGTGAAGAACATAATTTTGTTAAAGTGCTATGTCATAAAATATAGTTCAGTTCTGCAAGGAATTTCTCGTAGAAATGGAGTCAAACTGTTCCGTATGCTCCATAATGTGTGTCCGAAGCAGGAATGTTTTATGCTGAAATTTAATGTTAACATGTACCTAATCAAATGAAAATGAAAAACTAAATAAAAAGTTAAAAAGATTTTGTTGTTTAAGTTGAAGTTGAACTATATCTCAATTTATTAAAAAAACTTCGAAAAAAATTTAAAGATTCGTTTTTTGTGTGTGCAAACTTGATAGATAAAAACATTTTATGCCGTATTTAAGTGAGAATTATTTTTTAGCTCAGTCGTATGAAATGAAAGTGGGTTAAAACACAAACACGCATGCATATCCACACACACACACACACACACACACACACACACACACACACACACACACACACACACATATATATATATATATATATATATATATATATATATATATATATATATATATATATGTATATATATATATATATATATATATATATCTATATATATAAAAATGAATGTTTGTATTTATGTTAATGTCCTTTATGCATTGCTACACCATTCATCCGATCGTAATGAAATTTTCACACAACCTTGAGAGTCAATGAAAATCAAAAGTAAAAAAAAATTTTTTGAAATCCGTCACAAAATGAGCGGAGCGGAGCGGGTGAGCGAGCGGGAACTATATATATATGTATGTGCGTATGTATGTGTGTATGTATGTATGTGTATGTGCATGTATGTGTGTCTGTGTGTGTGTTTATGTATGTACTAGCGGAGATACCCGGCGTTGCCCAGGTTTTTTGAGGTTTTTCTAATGTTTGTCTCTTTCTCTCCCGTTTCCTTTCCCACCTGCTTTCCCACTCCTGTTAGCTTTTCCGTTTTCGGTCGTTTTCCCACTGCCGGTCGCTTTCCCGCTCCCGGTCGCTTTCCCGCTCCCGGTCGCTTTCCCGCTCCCGGTCGCTTTCCCGCTCCCGGTCGCTTTCCCGCTCCCGGTCGTTTTCCCGTCCCGGTCGCTGCCCCGTTCCCGCTCACGTTTGCTCTCCCATTCCCGCTCACGCTTGCTTTTCTGTTCCCGCTCGCTGTCCGTTCCGGGTGCTTTCCCGTTTCTATAATAGACAAACTAACCCACAAACATTCATATATATATATATATATATAGTCTTAGCAAATCTATTTTGCGTTTTATAGGCTAACAGAAGTTATGAAAGAATGTAAAAGAGCGGGAACGGAAACGGGAACGGGAGAGCTACCGTGACCGGGAATGGGAGAGCAAGCATGACCGGGAACGGGAGAGCAAGCGTGAGCGGGAACGGGAAAGCGACCGGAAACGGGAAAGCGACCGGGAACGGGAAAGCGACCGAGAACGGGAAAGCGACCGGGAACGGGAAAGCGACCGGGAACGGGAAAGCGACCGGGAACGCGGAAAGCGACCGGGAACGCGGAAAGCGACCGGGAACGCGGAAAGCGACTGGAATCGGGAGAGCAAGCTTGGAAGGAAACGCGAGCAAGAGAGAAAATCGATAACAGAACTTCTGAGCGGGAAAGCGACCGGGAGCTGGAAAACGACCGAGAGCGGAAAAACGACCGGGAACGCTACGAAAACGGGAAAGTGGAGAAGGGAACGGGAGCGAGAGAGACAAATATTAGAAAAACCTCTAAAAACCGGGAAAGTGGAGAAGGGAACGGGAGCGAGAGAGACAAGCATTAGAAAAACCTCTAAAAACCCCGGGCAACGCCGGGTAACCCCGCTAGTATATATATAATTTTGATAATTTTTTGAACGACATTTCTCGTGCACCTGAAAGTGGATCTGGAGTTGCCCTCAGAGATGATAACTCTACTATCAAAAACGATCGTTACAATCTTCCACTTCAGTAACGTCAATCAACCACCCGATGACTTTATGACCTTCTACTCTAACAGCAGTCAACATCACAACAGCATATTTTAATATCTTATTGCTAATAAAAATATGGAAAAGCAACGCCAAATTGAGATGTAAAAATATTGAGTAGCGATTGAGGTTGCCGAAGTTGCTCAATTAGTCGGAGTATGCACAGTGTTAGGTTCCGAAACCTCATTTTTATTTAACAATTTAATTTTGATTTTACTATTTTGTTGGTGTTCCTGATGAAAATAATTAACTTAAAATGTACCATTCACATAAATACAATTAAACTGTTAATCGTCATCATTAAATACTCTTGCTTATGAATATTGAGAGTAATTTTGTATTAAGACTAAATTCTTGAATTAGAATATTTATGATTTGTATGTATGGATGATCCTAATGATATTTTTCGAAGGTTTTCATGAGTAAGTATGTCAATCAGCAATTTGAACTGTTATATTATAGATATATATTTTAGGTAAAATTGAATTTTTTTTAAAGTAGTTATTTATTTAATTTATTTAATTTTTTAGTAAAAATATGAAAACCCTTTGCAAAGGTCTGTTGTGTAAATAAAATTAAAAAGTTTTCTTTAATGTTATTTGAATTATAATTTAGTATTGTTAGCTTTCACACGATATCTCAATGAAAATTTTAAAGTAAGCAATTCACATCAATACATTCAAAGGGCAAATTATTCACATCACTATATTCAATGGACAGACGGTAAGCCACAAATAATAAAATATTTGGGATTTTATTCTTGATATTTTCAAACTATTTATTTCAACAAGGCAGTTTCAATTTAAAAGAGATGATATACTGAAAGCTACATAAAGTAGTTTTGTGACTTACAACGATTAAATTTTTATTGAAAAACAAGAGTTAACTACACGACTCAAAAAACGAGTGTTTCTATGTTGTAGAAAAATCTTCAGATTGAGGGTTTCAATGTTGTAGAATTATCTCCAGATTAATTCTCAAAAACTGTTGAGCTTTACATTTGACTCCCAGGAATGTAAGTAAATAAACAGTTTTAAATATAGCCTAGGTTTTCTTATTTCTTTCAGGCTGCCAAAATGGTTTCTCCAATTGCGCTAAATACGTTGAAAAACAGCTGGACAATTATAGTGAAAGTCACTTAATTAAAGCTCATGCCAAGCTTTAAAAACAAATGCAAAGCTATTTTTACCAAGTTAATATTATGTGGGTTTTCCCAAAAAAACATTTCTGGTTAAAGTTAGAAAAACAATTTTTTAAAGTTTTTTTTTTACTTTTAGCTGAAAAAGAGTTTTATTTCTATGCCGCCATCAGCTGCACACTTGTTTATGGAAAGGTTATGTTTGTAAGTGAGAATTGTGCTCGTTTTTTAAACTGTTGTTACTTTGATAAAAATTGAGTTTCTATTAGATAAATATTAAACATGAATAAAATAATTTAAAGAATTAATTATTGCATAAAAAGTTCAAAATCACGATTGCGTTATAGTTTAATATTTTTCACTTGTACACAGTCTTAGAACTGCAACTCTTTATTAATGAAACTAAATGCATATAAATAACAAGTAAATTTCCTGGTTAGTAAAATTGAGCTGAGAATCTTTTTGTATAAAACTAAATGTTGACTTCCTTCTTTTACACCCCATAAAACATTTTTGAATTTTTAAAGATTTCTTTACTTTCTCGCTTATGTTCGTTGATTATTTATTATTCAAAACTGTTTCCAATGAGGTCACCCAGAAAAGCACTTTGTTTATATATACGGACATTATCTCTTCATTTATGCATTACTTTTGCTGTTGAAAAAAAAACTTAAAAAGAGGTCAGATTTTTTAGGTTTCTTACACATTCTTCTGCTGAAAAAACGTACAACATTTTTTTAAAAACATGGTTTCAATTTGATTTATGAATATTTTTAAAAATATTCACAGAAAAAAATAAAGACTGGGTTTTATTGTAATGATGTTATAACAGAAACGTAGGTACAACTTCAAAAATATGATCAGCAGTATTAAATGCCTACTTTGAGTCACTGCCAGTAAAGCACATTTGACAAACACACTGAATACAAAATTGATTTAAAGTAACAGAAAAAAAATCTTTGCTCAAAAGACATACGTGATTTCGGCCGTTCTTACATGTTTTTAATAACTTTCTTTTGTCCGGATGACCGGGAATCCTGGAATATTGTAGTCTAAATTTCAAACCACTTTCCAACCACCGTTCGCTTTTAAAATTTATACAAAGATTCGGTATGCGGACTTTTCATCAAAGGACGATTCATCAAGGGACTGTTCGTCAAGGACTATTCATCAAAGGACTATTCATCAAGAGACTATTCATCAAAGAACTGATCATCAAAAGGCAAGAGGACGCTTCATAATAAGGACTGTTCATCTAATGTCTATTCATCAGGAGGACTATTCATCTAATGTCTATTCATGAGGAGGGCTATTCATCAAATATTTAAATTTGAAGCCACCTTTCTTATAACAACTTTTAATTAATATAAACCCTAGATAGTTTCAGTGGAAAATTATTAGATGTATTTTTAGAAGACAGTTCTTCATCTTTGAAACAAATATATACATAATTAATTATTTTAAAGTCTGTAATAAATTTTAAACATATCAATAGTCTAAAAAATAGTGATGGCAATACGCATGTATGGAGTATAGAATTATAAAGTGCGTTAAGAAGATACTTATTTATTTAAATTATGAATATTGAAGAATTCGTAAAAATTATAAAGGACTGACGGAGTGGCGCTGTAGCAAGCATCAAGTTTTTTAATGCAAGGCGAAAATGATGACTAGAGTCCATAGATAAAGCATAATACTAGTCTATTATAAAGTAAAAAGTATTTAGATGCAAACACAATAGCACTGTAAATTTGATATAAATTACCCTACATTTTGGAAACATATTTTGGTTGAAAATAACATTTTAAATAATTGTATTAACTTTTTTGATGAATAGTCCGCTTGATGAACGTACATTAGATGAACAGTCCTTATGACGAACCGTCCTCTTGATAAATAGTCCTTTGATGAATAGACCTTTGATGAACAGTCCCTTGATGAATCGTTATTTGATGAACAGTCCTAGAATTAAAGATTCATTATAGGAACTATAGGAACAATACCATAATCTAAAAACAAATCAAAATAACAAAGTATATATCTCTAATTTTTATAATTCTGACGGTTTATTCACGTTTGACTGAAAAATGAAGTGGTAGCCAATCATACTTTTTCAAAACAACTTTTCTACATTTGTGTTTATTTGGACCGGGATAATATTTCTACGAAAGACGACAGTGCTATAAAAAGGCAAAGGTTTCGGAGAATTCAATTTGACGGCAGCGAAGATTGGCGAAAAAACTAATAACAGAAACATTTAAACATTCTTTTATAAAGCATGTGTTATATATATATATATATATATATATATATTTATTTTTAATTATAATAATTTTGGTTGTCACCGTAATTAAGCAAAGCGCTCTAGAGTATTTGATTAACCGCTGCACTTTACGATTTTTTATCATACTGAACAAGGTTATTTTAAAATGATGATGATAATGTCATATTTATTGCGTATACAAATGTATACGCAATAAATATAACAAAAAAGAATATCAACGATTATTTAAAAATGTATTACGCTCAATAAACAAACTACACAGTTTATTTTATTTAGAATAATTTTAAATTAAAACTTAATTTTACTGCAAATTATTTTAATTTTACAATATAGAGCCGCTTCACGTTTGTAACATAAATTTTCCATCCTGAATTTTATATAACAAAAAGGCCAGCAAGATGTCGGTGCAAGCAAATATAGTCCTGTTTGTCTTGAATTTTTTATTACAATTCTAGAGTGAATAAACACACCTGCACAAAAAAATTAAATAATAAAATCGGATTATTTTTTTTTCTTGCTGATTTTGCAATTGACCCTTCAACTTATAGAAATTTTTATTTCATTGTGACTATTTTTTTTTCAATGACTTGAGTTTTGTTTTTACAATGAGCTTGGTGTTAATATACTTTTGTAAGATACTCCAAAATACTGTTGCTAAAAGAATTCAAGCGTTAAGTAAAGTTGTAGACAATTAAGTTGCCTAAAAGTTGTCTGTAACTACCACGAGTACCATTAAGGAATCAGACCGACAACGTAACACAAACACCACTAATTTTGTTTTAAATATAATATAAACAAGTAAATAAAACATAATAACGAATGAATGTGTTGTTTCATGCATGTTACATTACTTTTTTTAAATGTGATTCTCGCAACTTCCAGAATAGTTGTCAGGCATTAAATGTGGCGAGAATTTCCATCTTGACATGCAATGTTTCTGTCTTCTTATTTCGCGCTCAGCTTCACTGATTTTTCTTCACACACGATATGGTAAGTGGCGGATATAGAAGGGGAGCCCCAGAGACCGGTCCCCTGAAAGTTTTTCTCAAGAATTTGAGGTTTAGTAGTTGCTTGTGTGTAGACATGTAACCTATAAAGTCTTATGTTTACTTACTGGTTTATTTTTACTTTCACCACTAATCATTTTGATACTTAGCAGGTTTTTAAAAATTTCATCACCGTCAAATAATAAGTCGTTAATATGCAAAAAAAATTGTTGGCAACAGTAAAAAAGCTGTTTTTAAATAGTACATTGGGTTTTTTTTATAAAAACTCATGTTGATGTTCACTGTAAGAAAAACTTTACAAAACAGAAGAAAATACAATTTTGTTTTTATAAATAAAGCTCAGGTTATTCAAACTGGAAGATAGATCGAGTCACGTTTTTTTACAATCTAATCTCCATAAAAAGTTACCTGTGATGCAAAACCACATCTATATAAATAAAAATAAAATTTAAATAAAATAAAATAAACAGGAAGTTTTCATATTGGTATATAACTAATTTGTTCACATACACCAAAAACAAACATTTTTTAACGACTCCCGGCTAAACATAAAACTATATTGATAAATACGTCCCATGTGCGACTCTCCATATAAATATAAAACTGTGATTCGGCTTCCTGTTACTCAACCTTTGCTCATCCCTGTTTTACAGCGTCTCGTAAATATTCTAGCGGAATCTAGGTCATAGGTCGATTATAAATGGCAACCTTTTTACTTAAACTTTTAAAGACAATTCAATTGTCGTTAAAAATTTATTCAAATATCAAGGTCATGTTATCTCTCAAAATATCAGCTGAAAGATTTGTATGCAAAGAAAACTGTTTGATTTATGCGTGGACACGTCGTAATAACTCTAGAATACATTTTGATTCTCAATAAATCATGTTGTATTATATTAATTTTGTTTTTCCAAAAACGTTATTCTTTTTTCCAATAAAAACACTATTTTTTTAATAATTTGAAAATATTTGTTTATAGGTTTGAACGGTCCTAGTTAAAAATTGATGTGCATGCCTAGTTTTTTTACAAACTTTTATTTAGGTTACAATCTTTGTTTGTGTGTGGCTTACTCTGTACGCAAATCTTGCAAGTACAATTTAACCAGCTTTTTGACTAGCTAGGAAACTGAAATTTTCAGCATAACTTTATATTTGATAACAATACATGATTGAATTAAAAAAACCTAATTTGAATACTTTTCATATTTCTAAATCGAGTGTATTTGAAATAAAAGATTGCGTTGAAGAACTCGTTTTTTCCTTTACTTGTTAACTTCTAGCAACAAATTCATGCAAATTTATTGCTGGCTAGTAAGAAAGTGAGTGATATGATGATGATTAAAATCGTGGCGACGAAGATTACGACGACGATGACGATGACGGTGACGATAACGATGATGACGATGACGATGACGATGATGACGACGACGGTGACGGCGACGGAGACGGCAACAGCGACGATGACGATGACGATGACGACGACGACGACGATGATGATGATGATGATGATGGTTCACTCCATACTCGATATTCAGATACCCAGTTTCTATATAAACAACATGGCATTTGGAAACATTATTGTCGGAGTTGATGCCAAACTGCATGTTTCTGTTTGTTTTGACATCTCACAGCACAGATTATTTTACACAATTTCTTCATAAATTTAAAAACTTTTAATTGGAGATAGTTATAACTTCTTTTTAATAAATTTTTTATTACAGCTTTGATTAATACTAATCTCTAAATTAAATTTCAGCGATCACTAATAACAAAAAGTTATAATATTCCATCTGGAATATAAACGGCTTTATTTTATGCCTTGAAAAAATAATGATTCATTTTCATATTATGTTATCTCAGAAGTAAAATAGTTTAAAAAAATAAATTTGATAAATATCATGTTCGGTGTTTTTTAATCTGTGCTAGTTATTTACAAAAAAAAGAATAACCACCATAACGTTTCAGAATTACAAAATCATCGTGAGAAAGTGTGAAAATTAAGAGTCGCTTGAATTAATATTTAACAGGGTAGAAAACGGAACAAGAGTGATCAAAGATAAAATTAAATTCATTGATTAATTCTGCTGATTTTAAACAATCCAGGTAGATTTTTCTGACCAGGATGTGTTTGCATTGGTATGAACCAATTATGAAAATATTGGAAAGTCACCCAGTGCCAACATAATTATGCAAATTAAAAGGTTTTTTTGGACTTTGACGATATTATTGACGTTTTGTAGATCACTGTTCCATTGTTTTCTATTCAAAAATTTATTAATTAAAAATCAGAACTGTGGATTCAATTTTCAGGCTGCATTACAGAATATTTTGAACTTAACAAAACATGAACGACATGCCATCACATCACATCACATCACATCATATCACAGAACATCACATTAAAATATCACAAATGAACAACGATGTATGTAATTGTATGTACGTGCAATCATTTACTATTTAAATGCACTTATGTTTACTTAAACGTTTAAACATAAATTTTGGTTTTAATTTTTATTTGTGACTTTGAAACCAAAGTAATTAAGAAATTAAATGACGTTGAAAAAAGTCTCGGTTGTAATTTAAATGTTTCACATTAAAACAAACATGAAAAAGTTACAGTTTTATAGTAAACGTTTACTAAAACTTCAAAAAATGAGCAAAACTAACAAACCAGTTAGAGTGGGAAAAAATTAAATTTTTAATTTGGTGAAATAAGTTTTTATTGTTAAAAATAAACTTCATTAATCAGTTTTAATTACAATTCTGAAAGCAATCATATCATGATAAATTTCGCGGTAATGAAATAACAACGAACAGACAAAAACCTTTTCAAACTTTGATTTTTTTAAAATTCATAAATCATTTTTTTTTAAATTCATAAATCAAATTTGTGAATTTAGCTATGTATGCTTGTTAATTGAAATTTTATCTAATTGTTTAAAAAACATGAAATATTTTAATTGCATTTTTCTGAACTTGCTCTCTTGTTTCTCTTTTTGTTCGGATGGGAAAATGTGTTTGAACTTTGAAGCACTTTCCATCATCTAATCTTGCTGAAATTTGGTGCATATAATTGCTGTCATTAACATTGCAATTCTGGTAAATTTTCGGATGCATTGGACAAAATTTAAAAAAAACATCGGGCGCTGGTGGTATAGCGGTAAAGCATTCACCTGTGGACCTGAGTGTCGGCGGTTCGAATCCCGCCGGCGTCACCAGCGTCTGCAAGAAGTGTGGGTAGGCGCCTATAAATAGCTGCCTCTGGTTGTCCTGTCTAAATGGGACCACGAGTGAGTTGGATAAAGTTGGATAAAGTGATTCGTGGCTTAGAAGTCTAACGATTAACGCCACGTTAAACATTGTCAAACGATTTTTAATCAATTAAAATCCAAAATAAAATTGAAACTAAATCAAATTCAATAATAATAATACTTAAAAAAACCTTAACGTTTTTTTTTCTCACTAAAATGGCCATATAAAATTTTTTAACATGCAAGACATAAAATTGTTTTAACTTTTTATATTGACCTGATTAGGCAATTCTTGGTTGGTGGGTGTATTAGATTATTTTCTACAGGTGTATTTGTTTTGTGATACATGTGGGTAGTTAACAAGAACTGATTAAATTACTATTTGAAAAATACCAATAGATTTAAGATTAGGCGATCGGAGCTCTCTCGGTTTTGGCTGGTCTTTTCATTGTTCATTTTTGATAAAATTTTGTTTAGTTATCCGGTATTTTTTTATTTTATGAAATGATTAAATAATCTAATTTTTGATTATTTCGTTGTAAAACTTTCTTTTTCGTCCAAGAGGAAGGTGTGACATTGTTGGGGTCAGAAGTGGGATCAGTGTCCCGTCAAAAAAGACAATTTGTTGTCTGAATCCTTCAGAAAAAGAAGGTCAACGTCAAGTTCAACAATTGAGCTTGTAGTTGCAGTTTATTGTGCAGTTCAAATTACCGGTACATAGATTCAGGGTTAGAGTTTAGATCGTTGCTGCATTACCCATTTTAATAGTTTCTGAAAGTAAGCCTTTTATTGTATTAGGGTACATATAGGAGCTGCATTGTTTGTGTATAAATGTCCAACAAAACTATAATTGAAAGGGTTGCTGTGGGTTTAGAGAACCCATTAGAAACACCTAGCGAGGAGTCGTTGTATGATAATCCCGAAAAAGACCGAATTGTTGCAGAACGACGAGCTCGGAGATTTGCATAGGATGAAACATCGAAATAAACGATGACTAGATGTAGAGGAATCAAAACGTAAACTAGCTTTAACCCTCGGAGGATCTCGCTAATGTAATCACACTTGGGATTTTTTGGGTCCATATGGAATCCATCATTTTTGTTAGTATCTTTACATTAAGGTATGAATTTTAGGTTTATATAGTATTATAGTTATACCTATAAGCAAGGGCCCTCAACTTTACGGGGGTTGGAATGAGTTGTTCCCCAACCTTTGTTTTGTTTTTGTTTCATCGACATTTAGATAGATAGTATGTTAATTTAAAATGTAAGTATGATAGCAATGTAAGACTTTGTTGATGACCAAATACTGTTGAACGCACAGATCTGTTGTTTGATGCTAAGAATTCAAGGGGGATCTCATGCTTGTTCTGTCTTATAGTGCCTATTAGGGTAAGTTTTTTCAACAAAACCTGACAAGCTAATTGAACCGAAGTAAAGAAATTGTCTGTCGTCACATTTCGGCCTGATCCATCAACTACTTTGATATTATCATGCACAACCCTTTCTTTTTTATTCTTTTCTAGTTGATTGCCAGTCTTGACTGTGTACATTTGTAAGTTGAGCGCATAACAGGTAGTGGCATTCCAAAAATTCCAGACTTTTATTTGATACCTACCCGAACGTTATGAGTTGCTCATCATCGGTAACGTTTCCATATGGGATGAAGTTTAGTGACAGAGCTGAGACCCAAGCAACTCAGACATCACGAATCGGTGCCAGTCGGTCTTTTGATCGTCTGAGTAATCTTGTTTTCTTATCGTCAAAGCGTAAAACTTGTGAAATGATTTTGAATCTTTTTCTCACCATGACAACACAAAATATCTTCCGACAATCTTCTTTGTTTTATTTCATGACCTAAAAACACCAGTTAGGTACTGTAGATCCAAAAATGCTTCAAGTTCAACCATTGTTATTTGTTCCAGTGATCCTTCAAAATTTTATGTTTTCTTGTTTAACATTTTATGAATCACTTCGAAGATATGTTTGGTCAGAAATAATTTCAATAGTTAATCTGTACTATTTGCTCTACGATTAACATATTCATGCCATGTGTCCTGGAGCTTGCCTCATAACGTATTGACTTGCAAATCAACCACATTGACTTGCTGGTGTTTTCAGCCAAACATTGGATCTCTTTCTGGTCTGATAAAAAAACATTCAAAACTTTATTGTCTGACTTGCCAGAGGTTTCTGTAAAAGCCATAGATGCCAACATAAAAACTATCGGCAATATATTCCTCGTCCTCATCTTTAATGCTGGAAGGTCATCATCTTCAACCATGCCATCATTCAACATATATACAGTAACAAAATCACTATCACTCAATAATTCGTCACCTACAGTAGAAACACTTCCTCCAGCATTGTGACAATGCAAATCGTCAACATTTTGGTGCATAACCACTGCGTTGCTCTCACTAACAGTGTCGTTAACATTAGTTGATGCAAGATCGTCAGCACTGGCCACTGGCACAGTGATATTTTAGTTATGAAAATCAATTTAGTTTTAGTTTTAGTTAGTTTTGACTAAAACCATTATTTAGTTTCAGTTTTCATAAATGCCATTAATTTAGTTATTATATAGTTTCGTTTTTATCATTCTAGTTTAGTTTAGATTAGTTATTATTTAGTTTAGAATATTCCGACACATGACTCTATTTTTACCATGGATTGAATTTATGCTCATATATTATTAATTCAATATAACAATAAACATTAACAGTCCATGTCAACAAATAGATCCTGGTTTACTTTTATCTGTCAGCTGTCAAAATCCCACAAACTTAGAAAAGTCGCTCGACAAAAACTTGCGCGGCTGGTGCCGATATCTAATCCAGCAAAATCAGAGAAAAAACGGAACTATACAACTGGTGCTTTCTGTCTCTCTAAATCTAAAATAAGTCAACACATTGCCGCCCCACTTGCGACCAGAAAACTTTTCAGCTAAACGTGCCATATTAATATCGGTTACAAAAACACACATCAACTTCTGTCAAACACGGAGAAAAAAGGAAACCTCTTAGACATTTCAGGCCGATATTAAAAACCAAAGAACTAAAATTTATTTTGTTTATGTTTTTTAATACATCAACATCTGTGATAATTATGTATTTTAATTACAAACTTTTGTCAAATAAGGAAAAAATAACTAAACATTTAGGATTATCCATTTTAATTTCAGTTAGTTCTAGGACAAATCATTCCAGTTTTAGTTTAGTTTTAGTTGTGAAATTCAATTTGTGTTTAGTTATAGTATAGCTTTAGTCAGAGTTGTTAACGATATCCATGAATTGTAATGACAATACTAATCCCAATAGGCACTTGATAAAGTATTGACCATACCATTATTAATACCAACTGTCACGACTTCGCCTTTGCGATAGTCGATACTGCTGGAGAAAATCTAAGTCGACTGTCTATCGTAATAAAGTTAAAAACACTCTTAGATAGTATTAGTTGTTTTATTCACGAATATAGATCAAGATTATCGAAAACTATCACTAACAACACGACAGATATAAAAACAGTTTCAAACTCTATCAAACATGGCCAACAATGGCGAACCTCGGCGAACAAGACCCCAAATAGGCCGCAACAGCTTTATATATAAGAGCTACAGGCTACAGGCTAAAAATTCAAATAGTCGCGTAACAATCAGAACACGCAACGTTGTGCAATCCACCTTTTACCACCTCCGCCGGAAATTCCCAAGATATAGGTCCAGGCACGCACCCTGCGTTTACGCGGGCGTGACATACCTCCCCCCCCAAAGTCGGTAACGATCCTTCTCGTTATCGGCAATATCTTCATTCTTTGATCTGGGTCGATCCGGTTGGCTGATTGGATCCAGTTGACTGAACGGCTTCTTTTGTCGTCGGGTTTCCGGGTACTCGTCTTGGGAACCGGAAAATCTAGAACAGTCACGACGATGAGCCACACGCGAAAGAAAGTCGTGGTCAAAGAACGTCCTGCAGCTCTCCGTTCGATGAAGCGCTCTTCACCCTGGATACCTGCAAAGAAAAACTTACGACCGATCCACTTTATCATTGCCTAGGATCGCCCAAAGAAAGAAATTAACGAAAGAACATTACAAAGCTACCCATATAACTAACATCAATTTCCGATAACCAAAGAAATACTTAACCAAAGATTATACACCCTAGGATAAATAAACCTAATCGTAGCCACAGCTACTCCAAATCTAATTTAATCGAGACAGGAATTCAGCTACTAAATATAATAATTATAATACACACAAAACACCAAATGGTTCTGAGAAGGAAGTCGCGCTCAGCAAAGCATTGCTGACCGACTCCAGACCATAGACAACAATTCTGCATAACTCGAGTAAATCTTTCTCGTAAGAAAGTGCAGTAACTTTATGGAAATTTGCCAACAGCTTAGGAATTGTGCTCTGCCTACCCTCTGTAGCAGATTCGGGATATCGGGGACTGGAAAGCAGTCTCCCCTAGGTCCTTTTGAAGCACAAATCGTCTGGCCCACCACGGCAATCCACAATGGCACGATGTCGCACCGGCGATTCATACCCCAAAAATAGTATTTGACAATATGATCACCTGCGATTCCACCAAATCTCACGGCTATTCTGAGATTTTGCTTTTGCTTCCCCCAGTAGTCAGGTGGTTTTGTACCTAAATGCCAAGGTACTTCCTTTGCACTATTTCCAGAATCTCTCAAAACCACAAGTAGGTTCCGAGGAAAAAAACTACAAATAAAACCAACCATTCGAGGAACTGAAAATACATTGAAAAGTCGGTCACATACAGACTTAGCATTTAATAACCTTAATGGATAGGCCATCGGCCATCTAGAGAACAAATCGACAACAACCAGGGCATAATTGTACTTGGGTCGGACAGTCACACTATCTCCCGCTGGAATTATGGGCCTTATACAATCCATAACTAAATGATTAAACGGTAGTTCGTCTCCCCTTGGTATGGGAGTTATGGGGACTCGATCTCTTTTTCCAACAGGTGCCCTTAACTGGCACACGGGGCACGACTCACAATAGGTTTGAACTTGTTTCTCCATATCGGGAAACCAAAAACTGAGTCGAATACGCTGCCGTGTACTCTTGGCAGCCATGTGCCCCGAATAGGAAGCATCATGCCCCATCTGTAACACTGCAAGTATACGACTCCTGGGCAAACATAACTGTTTTATGGAATGACCCGACTGATTCTCCTTGTGAAACAAAAGTCCCCTGTCGATATAAAAGTTTTTACGCTTATCTATACCTAGCAACCAGAAGGACTTAAGTGAAGGACAATCATGTTGCTCTTTAGCAAACGCCTCGTGATCATTACTATCGTCTACCCCCTGACAATCATCGTTAACGGTTGTAAATCGAGCGTCGGTTCGTGAATCACTTCCGCCTGCATCAGCACCTGGACAAATATCATCACCCGCAACTACAGAAACACCTATGTCCTGACAAGTATCGGTCTGTGAATCAACTTTCCTAGCACCAGCACCTGGACAAATATCATCACCCGAAACTACAGAAGCACCTATGTCCTGACAAGTATCGGTCTGTGAATCAACTTTCCAAGCATCAGCACCTGGACAAATATCATCACCCGAAACTACAGAAACATCTATGTCCTGACAAGTATCGGCCTGTGAATCAACTTTCCTAGCGTCAGCAGCTCGAGAAACACCTTCACCTAGAATCAATGCAACATCTGGACTATGCTCATCATTACGAGGTTCATCTAAAACAAAATATTGTGAATTAGTTATTTCAAGACTGGGAACATTCACCTCAGAGTCATGTGCATTTTGGTTGTTCTTAATAGGGTATGCAACGGTATCATACAATGATATCGTTTTTAATAGGTTGCTTACGAAGGGAGTGATAATAATTTGCTCATTAAGATTTGGGACGAACCTTGGGTGCTAGGTTCACAACGTCATCCCTCACAAGATCAGGTCGAACAACTAATCTAACACAACCTACAATTTCTGGTTGACCTTTAAGGCCAGATAATTTAATAAATTTATGTGGTACCCTATGAAGAGATTTAATTAAATCTTCTCTAATGCAACATACTTCTGCACCACCATCAATCAAAGCTGGAATAGATGGTAATTGATCGATAAATACATTCTCATAAGACCTAATGTGATAATCATCAACATCTATAATGGGACATGCTTCGGGACAGGGAAAAGATTTTTGACCATCAAACAATATTTTCCTATCAACGAGACCTCTAAAGGAATTTTCTGAATGAGAAGACAAATTTTTACCCTCAACCAATGTTTTCCTATCATCGAGACAATTAAGGGAATTTTTTGACTGAGAGGACAAATTTTTATCATCAACCAATGTTTTCCTATCACCGAGACAATTAAAGGAATTTTCTGTTTGACAACAATTAATTCTGGGATTAGGTAAATTCGAGGAAGGGAATTTGTGTAGAGGACATTCCTTGAACGAATGACCCTTCTTATGGCATTTAAAGCATAATCCATACTTTTTATCCTTATCCATATTAGGGTCAATGGCTATTTTAGTCATTCTATTAGGAATTGGAGACCCTGACCCTTTATCTGTTGGTTTTGGGTTGTGGAATCGAGGGGGTCTAGTCTCATGCTCATGTGTGGCCATGTAGCTGTCCGCAACGCGTGAAAGCTCAAGGTGATTTAACCAATCATCCTTTTCCTGGGTTAAAATAAAATCTGCACAACTGAGAGACATTAGTTGTTTCAACCTATCGGCACACATCAAACTAACTAATTGATGGAAATTCTCATCGATATTCCTACTTTTAATATAATAGGACAACGCTGTGTGTAATTCAGAAGCTACCTGTGAATAAGTCTCACCAGGTCTTCTTTTTACAGCATAAAACCTCTCCCTCAAAAGACTGGGAGTGACCCGAAATTCCTGCAATAAAATTTGCTTTAATTCCTCATAGTCACCTAACTGAGCAACGGTCAATCGACTCAAGATTGAGCGAGCTCTATTATTCAAATGGGCCTGTAATATTTTGGGTTTCACATCATCATCAACTTGGTATGATGCAAACTGATTCTCGAGATATTGAAAATACCCCGGTATTGCAGCAGGATCTGAAGGAAACTCTGCCATTATACCCTTCATGGCATTTTGAAAGCGACTAGAGCGAACGGCTAAGGAAACCTCAAGACTATTGTGGTCCTGAATCCTTTCACGTTCCAGCTCTAGTTTAGCTTCAGCGAGTCTGCGGGTTGCCCTATCCTCATCTAACCTAGCTTCAGCGAGTCTGCTCTCCTGTTCTAACTTAGCTTCAGCGAGTCTACGGTTCGCCCTATCCTCTTCTAACTTAGTGTCAGCGAGTCTACGCTCCTGTTCTAACTTAGCTTCAGCAAGTCTACGGTTCGCCCTATCCTCTTCTAACTTAGCTTCTTTCGCTGCCAATTCTGCTTCGCGCAATGCTAACTTACGCTCAGCTATTTCTGATTTGGAATTTTTGCTAACGTTAGCATCTTCGCTAACTCTACGTGGACGCCGACTATCATCAACCAATTGATAGTGCTCCTCGCTAAGGATCCCTGTAGGACTATCCTGCGCAACTGACTCTTCAACCGTAGGGGTTCTAAACATATTTACGAAACCTTACTACACAGAAGAAAAAGAGAGAAAAACCTAACTGGGCTGAAACTGTCTGGACTCTTTCTCCCGCACTGAATCGTCAATCGTCGATCTTGCGATGATGATCCTCCTTGATCTGGTCGATTTGCGTCGAATCCCTGGTCGGTTTTGCAGATCCCGGTCGAATTTCGCTGATCCCGCCAAAACCACTGGATACCGCTAACGTCGTCAGATCTCCAAACTTGGTAGAACTTCACCAACTTGATGAACTCTATCACCCAGGACGAATCTCACCCAAAACTGATCGATGTATCGACTGACTATCCCACCGCTGCCACCACAAAAGTTAGATTGTCACGACTTCGCCTTTGCGATAGTCGATACTGCTGGAGAAAATCTAAGTCGACTGTCTATCGTAATAAAGTTAAAAACACTCTTAGATAGTATTAGTTGTTTTATTCACGAATATAGATCAAGATTATCGAAAACTATCACTAACAACACGACAGATATAAAAACAGTTTCAAACTCTATCAAACATGGCCAACAATGGCGAACCTCGGCGAACAAGACCCCAAATAGGCCGCAACAGCTTTATATATAAGAGCCCTCCAGGCTACAGGCTACAGGCTAAAAATTCAAATAGTCGCGTAACAATCAGAACACGCAACGTTGTGCAATCCACCTTTTACCACCTCCGCCGGAAATTCCCAAGATATAGGTCCAGGCACGCACCCTGCGTTTACGCGGGCGTGACACCAACCTAAAAAGGTATTGCTACCAATAACAAATACTAAACACTAATACTTCCAAAACATTTTTTCAAGTATTTCATTGTTAGCACAAAAGTTCTATAAATTTTTAAAACAGCCAATTGCACAAAAGTGAGAAAACAAATAAGAAAAATTCAAATTGAAAACAAATAGATCCAGATTTAATTGCACAATGATAAACAATCAAAATAGCTAGACGGAAAAAAACAGATCTTCAAAGTTTCGGCTTTTTAGCCTAGAGGTACGGACCTTACATTTAAGTTTTAGCTTTTGAAAAGGAACAGTTCCAGATGATTTGTTATCGCCTGTCTGCATCTCTGAACGAAACGTTGCTGAGTCAGACGCTTAACAAACGAAAAAAAACCAGGCTCATTAACATGACTAACTGGCAAAAAACTATCAACCAAGTAGTCCATTACCTATTCATCTATCAAATATTGTGCTACTGTTTGAGTATCTAGCTTTTACTGCTTTAAAGGCATACCACCACTAACAGTACCATCACTAGGTGGACGATAAACGATAAAGAATATTATCAGCCTTATCAGCAGGACCAATATACACAAAAAAGTGTTTCAGAACTTCTCACCGATCACTAAATGTTGTTCATTGAGACATAATAACGCCTTACTAAATGTTATGGAGACATTTAATTGTATTAATTATATATTTTTATAATTGACAGTTAATAT
Source organism: Erpobdella octoculata (assembly GCA_963978895.1). Taxonomy (NCBI): domain Eukaryota; kingdom Metazoa; phylum Annelida; class Clitellata; order Hirudinida; family Erpobdellidae; genus Erpobdella; species Erpobdella octoculata. The sequence continues at coordinate 16,246,494 of OZ022244.1, forward strand.
TAATATCTACGGTTGTGGATATTAATATCTTTGTTTCCTTCCGTTAACTTCCTTTTTAGTTTTTCTCTCGTGGTTGATGGCTGAGCGCTGTATCGTTTATATCGTTAAATAAACTATATTCGAAATATAACTAACGTCGTTGTTTATCGGGTCATAACATTTTGGCGACGAGGATTTGAAATGGCTGAAGAAAAGTTTTATTCACTCATGGCTACGTTTTTGGAGGAAAACCGACGCCGAGACAAAGAAAACCGACGCCGAGATGAAGAAAACCGCAAACGCGAAGAAGAGATGCGTACGCAAATTCTCGAAGACAACCGCAAACGCGAAGAGGTTTTTACAGAACTCATTCGGTCGATAAAGTTTCAATCAAGTGGTCCAGTTTCAATGGTGAGAAACAAACCAGATTTGGTACCAGAGTTGATGAGACAAATTTCGGAATTCAGCCATGACCCCGAGTCCGGTAGGACATTCTCAAAGTGGATTGATCGTTTCGAAGCAGTTATGATCAGCCATGGTACCGAGTTATCCGACCCAGATAAAACGCAAGCACTCGTGTCGAAGTTGGACTTGCAATCGTACGGGAGTTTCACCGACCACATCTTGCCGAAAACAACAAAAGATCTGTCCTACGACGAAACCAAGGAAATTTTGGAGTCGCTGTTTGGGGAAAAGGTCTCGGTTTTCAGGAGATGGTTCGACATTTTCCGGTTGGTAATTAGTGATCTTGGGTACAGCAAGCTTGGTTCAACAATAAATAGAATGACGGCACTGGCTCAAGTCGAACAAATGTCAAAAGAACATTTTAAATGTCTTGTTTTTGTTTCGGCACTGCAAGGAGCTCGACATGCTGACATCCAAACAAGGTTGTTGAGGAAACTGGAGACTCAAGAAGAGTGCACGTTAGCTGACCTTCTTAAAGAATGCGAATTCGTAACGAGTTTGAAAATAGATTCGGACGTCATCGACAATGTACAAAATGTTAATGCAGTAAAACAAATGAACAGGAAAAAGCCTCGACCTGGGTTCCCTAGCAAGGATATCCCCCGATCTTCTACCAAAGGTAATTGTTTCATCTGTGGTTTACCAGAACATTTTAGAAAAGATTGTCCGAAAAATCAGCCAAAAGTTCCACAGAGAAAAAATAAAGCAATTAAAAAGATTGTTGCTAATGTGGTTGCCAATCGGAGGTACACTGAGGTTAATTTTGGTGACACTCAGGTTAGAATGCAGTTAGATTCTGGTGCCGACGTCACACTCATCAACAAGGAAACATGGGAACAAATCGGTTCACCTGCCTTGGAGAGGTCAACGACGACACTGGGAGCTGCAAATGGAAGTCCGATTGAGGTCCTGGGACAATTTGATGTAAAGTTCACCTGTGGAGGACATTCAGGTCACGGTCGCTGCTACGTGGCTGACAAAGTCGAGCAATTGTTAGGCATCGAATGGATGAACCAACTTCCTCCTCTTCAAAAAGCATTCAACGCCATCTGCTGCAAAATTGAGCAGAAGCCAAAGGAGGAAGGAGAACATCTTGCCAGCAGTTTGAGTGAACGTTTTCTAGATGTTTGCAAGGAAAAATTGGGAAAATGTCAAACAAAAGCTCAATTGTTCGTCAAGCAGGGAACACGTCCAAGTTTTTGTTGACAGAGAAAGATTCTGTTTGCTCGGGAAGAAGCAGTTAACGTGGAGCTGGGGCGTTTGGTGCAGCAGGGAGTTCTGAAGAAGGTTGACTACAGCAACTGGGCCGCCCCGATTGTTGTAGTTGCCAAGAAAAATGGAGCAGTCAGGATATGTGCAGACTTCAAAACAGGACTCAACGATGCACTGGAAATGCACCGACACCCGCTACTTGTGCCCGATGAAATCTTTGCTCGTCTGAACCAAGGCGCGTGGTTCACTCAGATTAACTTCGCTGACGCATACTTGCAAATGGAAGTTGAAGATGACTCGAAGGAACTGGTCACAATTAATACACACAAAGGTTTGTTTCAGTACCAGCGATTGCCCTTTGGAGTCAAATGCGCACCTGGCATTTTTCAAGAGGCTATGGATCGAATGATCACAGGATTGGAAGGTTGTGCAGCATATCTAGATGATGTCATAGTGACCAGATCTACGCTGTATGAAAACAATCGAAATGTTAAAGCTTTGTTCAAGAAAATCGCTGAGAGTGGATTTCGTGTACGAATGAAAAAGTGTTCATTTGCTAAAGAAGAAATCAAGTTTTTGGGGCACATTGTTTCAAGAGATGGCCGTTGACCAGACCCCGAGAAAATTAAAGCGATTGTTGAAATGCCAGAGCCTAAGGATGCAAAGCAGTTAAAATCATTCTTAGGCATGATAAGCTATTATTCGTCCTTTGTACCAGAGATGCGATCAATGAGGGGCCCTTTGGACGATCTTGAAAGGAAGGACACATTTGAATGGACTGCAGAGCACCAGGAAGTGTTAGAAAAGCTAAAGAAGGTGCTGCAGTCAGATCTGTTGTTGACGCACTACGACCCTGAACTGGACATTGTCGTTGCTGCGGACGCGTGTGAATATGGAATCGGAGCTGTGATCTCCCATCGTTTTCCAAACGGCATGGAAAAAACAATTGCACACGCCAGTAAAGCTCTTACAAAAGCGGAGAAGAACTACGGACAGATAGAGAAGGAAGCTCTTGCCTTGGTATTCGCAGTGAGAAAATTCCACCGCTATGTTTACGGCAGACGCTTCATGCTGCTGACAGATCACAAGCCTCTACTATCTATTTTTGGATCAAAGGTTGGTGTATCTGCTCACTCAGCAAATCGACTACAACGATGGAAACTCGTCTTGCTTGCTTATGACTTCAACATCGAGTACAGACGATCTACCCACTTTGGACAAGCCGATGCACTATCCCGTCTTATCACTTCAAGAAAACTGCAGGAAGACGATGACATCGTTATCGCAAAGATTGAAATGGATGTCACCGCAGTTCAGAGTGATGTTATCCGACACTTGCCTGTCACTAAGGAGGAAATTCGTAGGATGACCGAAGAAGACTCCGAGCTAAAGTTGGTTGTGGAAGCCGTCAGAACAGGACGATGGCCGAGATTTCAGTCAGGATCGCTCCTACACGCCTACCACAGCCGTGCTACAAACATGTCTGTTTGTAATGGTGTACTCTTCATGGGATCTCGCGCAGTGATACCAGCAATATTGAAGAATCAAGTTCTAAAAATGCTGCACGAAGGACACCCAGGAGCAACCAGGATGAAGATGCTCGCTCGGAGGTATGTTTATTGGCAAAATATCGACAGGGATATTGAAGACAGAGTAAGGCTTTGCAGCTCATGTCAGATGGCTGCAAAGATGCCTGTCAAAATGAAATGTCACCATGGCTGACACCAGATTGCGCATGGGAGAGGATCCATATAAATTATGCCGGTCCAATGGAAGGAATGATGTTCCTTGTGGATGTGGATGCTTTCTCCAAGTGGCCTGAAATTGTCCAAATGAGGACATCGAGGAGAACTGCTACAATCAAAGAGTTGGGTAAAAAATTTTCACTGCATGGATACCCAAAGATTTTAGTGTCGGACAATGGAACACAATTTGCTTCAAAGAAGTTTGAGGAGTACTGCCAAAGTCATGGCATCAACCATGTAAGGTCACCGCCATATCAGCCTCACTGCAACGGACAAGCCGAACGTTTCGTTGATACGTTCAAGCGGGCTCTTAGAAAATTGCAGGGGGAGGGTGCGACGGCTGACGTGCTGCAAAAGTTCTTGCTGACGTATAGGACAACACCTCTACCATCATCAGAAGAACTGAAAACACCCGCAGAACTACTCCTAGGCAGACAATTACGAATTCCTTTGACAGACTTCCAACTGAATAAATTCCATCATCAAGCTGAAAAGATGGAAAAGATCGAGAAACCCGGTTCTCATGAAAGAGAGTTTACAGAACAAAATGCTGTCTATGTGTGGACATACGACAATCCGAATTAGCCAGAATGGACTCCCGGTAGAATCGTCCGACGTTTGGGAAAATCTGTTTATGACGTTGAAGTTGGAAAAAGAGTGATGCGGCGACACTGCAATCAGTTGCGAAAACGGGTATCAGCAGAAGCTCTAGTGGTTATATCTGATGTTTTCGACATCCCTCTTCTCCCACCAATCAAGTCATCCCAGAAGACGACCAATTCTTCTAACAGTGCCATTTCGATTGATGTTTCAGTTAACGAGGACAATCGTCAAATCGTTTCGACCGACCAGGTACCAAAGGTGAGGCCTAAAAGAACACGTCGACCTCCTCGAAGATTTGAAATCAATGCTTCCAAGAAAACTTATCTTGTTTAGGAGGGGGAGGTGTTATGGAGACATTTAATTGTATTAATTATATATTTTTATGATTGACAGTTAATATTAATATCTACGGTTGTGGATATTAATATCTTTGTTTCCTTCCGTTAACTTCCTTTTTAGTTTCTCTCTCGTGGTTGATGGCTGAGCGCTGTATCGTTTTTATCGTTAAATAAACTATATTCGAAATATAACTAGCGTCGTTGTTTATCGGGTCATAACACTAAACAAACTTATTATACGAGAGCACGCCAACCAACAGGCAAAAAAGTTAGCAAAGCACGTGTCAATATCTACAAAAATAAGTTTTCTATGTTTGAATGTAAACATTTTTTTCTATTAAAAATTTCAATTTTTGTATTAATTTAAAAAAAATATTGGTATTGGGTATTGGTTAATTTAAAAAAAAAGTATTTACGATACCAAGTCAATACCTTTAAGTAAAAGTATTGACAAAACCATTTCCAATAATTAAAAATTATTGCCAATAGTGTATTGGTATTTGGCCAATACCAATCTTAACAACCATGGTTTTAGTTCACTATGGTCGATCTTTTTCGTATCAGTTTTTGTTCACGTTACTAAAATATCACTGCACTGGCATCGACTCTATCTTTTTCAATTATTATTTTATAATTTCTTCCGGGGTATAGCGTCTCTGGTTACGTTTGACCATTTAAACACTAGATAAGATAAGATAAGATAAGATAACGTTTATTATAGTGGTTTAGAAGACTTTACGCCTATAGACAACCACTTCGAATTAAAAATAATAATAAATAGAACAAAATAAAATAAATGATAATAATAGATAAATAAACTAATAAAAATAAATAATTGCATAAAAAATCAGTATCCATGCCTGGATAGCGCTACTTTAAAAGATGTGGTAGTCTCAGATGCTACAGTGTCATCGTCCAAGTCATTCCATATGTTTACCACTCTAGAACTAAAAAAAGCCTTTTTTAAAGTCTTTTCTTGTTTTTTAAAAAGCTTGAATCTATGTCCCCTAGTGCTTTGAATCGGTGGTTGTTCGAAAAACATTGCTGGTGTTAAATCCTCTTTTCCTGTTATTATCTTGTAGGCTTCGATCAAGTCACCCCTACTTCTCCTTTTCTCTAGAGTTGTTAAGCCGCATTGTTTTAATCTTTCTTCGTAAGGTAACTGGCTTAAATGCTTAATCAACTTTGTAGCCCTCCTTTGTACCTTCTCCAACACTACGATGTCCTTTTTTAAAACAGGGCTCCAAGCTTGTACACAATATTCTAAATGTGGTCTTACCAAACATTTGTATAGTTTGATAATTATTTCCTGGTTTCGACTTATTATTGTTCTCTTGACCAATCCTAATATCTTATTGGCTCGCTTAGCTGCTTCCGCACACTGTCTTGATGGTTTGCCGCTATTGTGTACTACAACTCCCAAATCTCTTTCCTCTTCAGATGTCTTCAACAATATTCCTCCCATCTCATACTGAAACTCTTGATTTCTCTTACCCATGTGCATCACTGAGCATTTATCTACGTTGAACATCATTTGCCAGTCTAGGGACCATTGGTATATTTTTGCAAGATCTTTCCTTAAAATGTCGGCATCCAGCTCACACTCTACTTTCATGGATAACTTTGTGTCATCAGCAAATTTCGAGACCTTTGAACAAGTCGCTAAATCAAGGTCGTTAATGAACAGAACAAATAGTAATGGTCCCAAAACGGATCCTTGCGGTACACCACTTTTTATGCTTTTCCACTCCGAGTATTTCCCTTTAATTCCCACTTTTTGTCTTCTGTCAGCTAGCCATTCTTTGATCCATCCTCGAATATTACCTCCTATTCCAGCCGCTTCTATTTTTCTCATCAACCGTGTATGTGGTACTTTGTCGAAGGCTTTGGCAAAATCCAGATAGACTATGTCTACAGGGGATCCTTTATCTAAGTGGGTATAAACATTTTCAAAACAATCTAGCAAATTTGTTAGACATGATCGCCTTTGTACGAATCCATGTTGGCTGTTTATCAAAATGCTGTGGTGTCTAATGTGATTCATTAATTCGAGCTTAATGATTTTTTCCATGACTTTGCAAATAATACACGTGAGACTTACTGGACGATAGTTACTTGCCTCAGATCTGCTACCTTTTTTAAAGAGTGGTACAATGATTGCATCTTTCCAATCACGAGGAATTTCTCCAGTTTTCAAGGACCTGTTCATTATTTCGGCTAACACATCGCTTATTTCGTGTCTTACTTCTCTTAAAAACATGGGATGTAATGCATCGATACCCGGACTTTTATCTGTTTTTAGGTCCTTCAAGTGTTTTTCAACGTTCTCTTTTGTGATAACCACATCAGTCATTTTCTCGTCTATTTTTCCCTTAAACATGTTCACAGGTTCCGGTATGTTTTCTATGTCTTCTTCAGTAAAAACCGTACAAAAATAATTATTTAACATTTCAGCTACCTCTTCATCGTTTTCAACCACTTCGCCTAACTCATTTTTTAACGGCCCCACTAGGTCTTTTCGTTTTTGCTTACTTCGGACATACGCATAGAAACTTTTGCTGTCATTTTTTATATTATCCGTCAGCTTTTTCTCATAATCAATTATGGCTCTTTTAATGCTTTTTTTTGTCTCATTTCTTTTCTTGACATATTTGTCGCGCAATTGCTGCAGTATTATTTCTTTGCCTGTCTCATTATTACTTGCAGCTGCAATTTCATTTCCATTTCGAAGTGTTTGTAACCTTTTCCATGCTTTGATTTTTGCTCTTCTTATTTTTAAGACTTCCTTTGTTATCCATGGCTGTTTCCTGACAAATTTTTTCTTAATGGGTATGATTTCTTGAATGGCCTCCTCCATGCTCTTTTTGAATAACATCCAGCTGTCATTTACATCCACCGATTCAATTTTTCTCATTATATTCATGTCTCTTATTTTGCTTCTTACTTTGTTATAATTTGCTTTAAAAAAATTGTAGCTAATATGAGAATTTATTTTCATGTTACAATCCTGCAGTATTATTTCAAATCTTACAATTTGGTGGTCACTAGAATGAAAAGGCTCTCCTACAGAGATGTTTTCTATAATGTTCTCATCAGAAGTTATTACCAAATCTAATATATTTTTGTTTCTTGTTGGGTTCATGACATGTTGATGTAAAAATTCCCCATTAATACAATCCAAGAATTTATTATCTTGATGTCTTTCTCCTTCCATGTTTATCCAGTTTATATGATAATTGAAATCTCCCATTATCAATACAGATTCCTGGCTAACCCTACCCAATAATTCACACAAACCATTATCCACACTTTCATCTACATTTGGGGGTCTGTAGCAAACACCTATTAGTAAACTGTTTTTAGCTCCATGCTGTATATCACACCAAAGACTTTCTTTAAACTTATCGCTTGATATATCTGTTCTTTCCACTGCCTTTATTTCATTTTTAACATATATAATTATACCACCTGCACCATGCCCCTTATTATTTTGATTTTGTCTGTCTTTCCTAAACATAGTGTACCCATTAATTGCTAGTTCAATATCTAATATATCTTCCTTTGCCCATGATTCTGTTATGCCAATGATGTCAGGTTTTTCTAATTCCACATAAACTTCCAATGCACATCTTTTTTCTTTGCTTACTATACTTCTTACATTGGCATAGAAACATTTCAATATTGTTCTTTTTAGTTTAGTTACACTATTGAAACTCTGCCTATTTATTGCTTTTATTATTGCACCTTCTTGAGCTTTACTATTCTCATATTCCCTGGCACACCCTTCACCTTGTATATCCATTCCCCCGACTGATCATTGTTCTGTTTTTCTTTTGCTTCTATAACAAGTTTCTTGCATTGTTCTCTCTCTATTCTAGTCATATCGTGGGTCACAGAGACCCTTCTAAACTTTTCCTCTGCATTCTTGAGTTTAAAAAGTGACTCTAATATCAAATTTTTCTTTGTTGCTTCCTTCAGTTCAACAAGTATAGGTCTGTCTGTTTCAGATTCCCTGCCAAGTCTGATCACTTTTTTTATATCTAAACTTTCACAAGATACTTCAAGTACTTTAAATAGTGACAACACAGATTTTCTATCTTCGGTTCTTTTCTGATCTTCTTTATCTGCAGCACTCTCTGCCATCCTATGAATTATAATGTTGTTCCTTCTAAGTTCATGCTGGTCTGTATTTTTTATCTTATTTTCCACTTTATTTACTTTTTCTTTTATAGCCTTTATTTCTTTTTTGGTCCATTCTTCTTCTTGGATTGAAACGTTAGTTTCACTGGTCCCATTATTATTGGCTGCTGATGATTTGGAAACAAGCAACTCAGCAAACTTTTCTTCAATCTTTTGATATGCTTTCTTTTCACATACCTCCAGCTGTTTTTCAACGAGTTTTTTCCCTTCCTCTGCCTTTTCTGCAGATGTCTTTAATAGCAATTTCTCGACCTCTTTCTCCAACTTGTCAATTCTCAAACAATTGTTGCATACGGAATCTATGAAGTTTTCACCGCTTCCATACATACTACAGTTAATGCACTTAATCATTTCCTTGCTTTTGAGAACCATATTTGTAAGATAAATGCAAAATAAAACTTCCACTACTCAAAATAAGATAAGAAAAAGTATATTGACTTATCTTTCCGAATAGAAAACCTCTGAGCGATAATATGTGAGAGACCGCACGCCGCTTGCCAACAACTTGATAATATTTCATGTGACATGAAATTACGTCATGCATTGATAATTTAAATATTATGTAATACATAGATTTATTAAACTTGGATATACCATTTTCTGAATATTGCTGAATTCAAATCAAATCAAAGAATCATTTGATTAGGCGCTCCCTTATCGACAAAGTCTATTACGGGTGCGCCATGTGAGTCACGTGCAAAAATAAAAATAAAATAAAATAATAATGGATAGTTGTACAGTATTGTATATTAATTAGCTTCATAAGCTCTCCTAAAAAGTTCGAATTTAAGAAGAGATTTAAATGTAGTTAAAGAGATGTCAGGATTTTTTAGCTCCTGTGACAAGGAGTTCCAGAGCTTCGGACCAGCCACTGCGAAACCCCTGGGACCCATCCGCACAGAGTGTGTCCGGAGAACATTCATGTCGCCACGAGCAACTGGCCGAAGGCGGGAACTGTAATCGCTAGAGCTGACTTGTGAAATCATGTCGCACAATTATGGTGGAGCCAGACCGTGCAAACACTTAAAAACCAATAGACCTAGTTTAAACTGGATTCTTTGTCTGATAGGGAGCCAGTGCAGACGTTTACGCATGTCATCCGAAACTGGGTCAAATCTCCGCTTCTTTAGAATCAGGCGAGCCGCCGAGCGCAGCACAGACTGGAGTCTGTTGATCAGTTCATCACTCAATCCAGCAAGCAGACTATTGCAGTAATCGAGTTTACTTGAGACGAACGCATGAACGAGCATTGTGCAAGCCTCGGTTGAGAGAAAGCCGCGGATGATTCTGAGTTAGCGTAGATGGTAAGATGATGAGCGGCAGATTTTCTGGACATGATCGCGCATGGTCAATGGACCATCAATCGTGACACCAAGATCATTCACCGCAGGTTGCGTCAAAATCTGTTTGGTACACAGACTATTTGCCCGCAATTTATTGTTCCGTCGGGTTGGTCACTACATACTGATGACAGACGCTCAAGCACAAATCTTATTCGTCCACGCTTTCAAATACAATCTAACCCCTCGATAAAAAAACTGAAACTAGGATCTCTTAACATCCGCTCCATTAATAACAAGGTGGATGCTGCACGTTAACTGTTGACCGATCATGACTTAGACATTCTAACACTGTGCGAAACGTGGCATGAAGACTCCGACTCAGTATGCATTCGTTTGTTTAAAATCCGTCCTTGAATGTGCTCGCAAAATTGACCCGAAATCAGACCGAAATCGTACAAATTATGTTAACCACGGTGGCATAGCGATTATAGCTCGCTCCGGAGTCAGACCGGTTAAACTACAGCTAACAACTGTGTTCAAAAAATTCGAATGTATCTGTGCACGTGCTTCAGTCATGAGCAACTCCGACATCGTCGTCGTGATCTATCGTCCTGGTTTCAAAGAAGTGTGCACGATGTTTCATAAATAGTTCGGTTTACTCCTAAAATACTTGACATCATTCCAGAACCCAGTACTGATCACAGGTGACATCAACATACACATTGAATGTCAAAGCGACTCGCACACGATTCAACTGCAAAGCACACTGTCGTCTTTCGGTTTGGTTCAGCACCTTCACCAGCCAACACACAAGATGGGTGGGACGATCAACATCATAGTTACTCGCTCTGCTGACGTTGTCTCCCAAGTCAACACTTTTGAAACTGACCTGTCAGATCACCTGCTGCTACTGTTCAACATCAACTTAGAATCGCCTGCCGCCTGCTACACCAAAGTTCTCTCACGTACCTGGCGTAAACTAAACCTCAACCAGTTTCGTATTGACCTACATCAGTCATTGAATACTGCGATGAAAAAAGTACCAACATCCGTTGATGGGCGTTTTCGATAACATTACTTGGTCTGTCCTGGATCAACAAGTTTCTGAGAAAACTATTTCACGTCGTCGGCGATCCTCAGACGCATGATTTGATGATGAATGTCGGCAACAAAAACGTTGCGTTCGTCGACTTGAGCTCCGTTTTAAACGAACTCTTAACGAGTCTGATCGTGCCATATGGCTTTCATCACTTCGATCGATGCACAAGCTTAACGATTCCAAGCGCAGTCGGTTCTGGTGCCGATATATTGAGTCATAAAAAAGCAACCCACGTGAGATGTGGAGATCTATCGACCGACTCCTTGGCCATCAGAAAGCGTCTGCACCGATTCTTGATTCTATCGATGCTGATTCGATAGCGAAGTTCTTCATAAAAAGTCGATGACATTCGTGCTTCTACCGTTGATGCCGGTGACCCAACTTACAGTATTGCTTCTGGCGGTAGCTCTCATACAGGCTTTAAACAAACTAACATTAATTCCGTGGTTAAACTAATTAGCGCCGCACCAGCCGTGTCGTCACCAATTAATCCGCTGCCAATGTGGCTGTTAAAGGAATGTGCAGACGTAGTGTCTCCTTTCATCACGGTCCTGTTCAACTTGTCGATGTCTAGCGGTGTCGTCCCGGCCACTTTCAAAACAGCGATTGTGTCACCGATTCTTATAAAGACCGGTCTGGACGAGTCTGACCCAAGAAATTACTGGCCAATCTCCAACTTGGCCACACTGGGAAAACCTCTCGGACGCGTTGTAGTTGCTGGTCAACTTACATCTTATCTAAATCTAAACAAGTTATTTTCGGAGCTTCAGTCTGCCTACCGCCAACATTGCTCAACTGAAAGTGCACTCGTGAAAGTTGTCAACGACATTATCCTAGCCATTGACTCTGGCGACATTGCGTTACTGTCGTTGTTAGAATTCTCATCGGCATTTGACTTGGTCGATCATGATATACTGCTGGAGAGACTTAAGCTATCCTTTGGCGTCCAATCAACGCCTTTATCCTGGATAAAATCATATTTGTCAGAAAAATCTTAGACTGTCAGTTTTTGCGGTGCTATGTCACAAGACGGCACTGTATATTGTGGTGTACCACAAATATCTGTCCCTGGACCACCAATTTTCATTTTATATACTGCTGACATTGAAAATATAATTTAGTCATTTGACTATTCTGTACATTTATACGCCGATGACACTCAACAGTACTGTAGCAGCAGACCGGTTGGTGCAGCTACCCTTAAAAAAACAGCTGAGTCAGAACCACAGGTGGCACAGTGGATGGCCTCCAACTGGCTTCAACTGAATAATGGCAAAACTTAATGTATGTGGTGTACCAGGACGCGTCGACAGCACATTTTCGACTGCTGCCCAATTGACCTAGGTGGTTCAACTGTCACTCCATCCGTTATGGTGCGGGACCTTGGTGTGCTGCTCAGCTCCAACATGTCCATGACTGGCAGAGATGTTGCGAGTACTTATGGTCCGAGTACGAGTACGAGTACCATGGTATCGAGTACAAGTACGAGTACCATGGTATCGAGTACGAGTACGAGTACGAGTACTGAGGTCTCGAGTACAAGTACGAGTACGAGTACAAGAAATTTGTAGCGAGTACTTTTTAAAGTCAACAAAACTATTACATTTCAGAAAAATTAGCGACGACAGTTTAGAGTCCGACATTTTAGCTGAAATTCATCAGCGACCTTATGTATTGCAATGTAAAATTACAGCAAAGCTTAGAGAATTTTTTTTACTTTATTGAATTTTGCACAAAGTTTTGGGTATTTATTTTATTTAAACGTTGATTTTACATATAAGTTTTTATCTATTTTAGAATTAAAACAATCTTGAATAAATATTTTCAGCAACTGTGATAATGTTGTTACACCCTACATTTTTGGCCATGCTTGTAATTTAATAATAATATTAATAATGGCTGGGGTTCTAAACAAAGGTCCACCAAAGTGAGTTTTCCCAGAAAAGATTGTAGTCACAAAACATAAACAAAATAACAAAATCAATGTTTAAAAAAACATAGATATGTTATACTAGAGTTCAGCAAGTATAAACGAAATATTATCCCAAACAACTGTTTAGTAAACAAGCAAACTTTTTTAGAGAAGGTGTCGCATATGCGAGTACGAGTTAGAGGTGTGCGCCGACGTCAAATCGTCAGCGGCGGCGCGCCGGTCTGTTTCGATCGGCGGCGGCGTGCTGACCAACTTTAGGCGGTGGCGGCGGCGCATGTTTTTTGACGGCGGCGGCGGCGTCGGCGGCGTTTGTGATAATTTTTTTTATTAAACAATAACGACATGAAATAAAAAAAATTAAACGGACGTACTTTGTTAAAAAAAAATAAAGTTGACAAGTCCAACTAAATTTATGTTAGTTTGTCAAAAAGTGTGAATTTTCGTGTACAAAAACTATCTTGTCAACGGATAATGGAGTGATGGCACTGCGCTTGGAATTAATTGTTAAACCCGCAGTTGAAAAAATGCACTCTGACGGCGCACTTGTAGCCGGAATAGCTAAAATAATTTTGGCAAGCTCTGAAAGTTCTGGCTAAGTTTTATTCTGCGTGTTCCACCAAGCCAGCAGGTCATTTGGAGAAACAGTTAAACCTCTATACTGCTGAATGTTGCGTTCTAATGACAACGTCGCTGAACTTGCATGCTTTACAAGCATATCATATTTTGCTCGTTTCCATGGGGTTTTATCAGCTGTTTCATCACGACTAGCTTGATCGTCTTGGCCTTTCTTCAAATCACCAACGTAATTTTGTAGTGCTTGCTCAAGAAATTCTACAGTCGTTATGTTTTGTTCTGTAAGATATTTTTGGACAGTGGTCAAAGCACGTTGAGATGGGTCAAGCATTGCTGCGATTACATGTAAATCTGTTACTGGAAGTCTATGATTTAGAGCTATTCGCATGTCGTGTTTCATAGACTTTACAATATTGCTGTCTGTTGCTAAATCTGTCAGGACCCCTGTAATCTCAGCATTGAACAATAAAACAAGGCTAATTGTCGGATATTTGGAACCACTTAATACCTCAGTAGCTGTTTGAAATAATTTGAGAAAATCGGCCAAATTATCAATCGTTTTCCATTCCTCATTGCTCAACATTTTATCAAAAAGACCTAAACGACTGAGACACCTTTCAATAAGTTGCTGATTTTTAATAAGCCTGTACAGCATCATGAGTAAACAATTCCATCGTGTAGGGCAATCTTTCTTCAAAGTTACCATATTCTGATGATTTTTTTCTGAGCCTCGTTCCATTACATCTGTTTCTGAATCAATCAAAGCTGGAACATCATCTTTGTTTTCCCCAGAAATCATGCTAGACTGTTGGTTATTAACTGTTTCTAGAGTTTATTCAAGTTCTGAAACAAGCTGCTCATGAGCCATATCAATGGATTCATTCTGAAGCAATGACGTTTTGTACGTGAAGGACTTTATGACGTTTTTAACTTTAACGATGAGAGATTGAATAGGAGTGCATTTACCAACTCCATCAACGGTGAGGAGATTGTGCAAACCGTGTGCTACGCAGCTAAATCTTTCAGCCGCATTGAGGCGGCACGCCTTGACAACATTGGAGCCTTGATCTGTGACGTAGATAACTTTTTTATGTTCCAGGCCAAAACAATTAAGAATATTTGTTAACTCAGCAGCAATGTTTTCACTTGTTTTAGCTTCAGTAAACACAGCTGTTCGAAGGACCATGTCTTGTAACGTAAAATCTGGAAGACAAAAATGTAAGGTTACAGTCATATAGCTTCGTTGCCTATAGTTGTCTGTCCATATATCTGTTGTGGCCGACACAGTCATTGGGGATCTTAAAAGCAGTTCTTTTATCTTTGCAGCTGTTTCTTTATAGATTGTATTTAATACATTGCGGGAAAGTGTATATATATATATATATTAATACTATTAATAGCAAATTTCGGCATTAAATGTTCGGATACCGAAGCTCGTAAAAACACCAGTGTCCATTTTATAGAAATAAGCTTTTCTAACATGCGTTCAACTGGTTTAAATTTATTAAAAAGTCCAAGTTCAGAAAGAGTTCTAAAACTCACATTTATTAATTTCGTAAGCCTACGCATTTCGGAGCTACGCATCTCCATTATCAATCAACGCTCAAAACTAAATAAACAAATGAACCGAAAAGCTAATATTAACGAAACACCATATAAATGAATTGAAAAACTACTAAAACTTTGGATATTTTCTTTTTTAAAACAGAGAGATACATATATGATTATTTGCAACAATGATTATGAAAAAGTAAAACACTATGACACGAGATTTATATATATATATATATATATATATATATATATATATATATATATTAATGTAAAATCGCTGTTTTTACAATAGGTTTTCCCATTGATAGACGTTAAAGGACTTCGAATAACTATTATGGACATTATTAATAAACCAGAAGGTATAACTAGCCGTAACAAAGCTTCATTTATTATTTTCCAATAAAACATCAAAACCATACTATTGAGCCCGGTATACGATTTGGTGATATCGTAACATTGGTGTCAGAATTGGGATACAAAAATGGTTTTGAAATCATTGGATGAGCTTTGGGCGAGTGAAATGAAAGACGAGCTGGAGAAACGTGGCCTGAGCGATACAGGTAAAAAGGAGGAACTTATGGAACGCCTCTTAGCCGCGTTAGTGAATGAGGGCTATGGGCCTGACGACGACGAATATCTATTCGATATTGACGAGGAAGCTGTGGTCAAGCGAAGGAAATTAAAAAACAAATTGCTGGAGGAAGAAAGACAACGAGCGAGAGAAAACATGGCAGCACAGGGGAAGACAGGAGAAGGAATGATTCTTGGCCGCGAAAACAAAGTGGCAGCAGCCGGTACAACTGTTGAGAGTTTGGTCGCAGGGTTGGCTGAGGCAGTGGTGGACACGGTTCTGGACCAGCGGGCTGCTGGTGATGTGGGTTGCTGCGGCGAAACCCAATTTGAACTGGAGTCCACCAGCTGTGTCTCAGAGCATGTGACGGATGACGGCCGTACAGACTGCACAAGTCAGGTGGGTCATGATGATGAGCCTGTCAAAGACGGTCATGATAAGGAACCTTGCAAAGATGCTCAAGATGAACCATGCAAAGATGGTGACAGTGATACAGTCGGTTTGGACGTCAAAAACCAAACTAAAGAAGATGAGAAGAATGTTGAAAACGAAATGCAAAACGATGAGGATGAAAGTGACGATGATGATTATAATAATGGCAATAACAACTATGGCTTTCACCCATACAGCGACGGTTCTGAAACGGAAGCCTCCATAACAGACGACGGCACAGAATATTCAGGGTCAGATTTTAGTGAAGAATCTGACTCGGATGAAGCAACCGAGGATTTAGAAACGGACGAAACTCCAATGGAAAAATACGTCAAAGTTAACTTGACAAGAAAAGAAGACACTGATTTGAGAGACGATGGCGATAATTTGAAGAAAGATCCGCTGGACGATACAAAAGTTGACACCGACGAAAGAGCCGAGTTGGAATGTGAAAAGAAAACGTTCGATTGTAGCTTGGAAGAAAACAAACATGACTGCGATGAATTTCTCCAAAACAACAATAGCAATGCAGCAAGCAAAAACTCTGGAAAAAATGAGACAAGAACAGAGAACGGTACCGAGGGTTTTAAATCAGATGAATCCACAGAAGATTCTAGATCAGATAGACTAAGAGTCATTGTAAAATCAAATAACAGTTTGATGAAGGGATTTATTGGATTTATGGAACGACGTGTTTTCGAAAAACCTTTCGAAGAGTTTCTTGAGAAAGATCTAAAAGATGTGAAGGAAGAAGAAAAAGCAGACAATTCCGATAAACCGTGCAAAGATGTTCAGGACGAGGCTTGCAAAAAAGGCTGTGATGAACCGTGCAAAAATGGCGACGATGAGCCAAAGAAAGACTCTGTTGATGAGCCAAAGAAGGACTTGAAGAAACTGTGTCAAACGGTCAAGAGACTTGACCATGTTGTTTGCGAATTGCGGTCAAAGCCACGAGTAAAGATCAAGGTATTTTGGTGTTCGTGGCCGAGTCGCATTTCTTAAAAGCGATATGCTGTTCGGGACGAACAGAATTAAGAAGGGGGTAATAATGTAAAATCGCTGTTTTTACAATAGGTTTTCCCATTGATAGACGTTAAAGGACTTCGAATAACTATTATGGACATTATTAATAAACCAGAAGGTATAACTAGCCGTAACAAAGCTTCATTTATTATTTTCCAATAAAACATCAAAACCATACTATTGAGCCCGGTATACGATTTGGTGATATCGTAACAATATATATATATATATATATATATATATATATATATATATATATATATATATATATATATATATATATATATATATATATATATATATAGATTACCATTAGGGTTCAAATAGACCCGAGAATCCTTGATGTATATTAGCGAGCAAATGAATGTTGGGGGAAAGATAAGTTTAAGATTTTTGTGGGGTGAATACTTTTTAATGGACGTGCCCAAAATCATAAAATTTCATGGGTCCATCGTTGCATTTTTATTTCGAAACCAAAGCAATTAAAAAATTAAATAACGTTGACAAATGTCTCGGCATGTTAAATGCAGAATGGACTAAAAAGTTCAACGAAACTTTCTAAAAGAAGATATCATTCCGAAATAAGCCTTAAACAAATGTAAACGTCCAAACGGGAAAAAGTGTTCTAGAAATGCAGCCCTTGAGGTTGTTACAGCAGAATTCGTACAAGCAAAAAAAAAGTTAAAGAGTTGTTGGAAGAAGTTGATACGAGACGTACGACTTTATTGAACACAATTGAAGATCAATCTTTAAGAACTGAAATCTCTAACTACTTCGATAATTACATAGAAAACTATGACTCAAAAAACAACTTACTATCATGAATAAACTATCAAAACTATATGGTGGCAATATTATCTTGAAAAATAAAATTCAACATTTCATAAATACCTCAAACTACACTCCTTCGAATGAAGAAGTCAAATTTCTACACATGGGATACAACTGCCATATCAAACCGAAGTATGACCCATTTTTTAAGAAAACCGAAATGGAGATATTATATCAAAACATAATGTGTCTTCAATCGCAAGGACACGTAATTCGTTAGGATCGGTTGAAACCACAGTTAAGTTCCGATAGCTTCTTCCACCGAAATTCAAAAAATTCATTTCTGACAATGGAATTGACTAATGCTGCTAGATCCCTCCGAAACAACTCTAACATTGCCATCAGAAGAGCTGATAAATCAAATCTGTACGTTTTAATAAATCGTGTTGATTATATAAATAAACTCATCACCATCACATCCAATGAAGCGTAATTCAAGATGATAACAATAGACCCAACTGAAACAATAAAAAGAACCGCCAATGAACTAGGTAATTACACAAGCTAATAAAACAATAAATAGAACAAATGACAAACTCATCCAGATAATGGGTGAATTTGACCCGGGTTATCTCTATGGCAACGTAATAATCCACAAACCTGACAATCCGCTGAGACCTATCATTACTCAAGTTACAACTCCAGTATATCAACTCGCAAAATCTCTCAATAAAATGATATCCTCTTATTGTTCAAATAAATATAGTGTAATAGTGTTAGATCATCGGCTGACTTTATTTATTCACGACTGAGTTTCACCATGACAATAAACTCCCTTTTCTAAATTTGTTCGTAACAAAAACTGATCGTTCTCCAAAAAGTGAATCTCTATAAAAAACCAACAAATCATGGAAAAACTATCAACGCCGCAGGTTTCTGTCCAGAACGATACAAAATCAGTGTTGTGTTGAATATGTTATATAGAGTTCGTCAAGCTACTGACAACCTTGACGAACTGAAGACAGAAATTCAAAAAATCAAAACAACTTTGATTAACAACAGTTTTACCAATAGACTGATAGACGATATCGTTGCTAGATTCCTC
Source organism: Erpobdella octoculata (assembly GCA_963978895.1). NCBI lineage: Eukaryota > Metazoa > Annelida > Clitellata > Hirudinida > Erpobdellidae > Erpobdella > Erpobdella octoculata. Next base: position 16,265,380 of record OZ022244.1, read on the forward strand.
AAAGACAGCTCAAATATGGAGAAATGTAAAGACACTGGTAAACAAATCCTAAACTTGTTTTATGGCGCTCAAATGCATAGCTTCTATAGGATCGACGAAAAAATTATCAAGAACTTCGACGAAACCCAAGTCAAAATTGCTGACACAGATGAGTATAGACTTCGACTCAATGTGTTTTACAGACCAAGAACTACTCATTCGCTGATTATGCGCAACAATCTATCAAATAATAGCAAACAATTTCAACGGAAAAACGTCGTATATAAGTTTACATGCCCACATGATCATTTTGAAAAACAAGTAACTACCTACATAGGGTCTACAATAACGTCCTTGTCTAGAAGACTGACGATGAACTTACAGGAAAGTAGTATTGCTAAAAATTTCCGCGAGACACACTTCTGTAATCTGACGAGACAAATTCTCGTCAACAACACTAAGATTATTGGTTCAAATAGACTTAGAATTTTAGAAGCCTTATTAATTCAAGACCAACGACCAAGTATCAATATTCAAGATAATAACTTCAGTCAGCTACTTAAACTGTTTGGTAGTTCAATTGTGGGACAAGTCGAAACCAAAAGAAAAAAGACCGAGGTATTGAAAGCAGGGAGGAGTGTAAGGATGGTTGCGACCGTCGCTTCGTTGAATTTGTTGGATTCGACGCTGTTCTCGACTCTAAGTCTCAAGAAGCTGAAATATGTCCTGAACTTGTTTCACATACAAAAAAAGTGGAGAAATGTAGTAATTGTGACTCTAAATTTCAAGAGCCCAAAATATTAAACAACGAGGAAGAACAGAGAGATAGACGCGACCTTCATCCCGTCGAATTAGTTGGATTCAACTCTACCTTCGATCCGGATCTTTGTGAAGATGATCTACACACGGGAAAAGATGACGACATGGATGTCTTACAAAAATGTAAAAACGAGTTCGACAAGCGACCTGGCGAGGAGAGGTTGATTGATGACAGGGTGCGACATGGAACCTGGAACCTGAATATATGGACGTTACTGGTGGCAGAGACGCTGGTGGCAGAGCGGTAGAGCGTTCGCCTGTTAATCATTGGGTCGGCAGTTCAAGCCTCACCGGCGTCACCAGCGTAACTCCCTTAAGCAAGGAGTTCACTCGCATTGCTAAAGGGGTAGGCGCCTGTAAATGGCTGCCTCTGCAAAGAACCCTTCAGTGGCCTTGAAATCCTTTAGGATTTACGCCACTCTAAATATTGTCAAACATTATTATTATTATTACTGTTTCTTCCGATTCTTCAGAGGTGCGCACCTGTATGCCCATGACTTGGCGAAAGCGCGCGTGATCCATACGTATTTAACTACCTGCTTGGTAATGTAAACATTACAACTAGAAAACGACGTTGACTGTATTTAAACAACATAGGCTTTTTCCAGTCGAATAAGAAACGTTTATGTGTCTATATATCAATATTTTAACAATTTGAGTCAATTTTATTTCGGACTAGTTTTAATGGTTTGTTGGTTTTAAATATTCAATTTAGATTGTTTCATCCTTTATCCATATAAACTTTCAATGCTCCATATCAATATTCAATGTTTTATATTACAATTCAATGTTTCATATCATTATTTAATGTGTCATACCAAAATCCAATGTTTCATATTCTAACGTTTCGAATCATTTTATATCAATATTCAATATTTCATACCAATATTAATCGTTTCGTATCAACATACAATAGTTCATATCATTACTCAATATATTCTTATATGTTTTAACTCATATTTATGAAATTAAATTAGGGCTCTGAAGAAGGATACGTCCGAAACTGGTCAGTTAGCCCAAGTTAAAAAAGTTTTAAATTTCTTTTTAAATTTGTTCCAAATAAAAAGAAATCCTTACTCTTCAAAATTTTTGTAAGAAGCTTGTTGATGCAGAATGGACTAAAAAGTTCAAGTAAGATTATGTAAGTAAGTATATAAGTACTTTATGCATTGCTACACAATTTATCCGATCGTAATGCAATTTTCACACAAGTTTGAGAGGCAATGGGTGACAATTATAGTGAGCGGAAACGGAACGGTAAAGCAATAGGAAACGAAAATGCAACTGAGACTGAAAAAGCGAGCGGAAAAGGTAAAGCGACCAGGAGCGGGAAAGCGTCCGACCGGGATCGGGAAAGCGACCGGGAGCGTGAAAGCGATCGTGATATAGAAAGCGGCCGGGAGCGGGAAAGCCACCGAGAGTGGGAGAGCAAGCGGGGAAAGAAATGAGAGCGAAAGACAAACATTAGAAAAACCTCTAAAAAATTTCGGACAACGCCGGGTACACCCTCTAGTATTTATATATATATATATATATATATATATATATATATATATACTAGCTGGGTTACCCGGCGTTGCCCGGGGATTTTAAAGGCTTTTTATCGTTTTCTCTCTGGCTCCCGTTTCCTTAACTGCTTGCTTTCCCGTTCCAGGTCGCTTTCTCACTCCTGGTCGCATTTCTGCTCACGGTCGCTTTTCCGGCCTCGGTCTCTTTTACTTTTCCCGATCCCGGTTGCTTTTACGCTCCAGCTTGCTCTTCTTTTCGCTCTTCCGTTCCTACATTAAATTTTAGAGCCTTCCCAATGTGGCTTAAATGGGATGTAGCGGAATGCTGTGCAGTCAACAAAATTGATATGTTCTCTCGTTAACACTTTGTTAATAGGTTTGCTCGTTTAGTTACGTCTGAACTTCCTCAATTTTAATTAGTGTTCTTTAATGTATTGGTTCCACTCTGCAAGTGTGATCTTCTGCAAAGGCTTATTATGATTGACTAAAGCTGAAAAAAAAAGAATTTATTAGTTAACGGCTGCAATAATGTTAAAATACGCTCATATATCTAAACAGGTTATATTTTTTTAGATGTTCTTAGTTTTTAAGTGTCATGTCTACAGAACGCTACATGTGGCATGTTAATAAATGTTGACCCGTGGCTTTGAAAAATGTGATATAAAACACAGATTGAAATAAAACATGTAATAATAATATTAAAAACCTTCAAAGCATTAACTTAATGAATTTTCCGAGAGTTTTCTGAGATCATCAATTTGGAACAATCGAAGAGTACCACTTTTATTTAGCAAATGATGCAATTATAAATTGAACAAAACAGCAGCAGATTGATAGGCTGGCTTGAGAACTTTGTTCATGATTTTGTTGAAACCCAAAAATACTGCACTTGCTTTCATTTCTTTCAAATTTCATGCACCTCATATATCAGTGAAACGTTTACAATAAATTGATGTTGCATGTAAGATTTTCTTTAAAATGTAATTTTCTAATTTCTTCTGAAAAGTAAAAAATAAAATAAGACCGATAAATTAATTCATAATCTTATAGTCATAACTACTCGTGAATAATAATGGTTGTAATGCCATCACATAAAAAAAAACTTACCTGCCCAAAAAAAATTTCTCATTTACCGATAGGCTGATAGCAAGCTTGTCAGTTTAGGAAACCATGATGAACAATATTAGATAAGGAACAATTGAAGTCAGAAGCCTTGAACGATAAATATGAACAATGAATTTAAATTTATTTTTCCAATCTGCAACTCCTTTTTGCAAAACACAAAATGTTAGAGCATAATGATAATCTTATAATAATTAATAATAATATAACATAATTAAACACGTGCAATGCAACAAACGAAACAAATTGAAAGATACACAGTAAATCATGATTTTAAAAACTAAAAACAAATTACCAAAGCTTTGCCACTTACTTTTGAATGGGAGATATGAACAATGAATTTCTAATTTGATTTAATTTTAATTTGTTAAGTCTGGAACTCTTTTTGTGAAGCACAAACTATCTCTAAATAGAAGAAATTCCACCTGCAATTTATTGATTAGTCCTGAAAACCAAAGTTATCTAGATTTAAAAGATAAGTTGCTAAAAATGTCCAACCTAATCTGTCTTTCATCAAGAGATTCATTTAACCTTGAATCAGCCATATCTTTAGCTTTTGAAGTCCTACTTCCAAGATCAATCTTTTTATTAGGAGGCATACTGAAACATTCAACGGTATAAAAAATTGAATAATAAGAAGTTAGAAAAAGCGATATCTATATATATAAAGAATATCATAAAAATTGATAAATGAATAAACGACTAATGGAGAAAGTATAGCAATATTGATATATGCAATCACGCGGAATGAAACGAAGGCTAATGGCGAAAGTATAGCAATATTGATATATGCAATCACGCGGAATGAAACGAAGGCGTTAAACAACAAACAATTTTATGAAAAACAAATAAATAAATAACTTACCTTCTTAGAATCAGAGTAACAATAACCAAACGTGGAACGTGGAACGAAAAGACTCGAAAAACGGCGATATGAAAACAACGATCGATATAAAACATTAGCATAGAAAATTAGTTGAACAGAAAATGAAATTTTTAAATAAGTTATAAAACATTTTTTCCTTTAGACTGAAAATTCTTTTAGGAGCCAAATATTCACCATAAAAAATTTCGTGCTTAATAGTTCAATGGTTATTGCAGTTACTTAGAACAAAGTCCAACAAAGTGCCTTTTATATATATAGATATATACTAGCTGACCCAGCAAACGTTGTTTTACCTTTTAAATTATTTTGTTTTTTTTATTAAAAGTTTAATGTACAAAATTATGACAACTTAAAACAATCTCGAAGAACAATCGAGTGTACAATGCCCGGGGTTTTTGAAAGTTTTTTTTATGGTTCTTCTCTTTTGCTCCCGTTTCCTTCCCCGCTTACTCTCTCGTTTGCTCTCTCGTCCCCCTTGCTCTTCCGTTTCCTCTTGTTTTCCCGTATATATATATATATATATATATATATATATATATATATATATATATATATATATATATATATATATATATATATATATATATATATATATATATATATATATATATATATATATATATATATATATATATATATATATATATATATATATATATATATATATATATATATATATATATATATATATATATATATATATATATATGAGTGTCTGTTTGTTTGTTTGTCTCTCTGTTTGTCCTTTGGTTTTCCAAAATAAGTTTTTCAAATAATTTGAAAAAATTTTTCTAAATAGCCATGGACCTATCCTCAGACCTACAAAATCTACACAAAAAATTTTATAAATATCCGTTCAGCCGTTTTGGTGGAGTTCAATTTCAAACACTATGACACGAGATTTATATATATATATATTTTCCCGCAAGCAAGTTTCATTGAACTTTGTCGCCCATTTTGCATTCAACAGTTTCTTGTATAAACCTTGCAAAACAACAATATCTTTCCTTTCTGAAACTACACCAAGCAACGTTTTAAAATCTTTATTTTTTCCAGCTGACTGGCCAGTTTCGGTTAATTTAACCATCTTCAGAGCTTCATTTATAATAATAAAACGGTATATATTAAAATCGAAAAAACACTTTCTCAAATTATAATAATAAAGTTAATTAAACAGCAGTTAGTTTGTTTTCAATACATGCAGAATTAGACTAAAATCAATAAAAGTAGCCGAGTATTAATAAACACGCTTTCAGTGAGTAAACAAGTGTCGACGCGTTCAGCCAAAGTCTCACTAAAATACAAATTAAGTACACAACCAGCAAGCCACACAGCTGATTTCACGCTCACTTTTCCCGTAGTTTTTGTTTTCTACTTTCTTCTTTTTATATTAATGTTTGGATTGCAAAGTAAATGTTCAAACACCGCAGGTGTCTCAGCCTCACCTGCACTATTAATCAAAACATTCTCAATTTCTCCGATTAGTGTAGTTCCACAATTTTTAGCCGCATCGCCATCAACCTCGACTTCACTACCTTCACAGTTACAGAAAACATCTTCATCGTCGACATTATTACTACTTTTATGTTTTTCTTCCAAGTCATTTTCTTTTCCTTCAATCATTTCATCTGTGTGGAAACTATCAAGAGAGAGTGATTCTGACTCCGTGAGGCTGAGACACCTGCGGTGTTTGAACACTCCAAATTCCTCCTAAACGGCTGAACCGATTTTCATGAAACTTTTAGAATATTTTTTAAAATTATTTTAAAAAGTTTTTTTGGAAAAACAAAGGAAAACAGGCAGACAAACAGGAATACAGACAGACAAACAGTATATATATATATATACATTATACAATCGTTCCCACGTTTATATATATATATATATATATATATATATATATATATATATTTATGTATGTATGTATGTATGTATGTATGTATGTATGTATGTATGTATGTATGTATGTATGTATGTATGTATGTGTGTAGAAACGGATCTAGGGGGGGTAAAAATGAGCGGGAAAAGCGACAGGGAACGGATAACGACCGGGAGCGGGAGCGCAAGCGGGAAGGAAGCGGGAGCGAAAATGAAAACGCATTAGGCAAACCTCTAAAAACCCCGGGCAACGCCAGGTGCCCCGGCTAGTTTATATATATGCATTATTCAAGTTCAGACCACAAACACTCACAGATTGTCATTTTGATTTGTTAATCGTCATAGCAAATGGTAGGCGAATCGGAAATTGTATTCTTTTAAACTCAAAGGGCAAATCGGTTGGGATCATAGGAATCCTCGGAATGAGTATTTCCTCGCCTTTGTATTTTCTTTTGAGGAAGCACATTGACCATTAGTTTTTTTAAACCAACTGCTTTCCATTGCATAGTTTTGGTTGGTTTAGATTTCTAAGCATAATAACTACTAATCCAACCTTCAGTTGTAAATTGTGAGTGGTAAGCCAGGCACATCCAATAACTTGATGTTTGTCCGGGAAGCAGCATTTGAACAATTTCAATCCACTTTGGATTACATTGAAGGTAATGACGAACATATGTTATTGCATCCTGCGCATATTCATGCATATGACGCGGACTACCTATGTAAGTAGCCGGTAGAATAGTTAATCCTTCGGTGCTGATTGCGTCGCGTAAATGGATATACTCCTCTGAACCCAGTTTGGCTTGATTCAGTCGAATAAAAGTTAGGCGTTCCGTTTCAATTTTGACATACATGTCGACACAATAATGCTGAAACAACTGACAAAATTGAAGCAAATGGTTGTCAGCGTTTTGACGAATCATCAAACGATATGGATAAAAACTCATCGAGCTAACTTTCTTGGTAGTTTCGTCATCTGAAATAAAAATATTAAAATTAGTATTCCAAAGTTTGAGCCTATTTATAATCAACTGAGTGATTGAAAATTAAAAAAAAAATTATGACGTGCATCAATGCACAATGATCCAATTCGATGGTGAATCTGGCCTTGAATCTGTAAATTTGAAAACAAAGTAAGTATCACTGGTTTGTAATTGATTACAAATTTCATTATATGATTTACAAAAATATAACAAAAGTCTTCCAAAGTATTATTGAAGCTAAATTTAATCAAATTTTTTAAAGAAAATGAACTTTTTCTTTATTCAACATAAATAACCTTGAAAGTGGGATTAAATCAGTATTCTCCAACAATGTCTGCTCCGAATGAAGTCATTTGAAAACACCTATTATATTTTTGAGTGTTTGCTAGAAAATGACGTGATTATGGTGTATCGCCACGAAGCAATGAATGCAGTGGCTCTGGTGGTGGTGTCAATAATGGCAATTTCACTTTACCATTAAGGCAGCACAATCCAGGCGTTTCTCCAGAAAACTTCAATGCGGCACAATGTTCGAAAACAATGTCCATTGGACCAATGCACACGAAAGGATGAGAGCTGTAATCAATTAAGCAATCGTAGAGAAATGCTGTTGATTCAAATTAGCAATTGTGTGTCGAAAATTAACTGACTGTTGATCACTAACATAAGCAGTTTCGGGGAGTAAATCTCTTTGCTCTTGTCTTCGAGAAGCACGAAGTCGGGCCATACTAACGCGGCGCCTTTCTCGCGCTAATTCCCGTTCTTCCGCGGTGGATTGGTTAACACTGTTCCGAAGCCTAATTGCCTGACGGCTATTTTGGAAAAGATTAGATCTTCTGGGTCGCGGCATTGTTATTAATAACGATTTTGTTAAAAGTAATAAAACTTTAGAATTGCAAATTAATTCCAACAAACGAAAATTTAATATTGACAGAACAGCATTGACACTTTGTTAATGCCAAATGGAAAACGGAAAATGCGAAATTAAAATCATATATCTATGCTAAAAATTTCTTTTATATTTTTATGGCCCATAAACAAGTAATTTATTTTATATATATAGATTGAAAAAGATATTTACTTGATTTTTTCTGTGAGATTTTCAATTGTAAACAATGAAATAGTCAGAAAATTTAATAACATGCGCTCTACCCTATTTGCGCATAAATGTCATGTCGCGTTAAATTAAACATCTGTATATCTCGATAACCCAAACTCCAATTTGAAAATTTATTTTTCCGTAAGACCAAATAGAGGGTGCCATACAACTTTGCCATTTGAAGTTTTTTTCTAGGACGCACTGTTAAGGCTGTATCGCTACCGGGGTACATACTGCGGTCCCCATGGGCCACTCAATGGTTCAATGTCAATTTTTTTAGTTATTCTGTTAAAAGGAACTGAGAGGAATCGAATAAATCAAAAATCTCTAAAATCGGTTCAGCCGTTCTTGAGTTATAAGTGTCGTAACACAAACCCAACTTCCTCATATATATATATATATATATATATATATATATATATATATATATATATATATATATATATATATATATATATATATATATATATATATATATATATATATATATATATATATATATATATATATATATATATATATATATATATATATATATATATATATATATATATATATATATGTCTCTAAATTTGCATGACTTTATCTTGTCAGTGGATAATCTTCTATCTTCGTCATTGTTTTACTGGTCTACAGAAACAAATCTCGGGTTTTTTTGCATCCAACGCATTGCATCGCCACCAGCCGGCTTGAATCATTCAGGAAAAATATACACGTGGCTGACAGCGCAAATTTGCCTGAGTGAGACAAAAACTACTTTTTGAGTAAATATGAAATGTGCTGCTGATAGTGCAAAAAAATAAGTTTAAGTTTTTTGTTTTTTTGCTAATTGCTTAACTCTCGTTTTAAGACTTTGTGAATAATAATGTTCTCAAGGTTAAAATTTAAGTTGTTTTCAGTAATCAATTGAACCGATGTTCATTTAAAAATGCAAATTTAAAATTTATGTTTGAAGTGTCAAAAATAAAAATTTACATGCTGAGGACTTAGCAAAAAGTTTAGAATAGTCATTAAAAATGATAAAATCTTTGTTATAAAGTGTTGGTCCTAAACGGGCCAACAGCTAGAAAATGTAAATTAACTGACGAGATAATTGATACAAGTTTATTTGTACGTTTACATCTTGAATGCTCAAACACGTAATAATTTTTCATAACTATAATACTAGCTCTTTGTGGGACTGTAAGAAATAACGTACTTTCTGAAACTGTAAATGTTTTGTAGTGTTTTAATTTTCAAGTTGATTTCTTAGATGTAAGTTTATAAATAATGAGTTTGTAATCATTCGAGCTTCGTACTACGTGTTGTAACCACAAGCCAAAAACGTGCTCAGCTTTTCTACCAAGACGTGACAGATGGCTATATAGTTTCAATGACTCTATACTCTGTAGCTGAAGACATACAAGTATGAGATTTAGCGTGTAAAGAAAACAAGACCACTGATGTGTGGATCTTATCTTGTAAAATCAATTGGTTAAGTGCCAGTCTCTGCAGGTTCTTAACGGATCAGTGAAACAAGTATTTGTAACACTTGATAATTCCAGCAACTATTTGCTTTTGGTCAAGATTTCAGTAGTGCTCTAACCTATATCATTCGGAGTGTCGTGAGGCCCTATATTGCAAAGATGTATAATATTGCAAGCATGCAACGTATAATACAAGCCTGCATCATAAATTACTCGTAGGCCTTAAGTAAAACGAGCCTTTACAAATGTGCAAGTTCAAAGTTGACAAGGCAAATGTATTTATTCTGCTGATGGTCGCTGCTGAAAGTTCAGTTGGGATGAGCAAAATTTAATTTACAACTCAAACTTCTTTTCAAAATTGTTTACATTTTATTTTAATTGAAGTCATCAAGTACTCGTGAGATGTTGTATATATCTCTTTGAATTTACTTCTGCTAATTTGCTTTCATTTCAAAACTCTGTTTAATAACTTTACAAAAGCTGATTTTGAAAAAAAATTGAATATTTGTAGAATCTTCAAGTTTAAATAATTGTTTTGTACTGTGAAAAGTTAAAAAAATGATTGAACGTTAGAATTATTCGAAAACTCATCAAAAATGGCTATTAAAAACAATAAAAAACAGTTTTAAATAAATTTCAAGTGTTCTGGAGTTGTTCAGTTAGCTTTAAAAACAAACAAAACTTTTTATACCCGTTCTTTCATTTTTACTGAAAATAAATAAAATATTTTTTAAAAATAAAACAACCAGTATGAAAAGTAGTAATATTATGCAGTTATTATTTTTATAACTAAATTATTAAACATTAAAAACGTAAACGTTAAAAACGTTATTTTATTTCACATTTACATTCAAGAGCCATCTCACGAAACAACTTTTGTTTCAAATGAAATATTTTCAACTATCACAAAATGTCATAAGTGAAAGAACCTGACCCAGTTCTTTAATGACGATTTTTGAATTCAACCTTTGGAGCATAAAATCCTTTAAAGCTGAAAATTCCAAATAGAGAATCGGATTCGGCAGCAGTGGTGTTGATGATAATGATGGGTGTTTGTAAAATTATTTCCGTTCTTGTTCTATTTATCGCTTGTTGCGTGGCTGGTAATGAAAACTGGTATGTGAATAAATTTTGTTTTTTTTTAATCATTATTAGCTTATTTAATATTTCGTTAAAACAATTTTTATACATGTTTATTCTGTGTATGTTTATCACACTCCATGAGCATTAATTTAAAAAATATTTTAGAAAATAATTAGAAAAGATGCTTTATTGTATTGAAGCAATTTATAGTAATTTATTAAAAAAGAAACACTGATAAAACTTCGTTCTGGAGTCAACGAACTCTTGTAACCATATAGGCTTAAACTACTCAGCCAAGGGACAAACATCATCTTCATTTTTTTTGTCATCTAATAGTGCATAATTTGCTTATAAACCTGCCCTTTTGTCAATTAGCACTTACACAATCGTGGCTTCAAAAGTAATAAAGTCGGGACAGCCGTATTACTTCAGTGTTTCAACTTTCTGCAAATCCATAACAAACTACAAGCTGCAAGTGTGCATTAAAGGAGATGAACAAACATTAGCAAACAAGACTTTTCTTATTAAGCCAGGTAATCTTTTAGTGTTGTTTAAATACCTTTAACTATCATTACAAAATTTTTGGCTTAAAATATTGATTTCATTTTAACTCAAATGTTGTAGGTGTCACAAAAATTCACAGTCTACAAGTGAGAAATTATAAAATTTTCAATTGAAATTTAAGTTATATAGAAATTGTCATCTAACATTAGCATTGTGAAAATTATTAGGTTCCAAAATTGTTACCAGAAGATGAGTATTTACTTCAATTCTACGCATCTAACGGTCTTTCTTTTGGAGAAAACAGAACTGTGTCTGTTAAGAGGAAACTTAACTCATTGTTCATCCAAACTGACAAAGCAATGTACAAACCTGGAGATAAAGGTTACTTCTAATTTATTTAATATTGATTCATTTAAATATAATTTATTACAATGTTAGCATGTCACAAAAGACGTAATAAATCAACAAATTAAGCACTAAAAATTTAATTATTTTTAAAATATTATATCTCGCTTTAGAAAAAATTGCTTTTAATTGAACTTCTGCAAAATAACTCTTTGATTAAATGGAGCATTAAAATATTAATGAACAGATCTAAAAAACGTTAAAATTAAAAAAAAAATTAAAAAAAAAAACGTTTTGTAACTTAAAAAAGTTTTATTACATTTTAGGGAAGATATCTGTAAAGGTTAATCATATATATATATATATATATATATATATATATATATATATATATATATATATATATATATATATATATATATATATATATATATATATATATATATATATATATATATATATATATATATATATATATATATATATATATATATATATATATATATATATATATATATATATATATATATATATATATAGAATAAGTATATAGGAAATAAACGAATTATCGCTCTGGATGCGAATATTAACCCTAAACGATTTAGAGTCTTTTGTCACCGAAAATGGATTGAAAAAATGAGCAGAGGAGTCAATCTCATGTTATCTACAATCTATTTCTATCTCCATTGGTTTTTCCACTTTCACTATTGAATTGCCTTAAAAATGCCGTTCTATTGCTGCGCTAGAAGGTTTTCAATTACTTGGAAAACTAATTTTAATTGTTCTTTTCATCGGCAAGTAAATTCATTTAATTAATTCAATAAACTACCGCATAATGCGAACTAAATACTATCGGTAGCGCTATATTTAAACATAAGATTTACCAAAACTAAACAAATGAAACTTATTTAAAGGTTTTTAAAAAAAAAATTAATTTTTGTAAATTTTTCTAATTTTTTATTATTTAAATATTTTTTCCAACTAATTGCTTTAATGTAGTTATTAAGATTGTGTATCGCGTATACTTCATAATTCTTTGATTCGAGGTATAGGTACGTGCCTTACATAAACAGAGCAATCGTAAAAGTTAGGCTCATCCATGGAAGCCTGTATATATAGCAACTAGCAGTGCCCGTAGCGGCTTCGCTCGCATGAAATTAGAGAGTTTGAACCGTGCATCCATAGTAGAGATCAATTTTTTAGGTCTCGGCTCGGCCCGTCGACAACTTAGCCCAGCCCGTTTTAAAAACCTAAACTCCTGGCCCGGAACAACCCGTTTGAATTAGGCCCGGCCCATTCTTACAGGCCTAGAAGTTCTATATACTTGATGAAAAACTTCGGCCCGTCCCACCTTGACTTCAGGTTTGGCCCGGCCCAACTGAAAACCCTAAAATCACTAAAATATCTATATACTTGGTGAAAAACCTCGGCCCGTCCCACTTTGATTTAAGGTTTGGCCTGGCCCGTGTGAAGACTCTAAAACAACGGCTTGGCCCAACCGGTGATAAACTGGACTTAGCTACTTTTAACCGGCACAAAACTTCAAAATACTAATTTTTACATTTGTAGCACTTACAGTTTTTGAGTAGCAGTTATTTTGAAATCAAATAACCCTTATTTCCACCCCACATTTGAGGTCCTGGAAACCAAATTTTTAAAAAATGTTGAAACACTTATATCATTATTTTTTGAGTAAATACTAAATACTAATTTTTACTTTTGTAGCATTTACAGTTTTTGAGTAATCCTATTGTCCAGCCCAAATTTAAGGTCCTGGAAACCAAATTTATAAAAAAATGGTGAAACACGTATATCTTTATTTTTAGAATAGAAACTAAATATTAATTTTTAAATCTGTGGTATTTACAGTTTTTGAGTAGCAGTTACTTTAAAAAACAAATAACCCTATTTTCCACCCCACATTTGAAGTCCTGGAAATCAAATTTTCAAAAAATGCTAAAACACGTATTTCATTATTTTTGGAGTAGAAACTAAATACTAATTTTTACTCCTGTAGCATTAACAGTTTTTGAGTAGAAGCTACTTTAAAAACCAAATAACCCAATTTTCCAACCCACATTTGAGGTCCGGGAAACCGAATTTTCAAAAAATGGTGAAACACGTATCTTTTTATTTTTTAAAAAGAATATATGTACCAAATTTCAAAATCTCCTCATTTTTGGTTTTCGAGATATACATTGTTTTAGAAAAAAGTTTGTTTTCCAGTTTTTTCCCCTCAGGAGCAAAATTTCCAAAAATCCTTTCTTAGCGGATGTTTACGCTATAAAAGTAATATAAGTTCCAAATTTCACGTTCCTAGGATGAGGCGTTTGAGCTCGGCGTTGATTATCAGTCAGTCATCTGTCAGTCAGTCAGTCAGTCAGTCAGTCAGTCAGTCAGTCAGTCAGTCAGTCAGTCAGTCAGTCAGTCAGTCAGTCAGTCAGTCAGGACATGTTCTTTTATATATATAGATATATTGTTATATATATATATATATATATATATATATATATATATATATATATATTGCGAATAAACTGTGGAATCAATTTATCTTTGAGACACGCTCCAAGAAACACAACTCGCCATTTGGCAGAAACAACTTTTCGAGCCAAATTCTCGACCTTTCGTCACAAAACTCTCTGTTCGAGACTACAATTAGCCAAAAACGTTTCCATTAAACTCTTATTGTCAGACCGACGGACCGTTTCAGCTATGTCAGCCATCCTCAGGATCAAAAGTAAAACGAGAAAAGTAAACAAACAGAAAGAACCGAAATTATCAAAGAATTAGCACACCAACAAAAGAAAATCGAAAAAACACTCTACCTATCAAATCAAAAGAATATAAAATTTATACTATTGGATATCAATTTTTGCGCTTTCGCTGTGTTATATTAGAAGAGACAAGAATTTCCTCAGACACATTGCAATGAGATTCGTCAGGAGCAGCCTCAACAGCCAAAGTATTTGTGTCAGAGGACGAGTCTCAAAGATATATATATATATATAGGCCTCCATGGCTCATCCTATATAGTATACTATTCTATATAAATGAGGCTAACCATCGGTAACCCTAAATTCGCTAACAAAACGCTAACATAATAAACCCGAAAATTAGAAAAATTGTTAAGAACACAAGCCTATCCTCATATGTGCAAGTATGCAGTATGTGTGTGGAAGCACACCTGTTTATTATTGGGAGCAGCCATTATCAATTTTATTATCTCATCAGCTGTGACTGGTTGGAATTCATCCATGAACAACGTGCTGGTCAAAAGTATAGATGGTGGCTTTGCAAGCGTTGTATGTGTTCTAACTTGTTCTACCCTGTCTTGAATAAACCTCACAAACTGGTCTGGAGTAATAAAAGAGCTCACTTTAGATAAAGACGTTTCTTTACCAAGAAGTGTTGACAAGTTACTCCAGAGATTTTTTAGAGCTTTCTGATTAGCGGCAATCCTGGCTTCCCAGTATTCATGCTCCTTTTTCTGGAACTCACCATATGGTATATATATGTATATCTATGTCTATATATATATATATATATATATATATATATATATATATATATATATATATATATATATATATATATATATATAAATTATATATATTATATATATATATATATAAATATATATATATATATATATATATATATATTATATATATATATATATATATATATATATAATTTTGAACGTATTTCGGCGTAATGTTTTCTTTTAGGCATGCTCTGTTAAAAATGATAGACCACTTTGCGTTGATACGTTTTTTAGCCAAGCTTTCAAAATCTCTTGAATTCATGATAACTCCGCTTTTTAAATAGATTTATTAAAAACGAGGGCTGACCGATCGGTTTCGCAGAAAAGCATCTTCGGAGCCCTTTAAATTACGAAGTTAAAATGTATTTACTATAATGCGAAAATAGAATGAAACTATAAAACGACGAGAATAAACATTAATGAAAACTGAAATAGAAAAACAACGTATGGAAAGTGGAAAGCAAGATATAAAAGGTAGGTAACTAACGTACAAGATTAGTAAAAACCAAAGCGGAAAATAATTGTAAACAAAACGAAAACATGGCGATAGTGGCCGCAGCGCAGGTATTTACGCAACTATGCGCTAGGTAATTGTTGTCAGATGCGCGCAATCAGGCTAGGTACGTCTACCGCGTCGTATTGTTATATTAACGTTGTTGACGAGTCGAGCAAATAGCTGGAAAGAAGACACGGACTCCACCGGGAGACGGTCATCCGACGAGTCACCAACGCGGCGGCCACGCACACTTTCCAGACTGGAGTTATCACGTGATGGGGATCCATGGACGGGACACAGGCCCTGGCCATCATTGCCGACGACGTCGGCGATCGGAAGGTGAGCAGGAGTAAGAGGGCCGACTCCTTGGTTGCCACGAGAAATAAAGTTGTCCTCACCGCTCGCCGATGAAACCAGATGAACATTGTTAAGAACATCGGTTGTCGGAGTCAGAGGACAAATGGCGATTAGAGTGTCTTCTTCTGGGTCGCCAAAAGAAACGGAGTTATCATGAATTCAAGAGATTTTGAAAGCTTGGCGAAAAAACGTATCAACGCAAAGTGGTCTATCATTTTTAACAGAGCATGCCTAAAAGAAAATATATATATAAATGAATGTTTGTATGTATGTATGTATGTATGTATGTATGTATGTATGTATGTCCTTTAGGCATTCCTACACCATTTATCCGATCGTAATGAAATTTTCACACAACCTTGAGAGTCAAGGGGAATCAAATATAGAGAAAAAATTATGAGTAATAAAACGATCAGGGTTAACTGGCCAGTTTCGGCTATAAAAAACCATCTTCAGAACCTTATGTTAAACAATAAATTAAATAAGTCGAAAGGGAAGAGTTAAAAATCAGAAATACTATGGCTTAGACGGAAGCATTGAATTATAGCTAGGCTGAATCAGTGTTCAGTTAATAAATTAATACGGCTATTGATAGATGAAACACATTGAAATTTTAGTTAAAAAAATCTAAATTATATATATAGATATGTATGTATATATATATATATATATATATATATATATATATATATATATATATATATATATATATATATATATATATATATATATATATATATATATATTCAATCAAGTCAGGATCTCAATTGCTGTAAATGATTAAATATGGTAGTTAGACATGCAGTCGCTGGTCACTTGTCTTTTATAAAAGGGGTCACCATCCAAAAAAGGTTGGGAACCATTGCTCTAGTAGGTAATAGAGTCTTGCATTTTTTGACTTTTTTCAGTCTGAGCCATTCATAAGAAGAAAATTCTAGGGAATAATGACATTGACCCGGCACAGGCCGGTCAATTTAGATAACTCAAAAATGAGGCTGACCCGTACAAGACTTTAAAAAGAAAAACACGTTTTAGCCCACTTAACTAGTTTGTGTTTTCTGACATAAAACGTGCAACACTGAAAATTAGGAGCTTTAATCACCAAAACGCAATGTACATACATAAAATAAAAAACAACTTAACTCAACTCTTCCGGCTTCACAAAGTCCTCTTGTTTTTAAAACTTTTTTTTTTTTTTAAATTCAGAAATTTGTCTAAGTTTAATTTCGGAGCTGGCCACACGGTTGAAATGACGTTAAAATAATTAAAAGCTTATAATGTATGTTTTTATAATAAGTTATTAAAATTTTCCATATATTTTTTGTTTTTTTAACAGTTTTGTTTCGCGTTCTTGCTATCAGTCCTGATCTGAAGCCTTTCAAACATTCAATCAACATCTCTATTTATGTAAGTGATTATATTATTTTATTATCATTTAGCACACGCCTTATAAAGACAAGTCTTGTTCAAATGCTTGTCTTGCTTATAACATAAAGTTCAACTTTTCATCATAATGAGATATTGTCATTAAAATCTTTTATTACTTGATGAACAGGATTCAAAAGAAAATCGAGTTTATCAGGTTTTAAACCAACACAGTAGCAAAGGTTATTCATTTCATTCATTATTTTATATATTGTTAGAATCTTAAATAAAGTATTTTTTTAAAACCTTAAATGTCCTGGAAAATTTAACTATTAGATTTCAATTGATTAACAATTTTCAAAGACCTGTTTTAATGTAACAAGCAACAAAACTACTAATAGCATCAAAAAAACAGAATTTAGTAAAATATTGGGAAATAATTTTAACCTCATCATAGTCAGTTATACTTTGTTTGCAACAACAGTTGTGTGGAAAATTGTGAAAAGGTCTTTAAAAATTTATTTTATCTTGAATTTAGGTTAATAAATTTTGGTTGTATGTTCAAAAATTTTATAAACAACTAAAGCTTCAAAACTAAAGTTGTTAGTGGTAATTTTTTAATGTTTGTTGCTTCTTTGAAGGAGTTCTGAAAGGAGAATTTTTGTTGAGCAAAGTAACGATCATAGGATGAGCAAAGTAACGATCATAGGAAGATGGTACATTCGAGCTGAAACAAAAGTCAACTGTTTTCATACTTTTTTATAACTGAAAAATAACACTTATTTTACTTTTTTTTATTTATATTGTAGAGTCAAGTGGAAGTTAAATATTTTGAAGTTGCTGAATACGGTAGGTACCTATTATATATGTACGATAATGTTTATTTATATATATATATATATATATATATATATATATATATATATATATATATATATATATATATATATATATATATATATATATATGATGAAGAGGTGCTGCATCAGATCGCCTCTAACCCTACGTTCATCAAGCGTGGTAATTCCAAGCTTCTGTAGTTTTTCTAAGTATGGTAAATGTTTGATTGTTGTAATTATTTTTGAGAGTATAAATGTCGCGGCTTAAATGAGGAGACCAAACTTGAACTGCATATTTGAGTGGTGGTCGAATGTAGGCCTGGTATAATGTTTTCCAAAGATGGAGACTACGACTTCGGAATAATTTTTTAAGTCTATCAAGAGTTCTATTAGCCAAGGCAGCCGCTGCATTCACTAGAGACCTTGCTTTGAGATCAATATCAGAACACTGTTGTTACTTCTAAATGTTTCTTTTTCTCCTTTTTAGTCCCGAACAAATTTTAAGCCACTATTTTGGAAATTTCGAGATCGCGTCCCATGATGACGGTTGAATTGCTTCTCCATGATGTCCGATCGACAAGTATCAGACAAGTATCAGACATCATGGAGAATGAGTGACAGTTTTCAAGTTTAATTTATACATGAATGAACTATTTCGACATTGTGTATAGCTTATATATGATATAATTGTGTATAAACATAAATAAATAATTTTAAAACAAAATCTAATTAATTTTTCAGTTCTTCCAAAATTCAAAGTAGACGTTCAGTTACCTTATTATTATTACATCAACAGGAACAATCCATCAAATCAGGAAACTCTAAACATTTTAGTTTCTGCTAGGTTTTTTATGTTTATATTAGTTTTTTATGATAAATTTCTATTAAAACTAAGAATAAATATTTAGTTATTGTAATCTTAAAATGCAAAATCTAAACTACCACACTTTTTAGATATACTTACAACCAGCCGGTTGTAGGAACAGTCCTCATCAGTGTAAAAGTTGGCACATATTACAGTTACAACTTCAACCCGCCTACCATATCAAAACTTCTGAAGGTTTTTTTCTTAAATTTAATGTACTTCAATGTATTCATACTTCTATATATATATGTATATATATATATATATATATATATATATATATATATATATATATATATATATATATATATATATATATATATATATATATATATATATATATATATATATATATATATATATATATATATATATATATATATATATATATATATATATATATTTATATATATATATATATATATATATATATATATATATATATATATATAAATCTCGTGTCATAGTGTTTGAAATTGAACTCCTCCGAAACGGCTGAACCGATTTTTATTAAATATTTTGTGTACATTTGGTAGATCTCAGGATAGGTCCATGGCTATTAAAAATATTTTTTTTAAATTATTTAAAAAAATTATTTTGGAAAAACAAAAAGGTGCAAATATGTCCTTTTTATAGGAAAATGCAACAGATAGACAGTCACATATATATATATATTGTTACGATATCACCAAATCGTATACCGGGCTCAATAGAATGGTTTTGCAGTTTTATTGGAAATTAATTAAATGAAGGCTTTGCTAGGGCTATTTATACCTGCAAATCTCTTAATAATAATAAACAATTAATGTCCCTAAGAAATGTTTTGAATTCGTTAAGGTTTATCAATAGGAAGTTGATCATCAAACCAGTGTTTTTACATTATTACCCCCTTCTTAATTCTGTTCGTCCCGAACAGCATAGTCGCTTTTGAGAAATGCGACTCGGCCACGAACACCAAAATACCTTGATCTTTACTCGTGGCTTTGACCGCAATTCGCAAACAACATGGTCAAGTCCCTTTACCGTTTGATGCAGTTTATTCCAGTCCTTCTTTGGCTCATCAACCGAGTCTTTCTTTAGCTCATCGTCGCCATATCTGCACGGTTCATCACAGTCTTTTTTGCATGCCTCGTCCTGAACATCTTTGCACGGTTTATCGGAACTGTCTGCTTTTTCTTCTTCCTTCACATCTTTTAGATCTTTCTCAAGAAACTCTTCAAAAGGTTTTTCGAAAACACGTTCCATAAATCCAATAAATACCTTCATCAAACTGTTATTTGATTTTACAATGACTCTTAGTCTATCTGATCTAGAATCCTCTGTGGATTCATCTGATTTAGAACCCTCGGTACCGTTCTCTGTTCTTGGCTCATCTTTTTCAGAGTTTTTGCTTGCTGCATTGCTATTTTTGTTTTGAAGAAGTTCATCGCCGTCATGTTTGTTTTCTTCCAAACTACAATCGAACGTTTCCTTTTCATATTCCAACTCGGCTCTTTCATCGGTGTCAACTTTCGTATAGTCCAGCGGATCTTTCTTCAAATCATCGCCATCGTCTCTCAAATCAGTGTCTTCTTTTTTTGTCAAGTTAACTTTGACGTATTTCTCCATTGGAGTTTTGTCCGTTTCTAAATCCTCGGTTGCTTCATCCGAGTCAGATTCGTCACTAAAATCTGACCCTGAATATTCGGTGCTGTCGTCTGTTATGGAGGCTCCCGTTTCAGAACCGTCGCTGTATGGGTAAAAACCATCGCTGTTATTGCCATTATTATAATCATCATCGTCACTTTCATCCTCATCGTTTTGCATCTCGTTTTCAACATTCTTTTCATCTTCTTTAGTTTTGTTTTGGACGTCCAAACCGACTGTATCACTGACACCATCTTTGCATGGTTCATCTTGAGCATCCTTGCAAGGTTCATTATCATGACCGTCTTTGACAGGCTCATCATCATGACCATCCTTGCATGGTTCATCTTGAACATCTTTGTTCGGTTCTTCTTGAACATCTTTGCATGGTTCATCTTGCACATCTTTGCAAGGCTCATCACCATGACCATCTTTGCAAGGCTCATCACCATGACCATCTTTGGAAGGCTCATCACCATGACCATCTTTGCATGGTTCATCTTGTACATTCTTGCATAATTCATCTTGACCGTCTTTTTTGTTTCCGCAATTGTTTGTGTCACCATTGAGGAGTTCAAGAAATGTCTTCCTTTTTTGCTGTGCTGCTCTGTGTGCTGCTCTGTTTTCCTCCACCATTTTATTCAGAGCCTTCAACAATTCATTTTCTGCTTCTAACTCATACTCTTCCGGATCAAACCCATTGTTCTCCAATGACGTCCGGAGGCGGTCCACGAGCTCAGACTTTCTTCCTTTATCACTGAGATCTCGTTTTCTAAGTTCCCGCCTCAACTCTAGTATCAATTATTATTATTATTATTATTATTATTATTATTATTATTATTATTATTATTATTATTATTATTATTATTATTATTATTATTATTATTATTATTATTATTATTATTATTATTATTATTATTATTATTATTATTATTATTATTATTATTATTATTATTATTATTATTATTATTATTATTATTATTATTATTATTATTATTATTATTATTATTATTATTATTATTATTATTATTAATTGAATAAGGCGTAAGGCACGTTGCCTTCTTGCCTCTCAGTCACAATCAACCGCTGCACAATCATCACACATATCTCTTCGTCAACCACGCCTCTTCTAAATTATTTTTAAAATCATTAATTGTTTCTGAGCAAACTACTTTATCCTTAAAATTGTTCCATAAACTGGTCACTCTTGGGGGAAAACTGTATTTCCTTATGTCTTTATGTGCCAGTAGAACGACTAGTTTGAAGGAGTTTCCTCTCGTTCTCTTTGTTTCCATCAACTTTAAGGCTGGAGAACAATTTTTATCGTAAAAACCCTTGAGAATTTTAAAGGTCTCGATCATGTCACCCCGGTCTCTTCTGTACTTTAGGGTAGGCAAGTTCAAGTATTCCATCCTCTGTCTGTAGTTAATATTTTTACACTGTTTCAGTATTTTCGTTGCCCTCTTTTGTACTTTTTCCAATTCCTTTATTAACCCAATTGCCTGAGGCGACCAGATACTAACAGCATACTCAAGCCTGCTTCTTACCAGCGACGTATACAGACTCGTGAATGACGTTTTATCCAACAGGTTAAAGTTTCTTCTAATCACTCCGAGTGTTGAATAGGCCTTGTTTATCACATCAGATATGTGTATCTTGAATTTAAAATCATGCTGAAAAGTCACAACCAGATCCTTAATCGATTCCACTTTATTTATGTTTCTTTCATTCATAGTATAAGTATGATCAAACCTCACTTTACCACCAAATTTAAGTACCATGCATTTTTCAACGTTAACTTTCATCAACTATTTATTAAACCATGCCATGGCCCTGTTGATACAACTCTGCAGCCGGTGGCAGTCTTCTTCCTTCAGGATTGTTTTGTACATCTTTGTATCATCGGCAAACAGCAGCATTCCACTAGCCCCTTCAATCACATCAACCAAATCGTTGACATAAATCACAAACGAATCGGTCCCAACACACTGCCTTGTGGAACTCCGCTCTTGACATTTAACCATTCTGAAAAAAAATCGTTCATTCGTACCCGGAAAGATCTATTGACCAGGAAACCACAAATCCATGACAATGTTTTCTCATCAACACCGTATATCTTCAGCTTATATAACAGCCTGTTATGTGGAACTCTATCGAATGCCTTTTCGATATCAGTGTAAACTACATGACATTCATTTTCCTCGTCATAACTTTGAGTAACATCATCAAGAAATTTCAGAAGCTGAAGCACAGTAGAAGCCATATTGCTCTTTTTTAAAGAAGTTGTTATTTGTGAATTAATTCAACAAATGTTCTTTCACAAATGTCTCCATTTTCTTGCAACAAACACATGTCAGCGAAATAGGCATGTAGTTCCTTACATCGGTCCTCGATCCTTTTTTGTATAATCCAACAACTTCACTTTGCTTCCATTCTAAAGGAATTTTTTCATTTTCCATAGAGCAGTTCATTATTTTTGCCATATCCGAAGTTATGACATCACTCAACTCATGCAAAATCTTGGGTGAAAACCATCTGGACCCTGACTTTTGAAAACGTTCAATTTCTTCAATCTCCTGTTAACCATGTCTTCATTGATAATCAAAGTTTCCATTTTATGTTCAGGCAATTTTATTTCAAATTCGAGGTCTTTTGGGTTGAAATCAGGTTCCCTCAGGTAAACAGATGCAAAAAATCTGCCAGTAGTTCTGCCTTTTCACGATCACCTTTCACTGTCACTTCCTTACCATTTAGCAATGTTTTCAGATGATTATTTTGCTCTTTGCTTTTTCTGAATCTGTTTATGTAACTCCAAAAAGCCTTAGGGTTTTTTTACTATTTTTTGCCACTTTTTTCTGAATATCTTCATGTAGTTTTCTAATCATATTTGATACTTCATTTCTCGTCTTATTATATTTAAATTTTGAGTCAGCTGTCTTGAATTTTACAAATTTTTTCCACAATGAGTTTTTTTCTTTAATTTTAATCTTCAAGTCTGCTGGTATGACTGTTTTATATCTTAGATTTACTGACGACATTGGAACATATTTTTCCACTGAGGTTTCTGTTGCATATTTCATTTCCTTCCATTTTTCATCCAGATCAAAACCAGCTTGGCTGCTGAGGTTGTGTATTTTTAGATCTCTAAAGACTTGCTTTCTCATTGAATCATAATCACCTCTTGGATACATTCTTATTGATTTTTGCACTATCAGACTTGTTTCGAAACCAACGTCAAACTGTAATGTACAATGATCACTTTTGGCCATTTTCTATTTTGTAGTACACGTATTCTTCAAATTTTGAGTCCAGCTCATGAAAAGAACATTTTAAATCTCTGTTTACATAAATAATTATACCTCGTTTACCGTGTTCGTAGAATCCTTTACTCACCATGTTGAAACCATCCAGACTGAATTCACTTTCCAGAGCTTTGTAATTCGAATGTTTAGGGTTTACTTCACTCAGCATGATCAATTTTGGAAATACTTTTAATGATTTTAAGTACAGCATCAATTCTGTTTTTTTATTCGAGAAACTATCCATGTTTGAATAAAAACATGGAATTGATCTTATTTTGATACTTTGATTGTTTTTATGTTCAGTCTTACAATCTTCATAAGACCGGGTTGCCCTCTTACCACATATTTGTATTCCCCCGAACATTGGCTTTGTTTGTTTTTAGCCTCCTGCACCAACTTTTTCTGAGAATCTCTGTCATTTTGTGACAGATCATGTGCAACTCCAATCTTTTCGAATTTACTATTCATTAGGTTTCTGACATTTTCCATTATCATATTCTTTGCAGCATAATTGTGTAGTCTAACCAACAGTGGTCTATCTCTGTTTTCACACTTTTGATCTTTTCTGAAAACACCTTTCACATCTGCAGCACCAACCACTCCACCTGTCAAATGTCCAAACATTTCTGGGCAGAACTCTTTATCAACCTTAGGATTTGTCTCGGACTCTGGGCATCTGTAAAGCATAAGATTATTTTTCCTCTTTTCTCTTTCTGCCACCAACAACTAATTTTCATCAACATTTTTAACAACTGTTCTTATGTCGTTTTCCAGGACAGTAATTTTCTCCAGGTTTTTACTTACAACTTCCGTCCAGCTTTTCTTTGTCTTTACTTCATCTGAAATTTTTATTTTTATGAATTCTTCCATTTGCGTGATTTTGTCGCTCAAAATCTTTATCTCTGTCGAAAATCCTTCTGTGCCAATTTTAGTTTGTAATTTTAAATCTTCCACCTGTGTACCGCAGCTTCTAACAAGTTAACTCTCTGGACGATTGATGTAATCTTTGATCCACTTTCGTCACAGTACCAACGGAGATTATTTTTTTTTCGACCAGTAATTGTTGGAGAGTTTTTGTTATCCTGACGCAAGTTGCATGATAGCTCTTCTTACAGTGATCACAAGCCATCACGGAATCTCCCTTTCCAAAATCGACACTGCATGCGCCGCAACTTCCGAAGCTAGGCACCTCCATTGTCGCTCACCCCTTAATAATACCAACGCTTTCACAAACCACCGATCTTTTAAAAATCTTTTCAACAGAAACGACAAACAGAAAGCTATGTTTAACGATTCTATCCTACTTCACTTAACGCACAATGTCAAAAGAAGAGCTCATCCAATGCTTTCAAAACCATTCTTGTATCCCACTTCTGATCACCAATGTTACGATATCACCAAATCGTATACTGGGCTCAATAGAATGGTTTTGCAGTTTTATTGGAAATTAATTAAATGAAGGCTTTGCTAGGGCTATTTATACCTTCAAATCTCTTAATAATAATAAATAATTAATGTCCCTAATAAATGTTTTGAATTCGTTAAGGTTTATCAATAGGAAGTTGATCATCAGACCAGTGATTTTACATTAATATATATATATATATATATATATAAAGTTTGATCAATGATTTATATTTATACTGTTTCCTATAAAAGAGTATCTTTAACTGTCTGAGATTGAAAATGTTTATCTTCTTGCATTTTGAGGTCAAAAACATGGCAGATTTCTTTCAGGTAAACTGGAGTACAATACTGTAGAAATGACAGTGATTGTTACTTGCTATGTTCCACTAATGACTGATAAACAATGAATGATTTACGATCGCATTATACTGGCAGTTTTGGAAGGACAAGGTGGATTCTTTTTTTGGATGCACCAGGTGGAACTGGGAAAACATTTCTCATTTCTCTAATTCTTGCCGAAATACGATCAAATAATGGCATAGCTTTGGCCGTTGCATCGTCTGGCATTGCAGCAACTTTATTGGATGGAGTCAGAACAGCTCATTCAGCACTTAAGCAATGTGCAACATAAAAAAAGCAATCATCCATGGCCACAGTGCTGAATCATGAGTGGCTGGCAGAAAGAGTCATTTTGCAGCAAGAAATGTGGATGTCAATGATTTAAATTTTAAAATACAGCAGTTGTTGCCAGGCAAATTGGTGTCATAAGAATCGATTGATACAGTTTGCGATGCCAGCGAAGCCGTAAATTATCGAACCGAGTTTTTGAACTCATTGGATTTGCCAGGCATGTCACCGCATCATCTACAACTTAAAGTTGGGTCTCCGGTTATTCTACTTCGGAATTTGAACCCACCGCGGCTGTGCAATGGCACGCAATTAGTAATTAAACAATTGATGAAAAACATTGTCGAAGCCAGCATTTTGAATGGCAAGTTCCGAGGCGAAAGTGTTTTGCTGCCACGGATCCCAATAATTTCTACAGAAGTGCATATTGAATTCAAATGAATTCAATTTACAATTAGATTGGCATCCGCAATGACAATTAAAAGACATTAAACTTTTAATAAAAAAAACTAAAATAATTTATAAGACAAAAGAACGTTTGTTGGGTCAGCTAGTATATATATATATATATATATATATATATATATATATATATATATATATATATATATATATATTGTTATATCTATGGTACTGGTTTCTACTTTTCCCATATATCGATACCCCGACAAGCATTATTATTAGCAGGGATTATATTAGAAGGTATAATAGCATTAACCAAGCTTTATTTATTATCACCCAATAAACTAAAAAACCATTCTTCTGGACCTGTAACACGATTTGAAGATTTTACAACACTGGTTTCTTGAAGCGAGATTAGAAGAATGGTTTTGAAATCATTGGATGAGCTTTTTGCAAGTGAGTTGAAAGACGAGCTGGAGAAACGTGGCCTGAGCGATACAGGTAAAAGACAAACTTAGGGAACGCCTCTTAGCCGCGTTAATGAATGAAAGCTATTGGCCTGATGACGATTAATATTTATTTGATATTGACGAGGAAGCTGTGGTTAAGCGGAGAAAATTTAAAAAAAATTGCTGGAAAAAGAAAGACAAGAAGCGAGAGAAAACATGGCAGCACAGGGGAAGACAGGAGAAGGAATGATTCTTGGCCACGAAAACAAAGTAGCAGCAGCCGGTACAACTGTTGAGAGTTTGGTCGCAGGGTTGGCTGAGGCAGTGGTGGACACGGTTCTGGACCAGTGGGTTGCTGCGACAAACCCCAATTTGAACTGAAGTCCACTGGCTGTGTCTCAGAGCATGTGACGGATGACGGCCGTACAGACTGCACAGGTCAGGTGGGTCGTGATGATGAGCCTGTCAAAGACGGTCATGATAAGGAACCTTGCAAAGATGTTCAAGATGAACCATGCAAAGATGGTGATGACGAGCCTGGCAAAGATGGTGACAATGATACAGTCGGTTTGGACGTCGACAACAAATCTAAAGAAGATGAAAAGAATGTTGAAAACGAAATGCAAAGCGATGAGGATGAGGATGAAAGTGACAATGATGATTATAATAATAATGGCAATGACAGCGATGGCTTTTACCCATTCAGCGACGGTTCTGAAACGGAAGCCTCCATAACAGACGACAGCACCGAATATTCAGGGTCAGATTTTCGGACGAATTTGACTCGGATGAAGCAACCGAGGATTTAAAAACGGACAAAACTCTAATGGAAAAATACGTCAAAGCTAACTTGACAAAAAAAGAAAACACTGATTTGAGAGACGATGTCGATGATTTGAAGAAAGATCCGTTGGACGATACGAAAGTTGACACCGATGAAAGAGCCGAGTTGGAATGTGAAAAGAAAACGTTCGATCTGAAAAAGATGAGCCAAGAACAGAGAACGGTACCGAGGATTCTAAATCAGATGAATCCACAGAGGATTCTCGATCAGATAGACTAAGAATCATTTTAGAATCAAAGAACAGTTTGATGAAAGGATTTATTGGATTTATGGAACGTGTTTTCGAAAAACCTTTTGAAGAGTTTCTTGAGAAAGATCTAAAGGATGTGAAAAAAGAAGAAAAAGCAGACAGTTCCGATAAACCGTGCAAAGATGTTCAGGACGAGGCATGCAAAAAAGGCTGGGATGAACCGTGCATAAATGGCGACGATGAGCCGAAGAAAGACTATGTTGATGAGCCAAAGAAGAACTTGAAGAAACTGCGTCAAACGGTCAAGAGACTTGACCATGTTGTTTGCGAATTGCGGTCAAGGCCACGAGTGAAGATCAAGGTATTTTGTGTTTGTGGCCGAGTCGCATTTCCCAAAAGCGGCTATGCTGTTCGGGGCGAACAAGATTAAGAAGGCTATAGTGTTATATCTATGGTACTGGTTTCCACTTTTCCCATATATTGATACCCCGACAAGCAATATTATTAACAAGGATTATATTAGAAGGTATAAGTAGCATTAACCAAGCTTTATTTATTATCACCCAATAAACTACAAAACCATTCTTCTGCACCTGTAATATGATTTGACGATTTTACAATATATATATATATATATATATATATATATATATATATATATATATATATATATATATATATATATATATATATATATATATATATATATATATTTCAAATTTATTTATACAAAAATCACACTTTTCACAAAAAACAAAAGAAAAAGAACAAATGTTCCTGCGAGTTTGTAACCCTGTACACAAATTTATAAAATATTAATAATTTAGAAAAGAGCAAACATTCACTGTATAGGTATGCAGTCCTTCAAAGTCCTGTTCAGCAGGTAGTTTTTCAGAGAGGCCTTGAATGAGCTGAGAAAACCATGGCTGATGTCATGCGGCAGAGAATTCCAGATCTTAGGAACCATAAATTTTAATGAATGCTTTCCATGTGTCAAGATGATAGATCCCAAACGGAAACAATGTCCAGATCGCACAAAACGACTGTGCAGTTTCTTTGCTTTATAAAAATGACTTTTTGAGTGCTGAGGTAAAAGATCGTGTGCATACTTATACATATAAATGGCTGACTGATATAAACAGACTTGATCAACTGTTTACAAATGGTTGTTTATCCGAGTGGTTATGGCTGAATGACTCCTGAGCAGGTGAAAAATTGCTTTAATAATACATGTTAAATCATTATTTTTGCAACTCGACTTCTGTAGTTGATACATCATACAAAATTACAGTAATTGATGCATGGATATATTAACGAGAAGTACACGCTCAGCAAAACCTTGCTAGAGAAAAACCACGATAGGCGATCAGAATGCAGAGAAAATTTTCTTGAAAACATAATTGAGATGATGAGCCCATGTTAAGTGTTGATCAACGTAGACGCCTAAAAATTTTGTTACTGGAACATTATCTATTTTAGAGCCATCAACTGTTAGTTCTATGTTGTTTGGGGAAAGCCTTTTACGAGGATTATGAATTACAATGTAGTTAGTTTTATCATTGAGAGATAATTTATTGCATTTAAACCAAAAAGTTCAGTTCAGTGTCTGGTTTTTGTATCAGAACAGGTAAAGATTTATCTGAAGTGAAAGCAGTTGTCATCAACGAATAGAAAATATTAAAAAAACTGAGAGTTATTGGAGAGATGATTAACATAAATTATGAACAGAAGGGGCTCGAGTGTGGATCCTTGGGGAACACCACAAGTAATAGATTTGAAACTCCACAATTCATTGTTAATTTTTACACATTGAGATCTCCCAGACAAATAATTTATAAACCAGTTGAGTTCAGTTTGAGATATACCGTAGTGTATTCTTTATAGTTCTAAATTTACAATAGTATTCAAATGTTTCCAATTCACATGAGTTGAGTTTATTTATTCAGTTATCAATACATACATTCAATCTGTTAGTTTGCCATGTGGGATGTTTTTGCAATACAAAAAAAAACACTTAATCAATATGATCCATTATTTTGTATTGTTGGATCAGATCGCCTCTAACGCTACGTTCTTCAAGCGTGGTAATTCCAAGCTTCTCTAGTCTTTCGAAGAATGGTAAATATTTGATTGTTGTAATTATTATTGTAACTCTGTGCTGGACCTTTTCGAGAGTATCAATGTCCCGGCTTAATGAGGAGACAAAACTTGAACTGCATATTCGAGGTGTGGTCGAATGTAGGCCTGGTATAATGTTTTCCAAAGATGGAGACTACGACTTCGGATTAATTTTTTAGGTCTACCAAGAGTTCTATTAGCCAAAGCAGCCGCTGCATTCACTTGAGACCTTGCTCTGAAATCATCCGATACCAGAACACCAAGACCTCGTTCGACTGTCGTTACTCCAACACGTATAACTTTGCCTTTGTCAATGTTAAATGGCATCAACCATTTGTGTGACTACTGGACTGTCTAATCTATATCATTTTGGAGTCTGATACAGTCTTGCACAGATTTGATAAGCCCAATGATTTTACTATCATCTGCAAAAAGCTTGATGTGTTGAGCTAATTTGTCAGAGCAAAATATAGATTATTTATATAGAGCAAAAACAATAGAGGCCCAAGTACTGAGCTTTGCGGTACCCCACTCGTAACATTTTTCCATCCTGAAATACAACTGTCGATCTGAACTCTGCTGACGATTGGTTAACCAACATTTAATCCATTTGTATAGTGAGCCCTGTATAACATACGCTCTCAGTTTGTGCAATCAACACCGACTTTGTCAAAAGCTTTCGCAAAATTTGTGTAGACAGCATCCACAGAAAAAGCCAAGATAAACACTTTTTGTCAGAATGTCGCGGGCTTCCAGTAAGTTTCTTACAAATCCGTGTTGACCTTTAGTTATTGGGTTATTCATAGTGCAGGAAGACATGATTTGCTCGTGAATAAACTTTTTGCTTACTTTGCAAAGTACAGAAGTTAATGATACTGGCCTATAGTTTCCTGCCTTTATTTTGCTACCTTTTTTAAAAATGGGAGTAACATTAGCTAGTTTCCACAGGTCTGGTACTATGCCTGTGGTGATAGACATTCTAAAGATGAGAGTGATAGGAATTGCAAGAGCAGCTGCGCTGTTTTTTAATATACGTGGATGAAATCCATCTACTCCCATAGCCTTGTTCGCCACGAGTTTTTTTTTCAACCAAACATCAACGTCTTTGTTTTATTGTTTATGTTTTTGTGAGCATGAATAAACCAACTTATAATATTTATTATAAATAAATAGAATAAATAGAAATTTAACATACATTGTTTTTTAGTTAGATGATGGCGGAGCTAGCATGAAAGTTACATATTCCGAACTTCTTGGATTAATTCCATGTTCTTATGGAGAACCATCTCTTGAATATTCCACCATTGTTGTTGAAGCAAATGTTACAGAAACCGCCACAGGAAAAATTATTTCAAATACTAATTCTGTTTCTGGTCGATCTAAAAAATATGATCTTGATTTTGTAGACAGGAGCGTTTCTTTTAAACCTGGATTTCCTTTTACAACAATTGTTGGTATTAGAAGTTAATTTTCGTTTTACTATAAACTATTATTTTATGTTTTTTTTCTTTGTTTCAGTTGCAACTAAAACAAGCAACTGGACAACCACCGTTATTAAATGACATTAGACTTGCTGATGGAGCAATAAAACAAATCCCTGTTTTAGTGAAGTTGGGATTTGAAGATTATTCATCAACCATGTTAGAAGAAAAATATTTAGTAAATGTTACAACAAGTGGAGTTGGAGTTTTGACTATCGAGACCAATCCAAATATTCGAACAATCAACTTTCAGGTTAAGAAATATTTTATATGCTTTTATTCTACTTGATATGTTTCATTTTTTCACCAAATTCAGTTTGCTTTATTTCTCAAGGTGTATACACACTAACTGGTTTTTTCATCCAGCCCATGTTTGCTTAAGCTATTGTCCAGATTATAATAATTTATTTGGTGCCAGACACCAAGACACACCTTGCTGAATTTTTTTTTTATAATAGTTTATAGTCCTCTACACCAGGTGTTTTAAGACTGAAAAGCCAGTTTTTTTAAAACCCGTTTAAATAGACTTTCTGGGCTCATAAAACATCTTTTGAGTATTTTTGTGTAAACATTGTTATTGTGGCTAAAGTATTTCTCCAACATAAAATTTCGTAACACCCGTTTAGGTTAGGCCGATCCGTAATGTTCAAACGTTGTGTAATGGTTATTTGTTTATGCGACTACCTAATTTAGCATAGAGGCATAAAGTAATGATACAATACAATGAACTTTTTATGTCATAAAGACACAGGTTTTTTTTCAAAAAGCCTGATCAATTCAAGCATTTTATTATCGGTCCACTCTATCGTAACTTCTGTACCTTAAAATAAAACTAAACATGTCAATCATCCAATCAGAGCGTGAGTTTTCTTAACCAGATCTGGAGAAAAAGAGAACACACATTGGCCGTCGAAAATTGGCAACAGAATCAGGACGCGCATAAATTAGCATAATTTCTGGATGCGGCTTTCGTGACTCACACTCCAGACTAGAGCCGAAGAATTGGTAACAGTGAAAACGGATCAGAGTGTACCTACTGGGCTTTAGTTAATGTTTAACGGTCCAGGCTTGCAAACGTCTAGCCGTCGGTTCGAGCTCATTATTCAACCCTTTCCACTCGACTGTCCCACTAGGTGGGACATTTTTATTTTATAATTCCAATCGTTTATCCCACCCGGTGGGACATATCAGTAGTCACTAGTAGTCAGTAGCATACAAGCTTGACGATCGTATGGCCCAACGACGTTAAAAACGAACGCACCCATTCACTGGAAATAACATATCTATAAATAAACATTAATAAATTTAAACAACGCGGCTTAATTATTCCTAATAGCAAATAAAAAAATGCGATCTACATCTCCCGAAAGCTGTAATATTTAACCTGGTTCGTGATCAGCAAGCAACTCGTCTTGATCGTCCGTCAACAACAAATGCAGAAGAACGACTCAACAATCTAAAACACTTCATTGCCCCAATCGACAATAAGAAAAAAAAAGATTGCAGTGTATGAAGTGACAGAATAACTCCAGGGGGTAGGCGCAAGACAGTTTATTACATCCTAGTTTGCACACTGGAAAATGCTTTAAAAATATCACACAATGTCCAAATATAAATAAAATTACTTTGGTTGAGTATATTAAAAAGTACATTTGAACATGTTTGTAGATTGTTTGCTTTTTATCGTTAAACTGGTTTTATGCGTTTTTCCGGTAAGAACTGTAAAATATATTACGCTCTGGGGCGAACGATACCAAAATTTTAATAGAATGGAAAGGGTTAAATCTAAATAAAATAATATTCACATGTAATATACACATCATAATATTAATAAGTTTCTTTTTTGTACTATAACCGAAGTTTTACTTATAATTAGTTTTGGTTTGAAAAACCTAAATATTGCATTTTTGGAATATACTATGAACGGATGGTTTATTTCTCTGAAGAAAACTTGAATTTTTATGTTAAAAAATTTAAAATATAAATAAATGGATATCTTATTTAAGTTTTGTCTAATCGATCTGAAAATTAAACAGACTACATTGTTACCGACAAAAATGCATTTAATAAAATTTGAGCTTGTTTAGAAAACAGGAAGTTTTTTTTAATCGTCAAAAGGATTTTAAACGCGCGACACACACAAACACGATGAAGTTAATGTTAAAGATTAAAAAATCTTTTTTATGTATAAATGTCTTTTTTGATAAGATTAGTTAACATTTTTCATTTTATTATTTTTAGTTTTTTTTTTCAAATTATAAAGTTAAGTTATTCAGAGTATATTAAATTAACCAGCTATAATAATCTTAGTTTACTGGATCCTGTTTTTATTGATGATAAAAATGTAGGTTCATTACAAGTTAAAAAAATTGAATCTTTGATTTATAATTATATTTTGTTCTATAAAATGACATAATAATACATAAATTAACCAGCTAAAATTCTATAAAATATTGTAAGATATTTTATTTACCTTCACTCTTCTATGGGTTACAAATTCAATTAAATCAAATGCAAAGCGGTCAAATTTAAAGTTTGAGATTCTGGTTATAATAATTATAGGATATTATTATGTTTTTTCAAATTATTAAACGTTTTTTCATCAATAACTAATGCATTAATATTTCATTAGGAAAATGTAGTTGTAGGTACTACTGTTAACAGCATTCGCTCTGAGACGAGTGCATTTTTTTCATTTATTTCTTAGTTATTCTAATTAACAGATAATTATAGCAATTTTCCCGATTACAATTAAACGATTATAATTAATGCATTTATTTATTAGAAGAAAAAGGTGCTTGGTTGCTTTTTTACACGGCGGTTGCTGTGATGCTATGTTCCTTTAACGCTCGGTTCGATTCTGTAAGCAATTGGCACCCCCAGATTATAATCTCCAAACCTTGGCAGAACACCTTTTTTACTTAAATAAACATAAAATAAATTCGTTTTTTAGGTTTCTTCTATTAGATAATTTGTCGGTTGTAATAAATGAAGACATTTGGACAAATTTATTTTTAGGATCACTTATTTATATTGATACGAGTATAAGCATATAATGTGATTGGTTGCAGTGTCATGATTGCCAGATATTTTTTCAATGTTTTTAAGCACTTTTTAAAAATTATTTTTTAATAATCTCATTATACAATAAGTATTTTATTTAATGAAAAACTGTTTACAGGCGGCTTTCCATCACGAGGAATTTAACGACACAATTTATGCATTCACCTCAGTTTATGGTTTTACAACAGGTGATGGAAATCAGATACATCTCAGTCTTGAGAGAAATAATAACGTTTTGAAAGTGTGTTTCTTTTTAAATTTTTCTAAGAATTATTTTTCTCACTGAAGTGGTATATCTTTTTCACAACCGAAAATGTTTTTGATAAAAGTTAGGTGGTACAAGGGAGGGTTTCCAGCTGAAAGAGTTAAAGATATACATATCATTCCGCTACCTCTGTCATCTAAAAATTGTATTTTTAATGTGAGATAATATGTTTACATATAGTTTGGCCTTATACATTTTGAGTTCATGCTTTTGAAGTTTGCCAAAGAAAAATGAAAAAACACTTTGAAATAAAAGCGTATTAGCATGTTTTACCAAATATCTTAGCAATTCAAATTGAAGAAATTCAAATTTAATCATTGTTATATATTTGAAAAAAGTCAATATTTATAACTAGGAATTTCAATAATTTTTTCCACCAAATCTTTGAAAGCCTGCAACTAAAAGGTATGTGTCGGGTTATTGAGGAGTTTTGCTTTTGGTATATAAGACAAATGTAACATGGTGTATTAGAGCCAAAATCTTTAAGAAATATTTCAAATAAAAAAAATGGTGGTGTCCTTTGTGAGATATACTACTGTAATTATCAAGTTTATTATAAGTAGGATTTTACTTTTTAATCATTAAAAAGTATTTTTTAAATAAATTTGTCTGAGATACAATATATTCATTCTGACAATTTATCAAAACCAAACAGGCTGAAACTGGAACAACATTTTACGTCAAATCTTCTGAACCTATAAACTCATTCTCGTATCAGGTTTTATTAGTCTAAAAATTAGTTTGATAAAATTAAAAAACTCCTAATAATAATGATAAATTGTTCATTAAAAAAGATCTTTGGCAAAGACAGCTTACACTTGAGTCAAGAAGTTAAAGGGGAGAATTCAACAGAACACGAGTTTACTGTGAATATCACAAAAAATCTTGCAATGACACTTGCTCCTGAAGCAACAGTAGTTGTTTCGTACGTGGATAGCAATAATGAACTCATTGCTGACAGCATTTCAGTAAACGTCGAAGATTTCTTCTTTAACGAGGTTTCCATTTTTTTTTCATAAAATTGTCTTTATAACTTTTGTATAAATTAAAATTTCTAATGAACCGCCAATATTTTGCAATCGCATAGGTTCAACTTACTTTTGACAAAAACATGGCAAAACCATCGGATGTTGTAACTTTAAATGTTGAAGCAAGTCCTGGATCATTTGTTGGATTGTTGGCAGTTGATGAAAGTGTTCGTCTTCTTAAATCCGGAAACGATTTCAGTAAAAACGAGGTTTTCCATACACAAACTTTTATTAAAAGTGTTTTATGATTTCCACATAATATTTACTGTTTGATTATTTCAAAGTTTTGAATTATTTCGTTCAGATAGATTTTCAATTTTTAAACTAAAAAAAATGAATTTTTCTCTCAGGTCATAAGAGAACTGTACAGTTATACATCGCATGTTTCATCACAATCAAAAATGGGAGACAATGCTATTAGTCTTGCCAAACGTTTTGGCGGCCAGGATACTTTCAACTTATTAGAAGTTAATATATTATTATTTTTTGTTTCAATGGTTAGCTATCACATGCAATAAATAATATTTTATGTGATTTAAAGCATTCAGGGATACATGTTATTTGTAACAGTTACATACACGAAATAACATATGAGGATTATTCTGAAACGGAAGACGGAGAAGAAAGTGATTCATTTAAAAAAACAAGAACCAGGACAAGAACATCTATGCACAAACAAAACTGTAAAACAACATAGTATTAATAATATAAATATTCATGAATAAGTTTTTATAAATTTGTTATTTAAACTCTTTGTAAGAATAATTTGGTTTTGAGTAAATAATCTGAACTTAAGAGTTTATTGCGTTTTCAGAAAATGGATTTAATAGACATTTTTATTTTAACAAAATATGTTTAATAAATTAATTTTTAAAACAATGAATCAGATTTTGAATAAAAAAACTTTCTAATTTAAAAAAAAAATAAAGTCATGCCAGTGTCACAAAGCAGAGCATATGACGTTGGTTCTTCAGCTGGTCCTCCTCCTAAAATAAGATCTGAATTCCCAGAAACATGGATATGGACGGATATCCTTGAAACGTTTGTATAAGACTTTTACCACATTTTTATTTGATAATTAGTTAAAACAGCAAAATGTTTATAACACTTTTTGTAAGCTAATAAATAAATGAACAAACCGTCTTTTTTAATTGATTAATTAGGAATGGATCAACAGAAATTACTTTAAAAGTGCCAGATACAATCACTTCATGGGTGGCTACAGCATTTGCCACAAACGATGAAACAGGATTGGGGCTTTCAAAAGAATCTGCAAAAGTAATATCTCTTTATTTTCTGCATTAATTTTAACAAAACGTTTCAATTGGAGGGCGAACAAATTCAACCACATCGTAATAAATCAGATAGATTGTTTTTCAGAAATCTTGTATTATGTGCTGCAATACATTTAGCTAATATATATGGCAGCTAATTTAAAAACAGCTTAGAATCTGTTAGAAATTATTCTGAAAATAGGACACCGACCCCCGTTCATCGACTTTTTCTCGAAAACAAATGCAATACAATACCTAGACAATAGTCATGTAACTCATTAGTTAAGAGCCCAACTAATGTTTTTTTAGGGGAAAGCTTTGGAAGTTGATAACTCAAGGTTTTTGCACACCCGATTTAATATCCACTTAAACTATTTGACATCATTAAGATTTCTTTGGCGAGCCGCTGTTACCTTTAATTTTAGTTGTTTATATTTCGTGCATCAAGTTTATTTAGCCATTGAATATCGACACGAGTAAAATAATGTGATTTTTGCGTTTTTTTAAATTGTACTTACTCATCTTAAAAGTGTGTCATGTTTTGCTCTTCACAGATTTTTGAAATTTTCTTATTTAACAATAAAGAATAACATTCAAATTTCCGCAAAACTCATTTACATTTAAACAAACTATAGGCATTATATTAAGTGTTGTATTTGGTTTTAAGTTTAAAACTATTAACCTATTGTTGTTTGCTAAATTTTAATTATTATTATTTTTAAAAAGTATGTCCAGTGAATTTTAAATACGGCTCATTTGGTTATTGCCGGATTCAGAGAAATCTCAAAATCTCACGGATAAAAAAAAGATTCCACCACAGCCCGTCGTTGGTGCTAATAATTAATACAATGCGCATCCCAATCGAATCTTAAGTTTATTTCTTCAAGCAATTAATAATTTTTCTTAAAGATTACGGTCTTCAAATCAATGTTTGTGTCATTAAATCTTCCATACTCTGTTATACGAGGAGAGGAATTTGCATTGGAAGCCACTGTTTTCAACTACGTCGACATTGACCTTCAAGTACTTTTGATATATTTATTGTGTAATTGTTTATTTAAATATTATTTATTTATTGTATAATTTTTTATTTCAATTCTATATGTTTATTGCATAATTGTTTATTGAATTTTACGTATTTTTAGTAATGTTGTTAATTTAAATTTGTTGTATTTATATTATAATTTTTTATTTTAAGTTTATATATTTATTGTATAATTGTTTACTAAAGTTTAATATATTTTTAGTATAATTGTTTATTTCAATTTGAAAACTAATTTATTGAAATTTATCTTGTTAAGGTTGACGTTACACTGGCCCAATCAAGTCACTTTAAAATTCGTAGGTGCGAGTCAAACAGCTTAGATGAAGTCTTTGAATCAAAAGATGTTAAAACTGTTAAAGTAATTTTTCAATTTGATTTTGTAGTTTTTGTTTAATTGAATTATATACTATAAAAACAAAATGTTAAGCGCATTTTAGCTGGTATACTCGAACAAGTGCATTTAGAGAGATGTTTAATAAATGTTTTTTACTCGCAGGTGCCAAAAAGAGAAGCAGTCAGCGTATTTTTCTGGATTGTTCCTGTATCAATCGGTCACATTCCATTGGAAGTCAGTGCCTTTGCAGGGGTTGCCGCTGATGTCGTTCAAATGTCTTTGTTTGTTAAGGTCATTAAAGTATTTTATTTTAATAAGCAATTTTAAATATGAAATATTGCGATATAAAAATATAAAAATGATTAATCGTGTTAGCCCGAAGGTCATCCGCAGTCATATTCAACTTCAACATTGACAGAGGCTTCAGCCTCCACCAACGAATCCGTTTTCAATTTCCATATTTCTTTGCCGCCATCTGACGTGCTGGTTTCTGAATCGGCAGTTATTGAAATTTCAGTGATTCGTGAGTAGCTATTTATTGTCATTAACATTGTTTTAATTTATTAGCGATATTTAACAATCTGACACAAATTTTAAATGAACAAAAACAGGAAATATTTTCGGATCAACCGTAAACAACCTGGAAGATCTTCTAGACATGCCTGCAGGATGTGGAGAGCAGAATATAATAACTTTTGCTCCAAACGTGTACATTCTCAAATATCTTCAATCCACCAAAGAACTCAGCGATGAGTTCAAAGAATCCGCTACTGATTTGCTCGTTGCAGGTGAGTGCTGATTGGCTGACGAGAGGTTTAATTGAGAAATAAAAAAAAATTATGTTATTGTTTAACTTGTGTTTAGGATTTAATCAGCAGTTGACCTATCAGAGACGAGATGGATCTTACAGTGCGTTTGGCGATAGAGACAAACAAGGCAGTTTGTGGTAATTTATTTCTGCAATTGCTTAAACATAATTTTTTTCTAATTAAAGTTGTTTATATTAAAAATTTGATTACTTTAAAATTGGTTTATTTTAATTATTCTACTTTGTTATATAAATACTAGAGATTGCCCGTAAAAAATGACGGATTATTCAAAATCTCATTTTATATTATTTTATGATTGCAGCGCTACGATATATATATATATATATATATATATATATATATATATATATATATATATTATGCAAATAAATTTCAGGTTGAGTGCGTTTGTCATGAAAGCTTTCCGTCACTCAAAATCATATCTGACTTATGCACCGATCACAGTAACAAAAACTCTCAAATGGATAATGGATTGCCAATCAGAAGATGGCTCATTCAGCGAGCCTTTCGGTGCTAAAGTGATTCACAGTATGATGCAAGTGGGTCACATTTAACATTGCTTATTAAAATTAATGTAATATTATAGATCAGAAAAACGTCATAGTTTAAATATATAATTAAATAAATGCATATCTATTCAAATGTGATAATTTCTTATGTCGTGTGAACGCACAGGGAGGATCATCATCAGGTATCGCTTTAACAGCTTACGTTTTGATTTCTCTCCAAGAAAACATCATCTACAAAAACGTAATTTTCGGCTTTTTTTAAAGTTTCATATTTTCTAAATTTTCTTAAAATACTCAAAAGTATGTTAACAAATCACCAGCGTCTAAAGAATATGGAAATTGTTATAAAGAAAGCTACAAGCTATCTTGAAAAAAAATACAGATCTGTAGCTAACGACTCTTATGCTTTGAGTATTGTAACCTATTCGTTCCATCTTGTCAAAAGTTCTCAGTTTAGAAATGCTGTAACACTGCTCGACGTACTCGCCGTCCAAACAAGTACAATTATTTTCAAAAGCTAACATTTTTGTAAAAATTTAACACAAAGTTTTTTTGTGAAAATTTTGGGCCACGGTAAAATGGAGAAATTAAAAATATTTAATTAATGTTCTTTATGCAGATGATTCTATTCATTGGGAAACAAACAAATTGGTTTCTTCTGAGGAAGACATTTGGAAACCATTTTACAGCAAACCTCTCACGTACGATGTTGAAGCAACTTCGTATGCTCTGCTAACTTACGCTTCACTTAAGAAAACAAATTCACTTCTCATTGCAAAATGGCTTATTCAGCAGAGAAACGAACATGGTGGATTTCGATCAACCCAAGTAATTAATACAAAATTACTTGTTCGCGAATTGTTCATCAAATAATTTTTACTGAAACATTTAATTTTTATTATTCAGGATACTGTAATTGGCCTTGAAGCTTTGTCCAAGTTTGCTCTGCAATTGGCACCTCAAAATGATGGCGAAGGAGTGCAGGTCTCAATTCGAGGAGACGTGAATGACGAAGAACATAACTTTCGTAGAATCAATAAGTTGAATTCTCTTCTGCTGCAAACTGTACAGGTTGTTATTTTAACCTACAAGTCGACTTCTTTGAAAAAAATTGTTACAACTGAAGGTCTGAAATGATATTAACATATTTGTGCAGTTACACACAGACACAAAGGAAGTTACTGTTGTAGCAAATGGCATAGGATATGCTGTGGTTCAGGTTTGAATTACATTGAACTGAGTTGAATTTATTAAAAAATTGCGCACAAAACTCATCAATTGAAGATTCTAACCTTTTGCAAAATCGCTGCAAAATTATTCAGTTTTTCAATGTAGTGAAATAGTTAAGCATACCTAAAACTTATAACAAAAAAAAAGATGCATGGGTTTTGATTGACTAAATGATTTAATTGGTAATTTTTTAATCTTTTTGGAATATAAATTTATTTTATGAATTCATGAGCAGCTGTCAGTCAGATACAATATTAAGAATTCCATACGACACCCTAAAATATTTTTGGATTTGTCTACGAGTTCTTCCAAAGGAATATTCACTTTAGAAATTTCGACAAGGTTATCTATTATTATTTTTGTTGGTTTTATAATATTGGATTTATTAGTGAAAATACTATTTGATATAAATGCAACATATTTTTGAAGTTTGTAAGGTTTTCAACTCACTTTTAAATCTTGTTTTAGCTGGAAAGGTAATGATGCAAGTGGAATGGTCCTTGTTGAAATAGATGTTCCTACTGGATATTTATACGGTGATGATAATGATGTCCTTATACAACTAGGAGAAAAGGGTAGCAAGATTGAAATTTCAGGATCAAAAATAATTATATACATGAACGAGGTATTATTATAAAAACGTGTTTGTAAACAGAAAGTGGAAACTAAAAAATTTTCAAAATTTTTACATGCAGCTGACAAACGAAACAACGATTTTTGAAGTTAAGTTTGAAGAAAAAATTTCTGTGTTTGGAGGCAAACCATCAGTTGTGAAAGTATATCAATATTATGAACCAGGTTATATGTTGTATTATTACGTATATCGATATTATGAACTAGATAATATGTTATATTAATGAGTATATCAATATTATGAAACAGGTAATATCTTGTATTATTAAGTATATCAATATTATGAGCTAGATAGTAAGTTATAGTAATAAGTACTTGTTCAACAAATTGTTAATTTTTGTTATTGATGTCATATGTAATTATTTATATTTTCTGAAGATTCTTCTGCTTCTGCTTTCTACGAAACACCGGGAAAGAAAACATGGCTTTCAGCTTGTCCAGACTGCTGTTGAAAATAAACCGAGTTTATAAGTCAGCCTAAACAATTTAAATTTGAGAAAGTGCATTTAAGTGATTATTTAATTGTACTTAACATTTTCTAAATTAAAAGCTTAAAATATGTTTTTTATAGTTTTTGATATGAACTGTGTTGTCATTGACATCACTTTTCATAGTTTTTTAACTAGTATACTTTTGTTAAATTTCAAATAACAAGAAATAATTTTTGTTTTGTTGATTTTGTTTAACAAATGACATTGGTAAGAAAATTGAATTTCTTAAGGCTCACACAATTTTTATTGGTGGTTCAATTTATATCTGAATAAGTTAACCTTTTGGCGGCAGGCTGGGTGAAAAATTACCTACTTTGTAACGAATCTATGACGTTTCACCCGAAAGACGTTTCACCCAAAAATAAGACATTTTTCCCCGAATATTTCTTTTGCCTGAACATTGAAAAGTTGCTTGTGCTTGGGTGGAGTACTGGTTGCTGGGGCAGTTAAACCAATGAAACCACGACCAGTTTAATTTAAATTCATGTAATTTGTTAAAAAATAAACTTTCGACATTTTAGGATAGGTACGCAATGATTAAATATTATAATTAGCATATTAATTAATACTTCTGACATTTAAGTTCAAAAGAGTAGAGTCAAATGAAAATTATATTCAATAGACCGGAAAATCTCTGTGTTTCAATTGATAATTGATCAGTCTTTTCAAAGAAAGAAAAACAAAGACTTTATAACATAATAAAAAATTCATTATATTATAATCGGATGAAAATGCGGCTTGCAGTTTAAACGATTGCACAAAACCTAGCTTATGACCATTATATATCTAATTTTTAAAACTGCTGTAGTTGACAAAACGTAATCACCAAATGTCGGCCAACCATTAAAAAAGGAGTAGAAGAGATTAGAGCCGCTACAGTTGGCCGGTCTTTATTTATATACTGATAGTTTTCAAGTCATAACCACCAACTGTCTGTTGAGCCATGGACGTCTGTATAATAGCACCTGGACGGTCAGCCTCGTTTGCGTGCGTACGGTAGTTGTCCGACCGTGCGCTGTACACGGCAGCGCTTATCATTGATTATGCACGGTTAAATAACTTTATTTCCGTCGAAAATATTCAACACAATTAAAACACATAACAGTGGTGATTAAATCAAATATTTTATTGATTATAATAGAACATTAATATGTAATAAAAATTGACACTAAAGCAATAAAAATGTCAAGTATATTAATAATCAGTTCTAGCAGATACTTTGGCTATTTTTTGTTTCTTAGATTGTCTAGACTGTGAGTTGGTGTTTAAATGTTTGACAAAATTTTTGGCAACACAATTGAAAAATCGATTAGTGATTAGAAAATTGAGTTCATGCCCATTCACACACACATTCACATCAATAGGCAAGTGATCAAATGCTTGAATGCAGCCGACCCTGTCCATAAATTTTCCAAACAACTTTCTCTGGCATGTGCTGTTGAGAAGCTGCTCCATTAATGAAGAGATTGATTTTATTTCCTCAAACACTCTCCAGCAGTCGATCATTAGTCTAAAGGTGAAGTCTGTTGGTCTGTATAAGCCGCCACGATTAATAGACTCCATAAAAGTTGCTGCAGAGTAGTTTAGTATGTTGACGATACCAATTGGTTTGAGTTTATTTTCTGTCACAAGGGATTCTTTGCAATGATCACATTTTGTGGTTCTTATGATGGATCTTGGAACATAACCACTGATATAAAACAAAATATTAGCATCACTCGTTGATGGCAACCGGTTGAACTACAAAGCCTCAGCTGTTTAGTCTTCATTGAACTGCGATTGAGAAAAGTTTTCAATCTGTAAAATGTTGTCAATCTCTGCCAACGAAATTCCAGAAAACTTTATAAGAGACTAGGCTC
This sequence comes from Erpobdella octoculata, assembly GCA_963978895.1. NCBI lineage: Eukaryota > Metazoa > Annelida > Clitellata > Hirudinida > Erpobdellidae > Erpobdella > Erpobdella octoculata. The sequence continues at coordinate 16,309,528 of OZ022244.1, forward strand.
GAATTTTTTGTCATTTTCAAAAACTTGCTTAGCTGATATATAATAGTTCGCACCAGAAAGTTGACGTAACCACCCAAAACGTGACTCTATAGCATCAGACGGCAAACTACCTAAAAGAACGTATTTGTAGTCTTTGTCGTCAAGTAAATATGAAGAGCAGTCAGCGAGTGCCAGACATGTTTGACGCAAATCAAGTCTCTTGGGTCAGCCCGGGTGTTTTTGATTCCTCCCAACGCTGAAGGAAATCAGCAAACTCTCGGAGAAAACTAAGCTTCCAGTCCAAAAAAGACCAAACTGGATCCATCGTTATGTCAACCTTGTGTTTTCCTTTACTACTTGACTTCATATTCATTGCATTCCAGAGCTTTATTATTAGGGTGATAAAAGCTGTCGTACCTAACCATTGAGTTTTGCCCTCATTAACAGCGTAGAAATTAATTCCATTACGAGTTGACTCAGAGAAAACAGAAATAGCCAGTTTTACGGAAATCTTTTCTATGCTCTTTGGATCCATAGCTACAGGTGTAAGTCGATAAGCTTTTTTTAGTGACAAGTGAGCTTCCATATTAAACAGCTCAACAATGTGCTGAAATTGTGCCCTGCACCCAACTGGCAGGTTTCCTTCTATCACAGGGCATTCAAATAGCTTACGTTTTTGAAATTTATTGTAAACATTCTTAATGTCATGCACTGGATCAAAAATTAAAAATATTGGCTGGTCGGTGACAGAGTCTATGACATGTGTTTTTAGTTTACCACCACAAAAAAAATTTCCTGTTTGTTGAAGCATTATCAACAGAAATAGCAACCACATTAACAGAAACACTTCTCAATGTTATCATTATCTCGATATAACTCTCATGTTGTTTAGCAGCAGTCAACTTTGACATTGGATAGATTCCAACAAGGTCTTTATACTTTCCGACGACTGACTTGATCATAAAACAGAGCAAAGTTGATGCCATCTAATGTTAGACCCTGAATTACACCACCAGTGTATTCTACCCGCTTGGCAACATATACTTCGTCGATCATCAACACAGCATTTCTCTGAAATTCATTAAGCTTAGTTTCAAGTAGCTGGCGTTATTCAATCCATCATTAACATTTAGTCGTCTGGTGACTTTCTTTAGAGTGCTGATTGATGGCAAGCATAAAATGTTCTCATCTCATATATATATATATATATTTATAATAGGTATACTTTAACTTTTCCTTGGACATTTTGGACCCCCACCCGAACAAAATTTCTGGCGCCGACCCTGACTAGTTGGCATATGACCATTACGGAAGGAAGAGTAGATAAGTTGATCAAACAGCCATGAACATTTGGTCCAGCAAACAACAATCGATAACGAGTATAACATTTCCGATAACATCATGGTAATACACAAAGAAACAGTTATGACTAACAACGATGTTGAAGGTATTACTTATACATAGTACTAAATTTTAATTTAGCAATTATTGACTAATGTTTGTCTTGTAGGTTGTCACAATCGAATAAATAGAAAGTCCAACGGAGGAAATTTAGATATTTTAAACTGTGCCCTGTTCTCTTCAAGGAAGCAAAGAACTTAGAGCTGCAAGTTACTTTAATTACAGAAAAAAAATTGCGCCGCTATAAGAAAATTGAAACAAAAAAAATGAAGAGACTATATATAATCTTTGGAAACTTTTGGAAAAAGAAAAAAAAGAAAAAATAAAACAATGTACATTTTTAAAAAAAATTCTTAGATTTTATATTTTTTGGATTGGCTGTTTTTTAGTGAAATTTTTTATCTTTTACTGAAATGTTTAAATTTTTTGGGCGTGTATTATTTTTGCATTAGATTTCTCAGTCGAAGACATTTCTCTTCACTAAGCTCTACAATGCTCTATTCTCGTGTCACAAAACCAATTCTTGTGATTGCCAAAGTCTTGCAAGCCTAGTTGTAATGAAAAATCATTAAATTTTCAAAAAAAATATAAAATTTGCAAAAATATTTTTAAAGATATAAAAATAATTACAGTTAAAACAAGTAAATTAAAAACGAATTTTTAAAACCTTTTTAATTTTTATATGTAATTAAAACACAAATTTTGCAATCAATTTTTTATTATATTACTCTTTTATTTTATGTTAAAGTCGAAATATCTTAATTATATCAAAATATCGAAATTAATTAAAATTATCTAAATTAATTGACTTATTGTAAAACTAATAATTGAATATTGCATTGTCTTCTATTTTAAGCATGTATGCAAAATTTGAAAAAATCAATCATCAGGAAGTGACTCAAAAATTGATTGCAAGATTTGAAACAGACAGAGAAACAAACAGACAGACAGAGAAACAGAGACGACGAGTTAATAAAAGCATTGGTAATAATAATAAAAATATCATCAAAAAGCATCGAATTTAAATATCTCAACTATTTTCATGAAAATTTCGTACACGCTTGAGAATCGCGGTCAGTGAGTGTGGTTCGTGTTAACTTGGTAAAATAGTCTGCCAGTCGGTTAGCGTTTTGTGGTCAAGAAAACCCTCAAGAAAACCCTCAAGAAAACCCTCAAGAAAACCCCCAAGAAAACCCTCAAGAAAACCCTCAAGAAACCCCTCGATAAAATCCTCAAGAAAATTAACTCAATAAATTGACTTATTGTAAAACTAATAATTGAATATTGCATTGTCTTCTATCTTGAGCATGTATGCAAAATTTGAAAAAAATCTATCTTCAGGAAGTGACTCAAAAATTGATTGCAAGATTTGAAACAGACAGAGAAACAGACAGAGAAACAGAGCCGACGAGTTAATAAAAGCATTGGTAAAAATAATAATAGGTATGAAAAATAATTAATTGAGCTATTTAATGTTAATTAAACGACGCAAAAATATCTCCGATAACAAATGACGACAATATTTCGGACGGTACGAAACATGGCAACCAACATGGCGAAAGGCGAAGAAGAAGCGCTACAAGTAGCGCGAGCCATGCAAGCTAAACAGTACTTGAAGAAATTTGGCAAGGAGGTAGTTCTCATACAAGGATACAAGGAAAGAAACTTAAGAAAGTTTGGACTTTCTACTCCGATCCCCCGGCTCAGGGGGCCAAAAAACTTTTCGGGCCAAAAGTTCCTATACATGATCATTGCATAAGTTTTCAAAGCACTGTTTACAATTGCGTAACAGGCATTACTTGCTTGACATTCTTGCATAATGTGACCGATTGCGTGTTACAAATTATTAGGAAATAGATGGAAAAAATAGCAGGTATTACTTGCCGAATGGAAATGGGAGAGTTTTTTAAATATAAATATAAAAAACTCTCCACGTTTTAATTTTACAAAAATTATGGCTTGTTTGTTATACGAATGTCCACAATTAACGCATGCCTCCATCAAAAATTTTCTCACACCGCCCATAAAAAAATTACTTTTCCTTTTTCGTTCACAAAAACGTGGTATTTTAAAAATATTTTTTAATTATTGTTTTCATTCTATGTTAATGAAGAGGCTTTACTGTTTTTGTGATTGGGGAAGAATTGTTTTTGGTCAATGACAGTCCAGTTATCTTAACATTTTCAAAAAACTAAAATTTTAGATTCAGAAGAAACCAAAAATACGTGAAAAACGGCTGTTGCAATTATTTCCAGCACATAATATCTGCAGGCCTAAAACAGTAGTCGTTTGAATTACCGTGATTGCACCATTTTAAACTCTTCTGTTTGCACTTTTAGTGTCAAAACACAATCCATCTAGCAATTCAGATACTCCTTCCCACTTACTGAGTACTTCAATAGCTTTTTCCTCCATCAAAACACCAGTACTAGAGCCAGATATTTTTAGAATGGCCAGCCACTTCTCAATGTTTTTAAGAGACACTATTGGCACATGGTCAATATTACTGCCGTTGGGCTGGCAACTGGTTGGGCGGCGACTTATTGTGTGTCGACTAGTTGGCATCGACTAAATGACCTGCTTCGTAATAATATGATTACTTCTGAAACATACTATAATTCAACTTCCATGTTTTTCACCTTTATAATATTGAAATTCTGTCATTATAAATTCTATCAGTTTTATTTTTTTTATTTATTATAATTTATTAATCGCTTAAAACAAAACAAATTTTGATCGAAAGCGATCGCGTAGGAAAAGTAAGCTATTATAAAGAAAGCAAGTATGTTTTTAATTTAATTTTAAATTCATGAAGAGTTGTGGATTCTCTAATAGATGTGGGTATTGCGTTCCAGGCTGTTGGTCCAGCAACGGAGAAGGCTCTGTCTGAGAAGGCGCAATGAGTCCGAGGGACAGTAAGATCCCGTCGGGAGGAGGAGCGAAGTCTCTGTCTGCCGGGGCAATCAGAGCATAGAATGAGGGACTCTAGTAGATATATTGGAGAGCAATTATTGAAGATTTTATAGATTAGAAGACCGAGCTTGAAGATGATCCTGGAGGAAATAGGAAGCCAACATAGTTGGCGTAAGATTGGCGAGATATGATCCCGGCGAGAAGCATGAGCCACAAGACGAGCGGCTGAATGAAGAACAGAGGTGTAGGGGCGAAGAGTCGTAACTGGAAGTCGTGCGAGGACAGCATTACAGTAGTCCAGTCTTGAGAGAACAAGTGCTTGGACGATAGTTTTAAAAGAGTAGTGGTCGAGAGACGGTCTAATTTGATGAATACGACGAAGATGAAAGAAACAAGCTCGAGCAACTGATGAGACATAGGGGGACAAGCATAAGAAGCTGTTAAATAGAACTCCAAGGCTGCGGACCATCGATACAGGAGAAATTGTTGTGTTTGCATCCAGGGTTAGGGAACGGTTTTCAAGGAAACAGGTGGAGGATCTTTTCCGATGAAGCCAGATAAGTTCCGTCTTAGCAGGATTCAAAGAAAGACGCATGGAGGCGCTCCATGATCCAATTTCAACAACGCATACGGCAAGTCTATTACAGGCAGTGGGGACATCATGAACAGTAGAGCTGTGATATTTCAGTTACAACTTTTCAGTTACAGTTACAGTTAAAGTTACAACATTTTTCAGTTGTCAGTTAAAGTTATTTTCCCACAAACATTTTTTAGTTACTATTACAGTTATTTATTTTCAAGTTAAACTGACAGTTAACTGTGGTTCTATGAACAGGCTGAAAATGGTAAAACATGTTCTTAGTGAACCTGTTCCTTTTTCCTGCAGTCATATCATTGCAAACTGAGAAGACACGCTCCACATATGCTTCTGATTGCAGTCTCAGAGGCTGTCCAGAAACCCATTCCTGTTTGATTAATTGCTTATATTTTTTAGGCACCAAGATAAGCAATAATTTCTTCATCAACTGAATTTTCATGCTTAGATTGCTTGCTCAATAAAACTAGAAGCTTCAATTTCTTGGCAAATTTTAGTCTAGCGTCTGCAATCTTGGAGTACACCTCAACTCTTAACTAGCCATGAAAACCCAAATACAATGCATCTGCCAGTCATCACCTCGACAACTGCGATCCGTCCGTCATTCTATTTCTGCAAAGGCATTTTCAGTCTTTGTACATGTATTTATCACTAGGAGGCTTGCTAACTGTAGCAGCCTATTGGTTGCAGTTGGAGTAACGGCCCCAGAAGACGCAAATTTAACAAAAGTTCGGCTGACATTCAAGACCGCCTTCACTGACTGCTTGTTCATTTAAGAAATAAATTCAAGTTGGGCTTCCTTATTTACTGCTGTCTGCGTGGCAGCGCTCCTGCTTACCTCAAAGTAATGCTACAACTGAATTCCGATGTTCCAGCTCCGTCTTCGCTTCTTTGTTCAACAACCCAAGGCAGATCAATCATTTATCAAGTAAGCACTAAAAGGTTTGTACCAATAGCTTATTTAATAGCAGGGCCAGCCTGGCTGATAGCGTGAGAGATGAAACACTAAGTTCTACGCCATTTAAACAGCGGCTGAAAACTTTCGCTGTAAGGAATATACAATTACAATTATACAACGATCACAACAGCGTTATCGATGACAAAAAGCCGCGAATAACTAAACATTTTAATTTATACTATTTGTTACGTAACTAACATCAAATTTTTCAGTTAGTAATTATTTTTCTATTATTTAACTAAATTTATTATTCAGTTACTATTACAGTTAAAGTTATTGATCATTTTTCAGTTAATATTAGTATTACAATTAACTGTCCATTATTTTTCTATTATTGTCCGTTTTCAGTTAGTATTACAGTTAACTTGAACATCACTGCAGTAGAGTGAGTGCAGAGTTGTGCGTCGTCGGCGTAGAGTTGGAGTGAGATGCCATGGGAGACTGCTATGTGGTAGATCTCAGTAGTATATAAAACAAAAAGTAGGGGTCCGAGAATGGAACCCTGCGGAACGCCAGAAAAAACTCTGGAGACCATCGACTCATCATCCCCATTCTGACGACTTGGGTTCTGTCAGAGAGGAAGGATGCAATCCATAGGAGAACATTAAATGAAATTGAGCAGGTGATGCGCAGTAGCTGGAGTAAAAGCCCGTGATCAACAGAGTCGAAGGCGGCACTGAAATCGAGGAGAAGCAGTGCGGTCACTTGGTCTTGGTCGAGTGCATGGAGGGCATCGTTATAGATTTTCAGGATCGCTGATTCTGTTGAGTGAAAGCGGCGAAAGCCAGATTGAATTGGGGGAAGTAACCCATTTACTTCAATGTGTGTAAGGAGTTGAACATAAATGACTCGTTCAATAAGTTTTGAAACAAATGAGAGATTAGAGATTGGACGATAATTTTTTGGATCGTCAGGATCAAGTGTCGTCTTCTTAAGCTTTGGAAAGATTATTGCCTTTTTTGAGATGTAGGAAGTTGTGATGAGGAGATGGACGCGTTGACAAGACGAGCCAGAATAGGTGAAAAAGCCCTCGGGATCCTCTTAATGATCCAAGAAGGTATGGGGTCCAGCGCACAGCTACTGGAAGACTTTGACCAAAAAGGATCTCGATTGCCTCGGGGGTCACCAGTGTAAAACCCTCCAATACTATAACAGGCACCGGCGGTTGCCGAAAATTTGGAGGAGGAGCTCCGGATGTTGCACGTCGAATATTCTCAATTTTTATAGTGAAATAGTCCTGTAGAATGTTTGAAGACGGAATCAGGCCTGAGAGTAGTGATGTAGGAGTGAGAAGTCTATTTAGAAGGCGCCATGTCGCGCGGCCCTCATGGGCCGCGTCGCGAATTTCACCGCGGAAGAAACTGGCTCGTTTTTTTGGAGTAGGCGACGATGAGAGCGACATTGGTTACGCCACGCAATTTTGTGAGAGTTGAGTCACCTGCAGCGGCGCTCAAGGCGACGAGTGATTCTTTTTGATTCGACGCAGTCAGCATCGTACCAGCGACAGACATGAGGAGCGTGTAAATCGAGAAGATGAGAGAGTGTAGATTGGTATAGATCTGTTAGCTGGTCGACCGCCAATACAGGGTGCGACAGCGGAGCAGCTGTCAGATCAGATGCCCTCAAGTCAGCCTCAAAGACCGATAAGTCGAAGTTTTTGAAGGATCTGCGAGATATTTTTCCTGCAATATTGGTGGGCAGTCGATGTGGGATCGAGAAGGTAATGAACGAGTGATCAGAAAATGATGGGGGTTCTATTTTCAAATTCGTAATTTGTGTCGAGGATCGAGTAATGACGACGTCTAGAGTATGTCCCAGTAGATGAGTGGGTTCAGAGATGTGCTGAACGAGATCACGTTGGTTCATTAATTGGCGAAGATTTCGAGATCCGGTGATGTCACGGTCGAGTTGAATATTTAGGTCACCTAAAACGAGCAGGTCGCATGAGTAGGTGGCAGTGGCCGCTAGGAGCTCCTCAAATTCCGAGAAAAAAGCACTTGATAAGGGCTGAGATCCAGGTCTATAGATAGTTACGATCAACAGATGAGTTCTTTTAAAAGTGATATAGGCGGCTAGTACTTCAAACGTCCGAAAAATTCCCAAATCTCTGTAGGTGCATTTTAAGGTATTTTTGAAGAAGATACAAATTCCTCCACCCAGATGCATGGTGGAACCTGACGTCCCGACATCTGGAGGAAACGGACGAGGGCGGTCGAGAACTCCGAAAGATTCAGGAGTGGATGCAATAATAGAGGGTGAGGTGGCGGATTCGTGATGCGTTTCTACGACGCACATGATATCGATGAGCCCACTGTTCAATAGATTGTGTAGGTATGCTGATTTGTTTCCGAGAGAACGAGCATTCCAGCTGCCTACACGACAGCTGGGAAGAGAGTGGAGGGATGAGGTAGTGACTAGGCAGTATTTATGAGTAAACAAACTAACGAGGCAGCCGCGCGACCGGCGCCTAATATATATTATTGTCAAGCAGTTGCTGTATAGATTGCTTGTTTGCATTTGATATTTTTTACAAACTTTTATTTAGGTTACAATCTCAGTTTTTGTGTGTTAGAGTGTGTGTGTGTGGCTTTCTCTGTATGCAAATCTTGCAAGTAAAATTTAACCAGGTTTTTGACTAGTTAGGATGTTTAAACTTTCAGCATTGCTTTATATTGGATGACAATACCTGATTCAATTAAAACAAACTTAATTTAAACATCTTTTGTATTTCTAAATCGAGTGCATTTGAAAAAAAGTTTGTGTTAAAAAATTCGTTTTTTCCTTTGCTTGTTTAAATTATTGTATACAAAACTTGCTATTAAAAAACTTTTTATGCATAATTTTCTGTCTGTTTTTTTTCAACATAACTAATTGCTTGTGTTAATTAAATCAAATAAGGCCCAACTCAAGACAAAAAGTTTCTGCATAATAAGATTTAGTATTTTTCCATGTAACAAAATGAAATGAACAGCGTGTTTATACAATGTTTTCATCCGAGAAATTTTTAATTTTCATTTTTAGGCAGTTTTAAATGGTTTTTAAAATGAGATATATTAATTGATAGTTCATAATCCTTCTGCAGGTTTGTTTCAAGATCTTTCACTTGAGCCAATTCATTTTTATCCTGTACAGAAAAACCAATTTTATAAAGTTTAGTTTGAATTTGCATATTTTCAGTTTTTCTTTTATTAAACATTAACTAACCACAGCACAAAGGGCATGCTCCTTGCCATGTTTGTCCACCGTTGGGAGAGTAAAAAACACTCACAAATGAGCCTTACAATAAAAAAAATTGAAGTTAAAAAAAAATAATTCAAGCTCAATTTTAAAACATTTCTAATTTGTTTAAGAACAGGCTTTTCAACAAGCAAGTTTATTTTAACTGATTATGAATGAATCTTGTAGAACTTTTCGACAACCAGACAGCTTTCCAAGTTAATACAAGCGATGTAAAATTTTTGTTTATCACATTTCTTTACAATAAGAATTTGTATAGTTAAAATTATTTATCCCTCTTAATGCAATATAATGTTACTTTGATTTGAAAATACTTTATATACATATTTTGAATCTGTAAAAATATGTCGAACTGAACACTTTTCATCATTCGAAGCTAAGATTTTTCAAATAATATAGTCTGGAATCGTATAAATCATATCTTGTTACGTGCCAGTAGAGATAACAATCTTGGGTCGCTGTGATTTAATTGTTTCTGCCGGTATTGAAATCGTGAGATTAGGTGTCGGGATCCCGGGATTTAATCCATTTTATCAGATATATTACATACTTTATAAAGATGTTATTGAAATGATTTTTTGATTATGGTTTGGTTTCTGATGTTTTTAATAGCCGCAAACCAACGTCAACTCTACTGTAAACCTTAAAAAAAATTATTCAGACAATGACGACTTTGAAGAAACTTATGACGTTCTAACTCTGAATTTATTTGATGCTGAGGTAGCAGCTGTTTCTTTGAGTCCATCATCCAAAACGTAAATTTTCGTTTGAAAATCTAGTTAGAAATGCTTTGCTAAATAAAATTGCTAGTGTATATGGTGGAAAAGAACTGTTTTTTGTTCTGAATGCTAACGGCAACGACTATCGACGTCAACAAAGGCGTCGATCTGTCACAGATATTGGGTGAGGCCCAATCTTTTCCACATTTCACCCTTCTTTCCTATTTACGCCTCTTAGGTTTAACCGAAAAGAAGCTAGTTTATTAAAATTAATTTGAAAAAATAATTTTGTACACATGTTTGAAAACCAGAATGGTGCTAATCCAAATAGACATTTTCTTATCTCAGTTTTTTGTGCAAATTCATAAGAAAATTGTCTTTTGTTCAAATTATCCAGAATGCTTTGATTGATGTGGCAAACAGTTACAGCATTCAGACGTCCCTGACTCATAATGCTTCTTAGCCAGTTCTTGAAACGCCTTAAAGCGCTGAAAGATCTTTCGGCCGCAAATGATGTTAATAGACAAACCAGTAAAAGTCGTACTATCTGCTCCATGACTTTAAAAAGTTTGCAAAAATCTGGTACCATGTTTTTAAAAAGTAGTTTGAGCTTTGATCAAGGATTTAGCATGGAATTTGTTGTTAAACTTCTGGAGTTGAATGCTGAGATACGTTTGGTCAATGTCAGGAAAAGTTTGACACACAGAGACATTGATTTGTTCGCTAACTAACATCTATTCTATTGACAAGTAGGTCCTGAACCTGGGCAAGTTTGTTAGTAATTTGGTACACGGCTGTGTCAACAGCAGAAACTAATGCTGCGCGATAATAATCGTCAGCTGTCGGAGGAACGTACGCTGTAGCAGCTGCTTTAATTAAAACTGCGTGGCGAGTGACGCAGCCTGGGCAGGTTTATGGATTTCATCTTGTAGAGCCGACAAACAGAGCAAATTTCTTCGAAAATGCTCTGAAAACATGGTCTTCATCAGTGCAATTTCAATCCTGTCCAATGCTTACAAAATAATAACATGACTTATATACATATATTTTTATATTGATTTTTGAAAACGTGTGTTTAAATATTTGTAAAAATTTTTCATTCGCAATTGCGGATTTCATTTCCATGTGCGCCGCTACGACGCCTTTGGATGGAGAAAGTAATGGAACTGAACATATTGATGATTTAACGTCTAATAAATTGTAGGCAAGATAACGGACATTGAATTAAAAAAGAGGCAAATGCATTTTAAAAGATAATTAACTGAAAATCAAGCACATTTAAAAAAAGCACAAAGTAATTTGCGGCGGAGAGTTCTTACAACCAATGATCAAAGTGCCAAAAAACTGAAATTTTACAAAAACCTTCTAATAGAAATGCAAATAAACGTTTTCTGCAAAAGGTTTAGTTTTTATAATGATCAGATCACGGCACGGAAATGAAACTCGTTTACAAAAAATTAACTGAAAATTTATTTTAATAAAATAAATAACTAGAAAGAACTTATGACAAATCGTGCATCTCAAATGCAAAACCACGGGATTGTCAAATTTAAAACCGGAATCTCAGGAATAAAAAACTGGAATTTGGAATCCTTAAAAGTAAAGTTATTTTAATTGATTTGTTGTTTTATTTAAAATTGATTACTGGAAATAAATTTAGGTGTGTCTGGACGGGAGGGTTCTTTCAACATTTATTGTGTTGATCAGATTTAAGATGAAATTGTCGTAAAGTGAACCCACGTTCAACTTCGATAGATAATGCTGAACAACTACAGATTTTTTCCAGTTTTACAAAATTTAGCAAATAAAGTAAGTTATTTTACTTGGATCATAGTAGCGATAGACTTTTACCAATGCAGGTTTGACGTTGGTAACTGGTAATATTTCTGTCATTTTTATGTCAAAAATTAATTTGTCCAATGTCAGCTGCAATTGTAATAATTAATACGTTTTTTTTTACTGTTTGATAAAACTTAAACACAAAAACAAGTTCTAGAAAAAATTAGTATAAAACCTCGTCCAGATAAATTATGATCTTGTTGAATGTTTGTTCAATTCTTTTGAAAGTATTTCCAATTTGTTGAATAGTGTCCTTTTCATTGATGAGAGAATAACCAGTTAAAAGATTCACTTCAACAATAATCATTCCTGAAACCTCATTTCCAGACCAGCTTTAAAAGAAACATGGTAATTTCTTGAGTTTTCAGTTACTGATAGTGAGATATAATTCAAGGCATCAACAACTATATAAGTTTACTTCGTTGTAATTTCTAGAGTAATTTCCTTTTCAGACACGACTGTTGATAATTGAAGGCTTAAAAATTGAGCTTTGTTTGCCTTTTCCACGTTGTATTGAACAATGAGCTACATGCAAATATTTTATAAATTAAAACACTATATTAAGCCTGTAAAAGGCCCCGGGGCCCTGCCTGAAAAACAAGCCTTTTCTTAACTCCTTCCATAACACGCATTTTACTAGACTAATAATTTTATATAAAAATTACTGAACAAAGAATGTTTTTTAAAGGCTATAATATGATTAGCATAAAAATGAGATAAATACAAGTAACATTTATTAAATCTATTTACACAATAAATTTAGCAAATTTGTTCAGTTTTTTAGGTCAAATATAATATAACTGAATTGCTAATATGGTCGAGATCATAGAACAAATGAAGTTATAACCATTACAGTCAAAACACTGTGTCTAATAATGTTTCTAAAATTTAAATTACTCAGTGTATCTTATTGGTTACTTATGATAGCCATATACAAGTCATTTTGCTTTTTGCTAAATAGCATATAGGAAACATTCTGTTCTGTATCCATTAAAGGATCGAGTTGTTCTTTAATTGTAGGGCCATAATCAAATATGTTAATTAAGAAACACAGTATATGGTTTTTATCAAGTTTCTGTTTTCAAATAGTATGCAAAATTTTTACAAAACAGCTTTTTGCTTTGCTTTTCATGTGTCGAAAAATGTACGCATACAAGTAGCATTTTTTTTGCAGTATATATATATATATATATATATATATATATATATATATATATATATATATATATATATATATATATATATATATATATATATATATATATATATATATATATATATATATATATATATATATATATATATAATTTCAAAAACTAGTGTAAATATTTAGTTCGAGCTGACTTATTGGTTCTATCAATTTTTTGCTTCACAGCGTACACGTTGTTTTGATTAATGCTATTCAGCAGTTTTTTTTTTAAATTATCTGTAATAATTTGCTGATTTGTTTAAAGAGCTTTTTTTGTTTGGGTTTAACAGGATAAACGCGATGTTATCACACGCTTGAAAGTCAATAATAAATAAGCATATTTCAAATTTCAGTCACTAGAATTCAAAAAAATCAACAAAATGTACAGAAATCGGGAATTTTTTACAGCATTTTATCAACCAATGTCAGCAAATTTTATGATCAAGCAAACCAGATCATTTTGGCTTGTAAATCACAGCATTAAACTATTCATTGCATTGTCCATAGTAGTGACCAAGATCTAAGTCACGTGTCTTCAAACATTTTCTCAAAGAGTTGGGCATTTTTGGAGCTTGAGGCATTTAACCCAAAAGTTTAGTTTCGTTGTTATCTAATCAATAATACATTTTTTTTATTCTTTAACCTTTTGAAATAATTATAAATTATAGGTACCCATAGAATTATTCTGCAAAACAGTACGCATTAATTTTGTTGCGTATTTTACAAGACGAAAAATAAGTTACGTGAGGGTAACGCACAAACACCACTGTTCTATTATACGAGGTAGTTTTAAAACGACTAAGGCGCCCGTTTAATTAAAATTAGTGTTTAATTATTATTTTCCACTTTTTAGTTTTTTTACACTTGCCATATAGTGAGTGACCTAATGTCTCTGTAAAAATAAAATTATTTGTGTTAATGTATTGCATGTAAAGCGACTAAAGTGCGCGTTAAATTGAAATTAATAAAAAATGTCTACTTTTTTTTTTTGGCTAGGTGGCAAACCTTAGCCCGTTGAATTTAAAATATTATTAAATTATTTTTTACTTTAGTTTTTTTTTTCAACTGCCATCTAGCAAATGTGAAGAAAACCTCAGCCAGTGAAATATATGATCTATCGAGGAGAATGTTTTTAAACAAAACACCATCTTTTTGGATTCGACACCTATTGACATGTATGAGCTGGTAAGAAATGGACTTTCTTTGACGATATATATTCGGCAATAAATAAAAATTGTTGTGTAGAAATTTAACGTCGATGTTATGCAGGAGTAGATAGGCATTATTTTAATTCCATATTCAATTAACGTTCCGGAGTGAGTCAGTCAGCGTAAATATTCTATTGAATTATAGATATAGTCGTTTCTAAATTGCTGCACTATTTAAGCTTGTGAATTTTTTTCTCACAGAACAAAGACTGTGTTACGCAATTTTCTTTTACAAATTACTTACTAGTTTTTGATAAAAACAATAATAAACTAAAATCGATCAGTAATATTAAATATATACTTGCCTGTAAAAGTGCCACTCCTGCCCCAGTTGCATGTACATCGACAGAAGTTGTATTCTCTGACAGCTAGATCAGACAATAAAATTGTGCAATTATTGAGTTTTAAAATAAAAAATCCATTTTGTTAATTTTTTTAAAATCTTGCACCTCCGCAGATTGTAAAAATAGAGAGTTGTTTTTCGTGATTGTTGCAAACGTAAAAGGTATTGTGTCGGTATTGCCTTGAATTGTAATGGTTATGCCTCCATTTTCCGGTGAAGGAGCAATGAAGTTTGCAACAGAGCTTAAAGCTTCTAAAGCCAAAACGGTGTCCTAAAGTGTTAAAGTAAACTTGGTATCACAATTATTTTTTGTTTCAAAATAATTGTCATTTTAAAATTAATAATTTAAAAATTTTAAACAGCAGATCCAATAATGGATCAAATGATTTTCACAAACCTGCGTAGATGAAAATCCACCGAATGCATTTCTCTGCTTAACGAGCCATTTGACGATCGGAAGAGAATTTGTTAAATCTTGTTTCTTAGCGTAAAGTAAAAGAGCATACGATGTTATTTCAATGTTGTAAGATTTAGACTGTGAATAAGGACTGGTCCATATTGGCTTGTTTGAATCTTCTTCCTTCTTTTCCCAATATTTGTAACCATCTGCAAATAATAAGTTATTCTATCTGCAATATAAGTAAAATTAATTGAAATAATTCAATTTTTTAATTGAGTAGTAATTTTTTATACTGTTATATCACCATATATATATATATATATATATATATATATATATATATATATATATATATATATATATATATATATATATATATATATTATATATATATATATATATATATATATATATATATATATATATGGTGATATATATATATATATATATATATATATATATATATATATATATATATATATATATATTATATATATATATATATATATATATATAATATATATATATATATATATATATATATATATATATATATATATATATTATATATATATATATATATATATATATATATATATATATATATATATATATATATATATATATATATATATATATATATATATATATATATATATATATATATATATATATATATATATATATATATATATATATATATATGTATATATATATATATATATATATATATATATATATATATATATATATATATATATATATATATATATATATATATATATATATAGAAATACCTTTGTTTATTGCTAGCTCATCGAGAAGCAAAAGAACATCATTTAACTTTGGACTTTTTGCCTGAAATAATGCATAAGCGATGACTGCAAGGGCGTATGGATCGGAAGAATACGACGAATATTCATTCTCGAGATATTTAGCCGCATTTGAAATACTAGAATCTAGATTAGTAGCAGAGACCTGTTCAGAAAACAAATCAGTTTTTATCAAATATAAAAAGTATTGACATTTTACACGATGTACCTGTGGGTTATCTTTATTTTCCAACAATGCAATCAATACGTATGCAGTCAAGGCAACGCCGGAAGATGATCCTCCCTGTAAATAAGATGATTGAATGACACGTGTGACGATTTGGTCTAGTGGTATAGACACCGGCTTTCAGAGTCGTAGGACCTGGGTTCGATTCCAAGTCCGGGCACGTAATTTCCTTGAGCAAGAAACTAATACACTAACTGATAGGCGCTCACGTCAGCTCAGCGTTTCATCCTTTGGTGGTCGATAAATGAGTACCAGTTTCACGACTGGGGTGTAAATAGGGTTCGGCAAATTCCGATTTCGGATACACGTGCGGGTGGCAGGTAACACTGTGTGATCCCACATGCACTGTGTGATCCCATATGCACGAGCAGTTCCCGGCGCTGCTGTGGTATTAACAATACGAAGTAGCGTCCTAATGTTCTACATTTACATCTACATTTACATTTACAAAGATAAACAAAATAAACCCATATAAAAATGCTAAAACAGTGTTATATCTATTTTATGCTAGCAACCGTCTTCCACGCAACAAAATTAATTGCAGTAAAAAACGTTGGCAGGCGGACTCAAAAGATGCAACTTTCAGTAAAAAAAACTGATCAATGATGAATTGAAATAGAAAAATCTTTACTGGAAAAGTGAAAAATTAAAATTTTAACAAAAAAATTGAGATACCACCAAATTTTACTTAATGGGATTTTTATTGGTGCTGAAGTAAGTATGGACTTTTTATGAAAAGTTCATTTATGCCGTATACGTTATATTAATTTCTTTATTGTTATTTTAACCACAAGCAGAACAGTCCTTCACTAGCAACTAAAAAACGAAAATTTCAAATCTAAAGCAAAAAGGTTACGAATGAATCAATAAGTAAAAACTATATACACAATCCATTAAAACTCATATTTTTTCTAACCCAAAAAAATCGTTCATCAGGGCCTTGAAAGTCGTCGTATTTCTTCTGGAAGATTTTTTCAATAATTCACCACTTTTTTAATGAAAAAAATCTTTCAACAGTATTTGTGATTTATGACAGTTAAAAAATTCCAGGAGTGATGTTTAGTCCGTTGGTCTGGACATGTCCTTAGTGCCGGACAACTGAAGTTCAAGAAGTATCCCCTCGTAATCTTGTACGTCATAATTTAACTCAAAGGTTTTTATAATGACGTCATTATCTTCAAAACATTTCGCAATCAACTGCTTATTAGGCCGGTTAGTTTTTGGTTACAATCTTGAACTAGGATTTGTACACAGATCATTAGACAGTGCTTTCGATTGTGGGAATTTTAATTTGCTCTACTATTTAAGTTTTCTATTCAACTTTGTAGATTTTTGTGCTTGTTTTTCCAGACTGCATTTTAAAACTTAATGTTGTTCTTCATCCATTCCTTGGAAGCATAAATTCTAGTATGTAAAACTTTTAAGCATTTTTGTATTAAAGAAAACCCATTTCAAACCCATGCTCCATTTCTATCACTCATATAAAAAAATCTTATAATTTTAACCCCCATCTGCTGTAGCTGGATCAGTGGGCTTCCAATGTTTGATAAGTTGAAAATCAACCAAAATACATTTGAGTAGGACAAGCAGTGGCAGATTTAGCTATAGGGCCAGAAACCACCTGCCATCTCTCCGCCCATGTTGAGTCCTAAATGGCGCCCCACTACAAAGATGCCCGCAACTGTGAACACATCTTTTATGAATGTTTGCATTAAGTCACACCACTGGCTATAATATTGTATTATTCAGCTGATGCAACCACAATGTTGCAACTATAGGAAACAAATGCAAGCAATCGTGAACGATTTAATGTTTAAAACAGTGATGTACAGTTGTTTTTTGGCACAACTGAAAAGTTGTATACGTTCCTTATGTCTAGTTTACCACAGAATTTAAAGAAAAACGAGTGGCAAAAAAGAATTCTATGGCAGGTGAACTTAGCAGAGATAAAAGGGTTGATGATCCAACAACACCCAGTATATCTGAAACATATTTCACTGTCTTGGTTACACCTGTAACAGAGTTAAATAATCGTTTTAATGACTTTCGTAACACAGTTACTTATTTCTATTGTTTTAATCTATCACAAATATTGAATAAAAATAAAGATTATTTTCAAAGTTTATACGAAATTACTAAAAACGACAATATCGTTGAAGAAGCAATCATAGGATATGATACATTCCAGGACGTGGATGCATCAATACTTCCATCACTATCTAGTGAACTACAGCTTAAAGATGTGTTACCATTTCTAATTGAAAAACAGATGTCGCCAGATCTCCCTAATTTGTTAAAACTCTATAAAATTTACGTGACTATTCCTGTTACATCTGATACTGTTGAAAGAAGTTTCAGTAGATTGAAGGTAATAAAAAATTATTTGCGATGAACAATGACAAACGATCGTTTATTTGGAGTGGCATTATTTTCAATTGAACGGGATCTGGCAGAGAACATTGACTTTGAAACAACGATAAATCATTTTGATTTAATGAAATCACGCAGAAAGCAATTTATATAAAATAAGTTTTTACTTATATCAAGAAATATACTATTGGAATAATTTGGCACAACTTCACGCTACCAAAGTCTTAAAACATTTCTGTTTAGATTGTTGTATCTAATGTTGACGTGCTTGGTAATTAGAATAAATTTAACAAGTTAGTTTTTCAAATGTACTCACTACTACTAAAAATAAGTATCTTAAAATTTGGTGGCGCCCCCTGAAATTCTCCTCGCCACCACGCTATAAAATCTAAATCCGCCACTGAAGACAAGGTGGCAAAAACTATAATCGATATACATAGAACAAATATTTTTTTTGCGAACCTGCATGTCAGTATGGATAACTCTGCCACCTGGTGGTTCACTGAATGTTCCATTGGCATTTTGTAATGAAATTATCCAATTAATTGTTTTGGCTATTTTGTCGTCTTCCACAGGAATGTATTGTTTTGCTTGATGAAAACTTTTGATCACAAATGAACTCAACCTAAAATTTAAAGTAAAAAAATTATTTCTAATAAAACAATAAAATTACATAGCAAGCATAATAATGTTTACCTTAATTCTATTCTACAATTTTTTAAGTTCGATAATAACTACATTCCGTGAATTCTAAACTAACTTGCAGGTTTGAAAGTTGATTTTTTAAAGTAATGATAAAGGAAAAGGTTTTCACAACAATAGTATGCTACTTCATAACAAAAACTTGCTTAGTAAAGACTGGAAGGTTGGAGTGTGCGAATTTACATCGTTTTCCATTGCAGCTATAAGTATATTTGTAACCAAATTAGAGCATGTTAAACGTCATTACTCGCTCTTTTTTGTCGCTAACAATCAGTGCCGGTTATATGGGGATTCCTTGAAGTCCGGATCCCCCTTTCATTGTAAAAAATTCATTGCTTACATGGATCTATGCCTGTATGCGTTTTTGTATGTCTCAGTCACGTTCCTAATAGCTTATAAAATTTTTGTCATTCAATCGGTCAAAATATCAGTAAACTTTTTCTGTAGTTGCATGTTATTTCATCGAGATTTTTTTTGAGGTTACCAGGGCTGTTAATATCGAATACCGATTTCAATATTTAATAATATCGACAATACATTTTGTTTATCAAAATCGGTATTGACAATACATTCTAAACAAACTATAAACAATAATTTTATAGCAATTTTTTCGACAATTCAATTTCGATATTTAACAAAAAGTCATTTGTTAATTTCTACATACATAGACATCAAACTTTATATCTATGACATTCTATTAGCATAATGCCTTATAATGAGTAAATTCATTTGTTCAAGTTTTTTAATTGCTACACCCGTGGCATTTGGTGAGTTCGACAAACTCCTTGCATTTATCAGATAGGAGCGGTGTCAGAAATTAACAGGAAATCATAACATGAGAATTGTGAAATACTCTTACTACTACCGCACTGAGCGGTCAATTGAAAAAACTTTCTCAAAATGTTTGTTGCTCTGGAACAAACCAAACCATACTTGTTAAGCAGCCAAGGTTATAACAGATGTTCTTGTCACACTGTTGATTACCCCCATGTGAAACACAGTGGAACTCGTATTATGACGCGTTTTCCAGAATTAATTTTATTTTGTCATCAGTAGAACCGGCAGCAAAGTTTAATGCGTTGTGTCTGTGTGACAAGCAGGGAATAAAGTAAGCCAAAAGGGTTTTGTATCAAAATATGTCCAAGAGTTCAAACTAGCATGTTGATGTCTTGTTGTGTTACTGTAAAGTGATTCAATAAAAAGCTAACATTTTGTAAGCGTCTGATTCTGTTTTTTTGTTTAAATGCCAATAAATGGCCTCTTTGATTCGGGAGAATTAGACTTCGCTCCTATTTGCTTTAATCGCTGTTCGCATTAGCTCTATGTTACGCGTGTCTCACTTGCAGTCAATATTATAAGAAATGCAGAATTGCTGCATTCTACTTGTACTTTAATGTTTTAACTGTTGAGTGTATAACAGAACGAGGTATTCCGGCTTGTTAAAAAAAGCTTTAGATTTTGTTTGATAAACTTTTATACCGTTACAATAGAGTGTCGGGGGTTGTGTTTTCTAGATATGAAGAGGCTACGGCGGTGAGTCGCCGAGTTCAAGCCGTAACAACGACACAATAATAAACGAAAACTTTCCTACCCACCCCGTTTTGGACCCCACCTTTTCCTAATCCTGTATTGGCTCCTGGCTAATCTATGTTGGGGTATTTTTTAATTGTGAAAATAGCATTTTCTTATAATGAAAACGTTGAATTTTTCAAATAAATGTGTAGGAATTGTTTACTATCTTGTTAATTTGAAAAAAAAAATTATAAATTGCCAACCAGACGCTGCCAGCTTGATCAGAATTTCCGAAAGCGCTGAAAGATCCATCATCTCTTTGGTAAGTTAGTTCACGTTGATATCCTGTTTTTAATAGTGTTTTGGATTAATTTTGTTAGGTTTCTATCAAATTCTGCTTGTTAATATTACCATCTAAAATGAAGGATTTTGCTTTTTGCTCAAATTCAGCATTCAATTGGCCAGATTCAGTCAAATATTGGAGTAAATAAACATCAGGAACTAAGTTCAACATGTTTTGTTCTCCACAACCGTACGGCATTTGCAAAAGATTTTCAATTCCATTAAGGGATGATCCCATTATATCACCTAAATTGCAAAAACATTTAAGTCACAGCTGCCAACTTTTGAAACAAAGACAACTCTTACATCACAATATTTTTTATACGCAAAACCCACCAATTGCAGTCACTGAAACTTTGACTGAACCAGGAACCAGAACACCAGCTGGAGGCAAATTAACGTTGAGCAAAGATTTGTAGTTTTCACCTAAAGCAAGTTGTATAAATGAAGATGTACTGTACGACTCTGGACTTCCTTCAGACTGAAATTATGGCCAATGTTATTGAGAACTAAAACTGTTTTAATTATATCTATATTTGAAAAATAACTTAAATAAATCAACCTTTACAAGTATAGTTTGTTTTATAGCATCGGCAGCAAGACCAGCTAAAGCATGAACTTCGATTGGAATTTGTCCCAATGATGTTGCAACTATCCAGAAGTAAACTAAAGCTGCATCGTTATTTGCAACCTGAATTTACGCAATGAAAATTTTTAAATTAATGTAAAGAATATATTGTTTGTGACAGAACGTACAACAAAACCATACAGGTTTTTTCTTTTAGAATTTGAAAACAATTTTTTAATTGATGTTACCATTTTGTTGTTGTTATTTATTGGAATAAGCCAATCTTAATGTAACAGACGAATAATTTAAATTTGAACCCAGAATTTCAAAATCGGAAGCACCGTGCCTATATACAGTAACCAGTTTGTAAGTAATTTTATTGAGTTTGTGAAGAGTGAAGTTAGATAAAATTATTAAAAAATGTTCTTGAAAATGTAATTTTAACAAAATAAATAGAATTATTTAGAATGATTAAACAGTTATCAAAAACATGGAACTGTTTTACAATATCAAATTTTTCGTAATTGTTTCACTCATTCTAATTGGCAATGATCTTTTTGGTTATAATCACACTTTCTGTCAATTCTAAACACATCAAGATTTACAATATCAACTTTGAATATTTGATGAAATTCATAACAGAAAAAATAGAGAAAATGCAGAAAGTTACGGCCAGAGGAAAACAAAAACGTGGCTGTTAAAAAGATGTTTGGATTAAAGTAATACCCAGAAGTCTTCCATGTAATCAATCAATAAAGATAAAGTTTGTAAAATTATTCCTGCTTAGAAACATCGACAAACACATCATTTCTTGACGTTTGTCAAAACCTAACCAAATACTACTCCAAAATAGGAAAAAAATCGTAATTTAAAACTTATAAGTAACAATAATCAAAATCAAACCCAACAGGAATTACCTGCTGCAAAAATGCTTGAAAAAAGAAAACTTCAAACTCATATGTTTAAGAGATTGTCATTTTTGCAATACCCAAATTGAGATTTTTTGGGGTTACGAGTTATAAAATAATGATAGATTCAAAATTGCATTTCGAAAGCTAAATTTGATCAGACTCCATCAAACCAACTCTGAGTTTTTATAACTCTATAACTACAATTCCTTGGCCGGGACACAGTAAGAAAACCAATTTGTGCTATTTTTTTATCTAATTATGTTTTACTTAATGGAATCGGGTCAGTTGCAGTTATATTTGCTTTAATGCTAAGACCAAAAAAAGCCAATTTTTAATATTAAAAATAAGTTCATTTAAAAAATATTTAGAGTTCCTTAAAAAAACTATCTTAAGCGATTGTTCCTAAAGTTTTTTTTCTTGTCACTTGCTGAGTTTCTAATAATGATGATTAAGTATATTTGCATTCATCAACTATTATAATAAAACTTTTCCAAGGAAAACGTTGTTTGATTGTTATATAATTAAAAAAAACTTCGCTTACTTTAACTGATTTTTCACTATCTGAACTTGATAATTGTTCTGTATTGCACTGCTTAACTTTGAAATACGATGAAGCCTTCAGAGTGACTGCCACCTAAACATGTTAACATATTTTGAAATATTTTATTTATTTCCACATCGTATAACATAAGACATAAAGATAACATACATCTAAACCCTTTCCAAAATAGTTAAAAACAGTGACTTGCAAAGCAAATTCTTCTCCTCTTATGATGGAATATAGAAGATTTAAAGAGATGAAAAATGGTTTGATCACAGTTAGCTAAAATTATTAAAATTTTTCTATTTAATATTTTTTTAAAGTTAGATTTATTTTTATAAAATAATAATTGAATTTAAGACAATTAGTTTCAATAACAATGATATGTTCCATAATTTTCTTTAAAAAATCTAACCTTAGCAGGAGCTTCAGTGATTCCCAAGCCATCAATGCTACTAACTGCAAATCCAGAGGCAACCCAAGAAGTAATTGTGTCAGGAACTTTCAACTTCATCTGATAATTTCCTCTCGCACTATAATACCACGTTGAAATTTTATTCAACATTTTTTTAAATGAATTAAACTAAGTTGAAATTTTGAGAAAAAACTCAAAAATAGGTTTTTTAATAATTTGTTCATATGTCTTCTCGTAAAATGCCACTATCATATCTTCACATTTTTGTCTTTAAAATATGAGATTTGCTTATAAAATTTGCTTGTTTGTTAATTTTAAAATAAAACTAAAATATAACAATACAAACTCAGTTGTTATGTCCGACCAAATCCAAGTTTCTGGAAATTCCGTTCTAACTTCAACGCTGGTTTTCTGATCCGGTGACAAACTAGGTCTAGGTGCAGCATCTTCCATGACTTCTGCTCTCATTGCAAACATTGGCATCATGACTTGAAAATTATTAAAGATATTTTATTCAAAAAATGTTTTTCAAATTGATTTAATTAAAACGATAAAAACGACAAATTTGATATCCAAGTGTGTGGTAACAAAACCACACTAAACAGATTAAGTGAATTTGTTTTACAAAAAATTATAAATAAACCTGGATAATCAAAAACTGGCTCTTTGTAAACATTCAAATTTGTTAAAACAAACATTCCCGCTTTCTGGAAAAAAAATTAAAAAGTTAATTTTTCGGTTTGATTAGTGAATCTAACAAAAGAAAACTAACATTGATAACGTCTATGGTATTACTTCCACCTAGCCAAATAGGCCACCACCGTCCACAACCTATGCAGCGTTTCTTTCTTATCAATGGCATCGGTCGAAAACCACCTCTCATTGGAAATATTGGTCCATCATCGTATGGAGTGTTGATATATGTCATCAATTCGTTTTTTACCTTTATAAATTGAAATTTCAAAAACCTTGCAATTTGGTTAAAATTTACTTTGTTATATATGTGGTGTTTTATTCAATTGTATTTTTTTCATTGCGTTTCAAATGCTAGATGCTACAAATAAACAACATTTACAAACACATTGTTAAAACTTTATAAAGTTTTTAATATAATAGATATTTTTTTTTTTTAAATTTAATCTAACATCATACGGAAAAATCTTACAACGTCTTCTGTGAATTCATTTTGCGTACTCAACAGAAGAACTGATTGGTCTACAGCTAGCAATCCAACGCAGGAGTTTTTTGACGCTTTCACGTTCAAAACAATTGACCTGTCACCTGGTTCTGTTTTATTTTTGTTGAACGATAACCTCACCTGTTAAAATAAACAATTTGTTACACAAGCAGCAAATTATACATCAGAACTTTCGCGCCGGGTTTATTCTAATGATGCAACAGAGGCTGGCACACAAATATTAAAAGCAGTTTAATAAATTAAACCAAAACCACTGAACATGTGATACGTTAAAAGCTTCAATTGTCACACTTTTTTTTGTAACAAGGTGGCTTTTTCAAAGATAATAAGTCTATAAATTGTAATAAACTTTGAACTGTTTTCTAAATCGTTGCATATGAAAAGTGTGTAATGATGAAAAACAAAAATAATAATTCAATTCAAAGATTTATCATGAAAACTATGTTTTCCTATATAGATTGAAAATGTCCTAATATTTTTCATCCTCACACTTTTCACATATCAAGTATTTTGAAACGTATATTGAAACGCGTCGTGGGTGGGTAAAATGCAGACCGCGGACTTATATTTAAATAAATGTTAACGAAAAATTTAGAATTTTTTCGTTATTTCATTCATTACTAATACTATTCAACAATAAAAAAGATTTGTGAGTGAATTCTAATTAAACAAGCTTAATGTAAAACAAGTAAACCGTAAAAAACAAGTTTTTTTCTTACAAAATCCCTTGTATTTAAAGATTTGCTTTTTTCATTTGTTGCGAATATGTTTTATTAAACAACTAGCGGGGTTACCCGGCGTTGCCCGGGGTTTTTAGAGGTTTTTCTAATGTTTGTCTCTCTCGCTCCCGTTCCCTTCTCCACTTTCCCGTTTTCGTAGCGTTCCCGGTCGCTTTTCCGCTCTCGGTCGTTTTCCAGCTCCCGGTCGCTTTCCCGCTCAGAAGTTTTGTTATCGATTTTCTCTCTTGCTCGCGTTTCCTTCCAAAGCTTGCTCTCCCGATTCCAGTCGCTTTCCGCGTTCCCGGTCGCTTTCCGCGTTCCAGGTCGCTTTCCCGTTCCCGGTCGCTTCACGTTCCCGGTCGCTTTCCCGTTCCCGGTCGCTTTCCCGTTCTCGGTCGCTTTCCCGTTCCCGGTCGTTTTCCCGTTCCCGGTCGCTTTCCCGTTCCCGGTCGCTTTCCCGTTCCCGGTCGCTTTCCCGTTCCCGGTCACTTTCCCGTTCCCGGTCGCTTTCCCGTTCCCGCTCAGGCTTGCTCTCCCGTTCCCGGTCATGCTTGCTCTCCCATTCCTGGTCACGGTTGCTCTCCCGTTCCCGTTCACGCTCATTTTCTCTTTTACATTCTTTCATAACTTCTGTTAGCCTATAAAACGTAAAATAGATTTGCTAAGACTATATATATATATGAATGTTTGTGGGTTAGTTTGTCTATTATAGAAACGGGAAAGCGACCCGGAACGGACAGCGAGCGGGAACGGAAAAGCAAGCGTGAGCGGGAATGGGAGAGCAAACGTGAGCGGGAACGGGACAGCGACCGGGAACGGGAAAACGACCGGGAGCGGGAAAGCGACCGGGAGCGGGAAAACGACCGGGAGCGGGAAAGCGACCGGGAGCGGGAAAGCGACCGGGAGCGGGAAAGCGACCGGGAGCGGGAAAGCGACCGAGAGCGGGAAAGCGACCGGGAGCGGGAAAGCGACCGGGAGCGGGAAAACGACCGAAAACGGGAAAGCGAACAGGAGTGGGAAAGGAAACGGGAGAGAAAGAGACAAACATTAGAAAAACCTCTAAAAAACCTGGGCAACGCCGGGTATCTCCGCTAGTACATACATAAACACACACACAGACACACATACATGCACATACACATACATACATACACACATACATACGCACATACATATATATATATAGTTCCCGCTCGCTCACCCGCTCCGCTCCGCTCATTTTGTAACGGATTTCAAAAAAAAAAATTTTATTTTTGATTCCCCTTGACTCTCAAGGTTGTGTGAAAATTTCATTACGATCGGATGAATGGTGTAGCAATGCATAAAGGACATTAACATACAAACATTCATTTTTATATATATAGATATTTGTAAAAATTTATAAAAGTAAATTTTTATATAATTGCATTTAATTTGTTTTTGTTTTAAAACAAAGATAATTATTATTTTTGATACAAAAACAATTTTTAGAATGCATTTTAATGAAAAAGCGAGCCTAAGTTTAAAATTTAGCTTGATTGGATAGCGGAGAAAGAGCTAATTTTTTCACACTTTCACTTAACTTGACTTTCATGTCTGTCTGTCTGTTTATCGTCAAATTGTGCAATCGATTTTAAACTAACTTCCCGATGAGCTAGAGACTTAAAAATTTAAACATACCTCCGAACTGAGTAACAATGCATTTTACCAAATTTTCGGATCGATTGGACAAAATTTAATTAAATAATTGCTTGTGATATTTTCGTCGAACTATTTATTGTCTATGCTAGTATGCTAATATAGGTGATCAGACGGACAGACAACTAAAAGCTATCAACAATATCTTCACACGCAGTGGTAATATTTCTCTTCCAGGACGCAGTGCAAGCATTGATCCAATCTATGCTAGATGAACAATTTATGACAGTGGCAGGAGTCAGGTTAAAAGAACAAGATACGGGATAAGTTCCACATTTGTCGGGAAGAAAATGCAAATAAGTTTTTAACAGCCATAAAAGTTAGAGAAAACATACTTGAAAATGTGGAATACTTTTATAAAATATTTGCTGCCGTTCATTATTCAATTGCATAAAATCAAGCTGCATAACTTTATCACTAAACAGATAGCTTGAAGTGTCCCTGTGGTTTTGTCAGGCGCTAGGAAACGGAGACAGCTGCTTCAAAGAGTTTCGCAAAAACTGTTTCCTAGACAAACAAACATCGAACGTGTCGCAGAAATAGTTTTCCTATGGTTTTTGACAGCTACATTGAATCATCAGTCAAACGTGGTAAAAGAAATCGGCGTTCAGCTGGCACATCAACAGTTAATATGACTCTCATAGGTCCTGATGCGACAATTGGCGACAATATCAAATCAGATGAATAAGTTGTAGCCATCACCAAGATAAGATTAATTTACAGCTTCTAACATAAATTTTTGCTAGAAAACAGCACTAAAATCAAAATTTTCTATCATACTCAGAAGATGCGTTATTGATAATGACTTTGTGCCATCTAAGTTAATAAAATCACAGACTGTTAGACGAGTTGTTCCACCCAGTGCCCAATGAATGATTTACAGGCAGTGTAGAAGAAGCGGATGAAAGGTTATTGCTTCATTATGCCTGTGAGGTGACTCGATGCAGCAAGCGGCCTATAATTATATCAAATAACACAACTCAACTTACTGGAGATGATGCTCTCAGCGTAATTGGAACAAAGGATCTTGCATTTACGTGTGAGCCTCAAAGATGCTTGAACAATTTATTTGAGTCACATGAATTGAGTGATGAATCAATGAAGTCGGCTGAAACATACTTTGTCCAAATATCAAACATTTAACCAGGCACGATTTGAAAATCATATTAATAGTGGTAAGCCAATTCCAAAAAATATGCTTATTTTGTGCAAATGCAGTGGTAAATGTGTGCAAAAAAATTTTCTCTGTGTTATATATTGTATCACGTTACATTCAGTTACAGATTGTTACAACAAATAATATGCATTATCTGCAAATAAAGTGCTTCTGGTGAAATCGTACCAGTTTATTATTAATGTTATAACATTATTTTATTTTTTCAACTTTACTGGTGAATTATAACAATTTAATCGTTTCCGTGTGCTTGTCATTGTTAAAAAATAATTCATAATTCAATGACAACATTTTCTGTGTTTTCGGTGGCCATTATGGATTTTGTCGACCCTATTTTTGGCCATATAAGATTCAATTTGTTTTTTAATTATCATAAAAAATTAATATTTCTAACACATGAAATTTTGCATAATATTTGGGTATATTTGTGTTGTTAGATTCAAACAAAACTATTTTTTAATTGTCGGTCGCCATTTTGAAATTTCAAAATAGCGGAATTATCCCACACCTTTGGTTATTCCACTAAGAAACACATTTTCAAATTTTGACCTAAATCGGTTTTTTTATAATAGTTTATAGTCCTTTACACCAGGTGTTTTAAGACTCTAATGCTGTATGTAGAAAGCACTTAAATACTTCCTGTCGTGGATCAGAATTTGATCCTTTCTCCAGGCTTGGGACTGGCTCGCAATTTGCGAGGCGGAGTTGACCTAAATCGATTGTAAGAGGGTTTATATTGCAGGGCCAAGAGTACAATAGAAGCGTGGTAAAATACAAACCTTGTTCATAAAGTAATCAACAACATTAACAGCAAGACTGTCAGCAATCAGCTCTCCAGATTTAGAGACGTAATAGGCTACAATACGAGCTTCTGGAGCAAGTTGCAATGCCATACTCTTACTGATTGGTATTTCAAACAACTGTTTTTTTCCTGGTTTCTTAAATGGAATTTGTTTAGCTTCAACAATGCGTCCTTTTCCAAGAAGCTGAAATATAATATGTTGACGTTTAGTAAAAAATCCAATAAATTGAAATGTTGCTGAAAACTATGATAAAACAGTTGTTTAATAACTTTTTTGCATTCAATTATAATTTTCAGTTTTTTTAAATTAGAAACAATTTTAAAAATTACTTGATAATTAATTGATTTGAGATCTTCCACAGATTTAACCGAAATTATTGCTGTCATCCATGGCTGTGAAGAATAAAGAACTAAAGTCAAAAAATTAACTATAAATTTATTATTGAAAAGAAATAGATTTTTACTTTGATAACTTTTTCAATGTTTTCTAAATTAATTTGAATTCCACCAAAATGGTTAGTTTGAAATTTTGAAACATATTTGTAGGTTTCAACGGTTTTGATTGCAAGATCATCAAAAAATATTGCCTGTCGTTTGTAATATTCAAAATTATGATATATAAGTTATTAAAATACATTAAATAAGTAGAATTCGTAATAAAAAATTGAAAACTATAAATATGTGATGGAAACCTGGAAATTGATACTTGAACTGGTACTATCTGTGTCAATAAAAAATGATGCCTGTCCTGTTTCGGTCAGTTGGGCTGTAACATTCTTGAAAGTTTGATCAGCCCAATTATTTTGATTGAAAGTGGCTTTGATGTCAATAAATTTTAATTTGCCATTGCTATCCGTGATGTCGGAGAGACGTGG
Source organism: Erpobdella octoculata (assembly GCA_963978895.1). NCBI lineage: Eukaryota > Metazoa > Annelida > Clitellata > Hirudinida > Erpobdellidae > Erpobdella > Erpobdella octoculata. Next base: position 16,339,174 of record OZ022244.1, read on the forward strand.
AGGAGTGCCATCGCTTTGAGTCAAACTCAGCTGGAGATATAAAAAGTTAATACCTTTGAAGTTATAAGAATATTGTACTTCAATGTTTTATTGAAATATTTTTCTTACATATCCATAATAAGGAAGACCAGGTTTGTAATTATCTGCAGAATTAGTCAGAAATTGAAAGCTAAATCTATTTGGATTGCACAATAAACTTCCACTGTTTGATAGCACAGTTCCGGTTACAGTCTCTGTAACATTGACTTCCACGGACAATGTTTGGTATTCAAGAGATTGACTGAATGAACCTTCAAGTAGAGTTTTTAATTCTTCAATAGTAAAATGTAGATCTCCTTTTCCAGTTTTGAGCTGAAAAAATAACAAACTAAGCTGACCTACCAAATCAGTATAATCAACTAATATGTAAAAAAGTATAATATATATATATATATATATATATATATATATATATATATATATATATATATATATATATATATATATATATATATATATATATATATATATATATATATATATATATATATATATATATATATATATATATATATAGTAGGTATAACTTTAGTTGCTATTCATTTGTCAGTAAATGCAAGTTGGAACTGACATACACGGCGTGTCAGACATTATTTATCACCATGCTATTATAAAATATACAATACGGGTGTGCCACAAGTTATTGTTAAATTAAATTCTCAAATTTTTTTCTGCTTCATACTTGAATCTAACGGAAAACTTCTGGGGGGTGAGAGCAAACAAAAGTTGTATATTAATTTTGTCCATTAATTCCATATATATATATATATATATATATATATATATATATATATATATATATATATATATATATATATATATATATATATATATATATATATATATATATATATATATATATATATATATATATATATATATATATATATATATATATATATATATATATATATATATATATATATATATATATATATATATATATATATAAGAACATTTCCTGACTGACTGACTGACTGACTGATAATCAACGCCGAGCTCAAACGCCTCTTCCTAGGAACGTGAAATTTGGAACTTATATTACTTTTATTGCGTAAGATTCCACTAAGAAAGGATTTTTAAAAATTTTGCTCCTGAGGGGAAGAAACTGGAAAAAAATCTTTTTTCTAAAACAATGTATATCTCGAAAACCAAAAATGAGGAGATTTTGAAATTTGGTATATGGATTTTTCCTGAAAAATAAAAAAATACGTGTTTCACCATTTTTTGAAAGTTCGGTTTCCCGGACCTCAAATGTGGGTTGGAAAATTGGGTTATTTGGTTTTTAAAGTAGCTGCTACTCAAAAACTGTGAATGCTACAGGAGTAAAAATTAGTATTTAGTTTCTACTCCAAAAATAATAAAATACGTGTTTTAACATTTTATGAAAATTTGGTTTCCAGGTTTATAGGCTCAAAAAATTTCAATGCAATGTTTCTCTTTATCTATCTGGCAACAGACTATCTGTCGAACCGAAGTAAGTTGTTGTTAAGCCTATCATAGTCAAGTCTAATGTTAACTAGCTCTGAAAGACTGGGACTTCTAGCCATCATTTTTTGTTTAATAAATAAAATAATGTAAAGTAAAGAATAAAAAACATATATTAAGTCCCTAAGTAAAAAACCTAAAATTAAATATATAGTCAAAAGTCATTAAAAATATTCTTTTTTAATGCAATGTTATAAGGATACACAAGTTGATAAAAATAATTATTTTTTACTTCAATTTTTTCCTACAAACTTTTCCTGAACGCTTTTGATCAAAATTTCCGTAAAGACAGAATATATTTTATTTAATAATTAAATTGATATATATACTTACGTTGATGAACTTTGTGACAGTTGGGACTGGATCTGCAGGACTATAAGATAACTTGATCACCACATAAGCTGTTCCTTTTACTGGTTCTCCATAAGTGTATCTACAATTTTATGTTCTATACTATTACATCTACAATTTTTGTTTTCCGCAACAGGATCTACACTTTTGTTTTATTTTTTTTAAGGAAAGAAATTAATATTTTATCTCATCCATATATCAGCTTTTATGTTAAACGCTGAGAGCATTTTATGACCAAGTTCTCATGATCTGACAATCAGTTTTGAAAAATTTCTTGTTAAATGCAAATAAATATTCTTATATTTCAGAAATTGAAAAACATTGTCAATTAAACCTTCAAAAAAGCTAGTGAGTTGGGAGCTGGTAAGCATTTTCGGATGAAATTAAAAAGTGTTCTCTAGCTACTAGCAGGGTTGTTAGTTTTCGTTGTGCGTAATAGGCAGCGCGTTGATTCAAATCTGTTTATCTCAGTTATTTAAGAAAAATTTGAAATTCTGAAGAACCCGATTTTTGAAAAGTTGAAAACCTGAACCCGAACCCGAACCCGAAAAGTCCTAAAAGTCCAACCGTGACATCTCTAATATATATATATATATATATATATATATATATATATATATATATATATATATATATATATATATATATATATATATATATATATATATATATTTAGAGGCGCTGGTGGCAGAGCGGTAGAGCGCTCGCCTGTTGATCGTTAGGTCGGCAGTTCAAGCCTCACCTGCGTCACCAGCGTAACTCCCTTAGGCAAGGAGTTCACTCGCATTGCTTTCTCATGTCTATGAAAATAGCGTGTTCTTCGAAGTTTCCGATCCAAAGGAACCTTCGTAAGCGCCTCTGACTTATCTGGCGCTATATAAATTCATTATTATTTATTATTATTATTATATATATATATATATATATATATATATTAAATTACTTTTTACCGGAGTGATTTTGTTTACTTTTATAGCTTAACGACTAATTACGTAAGCGTGACAGATTCAGTGAGTGAGTGAGTGAGTGAGTGAGTGAGTGAGTGAGTGAGTGAGTGAGTGAGTGAGTGAGTGAGTGAGTGAGTGAGTGAGTGAGTGAGTGAGTGAGTGAGTGAGTGAGTGAGTGAGTGAGTGAGTGAGTGAGTGAGTGAGTGAGTGAGTGAGTGAGTGAGTGAGTGAGTGAGTGAGTGAGTGAGTGAGTGAGTGAGTGAGTGAGTGAGTGAGTGAGTGAGTGAGTGAGTGAGTGAGTGAGTGAGTGAGTGAGTGAGTGAGTGAGTGAGTGAGTGAGTGAGTGAGTGAGTGAGTGAGTGAGTGAGTGAGTGAGTGAGTGAGTGAGTGAGTGAGTGAGTGAGTGAGTGAGTGAGTGAGTGAGTGAGTGAGTGAGTGAGTGAGTGAGTGAGTGAGTGAGTGAGTGAGTGAGTGAGTGAGTGAGTGAGTGAGTGAGTGAGTGAGTGAGTGAGTGAGTGAGTGAGTGAGTGAGTGAGTGAGTGAGTGAGTGAGTGAGTGAGTGAGTGAGTGAGTGAGTGAGTGAGTGAGTGAGTGAGTGAGTGAGTGAGTGAGTGAGTGAGTGAGTGAGTGAGTGAGTGAGTGAGTGAGTGAGTGAGTGAGTGAGTGAGTGAGTGAGTGAGTGAGTGAGTGAGTGAGTGAGTGAGTGAGTGAGTGAGTGAGTGAGTGAGTGAGTGAGTGAGTGAGTGAGTGAGTGAGTGAGTGAGTGAGTGAGTGAGTGAGTGAGTGAGTGAGTGAGTGAGTGAGTGAGTGAGTGAGTGAGTGAGTGAGTGAGTGAGTGAGTGAGTGAGTGAGTGAGTGAGTGAGTGAGTGAGTGAGTGAGTGAGTGAGTGAGTGAGTGAGTGAGTGAGTGAGTGAGTGAGTGAGTGAGTGAGTGAGTGAGTGAGTGAGTGAGTGAGTGAGTGAGTGAGTGAGTGAGTGAGTGAGTGAGTGAGTGAGTGAGTGAGTGAGTGAGTGAGTGAGTGAGTGAGTGAGTGAGTGAGTGAGTGAGTGAGTGAGTGAGTGAGTGAGTGAGTGAGTGAGTGAGTGAGTGAGTGAGTGAGTGAGTGAGTGAGTGAGTGAGTGAGTGAGTGAGTGAGTGAGTGAGTGAGTGAGTGAGTGAGTGAGTGAGTGAGTGAGTGAGTGAGTGAGTGAGTGAGTGAGTGAGTGAGTGAGTGAGTGAGTGAGTGAGTGAGTGAGTGAGTGAGTGAGTGAGTGAGTGAGTGAGTGAGTGAGTGAGTGAGTGAGCGAGCGAGGGAGTGAGTGAGTGAGTGACGTGGGCTTTTATAATATAGATGTTCTTTTCATTATGACTGAGTTTTTTAACAAATTTGCGTTCTTTATGTTTTACCGTTACCATTTTTGAACTTGTGTTTCAACATTCACATTCTGAATGAATCAACAGCTTTGGTGTTTTGTGTCTCTATGCAGTCCTGTATCAGCTAACTACGAGTAACTTTTCTATTTTTAATTGCTCAAAACTTTTGTCTCAATAAAAACTACCTTCATGCTAAATTTTGTTTGAATTGCTCCAGCGGTTCGGATGGGATAAACAAATAAACACACAAACTTAGACAAAACATGGCCTTTACGTATATTGATTTATAAGTGTGGTAGGGACCTCTAAATCATTTCCGATTTAGCTGAGTTTTTTGTAAAATTTTTTGCCTGTTTAGGAACAAAGTTGAAGGATGCCCCATAGAAAAATTCAATTTTGAAAATTAAGGACCACCGCTATACATCTATCAGAAGATGAATTGATGCAGATGGTGAAAACAAGGCAATGTTCGCCAAACTTCCCAATTCACAGCCAAACTGTCGAAAGAACTTCAGAGAACTATTAAACTAATATTAGAGATATCAAAAGTTGCTATCAGTATTGAAAAAAGAAATGCATTAATATTAGCAAAATTAAAAAGTAGAAAAGTAAGAAAGTCATTCAAGACCAAAATCTATATATATAAAAATGAATGTTTGTATATATGTATATACGTATATATGTATATATGTTTATATGTTAATGTCCTTTATGCATTGCTACACCATTCATCCGATCGTAATGAAATTTTCACACAACCTTGAGAGTCAAGGGGAGTCAAATATAAAAAAAAAATTTGAAATCCGTCACAAAATGAGCGGAGCGGAGCGGTTGAGCGAGCGGGAACTATATATATATATGTATGTGCGTATGTATGTGTGTATGTATGTATGTGTATGTGCATGTATGTGTGTCTGTGTGTGTTTATGTATGTACTAGCGGAGATACCCGGCGTTGCCCGGGTTTTTTAGAGGTTTTTCTAATGTTTGTCTCTTTCTCTCCCGTTTCCTTTCCCACCTGCTTTCCCACTCCCGTTCGCTTTCCCGTTTTCGGTCGTTTTCCCGCTGCCGGTCGCTTTCCCGCTCCCGGTCGCTTTACCATTCCCGGTCGCTTTCCCGCTCACGTTTGCTCTCCCATTCCCGCTCACGCTTGCTTTTCCGTTCCCGCTCGCTGTCCGTTCCGGGTCGCTTTCCCGTTTCTATAATAGACAAACTAACCCACAAACATTCATATATATATATATAGTCTTAGCAAATCTATTTTACGTTTTATAGGCTAACAGAAGTTATGAAAGAATGGAAAAGAAAAAATGAGCGTGAACGGGAGAGCAACCGTGACCGGGAATGGGAGAGTAAGCATGACCGGGAACGGGAGAGCAAGCGTGAGCGGGAACGGGAAAGCGACCGGGAACGGGAAAGCGACCGGGAACGGGAAAGCGACCGGGAACGCGGAAAGCGACTGGAATCGGGAGAGCAAGCTTGGAAGGAAACGCGAGCAAGAGAGAAAATCGATAACAAAACTTCTGAGCGGGAAAGCGAACGGGAGCTGGAAAACGACCGAGAGCGGAAAAGCGACCGGGAACGCGACGAAAACGGGAAAGTGGAGAAGGAAACGGGAGCGAGAGAGACAAACATTAGAAAAACCTCTAAAAAACCCCGGGCAACGCCGGGTAACCCCGCTAGTAAATTATAAATTTTGAAAATTAGTGCAAATGTTAGTATTTATTTTATAATATATGACATTTATACTCTTTTAGTTGTGTTTGAATATTGATATTAATAAAAGAGATTAATTATACTCTGTTTTCAATTTTTTTGAGTTTTTCAGGAAGAAAATGACTAGTACTGTGAATTGAAAAAAACGAGCCTGGTTATACGTTAGCGTAAAAACAGAATTTGATTTCCGCTTGCAATCCTAAGACATAGGAATCTAAAATTTTTATTTGTTTTGACCCCAGCTAGCTACTCCCAATGGAGTCTAAGTGATTTCAAAAAACAGTATAAATTTGCCGGTAACTAATATATATATATATATATATATATATATATATATATATATATATATATATATATATATATATATATATATATATATATTATACTTTAAACAACAACACTTACGTTGCAGTTACAGAAAAGTGCAAATCTTCTTGCAACGACGGGTTGTTTGTGTTAATGAAGTAAAAGGAAGGAAGATTGAGTTTGACCTCAAACTTTGGCAAAACTGAATTTGAAATTTTAAGGAATCAGCAAAATTGTTAATTAAAAGACTTTTTTGCTTTAACTGATGCGTTGTTTGTCACATGTCCAAACATTCTATTTATTCAAAGTAACTTCAGCAATATAGATTATTGCTGCACTTTCTTAAATTGTATTGCTGCAAGGTTAAACGTCTGAAATCCCTATTAGCCGGGAATCTATTTTACTTCTAAATTTTAGAGAAAATATTTAACAGCAAAAACAGCCAACATTAAATGTTTGTTACGGTTGTTTTAAATAGAAACAATGCATTGAGTTGCGCATTTTAAAATTAAATAAAAAATCTAAAATTACCGTATTCGTTCACTTCAAATTGTTTTTCACTTGTTCCAAACTAAAAATTTGTTAATTATTTTGAAGTGCATTATTTTTTTTAAATTAAATTTGTCTTTATAATTAAAACACAAGAATACTTTAGATTCTGCAAGAATTTTCCACTGTCCAAGTGGTGTTATAGATGACAAGTGAAGTTTGTTTGTTATGACGCCTTGATAATTCAAGTTAAAAATAAAAGTACTATTTTTGATCACGTTATTTATACTAAAAAATTATAAATAAACTAAAGTTTATAACACAATATTTTTGTGATTGAACAACTAAAAAATAATTTTATAAATAACTCAACCTGCTATATTCGATTGATCAACCAGTTTTACTATTTTATTTTGAGTTGTGTCCTGCAAAAGTGACAAATTTAATAATTTTAATTTAAACAAGTTGTTTTTATTTAAAATAAAACTATTTTGCTTGCATTAAAAACATTTATGTTAATTAAATATAAAATTATTTGCTTTTCTAAATTAAATAAATTGAACTCTGCATCTAAACTTCTCAAAAACTCTTGAACTTTAAAAAAATTAAAATCTTACAAAAATGGTAATGTTGATTGGATCAGTAAACGGTTTCAAGTTTGGATCTGTGGCAATCACTCGATATAGCACTAGCAAATAAAACATTTCATTTATGATATAAACAAGTAAATTAAAAACGAATTTTTAAAACCAATGCTCTTATATGTAATTAAAACACAAATTTTGCAATCAATTTTTTCTTATATTACTCTTTTATTTTATATTAAAGTCGAAATATCTTAATTATATCGAAATATCAAAATTAATTAAAATTAACTAAATTAATTGACTTATTGTAAAACTAATAATTGAATATTGCATTGTCTTCTATTTTGAGCATGTATGCAAAATTTGAAAAAAATCTATCGTCAGGAAGTGACTCAAAAATTGATTGCAAGATTTGAAACAGACAGAGAAACAGAGACGACGAGTTAATAAAAGCATTGGTAAAAAAACGTTCTAAAAAATAATAAAATTAAAAAATAATGTGCATAAACTCTGACTTATTGTTCTACAACTGCTTTAGGGCTGGACACATCCCGATTTCAGATACGCGTGATACATATTGTGAACTTTGTAAGATTCTTTATAATTTTGTTTCGAATATGCATTTGAAAATGTCTTAAATTGCTAGAGATGTTTTGAATTTTTAAAATGCTGAAAAACCTTTTAAATGCAAAATTTTCAACTTTAAGCTCCAGGGTCAAAATTGTTCGTTTTTATCATTTTATATTTAACTAAGCGTTGCTTCTTATTTTAACAACATTAACTAACCGGTTTGCCCTGGCTTGTAGAAATATTTATCTGTTTGTATGAAAATTGAATTCACTTTCCTGTTGATTGTTATAGCGTTGTTGTCTTTAAATTCCAATTCCTTTGAAGAAACGTACAAAGTGTAGGAATTCTGAAGAATTTCTTTTGGAAGCTGAGAAAAAAATGTTCATCAGTTATTATGCAAATACAAAATTTGATAAACATGTTTTCTACTTACGTTCAGAGTTAGGAAATTGGTTGATCCTTGAAGGTTTAAAAAATATTATTGGTTGTCAAATAAATTTATTTTCAATTTTCATTGCATAGACAAAATTCAAACCAGTTTGGAGGTTAAAGTTTTTAGTTGTCAAAGTTGAATCATCATTTTTAATTTCAACTGTCAACATATATTTCTGTTTCTTCTCGTTGAATGTGCTTATGGCAAACTTGTAATCTTGACCAACTCTGGCAAACTTTGGAGCAGTCACAACATATTTTCTAGTAACAAATATGATTGAAGAACATTAGAACTCAAAATTTTCTATTTAAACTTGCACAAAAGTGGTTGGTTGAAAATGTTTTGTGACAGATTATACTAATAACGTGCACATTTTTTATGGTTTTATTAAATTTAACCCAATTTTTACAAAATCAATCTAATCAAATAAAAATTGTTCAAATGGTTTTTTATCAGGGGCAATGCTTTCCGATATAATGTTCCCGGTTCAAATCTCAACGAAACCGTTTTTGTTTTTGTTGAGTACTTCCGTTTTTCACCTTTTTCTCTCAACTTTGTTTTCTAGCTCTTTTTTCTAACTCTGCTTTCTAGTTTTTTCCTTTATCGCTTTTCTTAAGTTTTTTTTCTAACTTAACGTGCTAGTTTTTTTTAGTTTTGTTGATTTTTTGTTTTGTTTTTAGACTTGTTTTCTGGCCTGTGCCTCATTTTTGTCTTTAAGCTCTGTTTTAACTTTTTTCTCTAGCTGTTTCTTTAGTTTTTTTCTAATTCTCCATTCTAGTATTTTTTTAGCTCTATTCTCTAGTTCTTCCATGTCTCTCTTCTTACTAGCCCTCATTCTAGCTTTACTCTTTGACTCATTTTTTAGTTCGTTTCTCTACTTTTTAGTTTTTTTCAAGCTAAATACGTTCTTGTTCTTTTTTCTAGCATTTTTCTCTAGTTTAAACTTTCACTTTGTTTTATAGTTCTATTTTTTATAATTTTTATCTGCGCATGCTTGTTTTTTTCCTTATTTTTTTTCTTATTTCATATTTTAGCTTAAGTTTTAAGCTATTATTTTTGGTTCATTTTCTTAATGTAATTTTGAGTTTCACAAGTTATTTAGAAAAACAAGTTCTGAATATTAATGCTGTACAGAAAGTCTAAAGTAACAAAATTACTTTAAAAAACAACAATGGTTTTACGTTTGGTCAAAAAATGCAAAAATACTCACACGTCACACTGCTGAGCCACAACAAAAGACAGAAGAAAAGAAAAACCCAGAGAAAACCATTTGCAGCGCCTCATTGTGTCTTTTATTCTTTCCAGAAGACAGTTCTTTGAACGAGCAAAATAATGTCAGTGCAACAAATTCTGCCTTGTTAACTAGAAGTATCTCGAGCAAAATCTTTCAGCACGAAAGATTAGCAACGAAGTCACAAATCACATTTAAATAAACTCGACCAGCTCGCGTGCTGAAATACTTTAATAACGTAGTAGGGGTGCACCATGTTGTGAGACACTCATATCTTTTAAAGGTCGATCAATATATGTCCGTGATGATAATGATTTGCGTCTGAATTCAAAAGGTAAGATTATTAAGATGGTGAAAGGATTAAATTGACTCGTATCGTATAACTTAGCAGTTAAATCTTTTTATAAAATGAATCCCTTGTTATCGATTATCGACAAATTATTAATTGTTAAAAACTCTAATAGGATTTTTTTAAAATTACTGATTTTTTCTGTTTGGCTAAAATTATAGAGATAGCAATATATTTTAATCAAATTTCTGAGTGTCGAATTGTGAAAACACACACACACACACACACTCACATATATATATATATATATATATATATATATATATATATATATATATATATATATATTTGGCTGTATGTCCGTATGTATAACTTTATGCATTGCTACCCCTTTCATCCAATCGTAATGAAATTTTCACACAGCCGTGAAAGTCAATAGAGAAATGTTTTTGTGAAAAAAATTGAAATCGGTCAAAAATGAGTGGGAACGGGAGAGCGAGCGGAAACGGAAACTGGAGGGTGAGCGGGAACGGGAACGGAAAATCAAGCGGGAACGGAAATGCGACCGGGAGCGAAAGAGAGAGCGAGAAAGAGAGCGACCGGAAACAGAAAAGCAAGTGGGAACGGGAAAGCGACCGGGAGCGTGAGAGCAAGCGGGGAAGAAAACGGGAGCAGAAGAGGAAAACAATAGAAAAATCTCTAAAAACCCCGGGCAACGCCGGGTACCCTGCCATTTTTAAAAAAATGTTTACGTTCCTTTGTCTACGCATATACGAAGTCCGTAAAAGTTTAAAAACGCATTTATTCGTTCCCTAGAAATCGATTTTCTATATCTATTTTTATAGTTGTAGTGGGAATAGAAATATATTTAAATGGTTGTAGTCAGAGGCGTAGCTAGGGTCTTCTGCGCTCGGGGGCAAAACACAAAATCTGCCTCCCTGCCTAACCTCTTTTGTTTCTTACTCCCAAAAAGGAGGATAAGGAGGTTCACTTTTTCTTCCAAAAAACCTAATGCTACTTTTCAAAATGTTTTTCGAAAACCTCGTTTTATTTTTTTTCCAAAAAAAACTTGATGACCGGAGGAAGTCACATACCATAGCATCTGAATGAGCATTGAACCATGTTTTGCAGTCTGGTGTCACTCTATGAACAAGGCTATTGCTAACAAAATCTGCTGTAAAAAGTAATTAATATTGATAAAAGAGGGAAACTATAGTCGTTTCTTTCTGAAAAAGTAAGTCCAATATGAATACATGGAAACTTTTTTCTAGCGCCCCCTCCCAATGGCGGTGCCAGAAGCAGCTTCGCCTGCCTCTAACAACGCCTCTGGTTGTAGTGGGGATAGAAATCTATTTATATGGCTGTACTTTCAATATAAATCTATTTATATGGCTGTACTTTCAATATAAATCTATTTATATGGCTGTACTTTCAATATAAATCTATTTATATGGCTGTACTTTTAATAGAAATCTATTTTTATGGTTGTAGCGAGGAAATATATTTATTTATTTGATTGTAGTGTGTATTGAAATCTATTCATAGAGTTGCAGTGGGGATAGAAACCTATTTATATGGTTTTAGTGGGGATAGAAATAGTTTCCATGTCATGAACTCATGCTAACACTCGATCAATGGTAACTATTTTTGCCATTTGATTTAGAATAGCTTTAAAGATTATTTGCTTGGCTCAAACGTCTTGAATTTTCAGTTACGGCTGCGTAATAAAATACTAAATCTGTCTGAGCAATGCTTTCCTAATTACATTGAAGAAGTTGAATCTGGAAACATAGTGTGCACTGGTGCATTAAGCATGAACGGACTACTTTCTGCAGAATAACATTTAGAAGACTAACATCGGAACTTGCAGATCAAATTTTGCCGTCCTACTTGTGTAAGCCAATCTTGGAGCTGTTAAGATATTTTGTTATTATGACTTTCACCGTTTACTCACAAGAACCTGAATAAGCTCTATTGATATTAAGTTGAATTATAAGTGTGTTTTGTTTAATCTAATAGATAAATAGTTTTAATCAACTGCTTTGAAAACTGTTTTTTTTTTCATTTTAAATAAGAATAATACAATTAAAAAAATTTTATTGCATTAAATCTTGTACACACTAATAAAAATATTTTTTTTTTAAATAAATTTTATTTTGTTCAATGTTTTGCCAAAAAAGTATGAGTATTTGATTTTTCTAATGATGGAAAAATGAGGATAAGATTCAATTGCGTTATTCAGTGTTGCTTAAATGATTATAAAATTTTTAATACTGACGAGATGTGCATACAAAGTTGCACAAATTGACGCGCTCATTCCCTCAAGTCTCTTAAAAAGAACAGCAGCTTGCGTTTCAAGCAAAAAAGTATTTTAAATCGTTAAAATTTCACAGATTGCTTCTCATATTTAAAAAACAAATATACTTGAGAAATACATTAAATTTCTAAATATATTATCAGTTACACAAGTGGTACATAAATTTGTTTAAAAGTTCAATTGATTGGTCATTTTTATTTTAGTTTTAAAGGTTGAAAAGCAGTCTGCTGTAAGACAGTTAATCGAATGTGTATACAGATCTTGTCAAAAGCAAAAAAATAACGTCAAGATTCTGGGTTAGCCATTTGGCCTGAGCTTACATCTGCGTCATAAAAAATTTAAAAAAACGCCGTGATTCATTGATATTGTTATATTTTTAAATTAAAATATTTTATTACCATTGTAACAATTTTTTATCAAGACACTAATCTTATTTTGACAAATATTAATTTTGCTGGATTTGCTAGCGTGACCTGTTTTCTCTTGTTGATTCTTTACTTTTCTCAATTCTATTTCTTTTTTATCGTTTTATATTATTTTTTCTATCTTTTTTTCTTTTTTTTTTCTTAGAACAGACAGATTTTTGTTGTGTTTTTTTGTTATTATTGTTTCTTTATTTTTCTCTATTATGTTTTATTTCCATTCATCTCTTTTAAGTTTTTGTAGTTTTTCCCTTTTCCTATTTTTTCTGTTATAAATCTGTATGTGCTGAAGCAGAACAAGCTGGGCCGCAAATATTCGGCCCGATCAAAACTCTACTCCCTATGTTTTTGTCCATTGTTTTTCTCTCTTTTTTCTATTTCCCTCTAAGGTTGAACACTTTTTATAAAAGGTTTAATATTCCTGTTTTTATTTTTGACGTTACCTTCTTTTTTCATCAATTTTTAAACCTAAAATAGTTCCATTTCTCCAACGTATTTTTAAAAACATTGTCAAATGTTTGTTGTGGAAAACAAACCAACCTAAAAATAAAAAAAAACGTGAAAGATTTTTTTATTTTTGTCCAATGTCATGCTCCGTTCCCCCAAGATGACAAAAAGTTACCTTTTTAATCTGACAGCCCAGGAAAATATGTAACGTAGTATGGTACTGTTTCAGACACGATCGTTACCATGCGGACCAAATATATTAAACAAAATAATAAAGCACAAACTCGTGATTTCATTAAAAAGCCTTTACACTTTATTATGTCGCGTGTAGCGTACAGGCTTTACAATCTGCTTAATATCAGAACAAGAGATGAAATAAGTTACTCTCCTTCTGCATTCCATGTTTGAATTAAAACTATAATTTTAATTAAAAAGTTTATGTATGATTAGCAGACTATCTTGCATTAAACAGGTGAATTAAAAACTTGCCATTCAAATTGCACAGGCTGGTAGGAACGATCAAAGCCTAATGAATGACCGCTCGAAGTAATTATTTATCAGTAATTTGTAAGTATTGAATTTTTATTTGTAGCTTTTATTTAAAAAAAAACAGAATTCTCAAAATAATTGAAATTAATGCTTGATTTTGGTATCAACGAATAATGTTTTTGACCAAATTAGTTCGATAACTGAAAATATAAAAAATAAAAATATGAAACGTGAAGCAACCTGCAACTGAAAATGTTTTTGTAAGATAGTGCATTTTGTAAGTAGAACAATTTTTTATGAAAAAACAATATTAGAGTTCCTATCATTAACTTATACTATATATCAATGTATATATATATATATATATATATATATATATATATATATATATATATATATATATATATATATCAATAGTTTCTATAATAGAAACATTTCAAAATAATTTTGAAAGTATTTAAATATGAAAGTTATAAATAGTAGTTCCATTGCTTTTTTTAATATTTTTTTTATGAAACTTCAACAGTAAGTGTTATTGTTTTATTTTTCTCGCTGTTAAATTACAACATTTTTAAAGAGGATTTGACTCAACTAGCACAATTTGCAAAAAATCTGACTAATTTTCAAATATATTGTTCAAAAATTTCAAGTTAACATAGAACTAGCAAAAAAATGAATAAATAATGTATCCACTGTATTGAAAATGTTCATTAACCGACTACGTGTCATAAAATCGTGTCTATTGAAAATCATTTCCAATTCAGTGATCCACTTTATTATGAACACAACAGTGACAACATTTGTTTGAAGGTTATATTTTATTATCTGGGATGAGTTTAATATTCTTATTGCGTGTAAGCCACAAAGTAATTTTCATTCTGTTCTCTTAAACTCAATAACGCCCAGAACACGTTTGGTCAATTTACAACTATGAAATAATTTTTGCAAGAATTTTAAATCTGATGCTTGTTGCAAAAATAACATAAATTAAAACATTAAAAAGCTATGAAAAAGTTGTATTAAATAAAAAACTGCAAAAATCAGAGTTAATCAAAAGTGTGAAAACTATATGTAAGAAATGCTCGATGAAAAATTAACTGACTCCAAATAATTTAAGAGCAAAATAAATCAACAAAAATCTGTGACAGAAATGAACATCCAAACAAATAAAAAAATTGCAAGAGCGTTTTCAGATAGAGGACAAACTTAGTTTGTGTTAACCTCATATTAACATCTTCATTTATTTTTCTTCTATTCACTCTCTTTAACATACATATCATTTACAAATGCTAGCAAATTTATGCTGGTTCTTTTATTACAACGCTTATATTAACTTGCAATTTTGTTTGTTTGTAAGTTGTTTCAGCGCAAACGTTGTTTTTGCATGCTACTAGTCCGATCAACAAAGTTAAGCAACGTTAAGCAACGTCGAGCTCGGTTAGTACTTCAATGGGTGACATTAAATAAATAAATCCGTTTTTAGATTAAAAAAAATTTTAAAAAAATTATTCATAAAATGAAAAATAAGAAGAAAATATTAAAAAATATTTAAATTTAGAAAAAATGTAAAAAATATTTAATTTTAAAAAAATTGAAAATAAATTAAACACTAATTTTGTGTTAGGAGAACCGAAGTTTGCTTGAGGATCCACCGAGATGTTCGTGTGCGGGTTTAGTTCTAAAAATGTTAATATGTTTACTTTATTTTTGTTTTTAACCTTTTAGTACATTAGTATACGAGCGTTGGTTTAAAAATTTATACGAAATTAAGTTAAAAGCATTTTTATAAAACAATTCGATAGTATAAAAAAAAACAAAATTCAAGATGAGGTTTATTATAATGTAAAAAATGGAATGTCCTTCACTGCTGATGTTTGGTCCAACAGCAATAAAGCTTTGTTTAGATAATTTTACAAAATAATAGTCCTTGGGATTTTTTTCAATTATCATTTTTACACACTTTTACTTAACTTCTCTGTTTGTATGTCTGTCTGTCTGTCGTCAAGTTTTGCAATCGATTTTAAGCTAACTTCCCGATGAGCTAGAGACTTAAAAATTTTAACATACCTTCGAACTGATTAACAATGCATTCTAGAGGTTTTAAAGATTTTTCTATCATATTTTCAATCGCTTTCCCGCTCCCGGTCATTTTCTCGCTCCCGGTCGTTTTCCCGCTCCCAGTCGCTTTCCCACTATCGGTCGCATTTCCCCTCTCAGTCGCTTTCCCGTTCCCAGTCACTTTCCGGTCCCGATCGCTTTTCAGCTTCCGGGCACTTTTTCTTTCTTGCTCGCTCTTTCACTTTTAATCGATTTTCTGTTCCCGCTTGCTTTCCCGTTTCCTCTCATTTTTCAGTTCCAGTTTTCGCTCACTCTCCCGCTCCGCTCCTTCTGTGACCGATTTCAATTTTTTGTTCACTATAATTTTTTCCCATCGACTCTCAAAATTTTGTAAAACTTTCATCGATTGCATTGTTAGCGGAAATACATGTTTCTGGTAATTTTAAAATCAATTGGACTTGTAGAAGTCTTCGAAAAATCGATCATAAAACCGGGATCCGTCTCACTTATTTTGGCCTGCCCTGTATATATATATATAGATAAATGTTTTTTTTTTAATTAATTGTAATTTCATATCATAAAAAATAGCCGTTTTGGGAGATAGTGTCATTGGTTTTTTTAGGAGCAGCTTTTCGAAAGTTGCATCTGAGAGGTCATTCGTCGTTTGGGAAAAACTAGCCTGCAGTACTGAAAAACTTTCCACTGCAGCTGATGATGGGATTGGTGTGTTACATTTCATGAACATCTCGAGGACTGGATAAGACTTGAGAGTACTCAATTTGTTGTCAGAACTGTCAAGGTACTGCAGACACTGAAGATAAATTCGATTTTTTTTCACTCTCTCCGCTCTGTTTCACGGTTTCCTGGGTGAATAAAAAAAATCATCATATAGGCAAGCTGAAGTTGTTGTAGAATAAAGAACCTCGATATCTCTAGCTTTAAACTGTTGTGCTGATTTTAAAAACACTTGACGAAAATCTCTTTTTTTGCTTCGGGATAATATTACGTGAGCCATTGATCAACAATTGGTTAAGTCGAATTTTTAAAAGTATTTTGGTACAATCTTAAAAATACAAAATACAAAATACTCAATGGAAATGTATCTCGAATACTAATACTTGGCTTTCTGATTATTTGAAATACAAATACAAGATACACCCCAATGTATTTGAAATACGTATTTCAAATACGAGTATTTGAAATAAGTACATGCACTGCTCTTTTGTCGTACAGTTTTAACACGGCTTTAATTTATTAGTAGACATGTTTTCAAAATTATTCTTGTTATTAGTATTGCTTGGTTATGTTGGGTTGGTGTCAGTGCTGGACCCCCCTTCTTTTTCTTTTATCAGAACATTTATTTTATTTCTAGAAATATTGTTTAATATTGAGTAATTAATGAAACCTTATTTAGTATCTTCTGTTTTGCCAAGTATTCCTTTGTTCTCAACGAGCCAATCAGAGCGCATGTTAATTCCCGCAATTATTATTGGTGTATATTTCTTAGTGTAGCGAGATTTCTACCGATTTAGTTATAAAAATCTCGTGGATTGTAGTTTATATATATATTGATAGGCTGTTCAAATTTGGTATTTTCGCGGTCAAGATCTAGGGAGATAAATATATGTATATTATTTGTTTATATAAGCCTATTGATTATTAATTGCTATCGACGAATCAGAGAGGTGGATTCTGATGATGTAACCCGATTTCCTTATATAAGGAAGTTCACAATTGCAGTTCGACGAGGCTCCGCTTGGTTGTTTTTGAGAGAGGGAAAGTCCTGCGCGACTGTTCCACGTGGTTGTCTCTAATCTATAGTTAAAAATCGTTTCCTGCTTGATTTTAATTCAATAAAGTTGCTTCTTCAACTTCTTCACAATAAAGTGTTTGTTGTCAGTAAGCGTTTGAGGCTCGTTACTGACAGTTGGGTCGGGAATTTTCATTTTGCGGTGGGTTGGACTGGATATATCAGGTGGCAGAGTGCGTTGAGTTGAGTCACTGAAAATAGGTCCACAGACACCTTTGAACAAACTATGCCGGTGCAGTCACTGTTTACACTTTTAATGTTTAATAATAAACCTGCATATCAGTATGGATAACTTTGGCACCCAGTTGTTCACTGAATGTTCCATTGGCATTTTGTAATGAAATTATTAAAAATTGTTTTGGCTTTTTTGTCGTCTTCCACATTAATGTATTGTTTTGCTTGTTGGAAACATTTGATTACAAAAGAACTCAACCGAATTAAAAAAATATTGTTACTAAAGCTATATATTGTTATAAATTGCAGTTTTTCTCTTCAACAGTCAATTAAATTTGCCCAGTTTGTTTACCATAACTGCCTACACTATCTGAGTTTCCAAAAGCACTGAAGGAACCATCAGTTCTTTGATAACTACTGCAAGGTAAACGGCTAAAAGTTCGCGGTCAAACGCAGAGTAGGAACGTTGAGGTGTAGAGAGACGTTTCGAGAAAAATGCCACTGGTCGAAGTTCGTTCCCGACAGACTGGTGCAAGGCTGCTCCAACGGCATAGTTTGACGCATCGGTGACGAGGTGAAATGTGTCAGACTTCGGATCAGTGAAGTTCAACTGGATCGCTTGGGTAAGATTCTCTTTCAATTTCTCGAACGCTCTGCGTGCATCATCCGTCCATAATAATTTCAAATTTTTACCTTTGCACGATGCAAGAAGTTGATACAGGGGTTCAGCTATGTCAGCAAACAAAGATATAAAGCGTCGGTAAAACCCAATCATGCCAAGAAAACGACGCAAGGAAGCATAATCAATCGGAATTTGTAATGTTTAATCGTTTCAACTTTATTCGCCAGGGGCACAATACTTTTTGGGGTAACTGTATAACCAAGAAAATCAACATTATCTACCGCAAAAACGCACTTTTCCAACGCAACATGCAGCCTGTTATCGCTTAAACGATTCATAACAATTTCCAGGTGAATTTTGTGCTCATCTAAATTTTGCGAAGCAATTAGGATATCGTCGATGTATATAAAAACAAATGATAAATCGCGAAAAATGGAATCCATGAAACGCTGAAAAGTTTGCGGTGCTGAATGGCATACGCGTGAATTCGAATAAGCCAAACAGCGTAATTACTGCAGTTTTTTAGCATCCTCAGGAGCCATAGGTATGTGGAAATATGCTTTAACAACGTTGAGCTTACTGTAAATGGTCTTGCCTTGAAAGCGATCGATGCATGAATTTATGTGCGGCAATGGGTAGCGATCCTTTTTGGTAATTGCGTTCAATTGTCGGAAACCACCGCAAGGTCGCCACGACTGACCATCTTTCTTTTGCACTAAATGCAACGGGGATGCTCAATCACTTTTCGAAGGGCGCACAATACCAGCTGCAAGCATGAAATCAAATTCCTTTTTCGCAATTTCAAATTTATTGGGGGTAGCTGTCGCGCGCGTGCAAAAACAGGGCGTGCAGAACCCGTATCAATTGTATGCTGGGTCGAAGAGCCATGAACACAAACAGAATAATCTATTTGCTCAGGCATAACCAAAGTGGGGTATTTATCAAATAGCGGGGGTACGAACGCTGGAAGATTGTCAGGAAGTTTAATGCCACATGCCGAATACTCTTGCACAAGTTTAGAAATACACGGCGCATGAAAATTTGTGTTAGTATCAACAATCGCACGCTCAAAACAATTTACGCTAATGCGAAATTTAGAGAGAAAATCAGCACCAAGAATTGGCTTTGCAACGTCAACCACGACAAAAACCCAAATAAATGACCTGCGCAATGATGAATTTCTAAGCGTTAAATGAGTTTGTCCATGCATAGCAATAGAGCGACCATCAGCAGCTTTCAAAAGAATCGATGAAGATGACAATAAACATGAAAGTGCTTTTGATACTGATAGTGTGATTAAAGATATTGATGAACCCGTATTAATTAAAAATTCAGCTGAAAAATTTTGAATGCGAAAAGCGGCCAACAATTGTAGGGCGCCACCAGATGCCGCAGATGCTGGAGCGACTAGATATTTAAAGACTGCACAGGAGAATTACTTCTCGAGCTTGCAGGGGTTGCGTCACGCGACTGAGTTACTTTAATACCAGATTTATCTGGCCAATGACACCAGTGGCGACATGAGCGTGCTTTTGCCCCATAAAAAATATGACTTCGGCAAACCTTAGCCCGTTGATTAGCAGAAAACGGAACTAATGTATTTGAAAAAGCGGGTTCAAATGATTTACGCATCACCTTATTGTTAACAAACGAGTTACGCGCAGCATTATTATTATTACCAAAAAATCGGTCGTTTGATTTCATCGATGCAGGTTCACTCACGAAGGATGTAGTTTGGCACTTTAGCAATGGGAGGAGTTCGTCGGCAAGTTGTCCGAGGTCGTCCAGTCCCAGTGTTTTCTGTGACGTGATGACAGGTGCGAGGCTGGATGGAAGAGCTTGTTGGAAACGATGACGCACCATGTCGTCTCCCACGCCAACTTTCTTTGCCACCTTTGTCATTTGAAGAAGGAAGTGTGAAGGCTTGCCGGTGAGGGGGTTTCTTGTAAGAAAGATTCAAAGAGCTCTCTTCTACTGGTCTCGTGGAACCTCTTGACGGCGTCTTTGAGTTGGTCGTAATCGGCGGCCTGCAAGATTACGTCGTCGAGGCTGGTCACTGTCTCTACTGGGAGATTTGCTAACGCGTGGTAGAATCTTGTGGCAGACGACGTGATGCCGGCGATGTTGAACTGCGCCTCAAGGATCACAAACTACGTAGCAGGGTTTGACGGTATGAAAGGAGGCGCTTTTACTGAGACGGCAGCAATTGTGGGAGTTGTGGTGACGGCCAGAGGTTGCGTTGAAGCTGAAGCCATTTTGACGATGAGTCAGTCGATAGAAAAATTCTTCGAGCTGTAGTCCTCGGGTTGTAGACGTCGGAGGTTCAAAACGCTGAAGACTGCAAACACCTGTGGTCAAGAACGTCGAAGCTAAAGACTTCGCAGGCTGAAAACGTCGAAAGCTGCAGTCGTCGGTGTTGAAGAACGTCGGGGAAAGAAAACTGACGTCGTCGGAAGTTGGGGTCACCTTGTGGTGAGCCTTTCACTGGACTTCAGAATTCTTCACGTTGGAGAAAGAAACGTCGGGGTCACCAATTGTAGTCGCTGGACTACATTATTTCGAAATACTTTGTAGTACCAACTCAACACAGTTTGAAGGCGGTTTGAAATAACTTTATTTAATTAACCGACGACAATTGACAAAAATAAGCAATCCTTCTCGGGGCCAACAATGGCGAGAAATGAAAATAAATTAAAGTTTAAATTCTTGATTAAAGTAGCAATATGGCGAACCACGAGAACAATGAAGAAGAAGGAGGCGAGAACATTCGAGAGCAAAAGTTTTTAAGCTAGCCACTAGCTACTAGCTAGCGCGCGCCAAACAAGTGAAGGAGCGGGAGCCTAGCAAGCTAAGGAGCGCTCACCTGTAATTACCTCGTGTGCGTGGACGTGCATAAAATACCGGTACACTACAATTTGTTTAATATATTTAATGTTTAAAATTACATCATTGATAGAATTGATTATGTTTTAATTCAACGAATGTTTAGAGCAAATCAAACTTGATATTGGTATGAAGATATTTTACTGGTTGTCTTCACTTGAAAAAGGACTGAAGATGATCGCTGAAATGAATAAATTGAAAAATATTTTATTTATTTCTAACTTATTAATTATTAACAACACTACTTATTTTAATAAACTGTTCACGGTTACTCATTGTTATTTGTATTCCTTCATTACTTTGTGTTTGATATTTGGCAACCGATTTAAAAGCAGTTATTGTTTTTTTTTCCAATTTCATCGTAAAATGTTGCCTAGCAAATAATTTCAGATATTAATTTTTTTCAATAAGTGATACCTCTGTATTCAACTCGAAAGTGCTTTATGCCACATCATAAACTTTTAACATTCTTACATTGCATACCAATAAATTCGTTTTATATTACTGTTTAATTTTTTTATATTGCAGTATAGTTTTTTGTGTATATATTGTTATTCGTATAATAAATTTATATGTTTTAAGTTCTCAATGTGCAATAGCTTCACCTTATGGTTTTTCATATAGAAGTATTACTGTCTAGTTTTTTTGTATTTATTTTTATTCATTTTAAAAGCTTTACTTTATTGTTTTTCACATGGTTATATCACTGTATATAAATTTTTTGTGTATATTTTTATTCTCTTTATAACCTTATTTGCTTTAAGATTTAAAAATCTAAAAATAAACTTGTTATTCTTACAAAGTAACTGATTTTAAAGTGTTTTTAGCAACTGTTTGTAAAATAAATATGCTTGTTATCGTAACAAAGCAACTTATTTCATAGCGGCTTTAGCTGGTAGCTATAAGAATAATGTTCAACAGACACAAAATAACTGAAATCAAAACTTATTCATGTTGATTATAGTATTTGTTTTGTTTATAAATCGAATAGTTTATTTTATCTTTTATTAATCGACCATTGTTCTTTCTATTCTATGTACTTCCGTCTTCTTTTTTTTCGAGTCGACATGTTGCTTTTAGCTATGTACTATGTTTTACTATTAAATAAAATATAAAACAATAGGTTATGGGCCCAGTCAGCTACCAACTGTGTAACTCAAATTTATTAAATGTTTACGATCGAAATTTTTCATAATTTAGAGCAGCGAAATAATCACGTATTTTTTAATCGCTGACACCTATTGACAGTTGTTTCAATAATGGATTTCACGAGAATTCAAATCAAGCCGCACGAAGGCAAGTTAAATTGGTTGAACTGGAGTGGTAGAGTTTCAATCCTACTGCGCGGCGCACCAGATGTCATGGGCGTTGTGGAAGGGAAACTGGAAAAACCAAATGAACCGAGGGATGATTCAACAGAAGCCGAGGTAACTACATTATAAACCGCCTACAGCAAGTTTCTAAAAGCTGACTGCAGTGCAATGGTAATTCTATCAACCAACATGTCAGAAGAATCTTATGAAAAGGTTCGTTTCCATGCATGTGCAAGAGAATTTTGGTTGGAATTACATAAGCTGTTTGATGGAATAAATGAAGACAGAGCCTATGATCTCTGTATGTAGTTCTTTTGGTTACAAGATATGTCAAGGTGATGAAGTTGCCACTCATGTTGGTAAGCTAAAGAATATCTGGAAGGAGCTAAAGGTCGAACTTGATAAAGAAGAAAACAAAGATCTACTGCTCATGTGCCGTATAATTAAAACATTGCCAAGTGAGTATTTTTCATTTTCTTCGAGTTGGAGAATGTTGAGCAAAGCCGAACAGACTGTTGATAATCTCACAAATTAATTATGTAGTTACGAGAGAGCTCTGGCTGGCAAAACTGAACCAGTTCAACAGGAAGCATTGTTCGCTAAGTCAACATACCCGAAGTCGGCACAGAAACAGAAAAGTTAAATAAAGTCTGCAAAACAAGATACCATTATTTGTCATTACTGCAAGCAAGTAGGACATGTTGTCCGTAAATGTAGAAAATGGATTGCCGATGGCAAACCACCGAAGCCAGCAAATGATTTGAACATCAGTCACGGTAAAGTTCCAGAGTCAGTCCATTCTGTGTCATTGTCTGCTGTGTATTCAGACGTTCTTGCAACTGATGGTTTTACATCTGCTGATGGTTGGTACATAGATAATGGCGCAACCAGTCATTTGACTTTTAGAAGTGACATACTGACAAACTTCAAGATATTCTCAAATGTCCAGAACCTACAGATAACAGATGGAAATCACGTTGAAGTTGTTGGTGCAGGTACTGTCCACATGAAAACAGTGATTGATAAAAAGAAATCGAAGAGAAACTGGAAAACGTGTGGTATGTTGCAAAGCCGAACAGAAATTTGTTTTCAGTATTAGCAGCTCAAGACAGGCAGAAAAACAGTATTTCTTCAAGACCGACACTGAAAGTTCTTGCTGGTGCTCAAGAAAGGAATGGTGGTTTGTTCAGGCTGATTGCAGATACAGTTGTACCGTCTAAGTTACAAGAAGCAAATAATGTAAAAGGCGAAAATTTGATTCAGTTGTATCACGAAAGGCTTGCTCATCAAAACAAAGGACATGTGAAGTCAATTTTAAAACAAGAATTCAACGTTGATGTCAGTCTTAATAGTGAAGTTTGTGAAAGATGTGTCTTCGGAAAAGCACATCGCCTGAAATTTGAACTAGAGTTCGTGCAACACAACCAAGCGAAATATACACACTGATATTTGTAGTCCATTTTGTTATTCATTTTCAAATTTTCAAATTATCGCTATTTTGTCCTGTTTAAGGATGATTACAGTGGCTTCCGTTTTGTCTACTTCATAAAAGAAAAGTCTGAAGTGTCAGAGAAATTGACGTGGATGCTTGCTGAGTGCCAAACAGCTGGACATACAGTGATGGAGTTGTTGAGTGAAAATGGTGGTGAATTTGACAATGCTGATGTAAAGAAAATTTTGCACAAACATGGCGTCCGACAACGTTTGATAATGCCATACAGATTTCAACAAAATGGATGCAGTGAACGAGAGAATCACATTTTAGTAGAAGGCATAAGGGTCATGAGATTAGCTCATGCGGAATTACTTCAAACTTTATGGGCACAATTGATTCAGACAGCTGGGTACATTTTGAATCGAACTGCGCCTACATGTGTTAAAGGAAAATCACCATATAAACTGTGGTACAATAGAAAACCGAAAATCACTCATTTGCGAATTATTGGTTGTACTAAATATGTTCATGTTCCTGATCAACGAAGAAAAAAAATTGACACTAAAGCTGAGAAGGGTATATTAATCGGCTATGAAGGCGTTGATGGTTATAAAGGTTTTCTCCAGCCAGGAAATAGAACGTTCGTTTAAGAGATGTTGTTTTTTATGAGAAAATTTTAACAACAACAGTTCTAAATTGGCCATTGAAATTTGATCAAGATGAGTCTGATGCTGATAACGATCAGATAACTGAAAACAGTGGAGCTGTGACTGATGATGAACTGGCACAGAGGGGTGCACCTGCTTTAGGCATACAGTTGCGTGACCGTGGATGCATCAAGAAGCCTGCTCGTTTTGATGACAATGTGATGATAGCAGCAGAAATGTTCAGTTTTTCAAAACCTACTAGCTTTGAGTAGGCAGTTCAAAGTGATCAGAAAAATGAATGGCAGCAAGCGATGAAAAATAAAATGCAATCGCTTTGTAAAAACCAGATGGATCTCCCTCCTAAAAAAAAGGCTATTCCATGCAAGTCGGTCTACAGAGTCAAGACTAATTCAGATGGCTCTATCAAACGTTACAAAGCAAGACTTGTAATTAAAGGCTATGCTCAAAAGAAAGGAGTTGATTACGATCAGAGTTTCAGTCCAGTGGTCAGAAATACAACTGTTAGAACTCTTTTAAGCGTTGCAGCCAGTGAAAGAGCGCATCTGATGCAGTTTGATGTCTCAACGGCATTCCTATATGGTGATCTGCAAGAGGATATTTATATGGAGCAGCCTGAAGAGTTTACTGATGGTTTTGCTAGAGTGTGTAAACTGAAAAGAAGTTTGTACGGACTTAAGAAGGCTCCGAGATGTTGGAACATGCGGTTTGGCAATTTTTTAAAGAAGATAGGATTTAAACAGTGATGCTGATCCGTATCTGTTTATATTGGAAAAATATGAAGAAATTGTTTTTTGCTTTATATGTTGATGATGGCACTGTTATGACTACAGATAAACAATAAATCTCAGAGTTTGCAGGCAGGTTAAAATCTGAGTTTAAAATTATAACAAAACCAGCAAAATATTTCTTGGGAGTAGAAATCAATCAGAAATCTGATGGCTCCTTAAAGATCAGTCAAGCTACCTATACGAGAAAAGTTCTTGATCAGTTTGGTATGAGTGATTGTCGGGTATGTGTTATTCCAATCATCTCATCTGAAAAGGCAGAGGTTGATGATAATAATAAACCAGTCAAATTTCCTTACAGGTCAGTTGTGGGGGCACTCATGTATTTAATGACGGGTACCAGACCCGATATTGCATATGCTGTTAGTGTTGCTTCCAGGAGTTTGGAAAATCCTGTTCATAATGATGTAGTCCAAGTAAAAAACATTTTGCGATATCTTAAGGGTACAAAAAATACATGAATTGTCTACAGACCTCAACAGAATAAAAACACACTCCTGTGTTATAGTGATGCTGATCATGCAGGTGAAAAATACCACAGGCAGGTCAGGTGTGGTATGTATCTATGCTGAAGGAGCAATAAGCTGGTTGAGTCAAAGACAGACATCAGTTTCTATCTCAACCACAGAAGCAGAAGTAGTAGCGGCTAGTGAGGCCACACGTGAGGTTGTTTGGTTGAAACGTCTGCTGAACGACATTGTTGGATTTGATGATATTCTAGTCATACAAATTGACAATGAAGCTGCTGTGGTATTAATTGATATACGAAGTAGCGCCCTAATGTTTTACATTTACATTTTTCCTTTAGTAGGACAGTACTGTATAGCTGAGATTGAGTACAGGAAGAAAGAGCGATAGATCCAAAAAGTAGTGCAGAATTTGTTTGGCCGTTTTTATTTGCAAGAATTGATACTTTGATACTGTGAGTTTGAGCGCTGTCACCATGGTGAGTCGGATAATCAGTATCAAGTAGTAGGACAGTACTATGTTGGTGAGATGGTGTACAGGAGGGAAAAAGCGGCAGAACTAGAAAGTAGTGCAAGATCTGTTGGGTCATTTATATTCGTAAGAGTCGATATTTGTTCAGTAAAACCAGGGCCGTAACCAGCTATGGGGCCGGGGGGGCCTGGGCCCCCCAGTTTTGTTCAGGCCCCCCTAGTTCTGCTCGCGCCCCCCCAGCTCAATCAGGCCCCCCAGTTTTTTGTATTGCTGTCTAGTTCAACAAAGCAAATGTAGGCGAAGGATGATAAATTGTGTATGATTTAAAAAACATGCCTCAAAATGTCAAGTACATGTCGTCCCTTATCCAAAACGAGGTAATCGAATTGATGGCACAGATGGTACAAGTTTTGATTGTCAAAGAATGCAAAGATTCTGACATTAACTGGTATTCGATCAAGTGCCACGAAACTCGTGATCAGTGCAATGTTGAGGATATGTCGATTGTCATTCGCTATGTGCGTTGTGGAAAGGCAATAGAGCACATGCTCCCAATGATCAAGGCTAAAAGCCTGACACGTTTTTTGCTTACAGAGCTTCAGGCTCAGCAGCTGGACCCCGCTCGAATTTTGAGTCAATGTTATGACGACGCCAGTATAATGAACGGCGGAAAGAGAGGTGTCCAGAAAATATTGAAAGACACTCTAGGCCGCCGAATTCCGTACGTGCACTGCATCGCCAACTCCATCATGTGGTTGCGCACGCTATGGAATCAAAGATAAAGATAAACAACTTTTTTAACTTATATGAGCAATTGTATGTAGGTGACACAATAAAGCGGTTACTTACTCAAAGATGGACTGGCCCTTATAAATCTGCAATGGTTGTCAAAAACAACAGAGAGGAAATTTTGCAGATCCTCGAAATTGTTGCCAACTTAGAAAAAGCTCCGGTTGATGTGTTGGTTGAAGCAGCTGGGCTGCTCGACAAAGTTTAAAAGAAGGGTTTTTTTCAAATGCCGTTGTCAAAATACTGAGCTTGCTGTCACCGGTCAATGTTTTGTTGCAAAGTTGTTTGTACAATGTGTCTCTTGCTATGTAACTGATAAAGAGAGCCTTCTTGCCTTGCGGTCTGCAGAGGTCTTTGATCGAATGGCAAATGCTGCTGGCTTTCCATCAAATGAGAATGACCATGGAATGTGAGTAAAGCTTAAACAAATTCAGAGCACCTGGCTGACCGGCTCTGTGGTCAGCTCCACTTTGGGTCATTACCATGTTATTGGTTTTAAAGTTACTTCACGCGAGCTCATGAGCTCTACAACACCATTTTGAAATGAACCACCAATTTGGGGAGTCCAGCTTGGCTTTGTTTCAAGCTGTAGAATCTTTCGTTCCATCATCTCAGAACATTCTTGTTGAGAAGTGCTTGGAACCACCACTCAGCCAGCTCCTTTGCCTCGACCAAGTTGCCCTCCCTAGCAAATTGCCTAGTGCAATGCAACTGTGCCGTAACAAATTCCAGCCAAATTCGTCGTAGGAAGATGCAACATATGCAATGCTGCAGTACCGTGACGCATTTCCAAATGTGTATCAGCTGTATGCCTAAGCAATCACCAGCGGTGTGTCGACTGCTACGTGCGAGAGCAGTTTCTCTACTCCCACGCGGATTCCGCGGCCTAATCGCCAACCAATGGGCCTTGATCGTACTTGTTTTTGAGAAGGATTTTACGCTAAAAGTAGATTTGAACACTTTCATAGAAAAGTTTGCCCAAAAATCGCGCCGTATTGTTCTCTGACATTATGATCCATGTGATGTGTTTTTTTACATGTTGATTCAGAATATTTTCAAATTCAATTAAATATGGTAGATTAAGATTTAAATTTCAATCGCTAAACCTCTTTTTTGCGTGAAGCACATTTTGGGGGTTAAATCACTGGAATGTGCAATTTATGTGATTAGAAAATTTATACAGTGCCCCCCAAAAAGTTTTTTGGCCCCCCCACTTCCAAATTCCTGGTTACGGCCCTGAGTAAAACTAGGTTTAGGCTCTCCAATTTTGTAGCCATGTGTTAAAGGAACCGTAGTTTTTACTGTAGTTAAAGTAAAAAAGTTGTTTGAGCCAACGTGTCCACGTCCTAAATGTTGTTCTACATCACTACAATCGAACAATTGCAATGTGTTTGTAAAATGTTCATCTTGAATATTCATGACTGAGTGGTATAATACGCTTCGAGTATTTGTTGTCGCTTAGAGTTTCCAGAGGAGGCCATTGGTCACCATCCTCATCAGCGGGACTTCATGCTGGCTAGAATAATGGTCTTGAATAATGACGAGCTTGCCATAAAAAAATATAGCGCCTAAATATGTTAAAAACAAACTATGTATATATATATATATATATATATATATATATATATTATAAGGAAACATAGCGTTGATATGTTTTTACGAGCCACATATATCAGAAACTTGGATGGCTTACAATCCACCACGAAATAACGCAAATATAAATGTCTCAACTTCAGACTCGAACCCACGACTGTCGGATCGGCAACACCGCCTCGCATCATGCCAACTACCTTACCATCTGCGCCACTTCCACCGCAAAAAACAGTGGATTTTAAGCGCTTTTGTCGGGGTATGTTGAACACAACACTCGACTATGAATGGGTACGAATCAATGCTCGATAGTATATATAAGTTGTGCGGCTTACAATCCGTCACTAGCTAATTTAATAGCTATCGAAGATATATGTTTTGTAATATATATTATAAAGAAACATAGCGTTGATATGTTTTTACGAGCCACATATATCACCGACAGTCGTGGGTTCGAGTCTGAAGTTGAGACATTTATATTTGCGTTATTTTGTGGTGGATTGTAAGCCATCCAAGTTTCTGATATATGGAAACATAGCGTTGATATGTTTTTACGAGCCACATATATCAGAAACTTGGATAGCTGTGTTCAACATACCCCGACAAAAGCGCTTAACAACCACTGTTTTTTGCGGTGGAAGTGGCGCAGATGGTAAGGTAGTTGGCATGATGCGAGGCGGTGTTGCCGATCCGACAGTCGTGGGTTCGAGTCTGAAGTTGAGACATATATATATACATATATATATATATATATATATATATATATATATATAAATATATATTAATTGCTGGAGTTTGTGTGATCTTTCGATTCGTCGTTGTGGGCTTGAATACCAAGCCAAATCGTTACATCTCAATTTATTCATATATGACTGTCGATCACAGCGGGACCCCGCTAGGTCACCGATGGTTTCACGCAACCGAACCTGTCACTGTACCACAAAGTCAGTTTCCGACCTTCTACCATTTTTCAAGGCTCCAAACACAGGATTATTGTCAATGCAGAAATGTCCGATCGTTCTAAGCTCCAGCTCCACTCCCGCGAACCACCATCATAACACAAAATCTTTAGCCAAACTGCACTGAGCCTCAGTCTTACTAGTAACTGTAGAGGCACCTTAAAATTCCCAAATAAAACAGTCATTTCAATACTTACACCCTCACATCTGTCAGCAGTATCCCAACAAACTTTCTCTACCTGTTCCGCAACATCCGGGGAAGCAATCTCATCAGTCGACTCATCCCTGGCAGTATTGCTTACATGGGTGCTCCTATCATTAGACATCACTTGGAGTTCCATTTCATTCCTTTTAAAATTATTTTACTCCAAGACCAACTTATTCCCATGTCTTGAAACTGATGACCCGCCATGCAAAAACCATGAAACACCCTGTCCAGACGCCGCATCACAGTTCACAGGTGCCATTATCACACAAACTACTGTCACCAAACACAAAATTGTCAAAAACCTTTTCTGCAACAGGAATATCTTTGGTAACTTTGACCAAGCATTCACTGCAAACATTCACTGTACTGGTATAAAACTTTCAAAGTTCTGTTCAGCAGGTAGCTTTTCAGAAAGGCCTTGAATGAGCTGAGAGAACCATGGCTGATGTCATGCGGCAGAAAATTCCAGATCTTAGGAGCTATAAAATTTAATGAATGCTTTCCAAATGTCGAGCGGATTGATCTCAAACGGAAACAGTGTCCAGATCGCACAAAATAGTTTTGTACTTCCTCTGCTTTATAAAAGTGCTGGGACAAAAGATCGTGTGCATACTTATACATACAAAACTTGGTCAATTTTGTTTTTGTTTTCCTTGTGTCCCACCTGATCTGTTCAGTTTGTACGGTAGTCATTTGTCACATGTTCTGAGACACAGCTGGTGGACTTTGGTTTAAGCTGGATTTCGCTGCAGCAACCCACAATACTTTCTCCACCAGCAACACACTGGTCCATAACCATGTCCACCACTGCCTCAGCCGTCTTTGTGACCAGGCTCTCAATAGCTTTGCCATCCATACATCACTCAGATAAATCACTACCAAAAGATCTTTTTTTTACATTTATTTGTTTGCTGTTTATTAGCAACATCGCCGTACCAGCCGCTGCTATTTTGTCTTCAGGATGAAAATTACCACCAAAAATAATTTTTTTCTCGTTGTATTCATAGCTGCTTTATTTTCCTATTCCGCTTTTCCCCCGTCATTTTTCTTATCAAGTTTGTCCATTTCTCATTTGTTTCAAGCTTGTATTTTTCTGCGTCAAGCCCATAGTCTTCCAATAACGTCCGGAGGCGGTCCACAATCTCGGGCTTTTTTTCCTTAGCGTTCAGTCCTCGTTTTCTTAACTCCCGCTTCAACTCAGTAAAGTTCTTCAAGTAGCTGCAAAACCATTTTCTTAGCTCTCACTTCTGGCACCAGTTGTTACGATATCGTCAATGTATACGGGGATTTGGAATGGTTTTGTAGTTTATTGAAAAATAAAAATAAAGCGTGAATATCTGTCTTTGTTTTCTTAAAAGAAATTTTTAATTTTGTCAGGTGAAGCCCTGAATGGAAAAT
The DNA here is from genome assembly GCA_963978895.1 of Erpobdella octoculata. Lineage (NCBI taxonomy): Eukaryota > Metazoa > Annelida > Clitellata > Hirudinida > Erpobdellidae > Erpobdella > Erpobdella octoculata. The sequence goes on from OZ022244.1 coordinate 16,370,279, forward strand.
TTTTAAGACATAGCAACAACAAGTGTAACATGGAATTTTCAGGAACGGTAGGGGGAGATAGCGTGGCCAACGGTAGTATCGAAAGGGACATTTGTGAACAAACATGTAACATCCAAATTGCCTCTAATGCCAGTAGTGTGGCGATTACTTCTGATGAACAAATTTTAAGGATGATCTTAGTGCATGTTGACACGAACAATACAGAGAAAGCAAAGCAAAAAGAAACTTTGAGAGAGCAAACGTCGGTGTTGGGCATTGAAATATAATTGGTCTCAGTAGAATTCCAAGTTTGTGTGTTTTAACATTACAATAGATGTATTCCGGTGAAAAATCCCCAAAAATCTGTTTTATATCTATTGATGAATCATTACGGAGTAAGCCACCGATGATCTTGTTTATTAGAATCACTTAATATATTGTTTAATTTGCTCAGATAGTCGAATTGCTTCAAGATAACATAGCTATTGGTCTTGTCAGATTTCCTTATTACAATGGTGGGAGTAATTTTCAAAGATAGAGCTTGGCGTTGATTATTAGTCAGTCATTTTTTTATAATAGTCTTTTACACTAAGTGTTTTAAGACTAAATTGGCTGTATAGGAAGCACCTAAGTACTTCCTGTCGTAGATCATATTTGATCTTCTCAACTGTCCCTCCTCCTTTATCCAGGCTTGGGACTGGCTCGCAATTAGCAAGGTGGAGTTATTAGTCAGTCAGTCAGGACATGTTCCTATATGAGAATTGAAAAGATTTATATATATACTAGCGGTGCCCGTAGCGGCTTCGCTCGCATGAAATTAGAGAGTTTGAACCGTGCATCCATAGTAGAGATCAATTTTTTAGGTCTCGGCTTGGCCCGTCGACAACTTAGCCCAGACCGTATAAAAACCCCAAACTCTTGGCCCAGCACAGCTTGTCTGAATTAGGCCCGTCCATTCTTACAGTCCTAGAAGTTCTATATAATTGATGAAAAACTTCGGCCCGTCCCACCTTGACTTCAGGTTTGGCCCGGCCAAACTGAAGACCCTAAAATCACTAAAATATCTATATACTTGGTGAAAAACCTCTACCCGTGTGAAAACTCTAAAATAACGGCTTGGCCCAGCCGGTGATAAACTGGACTTAGCTACTTTTAACTGGCACAAAACTTCAAAATACTAATTTTTACATTTGTAGCACTTACAGTTTTTGAGTAGCAGTTATTTTGAAATCAAATAACCTTTATTTCCACCCCACATTTGAGGTCCTGGAAACAAAATTTTTAAAAAATGTTGAAACATTTGTATCATTATTTTTGAATGAATACTAAATACTAATTTTGACATCTGTAGCATTCACAGTTTTTGAGGTCTTGAAAACCAAAATTTCAAAAAATGGTGAAACACATATATCCTTATTTTTAGAGTAGAAACTAAATACTAATTTTTACTTTTGTAGCATTTACAGTTGTTGAGTAGCAGTTACTTTAAAAACCAAATAACCCTATTTTCCACCCCACATTTGAAGTTCTGGTAACCAAATCTTCAAAAATGGTGAAACATGTATATCATTATTTTTAGAGTAGAAACTAAATACTAATTTTTACTTTTGTAGCGTTCACATTTTTTGAGTAGCAGGTACTTTAAAAACCAAGAAATCCTATTCTCCACCCCACATTTAAGGTCCTGGAAACCAAATTTGTAAAAAATGGTGAAACACGTATATCTTTATTTTTAAAATAGAAACTAAATATTAATTTTTACATCTATATATATATATATATACTAGCAGTGCCCGTAGCGGCTTCGCTCGCATGAAATTAGAGAATTTGAACCGTGCATACATAGTAGAGTACTGCACGGATCAATTTTTTAGGTCTCGGCTCGGCTCGTCGACAACTTGGCCCAGCCCGTTTCAAAAACCGAAATTCCTGGCCCGGCACGGCCCGTCTAATTAGGGCCCGGCCCGTTTTTACAGGCCTAGAAGTTCTATATATTTGATGAAAAACTTCGGCCCGTCCCACTTTGACTTCAGGTTTAGCCCGGCCCGTCTGAACACCCTAAAATCACTAAAATGTCTATATACTTGGTTAAAAATCTCGGCCGTCCCACCTTGATTTATGGTTTGGGCAGGGCCTATGAAGACCCTAAAATAACGGCTTGGCTCGTCCGTCCGGTGATAAACTGAACTCATTCACTTTCAACCGGCACAAAACCTCAATATACTAATTTTCACATCTGTAGCACTTACAGTTTTTGAGTAGCAGTTATTTTAAAATCAAATAACCCTTTTTCCACTTCACATTTGAGGTCCTGGAAACCAAATTTTCAAAAAATGGTGAAAAACGTATATCATTATTTTAAGAGTAGAAACTAAATACTAATTTTACTTTTGTAGCATTTACAGTTTTTGAGTAGCAGTTACTTTAAAAACCAAGTAACCCTATTTTCCACCCCATATTTGAAGTCCTGGAAACCAAATTTTCAAAAACTGGTAAAACACGTATATCATTATTTCTGGAGTAGAAACTTAATACTAATTTTTACTCCTGTAGCATATACAGTTTTCGAGTAGCAGTTACATTAAAAACCAAATAACCTTATTTTCCACCCCACATTTGAGGTCCTTGAAACCAAATTTTAAAAAATGGTAAAACACGTATATCTTTATTTTTAGAAAAGAAACTAAATAATAATTTTTACATCTGTGGTATTTACTGTTTTTGAGTAGCAGTTACTATAAAAGACAATTAGCCCTATTTTCCACCCCACATTTGAAGTCCTGGAAACCAAATTTTCAAAAAATGCTAAAACACGTATTTTATTATTTTTGGAGTAGAAACTAAGTACTAATTTGTACTCCTGTAACATTAACAGTTTTTGAGTAGAAGCTACTTTAAAAACCAAATAACCCAATTTTCCAACCCACAATTGAGGTCCGGGAAACCGAATTTTCAAAAAATGGTGAAACACGTTTCTTTTTATTTTTTAAAAAGAATCTATATACCAAATTTCAAAATCTCCTCATTTTTGGTTTTCGAGATATACATTGTTTTAGAAAAAGGTTTGTTTTTCAGTTTTTTTTCCTCAGGAGCAAAATTTTCAAAAATTCTTTCTTAGCGGATGTTTACGCTATAAAAGTAATATAAGTTCCAAATTTCACGTTCCTAGGATGAGGCGTTTGAGTTCGGCGTTGATTATCAGTCAGTCAGTCAGACAGTCAGGACATGTTCTTTTATATATATAGACTAGCAGTGCCCGTAGCGGCTTCGCTCGCATGAAATTAGAGAATTTAAACCGTGCATCCATAGGTGCTGGCTCGGCCCGTCGACAACTTGGCCCAGCCCGTTTCAAAACCAAAATTCCTGGCCCGGCACCGCCCGTCTAATTTGGGCCCGGTCCATTTTTACAGGCCTAGAAATTCTATATACTTGATGAAAAACTTCGGCCCGTCCCACCTTGACTTCAGGTTTGGCCCGGCCCGTCTGATGACGCTAAAATCACTAAAATGTCTATATGTTTAGTGAAAAACCTCGGCCCGTACCACCTTGATTTAAGGTTAGCCTGGCCCGTAAAAAGACCCTAAAATAACGGCTTGGCCCGACCGGTGATAAACTGAACTCAGCTACTTTTAACCGGCACAAAACCTCAAAATACTAAGTTTTACATCTGTAATGCTTGCAGTTGTTGAGTAGAAGTTATTTTAAAATCAAATAACCCTTATTTTGACCCCACATTTGAAGTCATGGAAACCAAAGTTTTAAAAAATGGTGAAACACGTTTTGAGTAGATACTAAGTATTAATTTTTACATCTGTAGCAATTACAGTTGTTGAGTAGCAGTTACTTTAAAAACCAAATAACCCTATTTTCCACCCCACATTTGAAGTCCTGGAAACCAAATTTTCAAAAAATGGTGAAACAAGTATATCATTTTTAGAGTTGAAACTAAATACTAATTTTTACTTCTGTAGCATTCACAGTTTTTGAGTAGCAGCTACTTTAAAGACCAAGTAATCCTATTGTCCACCCCACATTTAAGGTCCTGGAAACCAAATTTGTAAAAATGGTGAAACACGTATATCTTTATTTTTAGAATAGAAACTAAATACTAATTTTCACATCTGTGGTATTTACAGTTTTTGAGTAGCAGTTACTTTAAAAAACAAATAACCCTATTTTCCACCCGACAATTGAAGTCCTGGAAACCAAAATTTCAAAAAATGCTAAAACACGTATTTCATTATTTTTGGAATAGAAACTAAATAATAATTTCTACTCCTGTAGCATTTACAGTTTTTGAGTACCAGCTACTTTAAAAACCAAATAACCCAATTTTCCAACCCACATTTGAGGTCCGGGAAACCGAATTTTCAAAAAATGATGAAACACCTATCTTTTTATTTTTTAAGAGGAATCCATATACCAAATTTCAAAATCTTCTCATTTTTGGTTTTCGAGATATACTTTGTTTTAGAAAAAATTTGTTTTCCAGTTTTTTCCCCTCAGGAGCAAAATTTTCAAAATCCTTTCTTAGTGGATGCTAACGCAATAAAAGTAATATAACTTCCAAATTTCATGTTCCTAGGATGAGGCGTTTGAGCTCGGCGTTGATTATCAGTCAGTCAGTCAGTCAGTCAGTCAGTCAGTCAGTCAGGACATGTTTTTATATATATATATAGATATATATATATATATCTATATATATAAAAGAACATGTCCTGACTGACTGACTGACTGACTGACTGACTGACTGACTGATAATCAACGCCGAGCTCAAACGCCTCATCCTAGGAGCGTGAAATTTGGAACTTATATTATTTTTATAGCGTAAACATCCGCTAAGAAAGGATTTTTGAAAATTTTGCTCCTGAGGGGAAAAAACTGGAAAACAAACTTTTTTCTAAAACAATGTATATCTCGAAAACCAAAAATGAGAAGATTTTGAAATTTGGTATATAGATTCTTTTTGAAAAATAAAAAAATACGTGTTTCACCATTTTTTGAAAATTCGGTTTCCCGGACCTCAAATGTGGGTTGGAAAATTGGGTTATTTGGTTTTTAAAGTAGCTGCTACTCAAAAACTGTAAATGCTACAGGAGTAAAAATTAGTATTTAGTTTCTACTCCAAAAATAATGAAATACGTGTTTTAGCATTTTTTGAAATTTTGGTTTCCAGGACTTCAAATGTCGGGTGGAAAATAGGGTTATTTGTTTTTTAAAGTAACTGCTACTCAAAAACTGTAAATACCACAGATGTGAAAATTAGTATTTAGTTTCTATTCTAAAAATAAAGATATACGTGTTTCACCATTTTATACAAATTTGGTTTCCAGGACCTTAAATGTGGGGTGGACAATAGGATTACTTGGTCTTTAAAGTAGCTGCTACTCAAAAACTGTGAATGCTACAGAAGTAAAAATTAGTATTTAGTTTCAACTCTAAAAATGATATACGTGTTTCACCATTTTTTGAAAATTTGGTTTCCAGGACTTCAAATGTGGGGTGGAAAATAGGGTTATTTGGTTTTTAAAGTAACTGATACTCAACAACTGTAATTGCTACAGATGTAAAAATTAATACTTAGTATCTACTCAAAACGTGTTTCACCATTTTTTAAAACTTTGGCTTCCATGACTTCAAATGTGGGGTCAAAATAAGGGTTATTTGATTTTAAAATAACTGCTACTTAACCACTGCAAGCATTACATATGTAAAACTTAGTATTTTGAGGTTTTGTGTCGGTTAAATGTAGCTGAGTCCAGTTTATCACCGGTCGGGCCGAGCCGTTATTTTAGGGTCATTTTACGGGCCATGCTAAACCTTAAATCAAGGTGGTACGAGCCGAGGTTTTTCACTAAGCATACAGACATTTTAGTGATTTTAAGGTCTTCAGACGTGCCGGTCCAAACCTGAAGTCAAGGAGGGACGGCCAAAGTTTTTCATCAAGTCTATAGAATTTCTAGGCCTGTAAAAACGGGCCGGGCCCAAATTAGATGGGCCGTGCCGGGCCAAGAATTTTGGTTTTGAAACGGGCTGGGCCAAGTTGTCAACGGGCCGAGCCGACACCTATGGATGCACGGTTCAAATTCTCTAATTTCATGCGAGCGAAGCCGCTACGGGCACTGCTAGTATATATATATATATATATTACCACTTACAGTTTGTAAGTAGCAGTAATTTTTAAAATTAAATAACTCTATTTTGCACCTTACATTTGAGGTCCTGGAAAACAAATTTTTCAAAAAATGCTAAAACACGTATTTCATTATTTTTGGAGTAGAAACTAAATACTAATTTTTACTTCTGTAGCATTAACAGTTTTTGAGTAGCAGCTACTTTAAAAACCAAATAACCAAAAAAATGATGAAACACGTTTATCTTTTTTTTTTGAGTAGATATTAAGTATTAATTTTTACATCTGTGGCAATTACAGTTGTTGAGTAGCAGTTACTTTAAAAACCAAATAACCCTATTTTCCACCTCACATCTGAAGTCCTGGAAACCAAATTTTCAAAAATTTGTGAATCCCGTATATCATTATTTTTAGAGTAGAAACTAAATACTAATTTTCACTTTAGTAGCAATAACAGTTTTTGAGTAGAAGCTACTTTAAAAACCAAATAACCCAATTTTCCAACCCACATTTGAGGTCCGGGAAACCAAATTTGTAAAAAATGGTGAAACACGTATATCTTTATTTTTAGAAAAGAAACTAAATAATAATTTTTACATCTGTGGTATTTACTGTTTTTGAGTAGCAGTTACTATAAAAGACAATTAGCCCTATTTTCCACCCCACATTTGAAGTCCTGGAAACCAAATTTTCAAAAAATGCTAAAACACGTATTTCATTATTTTTGGAGTAGAAACTAAATACAAATTTTTAATCCTGTAGCATTAACAGTTTTTGAGTAGAAGTTACTTTAAAAACCAAATAACCCAATTTTCCAACCCACATTTGAGGTCCGGGAAACCGAATTTTCAAAAAATGGTGAAACACGTATCTTTTTATTTTAAAAAAAAATCTATATACCAAATTTCAAAATCTCCTCATTTTTGGTTTTCGAGATATACATTGTTTTAGAAAAAAGTTTGTTTTCCAGTTTTTCCCCCTCAGGAGCAAAATTTTCAAAAATCCTTTCTTAGCGGATGTTTATGCTATAAAAGTAATATAAGTTCCAAATTCAACGTTCCTAGGATGAGGCGTTTGAGCTCGGCGTTGATTATCAGTCAGTCATCAGTCAGTCAGTCAGTCAGGACATGTTCTTTTATATATATATATATATATATATATATATATATATATATATATATATATATATATATATATATATATATATATATATATATATATGTAAGTGGTAGATCCGAAAACTCCGCCTCGCTAATTGCGAGCCAGTCCCAAGCCTGGATGAAGGAGGAGGGACAGTTAAAAGGATCAAACTTTGATCCACGACAGGAAGTACTTATGTGCTTCCTACATACAGCCAATTCAGTCTTAAAACACTTGGTGTAAAGGACTATAAACTATCATAAAAAAAAAAAAAAAGGTAGATCCGAGGTATGAGAGTCGAACTTTATTGTTACAATATGGACGCGGTCCGACTGATCATGTTGTGACAAATAACACCATGATCAACTTGAAGAAACAAACGATCTCTTCCGATAACATGGGTGGCAACTCGACGACAAGTTTACCTGCTTCTGTAACTTGTCATCACCGTACAAGTGATGTGCAAGACAATACTCGTGATAGATCCGTAGACTCTCATACCTCGGATCTACCACTTACAAAAGTCAGTTGTTGTATCTCTCGTGGTGACATACCCGTCACCCTCTCTACAACTGAAAACGAGTCTGATGTGGACGATCATGTCTTCATGATGGCTCTGGACGGCACAGAATTTTCCCTCGTTTCTTGCGTTTCTGTCGGCCGTGACCGCGGATCTCATTCGCTGAGCGCTGGCAATCAAAGGCGCCACACTTCAGTTCATTCTTTTGGATCGCGCGGTCGGCCTGATTCCGGAAGAAAAGTCGATCTTCATGAAATGGCCCGCTGTGCTTCAGCTCGGGACGTTACACATGGATATGGCCAAACACTGTTTGGCGATAACGTCGTTTTCCCCACCAGCTTCATCTCGTCTTCAGTCGATGGTGCTGCAGGCAACTTTGAAGAAAGTAATCTTCTATCGTTGCCTCATGGCTTGCTTGGCGATGAAGACAATACTTTGACCTGCGGGCAACTTGACGCTTTCGTCCCAGTTGAACTTCATGACGTTCAGCCTGGATGCGAGGATGATGCGGGGCTCAGTGGTTCGAATACTACTTTTGAGTATCTCACTTACAATGATAATATTAATAAGCGGCGACGGCGCTAATTGCCGTCCGACCGTATATAATAGCCTTGTCTTAGATTATGTTACTGCCAATATTTTTGTGCCCGTGCTTGTCGTTCTTTGTGTTGTTCACAAGTCGTACAAAGCCGCTCTGTATGGTTACGTTTTTCACCTATCGAGCGTTTAACGTGTTTTAACTTGTCTTTCCTGTGTTTTAATTACTTATTTAGTTCTAAATTATTGAAAAAAATATCATCGATTTTGTTGGGCTACTTTTCCTCGAACTCTATTTAATTTCAAAGTGAGTTTCGCTCTTTGTAACTCATTTAATGTGGTCGCTTTTTTTTTTCCTTCTGTTTTTTAACCTAAATTTCAATGTGTTCCATCTATCAATAGCCGTATTAATTTATTAACTGAAAACTGATTCAGCCTAGCTCTAATTAAATGTCTCCGTCTAAGCCTAAGTATTTCTGATTTTTAACTCTTCCCTTTCAACTTTTATAATATTTAATATTTAATTTATTGTTTAACATAGGGTTCTGAAGATGGATTTTTATAGCTGAAACTGGCCAGTTAACCCTCATCGTTTTATCATTTAACTATTTTAACCAATAAATTCTTCAATATATGTCTCGTCATTTCAAATGGATGAAAAGGGCTTTAAAAACTTACTAAGAAAGATGACTAATGTTAAGTGGTCAATTGTGTTTAATAGAGCCTGTTTAAAAGAAAATAAATATATATATATATATATATATATATATATATATATATATATATATATATATATATATATATATATATATATATATATATATATATATATATATATATATATATATATATATATATATATATATATATATATATATATATATATATATATATATATATATATATTCCATATATAATTGGGGACAATATTTTCCCGCAAACAAGTTTCATTGAACTTTGTCGCCCATTTTGCCTTCAACAGTTTCTTGTATGAACCTTGCAAAACAACAATATCTTTCCTTTCTGAAACTACACCAAGCAACGTTTTAAAATCTTTATTTTTTCCAGCTGACTGGCCAGTCTCGGTTAATTTAACCATCTTCAGAGCTTCATTTATAATAATAAAACGGTATATATTAAAATCGAAAAAACATTTTTTCAAACTTATAATAATAAAGTTAATTAAACAGCAGTTGCTTGGTGTAGTTTCAGAAAGGAAAGATATTGTTGTTTGGCAAGAAACTGTTGAATGCAAAATGCGCGACAAAGTTCAATGAAACTTGCTTGCGGGAATATATATATATATATATATATATATATATATATATATATATATATATATATATATATATATATATATATATATCACAATTCAATTTTACGTGTTATATATATGTATATATATAATAATGTAAAATCGCTGTTTTTATGATAGGTTTTCCCATTGATAGACGTTAAAGGACTTGGAATAACTATTATGGACATTATTAATAGACCAGAAGGTATAACTAGCTTTAACAAAGCTTCATTTATTATTTTTCAATAAAACTGCAAAACCATTCTATTGAGCCCGGTATACGATTTGGAGGAGATATCGTAACATTGGTGATCAGAAGTGGGATACAAGAATAGTTTTGAAATCATTGGATGAGCTTTTGGGCGAGTGAAATGAAAGACGAGCTGGAGAAACGTGGCCTGAGTGATACAGGTAACAAGTAAATTAAAAACGAATTTTTAAAACCCAATGCTTTTATATGTAATTAAAACACAAATTTTGCCATCAATTTTTTGCAAACACATATACATAAATTCCTAGATAAAAAAATATAATAAACACACACACGTACACATATACATAAATATATATAAATTAATTGAAATTAACTAAATTAATTGACTTATTGTAAAACTAATAATTGAATATTGCATTGTCTTCTTATTTGAGCATGTATGCAAAATTTGAAAAAAATCTATCATCAGGAAGTGACTCAAAAATTGATTGCATGATTTGAAACAGACAGAGAAACAGACAGACAGAGAAACAGAGACGACGAGTTAATAAAAGCATTGGTAAAAAGGACGAACTTATGGAACGCCTCTTAGCCGCGTTAGTGAATGAGGGCTATGGGCCTGACGACGACGAATATCTATTCGACATTGACGAGGAAGCTGTGGTCAAGCGAAGGAAATTAAAAAACAAATTGCTGGAGGATGAAAGATAACGAGCGAAAGAAAACATGGCAGCACAGAAGAAGACAGGAGAAGGAATGATTCTTGGCCACGGAAACAAAGTAGCAGCAGCCGGTACAACTGTTGAGAGTTTGGTCGCAGGGTTGGCTGAGGCAGTGGTGGACACGGTTCTGGACCAGCGGGCTGCTGGTGATGTGGGTTGCTGCGGCGAAACCCAATTTGAACTGGAGTCCGCCAGCTGTGTCTCAGAGCATGTGACGGATGACGGCCGTACAGACTGCACAAGTCAGGTGAGTCATGATGATGAGCCTGTCAAAGACGGTCATGATAAGGAACCTTGCAAAGATGGTCAAGATGAACCATGCAAAGATGGTGACAGTGATACAGTTGGTTTGGACGTCAAAAACCAAACTAAAGAAGATGAGAAGAATGTTGAAAACGAAATGCAAAACGATGAGGATGAAAGTGACGATGATTATTATAATAATGGCAATAACAACTATGGCTTTCACCCATACAGCGACGGTTCTGAAACGGAAGCCTCCATAACAGACGACGGCACCGAATATCCAGGGTCAGATTTTAGTGACGAATCTGACTCGCATGAAGCAACCAAGGATTTAGAAACGGACGAAACTCCAATGAAGAAAATACGTCAAAGTTAACTTGACAAAAAAAGAAGACACTGATTTGAGAGACGATTTCGATAATTTGAAGAAAGATCCACTGGACGATACGAAAGTTGACACCGACGAAAGAGCCGAGTTGGAATGTGAAAAGAAAACGTTCGATTGTAACTTGGAAGAAAACAAACATGACGACGATGAACTTCTCCAAAACAACAATAGCAATGCAGCAAGCAAAAACTCTGGAAAAGATGAGACAAGAACAGAGAACGGTACCGAGGGTTTTAAATCAGATGAATCCACAGAGGATCTTAGATCAGATAGACTAAGAGTCATGGTAAAATCAAATAACAGTTTGATGAAAGGATTTATTGGATTTATGGAACGACGTGTTTTCGAAAAACCTTTTGAAGAGTTTCTTGAGAAAGATCTAAAAGATGTGAAGGAAGAAGCAAAAGCAGACAATTCCGATAAACTGTGCAAAGATGTTCAGGACGAGGCATGCAAAAAAGGCTGTGATGAACCGTGCAGAAATGGCGACGATGAGCCAAAGAAAGACTCTGTTGATGAGCCAAAGAAAGACTGGAAGAAACTGTGTCAAACGGTCAAGAGACTTGACCATGTTGTTTGCGAATTGCGGTCAAAGCCACGAGTAAAGATCAAGGTATTTTGGTGTTCGTGGCCGAGTCGCATTTCTCAAAAGCGACTATGCTGTTCGAGACGAACAGAATTAAGAAGGGGTAATAATGTAAAATCGCTGTTTTTATGATAGGTTTTCCCATTGATAGACGTTAAAGGACTTGGAATAACTATTATAAGCATTATTAATAGACCAGAAGGTATAACTAGCCCTAACAATATATATATATATATATATATATATATATATATATATATATATATATATATATATATATATATATATATATATATATATATATATATATATATATATATATATATATATATATATATATATATAACACGTAAAATTGTGATATGAACGATTCTATAACAAATAAAATAATTTAATAAATTACGTATATGAAATAGAGTTTCAAACGTCATCAGGAAAATTCTTAATAAAAAAGATAAAACGAAATGTTTGTAAGTTGAGAACGAAGGCAGCCACTTAAGAGTTATAAATTTCCAACAATTTTTATCTTAATTCTCGTTTGAAATATCTATACATTTCCAAAAAATACCTATATATTTCCAAAAAACTAAAAACTAATTTTACAGCAATGAAATAACCTAGAATACTTGTTCTGTCCAATTGCCTATAATTTCTTATCTGCAAAGTTGCATGAAACAAAGCTGCGTTGGGTTTTTTTTCTCGGAGCTTCTCTTAAACTTCAAGGCCTCGCAGCTGTTTTTATACAAGTAGTAACTACCTACTTAGTCTACCAGAGAAAAAAAAGTTTAACTTAAAGTTCAAGGAAACATTTTTTAAAAATAGCATTAAACAATAAAAAAAATTAGAATTAAAATCTCTGAAAGAAAAATTAGAGTAAACAATTATTGGCTGTTTGCTATGATAAATTTTTTGTATTTTTCTAATCTGCAAGAATATTTTATTTAAATTAAATTTTCAAAAAATACGACAATATATTTATTTCCACCAAGTCTATCGGTTGTTTGTGCTGATTTTCATTAATGAAAACCAGCACAAACATATATGCGAAAAGAATACAAATGTTTGTGTATATGAAAGTATGATATATGTTAATATATGATCTTGTTATGTATAACAATGAGTTGTATTTTATAGCAGTCATATTCTTTAGCTCAGACGGAGTTAGTTGCCACTTCCAACTCAAGTTTGCTGCTTTGAAGAAAGTATGTTCGGTATTTGTTTTTTTTTCTTAATTTAATGTGGTAGAAACTTTTAAACTATTGTAAAATTAAACAAATAAAAAAACGCAATTTATCGTATTCATAATTTGTATTCATTGTTATAAAAAACGTCGTTTGCTAAATAATTTTTTAATTTCAGAACATTTTTTGTTTTGTTTTAATACATCGGTGTTGTAATTTAAAAGTCGTAAAAACATCAAAAAAAGTTAACTTCCTTGATAAATAATTGTATTAAGGTTTTATAAAAGTTTAATACTTAATTTTCAAAATTGTACGTATTTAATTAACTTACAGAAAGCGCGTTTACACGAACAAAAAATTGACACGCCTTACCCAATTGCTGCTGCTTTTTCAGGCCAGTGAGGGTTTGCATGCGTTAATGCTATTGCCACGGCGGTACGCGATCTTTGATTAGCTATATCTTTAATAATTTTATTTTTTTTACACTGTACCTTTATATAAAATTATTAATAAAATAAAAAAAAATTATTTTGAAATCGTTATGCTACTACCTAGGATAGGGTTTAGGGGTAGGGATAGGGTTAGGGGTAGGGTTAGGGTACGGGTTAGGGTTAGGGTTAGAGCTAGGGATAGGGTTAGGGTAAGGGTTAGGGTTAGCAGCAATTTTACCGATTGTAATCACGTCGAACCGCCGGGGCAATAGCAGCGACCGTTGGCATGTGCATAGTGCATATTTCAAAACGCATTTATTCAAGGATATTTTTTCTAATTATATTTTTGCGTTATTTTTAATAAAATTTTTCAAACTGAAATATTTTTTTTTAAATAAATTAAAAATATTTTTATTAATTTTGACTAATTTAATATTTACTTAGGTTTAACGCTATTTTAATGGTTTTGTGGTAATGAAAAAAAACCGCGAAACTTTTTAAATGCAGTCGCGTCCCAAACTGATGAAACTTAAATTAAAAATTATGTAAATTACTTCAAATTTATTTATCAATTTTTAATAATTTAGAAACAACAAATATTTAGAGTTTATTCAAAACGTCTCTAATTTGTATAATATTTGCCAGAGTTGATACCAAGACATTTTTTCAAGAACGAGACATTGACGTTAAAGACCAGACAATTGCTTTTTTGCCTAAGACCGAAATAAGATGAGACAATGAATCCGCGATACCGAAAGAAAATAAAACAAGATATTGATTTGTTTAGAAACATAAGTTTTAATTTGTAGAATAAATTGTTAACACTTAAATCGTTTGTAATTATTTTTTTCAAAAACCGTATGTTAGACATTTTACAACGCTGAAGTCTTACAATTAACCCACTCTGTAAAGAAAATGGTTTTTAGCTAGAACATACAAAATTAGACAATTTTGTCTATGCATTTAGTTAGTTTTTTTCAGTTAACTTAGAAATAACCAGGAGCGTCATTTTAGCAAAACCTTGGGGTAGTTGCAACCAATGGCGGATTTACAATCCACGACTTACGCCCCCGTTTCCCCCCTCAAAAGCGTTTGAATTAATTTATCATTGTTTTTCAAACTGTCAAATACATGTGCTGCACATGTATTTAACAGTGGTCCTTAATTTTCAAAATTGACTTTCTATGGGACACCCTTCAACTTTGTTCATAAACAGGCAGACAAAATTCACAAACAAATCAGCTAAATCTGAAATGTTTCAGAGGTCGCTACCACACTTATAAATCTATATATGTAAAAAGCCATGTTTTTGTCTAAATGTGTGTGTTTATTTGCCTATCGCATCCGAACGGCTGAAGCAATTTATACAATATTTGGCGTGAATGTATTCTTCATTAAGGCAAACGTTTTGAACTATTAAAAATATAAATCGGTTCATTAATTTACGTTTTATTGTAAAAAACAAGAAAAATTTTCCAAAAAAAACTGAGCAACGCCGGATAACCATGTTAGTTAAGTATAATGCAAGGCTCTTTACTCTATGACTACTTTATGCATGTATTTATGTTGATGGAACCTTTTGTTAAACATCATTCTGTTTACATAATTTATGAAAATGTTGTTCTTTACTTTTTTGTCAAGTTTCTCAAATTGCATTTGATCAGCAGTCGGCTATTTGCAAATCAAACAATTTAACAATATAATATTTCATTAAACTGTTGGAATTGGTAATTCAAATGGATGTAATGCAGGTTAAAATGGTGGAAAACATGAAAACAGAATTCAAACCAACAGTTTAATTAATTGGAGGATATCAGCATTAAAAAATTTAGAGCTGGCTTCTAGTCCTTGTGTCTAGATTAGGAGTTAACCAGTTTCTCTACGTACAGAAGCTCACATCTGTAATTGGAGAAGCTGCAGTAACAGCAACTGCAGGATGCAACTGCAGCTTGGAGCATGTCTGATTATTTCAAATGCTTTGGCTCTACTTCTGTCAATTGTTGTCCAAGAAATTATATAAGACAAAAACTGTGCTTGCTGTCATCACATTTCAAAAATTATTTTAGAGGCAACGGTTTCTCTTTATCTTTTTGCCCTTTAAAAAATCCCGACATAATGATTTTCAGAAGGTTTTAAGGTAGTTGTGAATACATCGACTAGTTAAAATTTCAGACATCGAGTTCAAATGACATAGAACACAGTTCCATTTCCAAAGTTTTAAATAAAATTATTGCATTTGCTAAAACTT
>OZ022244.1:16390900-16493400 GCA_963978895.1 Erpobdella octoculata
GATCACGTTCTGATGGCCCTACCATAGAAGTCTTTTTTGAAACGGGTTCTGCGTCGCCATCAACAAACATTATCTTCAGGTGACATCGAATCAGCTCTTCCTCCGTATCCAAAAAACTTAACATTCACAGTTCCTGTTCGTTTTGCCAAGTGTGTTCTGTACGACTCCGGTCCAGGCCCACATCGATTGCTGATTTGAGGATGTAACGAACTATTAGACCGCTTAGCGAGATCGTCATTCTGGCTTCCAGAATGTACATTTAAAATTGTGCCAAGTATTTATTTTCAACTCTATATACACCTTTACAACTCTACATTTTCAGTTTGTTACTGGTGTGAATCCTGTGGCCATTTAATGCTTGTTACCAAATAAGACACGAGAGATATATAACCTCATGCTTATCGCGATTGAAGGATTGGTTCCAGTTGCAAATCCTACAAACGTCCTCGTTGATTTGGAGTCGGCCAATATTGGTGCTTTTTGTGATGCATTTCCGAATGCCCGTGTGGCTGAATGTTATTTTCATTTATCGCAAAGTATAATTCGCAAAGTTAACCAAGTTGGCATGAAACTAGATTATGAACAAAATGATGAGGTTCGTGGATCAGTACGTTGTCTCGCGGCGCTAGCGTTTGTAACTGTCAATGACATTGTTGAGTTCTTCAAAATCCTTGCTGAGTCAATGCCACAATTTGAAAATATGAATGAACTACTTAGTTACTTCGAGCATACGTACATACGTGGTCGTCGAATGAGAGGTCGAGTTGAAAACTGCGGACCTCCTTATTCTCCATCGAAACATGGAATCAGCGTGACGCTGCCACTGATGGTTTAGCAAGAACGACAAACTTTGTGGAAGGTTGGCACCACGGCCTACAGGTTTTATTGCAGTGCAGTCACCCGACATTGTGGAAATTCCTATCAGAACTCAAGAACGACTGTTCGAAGCAAAGGCATCATTTCTACAGGGATCAACAGGTACAGAACAACCAGCCGTCAAACGCTATCGAATCCTTCGAGATCGCGTAATGAGGGCAGTAGCCACTTAAGGGCAGACAGATATTCTAACCTACCTTCGTTCTATAGCGTATTTATCGCATAACTAGTTATTTTCTAAACTTGTAACGGTGAACAATTATATCATTAAATATTAATAAAAATCGGTTTTCTGTTTTTTTATGTTGGAAGCCTATAAATTGGTTCAATTAGTACAAATATGAGTGATCGTCCCACTAGCAAAAGCCCTTTTTTTTTTTTTTTTTATAATAGTTTATAGTCCTTTACACCAAGTGTTTTAAGACTGAAATAGCTGTATGTAGGAAACACCTAAGTGCTTCCTGTCGTGGATCAAAGTTTGATCCTTTTATCTGTCCCTCCTCCTTTATCCAGGCATGGGACTGGCTCGCAATTGGCGAGGCGGAGTTAGCAAACGCCCTGTGAGTGAAAACTTTATAAGCGAATGTCTTATGTGCGATCGTCCTAAGAGTCCCAGTCCTATGTACGATTGTCCTATGAGTCACAGTCCTATGTTCGGAAAGCCTATGTATTATAGTCCTAGAATTGATTGTATTCATCATTCAAAAAAAATTCAATATTTTAATTACTATTAAATAACCGTAATAATAATTTATTTTAAATAATTTCCAGAAACTAGCACTAATTCTGATTGGATCAGGCCAGACAAGCCGAGCAGGTGTACTTACGATGGAAAAAAGAAATTTAAAGATTCTCCACACATTCATAAATCAAGGTTATCTTATTCTAACATTGAGTTCAGTTACTTAAAAAATTCTCCAGGTATTTTTTCTGTGTAAACTTTTTTTTTGAGATACTTCTTTAGTTTTGAAGTTGATAAGTGCAAATACAAAAACAGACACACATTTTATTAAAGAGCTTTTTGGTAGACAGTGTTTCTGTTTTTCAATCTGATGCATAGAAATAAAGATTTATTGAGCTTCTAACACAGGCCAGGGTTTTGTTGATTGACATGGCAAAGGCCAGATGCACAGGAAATTGCAAACGATTGAAGTTGAAGGCAAATCGCTTGGAATGAGTGGAATTCTGGAGATAAAAGCATTTTCGCCTTGGACACAGCCCATCAAGATTGATGCTTTGATGAGGTTGTTATATAGTGCCTTGATAGTCAATCGGGTACTATTGCATAACCTGAAAATGTTATTATTATTAATTATTATCTGATTAAAAACAAAAAGTTTACCAAAAAACTCCTCAATGAATTGTGTGTGTTTGTAACGCCGGGTAATATAGATGTATATATATATATATATATATGTATATTTATATATATATATATATATGTATATGTATATATGTATGTATATATATATATATATATATATACTAGCTGACCCAGCAAACGTTGTTTTGCCTTTTTAATTATTTTGGTTTTTTATTTAAAGTTTAATGTACAAAATTATGACAATTTAAAAAAAATCAATCTCGAAGAGCAATCGAGTGTATAATGCCCGGGGTTTTTGAAAGTTTTTCTATCGTTCTTCTCTCTTGCTCTCGTTTCCTTCCCCGCTTGCTCTCCCGTTCCCGTGTACTCTGTATATATATATATATATATATATATATATATATATATATATATATATATATATATATATATTATTTATTTATTTATTTATTTATTTTTATTTGTCGACATATCTACGTATGAAATGAGATGAAATGACAACAGGGAGAATACTTATAATAAGCAATGTTTGTAGTGTAGCCACCCTTTACAAATGGAGATAGAGTTCATATAAAAAATCAAATATAAACAGAAAAGAGTTATTATTCTACTCCGTTTTTTAAGAAAAGATTGTAAGTCATGTTCACAAATACATTTCTTGACAAGAATTTTAAAGATGTAAACTGAAGATGCACGTCTGATGTCATCTGGTAAGAGGTTCCATAGTTTTGGTCCAGTAGGGTAAACACTAGTAGAAAGTTTTTTCAATCTGCAGTAACGTAAGTGAAAAATACCTGTATGTCTTGTTTGTCTATTCATTATATCTAACCATAAGATTAAATTATCAAAGACAGAAGTGTATTATTAATGAGCTTAAACATGAAAACCAAGATGCTGTAGCAATGAATTATATATATATATATATATATATATATATATATATATATATATATATATATATATATATATATATATATATATATATATATATATATATATATATATATATATATATATATATATATATATATATATATATATATATATATATATTGTACGCCATCCAAGTTTCTGATATATGTGGCTCGTAAAAACATATCAACGTTATGTTTCCTTATAATATATATCTTAAAAACATATATATCTCGATAGCTATTAATTAGCTAGTGACGGATTGTACGCCGTACAACTTATATACTATCGAGCATTGATTCGTACCCATTCATAGTCGAGTGTTGTGTTCAACATACCCCAACAAAAGCGCTTAACAGCCACTGTTTTTTGGCGGTGGAAGTGGCGCAGATGGTAAGGTAGTTGGCATGATGCAAGGCGGTGTTGCCGATCCGACAGTCGTGGGTTCGAGTCTGAAGTTGAGACATATATATATATATATATATATATATATATATATATATATATATATATATATATATATATATATATATATATATATATATATATATATATATATATATATATATATATATATATTTGGCTGTATGTATAACTTTATGCATTGCTACCCCTTTCATCCAATCGTAACCAGCTTTTTGACTAGCTAGGAAGCTGAAACTTTCAGCATATCTTTATATTGGATGACAATACATGATTCAATTAAAAAAAAGAAAGAAAAAAGAAAACGTAATTTGGACATCTTTCGTATACACACACACATCGAGTGTAATTGAAATCAAAGTTTGTGTTAAAAAAACTCGTTATATATATATATATATATATATATATATATATATATATATATATATATCGGGAAAAATTAAATCAACAAAGCAAATGTCAAAATGTACAAAAATAAGTTTTCTAAGTTTTAATTTTTTGACAAATTTCAATTTTTAATAATAAAAAATATTGGTATTGGGTATTGACTAAATTTTGGTTTAAATGTATCGGAGATACACCAATTCCTCTCAGTAAAAGTATTGACAATACCATTCCCAATAACGAAAATTTATTGCCAATAGTGTATTGGTATTTGGTCAACCAATCTTAACATCCCTGCCTATGAATTGGTTTAATATCAGAACCAAAAATATAAAACGTCTATAGAATCTAGAAAAAAAAAATTAATAAGTCTGAAAGTTATATTTTTGATGAAGAAGAGCTACATCAGGCTCCTCTATACTGACAGAGGCTGGAAGACTCGCGACTCCTAAGAAATGCGATTCTTGAAAGCTTTTACTGTCGTATGCGCATTCCATGGAGCGACAATCCGGTTTGCGAAGAAATTGTATCGCTCTTCGCAACCTTTGACATACTGGCGCTCCAATTTGCAAATGTGGCGACGCAAGTTGTATGACGTGTGACCGGCTGCTCGAGTTTGCGGAACAAAAAAGCCGACGTCGTCAATGTTGCGGGCAGTTTTGAACTGTTCGATCAGGTTACCTCTCGAACGGCGGTCTTGTAGCGTTGTGATCCCAAGCTGTTGCAGACGATGTTCATAGAACTGATGTCTTAGTATTGTAATGATTTTTGTTGCCCGACGTTGGACCTGCTCAAGAAGGTTAATATCGCCCTTGTGATAAGGCGACCAAGATTGAAAAGCAAATTCAAGATGCGGGCGGACGTAGGAGAGGTAAAGTGTATGCCACAGCATGAGGCTGCGGCTGCGGAAAGCTTTTCTGAGTCGGCTGAGCATATGATTGGCTGATGACGCTGCTTTTTTGACTTGTGCTCGGATTTTTAGATCATCCGAGACGAGAACACCAAGATCACGTTTAACTTTTGTGCCGTCAATTTGTCTCATAGAGTATTGGTGGGTTATTCTGTGTGAGCGCTTGACATGCATGATTTTGCAATTCTTGACATTGAAGTGCATTAGCCAAGTGAATGATCATTCAACTGCACGGTCAATGTCAGCCTGGAGAGATGAGATGTCGAAAGCTGACTTGATGATGCCGATGATTTTGCCTTGAGGAACGCCACTAATCCCATTCTTCCACTCGGACTCACAGCCTTCAATCAAAACACGCTGCTTCCTATCTTTCAGTCACGCTTCGATCCATGTGAGTAGCATAACACGGATGCTGTAAGCTTTTAGTTTATGCAGTAGGCGTTTGTGAGTTACTCTGTCGAATGCTTTGGCAACATCTGTATATACTACGTCAACCACATAGCCGCCATGAACAGCCTCAGTCATCTTCAAGCAACTCGATAGCTGGGTCGGGCTCTGTGGTAATACTGAGGTCAAGAGTGCTGTTAGGTGCAACATAACGATTACTGCGGTACGTCGGAAACGTGACAAGCTGTGTAAGGTGCCAGTCGTTGATGCACTCTTGAAATCTAATGTCACTAGGATGTTCGTTGCCTATATATATTATATATAAATTCCTCCGAAACGGCTGAACCGATTTTTATGAAATTTTTATATACCTATCCTCAGACCTACCAAACGTACACAAAAAAATTCATAAAAATCGGTTCAGCTGTTTCTTAGGAGTTTGGACACAAACACCATCACGAGCTTTATATATATACTAGAGGACCCGGCGAACTTCGTTTCACCTTAAAGAGTGTATTTTTAAGCAATAAAGAACAATAATAACAAATATATATAAGTTTAAAAGAAAACAAAATAAGAAAACATTCACTTTAATAGTTTATTAGAAAAACATTGGTTGAACTCGGGTCGATTCTCTTTAATCCAGCACTTTATGATACACTATGTTTTTTGTTTTATTATCGGGCGAAAAAACAAATAAATCTGATGGTCTGCCGACACGTGAACACGCCACATACAACTAACCATGAGAAAAACATGCATTATCCAAATTCAGACCACAAACACTCAAAGATTGGCCTTGTGATTTGTTAATCGTTATAGCAAATGCTAGGCGAATCGGAAATTGAATTCTTTTAAAACCGCACTGCCTTGCTTCCGACGTCGACATTTCTTTGATGAAGCGTTCCAAGTGTAATAACGTGGCATCTCCGAGTAAAGCAACGTTTGTGCAAATGGATCGCTTTGGCAAATCGCAAAAAAAACTCGTTAATGTTGTTGCTGGAGGTGTTTCAGCACGTTGAATAATATTCGACGCGTTAAAATAAACTCGTTGACCATTCTCCAGATGCACAGCCAAATGGACAACAGTGGGATGACGTTCGTGAAAGAGAATGAGAATATACGCCAAATTGCCTCATTGCAGTTCACATATCTACCAATTTGATTGCGTCTAATCTCGTCATTATCTGAGCTTTGAATGCCAAAAACTGCCATATCGCTGCCTTTCATTACATATTTGCAGATGTACTTAATTGACTTTACAGAATTGCAATACTCAACATTGCAATGTGTCTTGAATGTTTTGGAAAGAAGTGGCGAATATGGAACAATCCAACTGTTGTCAACCACGAAATCGTTTCCTTTCACTTTCTTTGTGACAGTTCGACCGTTATCATCGGGTGATCGACGTCGATATAATGGATGGCCATCAGTGCCAGTGATGGTCTCTGTCGTAAATTTTCATGGATAACGTTTGGAACACTTGCCGTCGACCATGCACGGTGATTGGCGGTTGATGGCAACACACGGTTCATGAATCATATTCATAACTACAACATCATGTAGGTCTGGATCGATTTCGGGATCAGCAATCTCGGCATTTATGATATCATCTATTTGGTCAGGTTTAATTTTTTCAACTAACCAAATGAGAATGTGTGCATGAGGCAAGTCTCGTTTTTTCCATTCGATTGAATACATCCAGCATCGAGTATCATCAAAAACGTGTTGCTTTACAATGTAGTTCATCAGGGACCAAATTTTTTGTTTGAAGACACGTGCGGTGATGTCGTGCCGATCACTTGATGTTTGTCCGGGAAGCAGCATTTGAACAATTTCAATCCACTTTGGATTACAGGTGAAGGTAATGAATAGATCTGGCCGACCGTAATGACGAACATATGTCATTGCATCCTGCGCATATTCATGCATATGACGCGGACTACCTATATAAGTAGCCGGTAGAATAGTTAATCGACCAATGTTAGCTGCATCTCCTTCGGTGCTCTTGTCTTCGAGAAGCACGAAGCCAGGCCATACTTACGCGGCGCCTTTCTCGCACTAATTCCAGTTCTTCCGCGGTGGATTGGTTAACATTGTTCCGATGCCTAATTGCCTGACGGCTATTTTGGGAAAGATTAGATCTTCTGGGTCGCGGCATTGTTTTGTTATTAATAATGTTTTTGTTAAAAGTAATAAAACTTTAAAACTCGCAAATTAATTCCAACGAACGAAAATATAATATTGACAGAACAGCATCGACACTTTGTTAATGCCAAATGGAAAACGGAAAATGCGAAACTAAAAATCATATATCTATGCTAAAAATATCTTTTATATTTTTATGGCCCATAAACAATTATTTTATTTTATATTTTAATTGAAAAAGATATTTACTTAATTTTTTCTGTGAGATTTTCAATTGTAAACAATGAAATAGTCAGAAAATTTAATAACATGCGCTCTACCCCATTTGCGCATAAATGTCGTCGCGGAAAATTAAACATCTGTATATCTCGATAACTCAAACTCCAAATTGAAAATTTATTTTGTCCGTAAGACCAAATAGAGGGTGCTCTACAACTTTGCCATTTGAAGTTTTTTCTAGGACGCACTGTTAAGGCTGTATAGCTACCGGGGTACATACTGCGGTCCCCATGGGCCACTCCATGATTCAATGTCATTTTTTTAGTTATTCTGTTAATAGGAGCTGAGAGAAATCCAATAAATCAAAAATCTCTAAAATCGGTTCAGCCGTTCTTGAGTTATAAGTGTCGTAACACAAACCCGACTTCCTTTTATATATATAGAAGATATATATATTATTGACGTACTTAGGTGTAATATTTTCTTTCAGGCACGCGCTATTAAAGACAATAAACCATTTTGCGTTTATTATTTTTTTAGACAGACATTGTAAATTTTTCAAACTACATACATTCTTTGATTCAACTCGGGCTAACGGACCGTTTCGACTAACATTGTCATCCTCAGAGCCCATTTAAAATTTAAACCAAACGTCGACGCAAGAAACGATACAATGAAATAAACAATAAAACCAGGTAGAGCGTACCTACCCTAGATATTAGAATATCGTAAAAGGAACTGAGATAAAAATAATAGAAATATGTATTAAGAAAGTTCAAATAATTTAAAAATAAAATAAAATAGTATGTACAAGAATATGGCTATGGTCGTAATTTGCTTATAGAAGAATACAATGTAAAATTACAAACATGAACATGCTATTTTATTTTTTTCTTCTTATTGTTATATTACCACTATAAAGTAGAATAGGCAATTCAACGGGTTTGTCATCTCCCGGCGGGAATTCACATTGGTCCCCTTCAGGATTTCCACTGAGGTCACTGTTGATGCCATGGGCGCCATCAGTCGCACAATAAACAGAAGGGAGTGGATCAACAGGTTCATTGCTACACATCACAAATTCGTCCGATAATGTTTGATCCGCGATCATGTCAGTACTTTGTGTGCAATCCGTCCCATGTTGACCCGAGATGAGAGAGTTAGTATTCAAAGGAAAATCAGGAATGCATCGTGTTGCAACATCAGACAATGCGAATTTATTAGGTTCTTCTGTTGAGGTTTTACTAGATGTATCACTGACATCCTGGGCACAATGAGTCCCACAACAGGTGGAAACAGGAGACTTGTCCCGACACGACAAATCCTCATCGACACTGTTCATCAATGTTTCGTTAGAGGTCGTGTCATTATCCCGTGTGTTATCACTTGCAAGACAAGCCGAGATGAGATCTTCACTCCAAGAAGAAAAACCAGAAACGTCATCATTTAAAGTACTATTCAACTCCAAGGCACAAGGCACTTTTAGCCACCGAATGTGAAGAAAGGATGGGACGAACAGATCCGTCAACAACACAAGCCGGAAGTTCTTTGCCATCAGTTACTAAAGTCGAACTGATGTTTACATTTATATCCTGCGAATCATCCATCGCGAAATCAGTGGAAACTGGAGGGTCGACAGATCTGTCGCCACGACAACGAAAACCACCGACGACCAGTGTTGAGACGCCACGAGATGTAGTAGCCATAGCAGAGGGGTATGACTGATATTGGAGCAATAGGGTTCTGTCAAAATTATTATATTGCATATTTATAGAGGGTCGTTCTTGAGATATCAGTAAGGCTTCTTTAATTTTTAATCTGACAGGATCGGTATCTTGAACAATTATTTCGGTATTTTCATTCAGTGTTTTTTTGTTGGGTTTGTGTCCATGAGCAGTAATAAAATGTGAACAAATACTTCCTCCTTGGGTATGCATCGTTAGACGCCTAGAGAGGCTAGTACGCGTATGCCCTATGTATGTTTCAGGAGTTGTATGTGATTGTGGACACGTAAATTTGTAGACAACATTAGTTTTCTGTAATTGAATAGTTTTTCTAGAGTTATTAGAAAAAACCAGTTGATGCGTTTTTTTGTTCGAGTAGTAGATGTGAAGCTGCAGGCGTTGTGAGATTGGATTAGAAACCCGTACGTGGCTATGAATCAAATTCCTGATGGAGTCTTCGTCTCTTCTATAATTATCATGCATCTGTGCACAATAAAACAACGGTATCAGGGACTTCTGCGGCTGTTTTTTAGAAGTACAATTGTTGTGCTTGCTATCAACAAATTTACGGATAGTATCATCCACCATTGAGTTAGAATAATTATTATTAACCAGCAGAGTTTTAATTCGTTTGACTTCAGTGTCAAAATCAATTCATGTTTGAGAATATTTAAATGCTCTGTTAAGATAGCCAACAATAACGCTGGTTTTGTATTTGTCAGGACAGTAACTGTCGCCACTGAGACAATGACCGCCATCTGTGGGTTTGGTATATACGGTGGATAGAAATCCCTTTTCCGTCTGTGTCACAAGTATATCCAAGTATGCTAGTTGTCTTTGAAAGTTGCTAACCTCGGTTGTTAATTTCAGAACTGAATTTTTTTCAAATTGCAATTTTAGGTTTTCCAACTCATCTTTGTCCTGGCATAGTAAAAATATGTCATCAACATATCTAGCATATAGTTTCGGTTTTTTAACTATAGCAAAAACTTTCCTTTCGACATGGCTCATGTAAAACTCAGCCAAGGTTGGACCAAGGGGTGAGCCCATGGCTACACCATCTATTTGAAGGTAGAGGTCACCATTAGGATGAAAGAAGGGTGTGTCTGTAGTACAAAGCTGAAGAATTTTCTTCAATATGGTTCTATTAAATTGCGGTGCTGGTAGAAATTCACTTTCAAAAACGTATTGCAAAATTATGTCAATAGTTTCAGCAACAGGGACATTGGTGAAAAGGCTCTCAACATCAAGTGAAGCCATGAGCCCTTTGCTATCTTCTGCCGTTCGTAGCAGTTTGATGAAATCAGTTGTTGATTTGAGAGAGTATTGAGAAGGTAGATATGGAGTTATTATACGGTTAATTGTTTTCGCCAATGAGTATGTGGGAGTCGGGCACTGAGAGATGACAGGTCGAAGAGGGTAGTCGGATTTATGAAGCTTTACATTTCCATATAGATAAGCTGGTGAGTAGTCACCAACAATTTGGGAAACTTGGTTATCCTGCAGGTAGGAAATGAGCGCCACAATAAGTTTATTGGCTTCTTTTTTTATGCTGATGGTAGGATCACGAGTGATTTTTTTAAACTTGGAGCTATCAGATAATATAGAATCCAGCTTATTAAAATAATCAGTTTTATCCAAAATAACATAGGTTGATGATTTATCGGCTTTTCGCACAACAATATTTGAATTTCCTTTAAGTGATTTCGCTCCTTTCAACAACGGTTTGGAAATTGAACAATATTTATTATTGCGATGAGTATTACCTTCTGCACAGAGTAAAGATCTCAAACTACTATCAGTTGTTATTTGTATACTATTAGCGAGGCGAACGATTTGCTCATACAAAATTTCAATCTCAGTCTGCTTGTGAAGAAGACTATATCGTTGAGGAATATGACAGTTGTACCCGGTTTGTAGAAATGCTGATTCATTTTCATCTAGGTGGTGCTTTGATAAGTTTATATAGTGTTTAATTTCACTTTTCAAAAGGTAGGACTCACCATATAGCATGGAAAGTTTTTTGGTAATAGAAATTTTCTTATTGGTATCATATCTTTCAGAAAGTAACTCCAGACGTTGGTGTAAACTTTTATCACGATCTTTACACAAAAGTTTCAAACAATGGTCATATTCAACTTGCAAGGCAGACAATTTTTTCTTAGCCTTTGACAACTCATTAGCAATAAGTTCACTTGCTGAATATCGAGTTTTATGTGCAGGTCTCCGTATAGAGCGTAAATAGTTATTGACGTACTTAGGTGTAATATTTTCTTTCAGGCACGCGCTATTAAAGACAATAGACCATTTTGCGTTTATTATTTTTTTTTGAAAAAATGTTTTTTATGTTATCATGGTTTCGGTCAATTTTATTTTTAAACTTTAATCCAGTTGTGGTTGCGTGTTGTTGGTATCGATATATATATATATATATATATATATATATATATATTATATATATATATATATATATATATATATATATATATATCATAAAAACAGCGATTTTACATTATTATATATATACATATATATAACACGTAAAATTGAATTGTGATATATATATATATATATATATATATATATATATATATATATATATATATATATATATATATATACCGATACCAACAACACGCAACCACAACTGGATTAAAGTTTAAAAATAAAATTGACCGAAACCATGATAACATAAAAAACATTTTTTCAAAAAAAATTTTTGTTTAATTTTTATTACCAAAATCTTTTTTATGCTGCAATTGTTCACCATGAACATTTTTGTGCAGATAGAGTTAGAGATAGTTTAGAGTTTTTTGTAGCATATTCTGTTTATCTTTTTTATTACAGGAGTTATTACAGCACACCAAAACTTTTGCCAAACGTCCTTCATCTCACCTACAACACTCCTCTTATCCGCATCAACAAAATCACAAAAGAAGAAGATATTAAATGCGAAATATGTAAATTTTGCTAATTTTTATTTGAAAATTATTGTTTTTTTATAAAAAAATGAACTCAAAATAGTTTTTACAGTTCTTTAGGCAATCGTCTAATTATGTATAACATTTGAAAAATAATAACAATTAGATATGCAATATCAACCAAATAATATAAATTCATGCTTGTTTGAAGTGGCGAAATGCGATTTCTTTTCTGCCGGAGGAAGTGTAAAAGACAGAATCGCTGTAAAAATGGTTGAAGATGCAGAAGAAAAGAAATTAATTAAACTAGGAGATGTTCTCATTGAACCAACATCTGGAAACACAGGTGATACTTTTTACATTAATTTGTTTTTTAGCGTTTTTTATTTTTCACTTTATAAAAGTCGGTTAAAAAACTCATTTAAATATTAGGGATCGGCTTGGCATTGGTATCAGCAGTGAAAGGTTATAAATGTATTGTTACCATTCCTGAAAAAATGAGCCGAGAAAAGGTTAATTTCATTGCAGTTGATAAATTTGATAAAACATTTTAACTTTTATTTTTAGTCTTGCTAGCCTTTAACATCTACTTTGATTTTGTCATCTTATGAGTTAACACTAAAATTTTAACTGCGCTATTTCATCGGGGCTATTGAGTGCATCTAATATTGGGACACCTTCTTTACACAATCTAAAGTTTACAGGAGCCTTATTTGTTACCTTAGTAATGCGTTTGACATGGTAGAAATTTCTATTCTACTAGGAAAGTTGATACTTCATGGTGTATCTGAACTTGCTTGTTCCTGGATAGCCTCTTACATGTCTAACGGACCCCAAACTGTAAATGTTGGAGATTTCTACTCGGAAAAAGAATTAGTCCGCTGGGTTCAGGACTATTTCCGTTACTTTTTATTGTTCTGACCAGTGATATGCTCGGAGCAGTACCAGTTCATTTAATGATGAATGCAATAGTTGTTGAGGAATCCATTAACAAATTGAACAAACAGTTAGACAAAACAGCCAACACAGTCTTACACTAAATGGATTTAAACAAGCTAGTGTCGAATCCTGAAAAAACTAAACTAGTCATTTTTAAAACTGGTAGACCAAGGTCAGATAAATTAACAGTAAACTGCCGTGGTTTTCTAGTAACAGAAAGTTGAAAGGAAACTTTATTAAGATTGTCTGTTTCCAACAACTCTAGCTGGAATGATTACATTTCTAGCTTACTTCCAAAGCTGGACAAAAGAATAGGAGTTCTGAAAAGATTACGATATAATTTACCAAAGTCAGTGTATGTTCAGCTCATTATGCCTCTGGTTCTTTCAAAAATACAATATGCCCTGCACCGATCCAACAATAGGATAGAATGGTGGTAAATATGTTGGTAAAACATCAATGTGCTTTTTAAAAAAAGCTGAACGAAGCCGCTCGAGCTACACTTGGTCTGCGTTTAATAGATAAAACCTCCGTAGAGAATTTTATGAAAAGGTGTAAGTTAAAAACAATATTGCAACAAAGCATACTTGTTAATGCTAATTTAGCAATGGAAACGCATAGAGATCAACAACTCCGGGAAGATTTACAACCTAAACGCAGATACACCAGATCAAAGACAAGAGATGATGTCACTGCATCGGATGTCCTTTGAAAAATAGGAAAGATTTGGAATGTGTCTGCCACCTGAAATTAGATCTGAAAGGAGTTTTATCAATGCCAAAGAAATGATTAAAAATCAAGTAAATCAGCTGGAGACAGTTTTTACTAAACATTTCAATAGACTGAGTTTTTAATGTTTATTTGTTTAATATGTATTTTTTGTATTATCAAGAAGTGCATGACCACTTAAATAAACGATCTCGAAACCAAAAAAAAATTCAATGAAAGCATTCTTTATCCAAATATTTCTTGGTTTTTAATTAATTTGTTACGGTCAAGTATCACCGCAATAGCGGTTATTTTTGTCCTGTTCAAAAAAATTCAGTTTTTGTGATCTACACCTAAAATTACAGTATTTAGTAAAATTATTACTAGTCTGCCTTGTTTTCCAATTTTATTTTATGTTACGCCAGTACTGTTACCGCGAAAAATACGACTTATTTATTACATCGATTATTATGTGGCTGAAAATAACGTTACACGTTATATGCAGCCGTTTGCTGGAAATTCAAAACATTGGAAAATCAATGTTATATTTTCCATATTATTTTCATTTTGTTAACAAAAATCATTTATTCAACGAGGTATTGATCATACTAGCGATGGTTTCTCTTACAATAGTATAACAATTTTTTATGAAAAATCTTATAAGTGCAGCGATTTGTCTCATAGGAATAGAAAAAAATAAAACAGAGATTTCTTACAGATAAGAATTTTAAAGGCTTTGGGTGCAGAGATTGTTCAGACACCAACCATTGCAGCCTACGACCATTATGACTCTAATATTAGAAAAGCATACAGACTTTGCAAACAAATCCCTAATGCCTATATTCTTGACCAGGTAAGATTAATTACTTTTTAATCATTTTAATTTCTATCAATACCGTAAAAAATTTAATAAATTGTCGACTCTACGAGTATCAGGTTAAATCTATATATATAAAAAGCTCGTGACGGTGTTTGTATCCACACTCCTCCGAAACGGCCGAACCGATTTTCATGAAATTTGTGTACGTTTGGGAGGTCTTAGGATAGGTACACGTAAAACTTCATAAAAATCGATTCAGCCGTTTCGGATGAGTTTATATATAATATATAGGCCAAAATCAGACAGACAGACTCATATATATATATATATATATATATATATATATATATATATATATATATATATATATATATATATATATATATATATATATATATATATATATATATATATATATATATATATATATATATATATATATATATATATATATATATATATATATATATATATATATATATACGTGTATATATATATGTATATATTATATATTTGTATATATATACAAATATATGTATATATATACATATATATATATATATATACAAATATATGTATATATATACATATATATATATATATATATATATATATATATATATATATATATATATATATATATATATATATATGTGTGTGTGTGTGTGTGTGTGTGTGTGTGTGTGTGTGTGTGTGTGTGTGTGTGTGTGTGTGTGTGTGTGTGTGTGTGTGTGTGTGTGTGTGTGTGTGTGTGTGTGTGTGTGTGTGTGTGTGTGTGTGTGTGTGTGTGTGTGTGTGTATAAATGCTAAGCATGGAAGTTTGTCGTTCGGTTTTATTCGGGTACGGAAGTAATCGGAAATTTTAATCGGGTTCGGAAATAATTTCATTCCGAACTTTCAAAAACCGTTTCCGAAAGATCGAGGATATTCGGAAATTATACGGAACAGCCGAAAATTACTGAATTACTCTCTTAATTTTTTAGGCATTTTGACGAGACTTGTACAAATTGATTTGTTTTTGAATTATCTATTCAAATATGTAAATTTTATTAAGATACATCAAGTTTGAATTTTATATGTAAAATGCGTGAAGAGTTAGCAACGGTTATTGAGTAGCCTAGCGAGTACCTACATTGTAAATAGAGACATAACCGATTTAATCGCATTAGTTTTTACCATATAACTCCGTTAATAATTCAGGGATTTAGTTGAAATACAGATCGTTTTGTATTTTAATTTTCTATTCAAAAATGTTAAAAAAATAAAATGCTTCAACTTTGAATTTTCCATATATAATGCAGGCAAAGTTAGCTACCGTTGCTAACTTCAGCGACGTACACAAAACTATACGTATTGACGTGTTTCCATTATCGCAAACAGAAGAAAAAGGAAAGTGTGACGGGATTCTGCTCGGGTATTGATGCCTGACGACGAAACAACTAACTCAAGACTAACAAGATTCAACAGTTTATTAATATAACACAAACGACACTAATCGGACAGAGCTTCACCTCTCAAAATCGCACGAAGAAGAGAACTAAAATTCCAAACTTTTTTTTTTTTTTTTTTTTTTTTTATTATTGTTTAACGTCTTTATACATTGTATTTTTAGACGGAACATAAAAAAAAAAAAAGGAAGAAGGAAAGAAATACAATAAAAATAAAAATACAATAAAAATAAAATTGTCCATTTGGAGAGGGAAAAAGAAAAATGTCAGAAAATATATCTAAAAAATTCTTCATCTTCTTCTTCTTCCCTCTCTTTCTTTGGATGCACATCATTGTTGCCATTCTCCAGCTGATTCCTCAATCCCGGAGCCAGGGAGAATGGCTGCTGCAGTCTTTGAAGCTGCAATTTCTTGGTTGTGGTGTTCGTCTTTTTGGTTGACCAACGTGGACAGCACCTGCAAAATCTGATCAATCATGGTTAGCAATTTAGCAACCGTGTCTGCCTCTGGTGTTTTTCCTGTGGATTTCTTTTTCAGAGCGTCAGTCCTTTCGGCAATCCTAGTTATTTGTTTTTGAATTTCAGGTGTTTTGTCTTTGATCTCGGCCTCTGTAGTTTTTTTAAAACCGCTTTTCAGCGCCTCTGAGTATGTTTTCCTTGATGTTGCAATCTCGATAGTTCTTTTGGCTTTCTGCCACTTGGGGCATTCTTCGCTTCCTGTCCTGTGGTCAGGAGACTGGCAGCTGGCACACATCTTTTTAGAAGGTTCTAGTTGTGGCGTTGAGCAGTTTTTTAGCTCATGCTCTCCGGCACACCTAGGGCAAGAGGTTTTGGCCTTACAATATTTAGCCACATGCCCGAATTGGTTACAGTTAAAACATCTAACTGGGTTAGGGAGGTACTCCCTGACCCGAAAGTTCAGAAAGGATATTTTAACATAGTTCGGGGGATTCTGATCCGGTTCGTAGGTAAGAATGACCGCGGTGGTCTCCTGAAACCTTCCATCAATTTTTTTCTTTATCCGCACTGCTGCGGAACATCCAGAGTTTTTTGTTATGATATCTGATGAAATTTCCAGTGGAACACCGGTAATAATCATTTTTATCTTCTTAATTAGTGGTCGATTTAGTACTCTAACCTGGTATCCGGCGATTTCTTGTATGTTTTTCATTTTTTCATTTTCAGTTCTTGACACAAGGACTTGAATCTTTTTTCCCTTGCCGGTAATCACTGGCTTTCGGTTCAGGTATTTTGATAGGCTGCCTTCGATTTGGAAGGGATCTATCTTTGTCATATCCGTCAAGATTAAGAATTCGATCGGTTCATTGGGTTCTTCTGTCGTTGGTTGTTGTTGCTTGTTCTGTTGGCTGGGTCCTGTTTTGACTGATGAAACGCTCTTGAAGCTTGCCAGGATCTTTGCAGGGGTGAAGGTTTCAGCAATGATTTTCTCTATGTCTAACGGTAGTGTTCTGTTGGCGGCAGATGTCAGCGGTGTTTCTGCAGAACTGGTTTTCTTCTGGGGAGGAGTAGATTCCTCACTGTCGGAAGCTTGAGCCCATGCTTCTTCGATGATGTTTCTCGAAGGCTGGTTAAACTTTAACTTCTTTTTCGGCCCCATGAGACCGGCGACACTTCACAACACGTGCAAGAGAGCGATAAAACAAGATTCGGAGAGCTGGCAACAACATCAACGCGAACGAGAAAAAGGGGAAAATTCCAAACGCAAAATTTCCTTATATAGCCTAGCACACGTGTCAATTTCAATCCACAAAAACCACCAATCCGAATGCAGCCTGAATTCCACGTGACCGTTTGACTAACCCCACGTGACCGTTTGACTAGCCCCACGTGACCGTTTGACTAGCCCCACGCGACCGTTTGACACACAAAAGTTTACAAAGGCAATATACAACAAAATCACCGCAACGAAGTAATAATATTAAACTAAACTCTTTTTCCAAACAGATAATTCGTTTTATAATTTGATATACTAAAAAGTTTTACATTAGCGACGATACAAATGGCTAGAAACGACACTTAGTCAAAAGGAGTTATGATAATTACTTAACGAGCCAATCACAACGCAGAACGAAAGCGCTTACGTCAGCACTCAACAAATTTACAAGAAAGTGTGCTTAAAATATGTTACATTTCACGCTACAACTTATTTAATACTCATCCGAAATCGATAAAATTAGGTACAAATAAAGGACTACACAATATCTATACAACGTACTAAAAATTATTATCAAAAACTTAATAGGAAAGACGCTAGAACTAAAAGCACACCAAAAACGAGCAAGTTTGATTAATAAGCGAACCGACGCTACCTCTCTAGTCGGCGTTTTTCATCGCGCTCTCAACCTAGTCCGCGCAATAAAGTTATTCACAAAAGAAATTACAATCGACGATGGAGACAACCGTGACAGAAAGATATGATATAATTATAATATTTCATTGATCTAAAATGACGATCAGTGAAATTAATTGTTTAATTTTTTACGGAATTCCGAAAAAACCCGACATTTACGAAAAATAATTCCGAACGTTCGGTTTTTTTCGGGGTCGGAAATAATTTTATTCCGAACTTCCGACAACCGATAAAAACCGACTTTTTGGTTACGTTCGTAAGGGAACGGAAGAAACTTCCATGCTTAATAAATGCTGTAAGATGAAGATGATTCATCTTACGTATTTTCGTGATAATTGTTTATTTTTATTTTATCATGTGTGCATTTCATAATGATTGGATATGTTGAAACAATAAGTCATTTTTGTATGCATATATATATATATATATATATATATATGTATATGTATATATATATATATATATATATATATATATATGCATATACATATGAGTGTGCGTGTGTGTACGTGTGTGTGCTTATTATTTTTTTATCTAGGTATTTATATATATGTATATATATGTATATATATATATATATATATATATATATATATATATATATATATATATATATATATATATATATATATATATATATATATATATATATATATATATATATATATATATATATATATATATATATGTTTTTCCGGTTATGTGATAATTTTGTGCATGAATTTTTTGGAATTTGGAAAGTGTGTTGAAGTTGAGTGTTCGAGAGAAAATAAAAGTTTGTAAAAGTCGTGCTGCAAAGACAATTTGAATTATCAAGAGATTAGTAAGAATAACTAGAGATTCTGCGAAGTGAGGTAATTTGTGAAACCTGCATCTTTTAGTAAATATCCGATAGAAGCAGTAATAACCAGGAATAGAATTCGGGAAATCTTGTCCTATAAATATCTGCAAATTACAACGTTACGAATCGCTACTGAGCCAATTCGTTCGACGTTTACATTGGTGACCCCGAGAGTTATTTGATCACAGGTGACCGAATCTTCTGGTTTAGAGATGTCTGATACAGAGAAATTCATGAAGATGGGGCAAGATCTGGGCTATTCTGGAGAGGAGTTAAGAAACTACATCAAAAAAATAAAGGATGGAGAAAGAGTTAGGAGAATGGAGGAGCGGAAAGAAAAAAAGGCTCAGCAGGTGCGGGAAGATAAAATAGCTCAACAAGAACGTGAACGTGAAGATAAAATGGCTCAACGTCAACATGAATTAGAATTGAAAAAGCTGGAATTTGAAGCCCTAACAAAAAAAGAGCCAAAGCCGACGGTAGAGGTAACAAAGATTCCTTATCCAAAGTTTTCTGAAGGCGATGACATCGACGCATTTTTGCTGAGATTTGAGTCATTGGCAAAAGCCAATGGTCACCATCAGAAGGATTGGGGAATGCTTCTAGGGTCGTTGCTTAGTGCGAAGACTTTGGAAGTGTTTGGCCAACTTAGCGATAGTCAGATGCAGGACTACAGAACGGCAAAGGAGGCACTCCTTCGTCATTTTGGGAAATCAGAGGAAGACTATCGCATAATGTTTCGAGAGTCAAAGCCTGAACCGGAGGAGACCTGGGAACATTATCTAGTGCGGCTAGATAGCCACCTCAGGTGCTGGGTGGATCTCGCGAGCAAACAAAACCTGTTGTTTTTGTTCCTGAAAGAGCAGTTTTTCGGAAAGTGCCCGGCGGGAATGGTCGAGTACTTGTTGGAAAAAGAGAGCGGCAATGTCAATGAGCTGTGCCTCTGGGTCAACAAGTACAGCCATGCCCACCCAGAGAAGAGGTTGGCAAAATTGGACAGCAATAGCAGGATGGGTTGGAACCGGGGTCAGCCGGTCAGTGACTCCAAAATGGTTGGACCTCGCTGCTACAACTGTCATCAAACGGGGCACATGGCAAGAGAGTGTCGGCAAAGTAGCCCTAGAAATCCAGTATTTTGCCAAACACGGAAAGAGACGACTACGTCAGCACCATGCAAGGATTCCGGCGTTGTGAATGCATGCGCCGCCATGGTGATGGAAGGAAAATTGGATGAGTTGGAATTGAAGTGTGGATGCGTTTTGCCTGTCATTGCGGATGCCTGTCATCACACAGATGGGAAACTCCAGTTTACAAGCGGCTTTGTGAATGGAAGTCCAGTGAAAGTTTTGAGGGAAATTGGCTGTACTGCCATAATGGTAAAGGAATCATTAGTGCACCCGCGTCAGATGACCGGAAGAACAAGACCCTGTGTTTTGATCGACGGCACAGTTCGGGTAGCTCCAACAGCAGTGGTAAAAATCAAAACAGACTGGTTCAGAGGAACCAGAGAGGTGGTGTGCATGAAAAACCTACTTTGCGATCTCGTGCTGGGAAATGTTGAAGGAGTAAGAGGTTTTGATGCAATGGCTGCAGGAAAACGCTTTGGTCGGAAACCACAGAAATCCGCTCCCAACTACGACAGCACACAGAAGAATGATCGGGTAAATTATAGAAAAACGTCGGCTAACTCGGAGCTGTATCAAAGCAAAGAAAGAAACACGTCTGCCATTTCAAAGATGGGAAATAAAGTTGAGGCAAAAGTTCAAGCTTTGAATCCGCCAAAAGACAGACCAAGGCTCAATCTTCTGCCTAGAGGCCAAAATGGAGGGGTGGGGAAAGATGGAAAGTTGAATTTGGCAATCTTCAGAGATGCCCGCCCTGTTGACACAACACGCAGAGAGATAGAGATTGAGAATAAGTTTAAAGTAAACTACATCAAAGGCAAGGAAAATATCGGTGCTGACTTTCTTAGTCGTAAAGAGAGTGACGATGTAATCAGAAACG
Source organism: Erpobdella octoculata (assembly GCA_963978895.1). Taxonomy (NCBI): domain Eukaryota; kingdom Metazoa; phylum Annelida; class Clitellata; order Hirudinida; family Erpobdellidae; genus Erpobdella; species Erpobdella octoculata. Next base: position 16,412,259 of record OZ022244.1, read on the forward strand.
CTGACGCGTTCTTTTTTTCGAAGAGGGGGGATATGTAAGATGAAGATGATTCATCTTACGTATTTTTGTGATATTTGTTTATTTTTATTTTATTATATGTGCATTTTATAATGATTGGATATGTTGAAACAATAAGTCATTTTTGTATGTATATATATATATGTATAGGTATATATATATATGCATATACATATGAGTGTGCGTGTGGGTACGTGTGTGTGCTTATTATTTTTTTATCTAGGTATTTATATATATATATATATATGTATATATGTATATATATATATGTGTGTGTGTGTGTGTGTGTTTTTCCGGTTATGTGATGTTACCATTAGAAATATAATTTTGTGCATGAATTTTTTGGAATTTGGAAAGTGTGTTGAAGTTGAGTGTTCGAGAGAAAATAAAAGTTTGTAAAAGTCGTGCTGCAAAGACAATTTGAATTATCAAGAGATTAGTAAGAATAACAGGAGATTCTGCGAAGTGAGGTAATTTGTGAAACCTGCATCTTTTAGTAAATATCCGATAGAAGCAGTAATAACCAGGAATAGAATTCGGGAAATCTTGTCCTATAAATATCTGCAAATTACAACGTTACGAATCGCTACTGAGCCAATTCGTTCGCCGATTACAAATGCATTTCCCTTTATTCTACCTTAGCAAGGCCTAATTCATGTCGGAAACATTAAATTCATGTATTGTCATCCAGAATAAAGCTTTCCTGAAAGTTTTAGAGCTCTAGGTGGTCGAAAAGTGGGTGAGCGACCGGGAGCGTGAAAGCAAGCGGGGTAGGAAACATGAGCGTGAGAGAAAAACGATAGAAAAACCTCTAAAAAGCCCGGGCAACGCCGGCTCCCAGCTATTCATAGTACTAGACATGCTTTTCAACAGATAATGACACATGATTAATTTATTTGTTTTTTATTAAATTATTTAAGAGCTTTAATAATTTAATAATTGTTTTAGCTCTAATGGACACTAATGGTATAGTTCTACTATAGCAGCCAATAACGACACCATAAACATATCTGATTGTTTTTGTTTTGGTGCATTCGTGGACCTAATTAAAAATAATTATGAAATTTCTAGCCTCACTCACTCACAAACAAACGAACGAACGCTCATGTGACTTATGACGTTGTATATCGTATTCACACGCACACCAACACACACGTGTGGCGTATATCTTTAGTTATTAACATTACCTAAAGTGTCTTTTTACAATCAACAAAATCTAGCTGAGTCCAATAATGAATAAAAATCATTTTAATGTGATGGTTGCGACTGAATGTTTTTTATTATTTTTTCAAAATTTGGCTCTAGTTCAGTTGTTGCAACCTTTAAAATGGCAGTGAGATTGCCATCAGTCAAGCTCGATCTCAAACTGTTTTTATTCAAATTCATAATAGAAAAGGTCTGCTCACACAAATACGTACTCCCAAACATTGAAAACAACTTTAAAGCCATTTCCTTTATTCTGCCGTAATTGTTTGGACCAAGATGTCTGAAGAAGTTTAAAATATCATTGTCTTTAAAAGCCGCTTTCAAATCAGATGAACAATAAAGGTCGAGGATCTCTAACTGATATTTACCAGGAATATCGTCCACTGTACAGCCGAAGGAGTCACACATAAAATTAAGCAATTCTTTACTTTTCCTGAAGTCTTGAAAACGCTTTCCAAATTCCTTCTTTAATGTTGCAATTGACTCGTGATGTGCAAAATATTTGCATTGGTAGTCCTGCTTGAAAGTAGGCCCGTCTGAAAGTGCACAAGATTCCATGACTGAAGCTGAGACTGGAAGAGCTGGAGTTTTAATTGAAAAGCTTGTAAGTCTTTAAACATGTCAAAAATGAATTGACTTTTACCTTGCAGACGTTTATTGACAATATCTAAATGACTTGGGATGTCTGTAAGAAAGGCCAAGTCAGAAAGCCATATCTTATCAGCAAACACAGCAGTTTCTCTACCTTTCCTATTTAGAAATGTCTCAATTTCTGAACGTAATTCAACAATTCTTTTTAACACTTTTCCTCTGCTTATCGCAGGCCAGATTTCTGTGTTTAACGAAATTATCCCGCGGGCCGGACAAAACACGCTGGCGGGTCGGATCTGGCCCGTGGGCCGGAGGTTGTGCAGCCCTGGATTATAGGTTGAAAAATCGTAAGCTCTAGCGCCAATTGAAACCTTTTACTAAAGTTAATACTTGCATTGATAAAAACTAAAATAAAGATTCAAAATACATTACTTGCTTTTTGTAATCTGTTTCAAATTTAATTAGTTTGTAAAAGTTTGTAAAGATTAATCACATAAACGACATTAATAAAATTTTAGTAAAATTAATTTTTACTTTATAAAAAATTTTTATTCAGTATCGAAATGCTTCAAATCCTTTGGCTCATTATGATTCGACAGCAGAAGAAATTTTCGAAGCCTGTGATGGTTTGTCCAATTGCACTTATGAATACTTATAAAAATATTCTTATTAATATTTTATTTAAATTTATTTACATAATTTTATTTTGAAAACAAAAGGCCAAATAGATATGATCGTTTGTGGAGCTGGAACAGGTGGAACAATAACAGGAATTGCAAGAAAAATCAAAGAACGATTGCCTCACTGTAAAGTAAAGTACATTGATTGTTTTTAAAATAATATTTTATTTTAGGCACATAAATATGAATAAAATAAATAAGTTTTTGGTTATACTTTTATAGAATATATTTATACTCTGTGCATTTAAGTGAGATTGGAAAAAATAACCTCAACTAGAATTCTGCACAAATTTACCTCACTGTTTGTCACCTTAAGAATAATTATGCAAAGCATCCTTAATTACAGTTTTTTTTATTTTTTTTTATATTTTATTATTTTTTTTTCAATTTTTATAGTTATAAAAATCCTAGAAAAGATTATAAGTAGCACTGAGGCTTCCGTTCAAAAACACAGTCAACTAGAATAAGCATTGTTGTGACGAGACACTCCAGGTGTAGTCAGGTGCGCCTTCCAAGCGAGCTACCGAGTTGTTGCGAGAAAGTTCTGTTTAGTGTTTTGCGAGTTGCGCGGTATTTACATTACATGTTTCTTGTTATTTATATTGTGTTTAGAAAGAATAAAGTTTTCTGAAAGACACAACAATTGGCGCAGTCGACATGTCTGAAGTTGATAAATTAATTAAATTGTTCGCTGAACAAGAGAGATATCGCTCAGAACAAGAAAGACTTCGCGAAAAAGAACGAGCAGAACACATAAAACAAATGGAGAGGTTGATTTTGAGTTTACAACCATCGGCAACAAATATTCCCAGTTTCGAAGCTTTCGATCCTTTGAAAGAATTATGGAAAGATTACTGGGCAAGGTTTGAAACTTTCACTGGTGCTCATTCGGTTCCTGGTCGAAAAATACCTCAAGTTTTCTTGACTAATCAAACTTCGTCAACATACAAGTTTCTTGATAAGTTAGCAAGTCAGCAAACACCGCCAAAGAAAGCGAATGACTTAACGATAGAAGAAATCGAAATGTTTATGGGAAATCAATTTAACCCATCAAAGTTTGTCGTCCGAGAAAGGTACAAATTCTGGACCGCAATGAAACGAGAACCAGGTGAAACCATCAACCAGTTGGCGGCAAGAATTCGTCAAGCAGCGACAACTTGTGATTTCGCTTCTATCGAAAATCCACAAGACGAAGCAATGAGGACCATATTCATCTGTTCCGTCAACAATGAAGCAGTCCTCCGAGCTCTGTTCCGCATAAATGACGATGAGTTATCTTTTGCAAGAACAATAGAGATAGCATGCGAAACCGAAGATGCAGCTCAAGTTGCAAAAGAAACCGTTTGCGAAAAAGCCCCATCACCTGAGAGAACGTATTCAAAGTTGATCGAAGAAAGCAGAAGAAACATACGGAATATCATCAGCAGCACGCAACTGATAAAACGCCAAATGTTCCTAAAGAAAAGTGTCGACGTTGCGGTAAGAACAACCACACTTTTAAAGAATGTCGTTTTGCAAACTACATATGCAATTTCTGTCAAAAGAAAGGACATCTGCAAGCTGTTTGTCTAAAAAAAAAGACAAGTTCAGTGTGTATTTGCAAAAGATGAATTCGTGAAAGAACACGTGTTCATCATGAAAGGACGAAATCCTTTGTTGCAACAGTTGACTCTCAACAGTCAACCCTTCAGTTTTCTCATTGATAGTGGTTCCAGAGACAACTTTTGTTCACGAGCTGCATGCATCAAACTTGGGAAACCGAAGTTGCAGCTGAATGATAAAAGATATTGTTCAGCAACGGGAGATGACATCCCAACAATGGGCACATTTGAAACAGAAGTAAAATTGAAAAACTCAGACATCCAAAGAAGAGTTTGGTTCAATGTCACAAAAACACATGATCTCAACCTACTGAGATTTGAGGCGATACGTGATATGAAGATTGACGTCACCGCATTGCTGTCAAAGAACTTCAGTTCCGTTCAACTTACAACGGAAACAACAGAAAACCACCTTCAAAATGAATGTCAACTTTTGTGCTCTGAATACAGCGAATTGTTCGATCAACAACTGGGGTGTCTTAAAGATGTCGAACTAGAAATAAAGTTCAAACCAGATTCGGAACCGATTTTCTGCAAGCCCCGGATAGTACCGTTTGCTATCCTAGAAGAATTGAACAGCGTGTATGATGCATGAATAAGAAAAGGTATATGGATTCCAGCTCAGTTCAATCATTATGGAACTCCGGTAGTTCCAGTCAGAAAACGGATTCAACCGAATCAGAAAAAGGCAGGACTAAGAATCTGTGGAGACTACTCGGTAACGATCAACTCTCAACTTGAAACACATCGTTACCCAATGCCACTTCCAGAAGATCTGATGAGAAAACTAGGAGGAAGTTTTTGCTTCAGTAAAATCGATCTCGCAGATGCATACCTCCAGATTAAACTGGCACCAGAAAGTCAAAGAAGACTAGCGTTGAGCACGCACAAAGGTGTACTTCTACAAACACGTCTACCTTTTGGCATCACTTCAGCTCCAGGTTATTTTCAAGAAATAATGGACAAATTAACGTGTGATCTACCAGGAGTAGCGGTGTACTCAGATGACATTCTAGTGAGCGGAACCACAGCTGACGAGCATCTGAGAAACTTACGGAATCTTTTTCAACGTTTACAAGAAAGAGGTTTAAAGTGCAATCAAAGGAAATGCGTTTTTGCTCAACCGTCAGTGGAATACTTGGGACATCGACTCACCAGAAACGGCATAGAAAAAGGAAAACATGTAGATGCAGTGACGAAGATGCCACCGCCAACAAACGTTTCTTCTCTGCGATCGTTTCTGGGATCGGTACAGTTCTACGGAAAGTTCATCAAGAACCTTTCGACCTTAACCGAACCGTTAACTCGTCTCACAAAGAAAAACACACAATGGCAATGGGGCGTCAAAGAAAATGCAGTGTTCCAACATCTTAAAGATATTCTTGCGAATGAAGTTAGTCTAGCTCATTTTGATCCTACGGCTTCCTTAGGAATGTCATGCGATGCGTCGGAAGTAGGAATTGGAGCAGTGTTGTTCCACAGATATGGCGATGGTTCTGAACGTCCTCTTTACAACGTGTCTAAAACATTGACAGACACACAACGACGCTACAGCCAGATTCAAAAAGAAGCACTTTCTATCATTTTTGGTCTGCAGAAATTTCATCAATTCTTGTACGGGCGTAGATTCATCCTGGTGACAGATCATAAACCACTCCTCGCATTGTTTGGTCCGTCAAAAAGAACTCCGGTCCTGGCAGCAAATCGTCTAGCAAGATGGGCCCTGACATTGAGCCAGTACAACTACTCAATTGAATATCCAAAAACCGGAGAACACGGAAATGCAGACGCTCTCAGTCGCCTACCAGCGTGCGAAGACGGAGAATTTGACTCGACAGAAGAAGATGCAGATGTTTCAACAGTTTGCGTTATTAACACAATCAGCCAGCAAATGTCCGATTCCAGACTGTTATCAAATGAGTCAAGTAAAGATCCTGTTATCTCTACAGTGATACGATTTGTGAGAGACGGCTGGCCTCACAGAATCATGCAACCGGAGTTAAAACCGTATGAGAAACTTTCTGATTCTCTTTCAACAGAAAGTGGTTGTCTACTCTTTGGAGCAAGAATCGTGATACCAAAGAAATTACGCGGCAAGATTTTAGAATTATTACATACAGGACACTTCGGAATGCAAAGAATGAAGCGTTTAGCAAGAACTATAGTTTATTGGCCTCGAATTGACAACGATATTGAAAATTTCAGTCGCTCATGTAGTTCTTGTGCTGAACAGCAAAACAAGCCACCAAAGATGATGAATCACCCGTGGATGATTCCTGAAAAGCCTTGGGACAGAGTGCATTTGGATCACGCCATAAATTTTTTTGGAACCAATTTGCTGGTTATAGTAGATGCCTATTCGAAATACCCGTGTATACATCCGACAAATTCCATAACAGCAAAAACAACAACTCAGTTTTTGGATGAAGATTTCGCACATTTTGGTTTCCCACACACTTTGGTGACTGATAATGCTCCAACCTTTACTTCTGAAGAATTTCAGAATTGGTGCAAAGAAAGAGGCATGATTCTTCTTCCTGGAGCTCCTTATCATCCTGCAACCAACGGGGCAGCTGAGCGATTGATACAAACTTTTAAAAAATCACTCACGAAGTCTGCACATCCTCTCCGAAGAGCTTTGCAAGATTTTCTTTTGCAATATCGGAGAACGCTCTTGGAATCTGGATTTTCCCCAAGTGAACTCTTGAATAGACGACAAATCAGAAGCAAATTAGATTCTCTTTTGCCATGTCCTCCTTGCCTTGTTCGAGAGATGCAGGATAAACGAAGTCAAAGAACAAACAAAGAATCTTTCCAAATACAACACAAGTACAAAATTGGAGATTTTTGTTACGCTCTACACTGTGGTCCCAGACAGGGTAAACAACCAACAACAACATGATGCAGGATAAACGAAGTCAAAGAACAAACAAAGAATCTTTCCAAATACAACACAAGTACAAAATTGGAGATTTTTGTTACGCTCTACACTGTGGTCCCAGACAGGGTAAACAACCAAGATGGATTCCTGCAATCGTCAAGAAAATATTGGGAGCACGAAACATCCAAGTACGATTGTGCTCAAATGGGTCGATTTGGAAACGCCATGTGGAACAACTCCGCCCACGTTATGTTACACGTTACTCCACATCATCGAGTCTTGGAGACGACGCATTTGACACCACGTCAACGAGGAATCCAGTGACAACGTCAACAAAGAGGCCAGTGACAACGTCAACCAAGAGTCCAGCAACCACGTCAACGAAGAGTCCAGCGACCACGTCAACGAAGAGTCCAATCACGACGAAAAGTCCGGCAACCGTGTCAACAGGAAATCAAGCGACCAGTTTGCCAATGAGTTCTCCATCCAGTGCGACAACCGTACCAGGAGAAATTCTACCGACGGATCTGACAAGATCAGCAGCGCAAGCGAATACTTCAGTTGAAACCGGACCACGACGTTCGGAGCGCCTGCGATTGAAGAATTTAAGATTTTGACACGATTTTTTTTTCGTTAGAAGATATTTTTACATTTAGTTTTCGCTTTTGAAAAGACTCAAAAGCTTGTGGAAAGGTGTTGTGACGAGACACTCCAGGTGTAGTCAGGTGCGCCTTCCAAGCGAGCTACCGAGTTGTTGCGAGAAAGTTCTGTTTAGTGTTTTGCGAGTTGCGCGGTATTTACATTACATGTTTCTTGTTATTTATATTGTGTTTAGAAAGAATACAGTTTTCTGAAAGACACAACAAGCACAAAATGTGAAAGTAAAAGCAAAGGAGTCTAAAGGAGAGTATTAAATAAGTAGTAGAAAAATCAGTGCCTTCTTGACTAGCAAAACAACAGTGACAAGACGATCTTTCCTTCGATCGGCTGACCAACTCACCTTCATCACCCCAAGACCATGCCTTACGACTTTTGGAGTGCATCTTTTCTTTCTGTTGGACTTGCTTTCTGGAACGCCCTTCCGCCGGAGGTCCGCAAGTGTAAAGCTGTTCTGGAATTCCGCTCTCATCTGATGGCATGTCTCATCAAACTTAATAAAACTTAAATAAAATTGACTTATCTTTATGTAGTAACCTTTTATTTTTCTAGAGCTTACGATTTTTCAACCTTTAATCCAGGGCACTGATGTACCTTGGTGAACAGGACATCATTGCATTGAAGACCAAACTAGATATCTCTAGATTAATTTTTTGAGGTATTTTGAGTTAGAGCAGGCTGACTACCAGGGGAGTTATATGATCCGTTTGTCGTGAAGAAAATATGAGTATTGCAGAAGCATTCATTACTTTTTGTGAGGTATCAAGTGTTTTTTGGCTAACGTTACTAAGTAAAGAGTTGCAATAGTCTATTCTGGTAAAGACCAACTGAACTGCTAGAGTTGTGAGTATTTCTTTAGAGACAAAACGTCTGACTTCCTTAAGAGTGCGGAGGGCTGCGGAGCACCTGACCAAAGTTCTGTTTACGTGAGTCACCATAGACAGGGATGGATCAAAATAGACCCCAAGATTCCTGACGGTTACTGAAGGATGGATGGCACCTCCAGCAAAAAGCAAAGGAAGTGTCGGCACCAATCGTAGCCCATGGTGGGATCCGAGCCACAATGCTTTCGTTTTATCAGAGTTCAGCGACAGCCGATTTGAAGCCGTCCAATCCGCCAGTTGTAGAAAGCAATTTTCAATTTGTAGGAAGAGGGTCGGAATGTCCTTTGGTTTAGAATGTCCATAGAGCTGAATGTCATCAACATACTGGTGCCTAGTCAGACCATGCCCCGCCACCAGCTTCTCGACGTCAGCCACGTAATGCAGAAAAAGCCCGGCAGAACGCCCGAAGTAATACATTCAGCAACTTTATTCAAACCAACTGGAGTTGTGATTATTTGTTTTCTGTTTGAGAGATATTGTTCAATCCATTCATGGGCAGTTTTGTGAATGCCGAAAGACACGTCGAGCCAGGCTAGAAGAATGCCATACATAATCAACTGATATTTCTTTCACGCTGCTTATCGCTATTAAACAATCAGCTAGCTTGTGACAAAACTAGTTCGCACAAATAATCATTTACACATTTATATATAAATGCATAACAAAGTCAAAAAAGTTGGATTGGAATTTGTATTTTTCTATGTTCAAGGAACTTCAATATTTTTAAGACTCTCAGAAAAATGTAGTTCATAGTTTTTTCAATACAAATTTTTTTTAAACTGATAATAAACGTTTTAAAAACTGTTAATGTTAGACATGTTTGCGAAGAACATATTAAGTTTAAAGTTGGTGGAATATTTAGATAATTGGAGTAGACCCAGTTGGATCAGTGTTAGCTTCCCCAAGAGAGTTGAACACTTCAGATACATCGTTCTATGAAGTTGAAGGTATAGGAGATGATTTCATTCCCACGACAATTGACAAAAAGGTATTTTCCTTGTTTATTTATGTAATTTTTTTTCATTTAGTATGATAGAAGGGAAAATGTGTCTGGACATACGAGGTTATTTTTAGGCACTTTTCCTATACAATTTTCACGCGCTTTTGTGACTTTTTAAAAAAGCGCATTATAAATTTACATTTAATAATAATAATACACACTATGTTTTTCATTATGTGGGAAATGAAACATTTATCTCAGCAACTACACTATTTAGAGATTTAAAGTTTTTTAACTGGTTAAATTATTTCACGTTTTATGAGCAAAAAACCGTGTCTAGGCTGTTGTTGCGTAACCATCGAAACCATTGAGTGCTAGAAATTAGAGATGCACCGATTCTATCGGTATCGGAATCGGCAGTATCGGCTTTTTTCTAGGTATCGGTATCGGTATCGGCATGGTGAAATTTTGAGGATCATTGGCCGATACCGATACTTTTGATGACATAGGATTCAACCGTCTTATGCAACAAGTTAAGCCTAATTATTGCCTTCCAAGCCGCAAGTACTTTTCAGATAAAGTGCTTCCTGAAATCTATAGCATAGTACTCAGTAAGGTTAAGACTATTATCAAAGATTCTGAAAATATAAGCTCCACCACTGATATATGGACTAATGTTTCAAATCACTTTTTCATCAGCCTTACAGCCCACTGCATTAAGGAAAGATATGGCAGAAAAATTTTAGTACTACGGGTTGCACCATTCTCTGGGTCGCATAGAGCTAGCAGGATTGCAGAGGTAATTGAAAATGTAATCCATGATTTTGAAATTCCTTTGCATAAAATTCATCTTTTTGTTAGAGATTATGGTGCTAACATGGGAAAAGGCATTTCAGAAACTGCATACACTGGCCTGTCATGTTTTTTGCATACTCTACATTTAGTCATTTATGATGTTCTTTTTGAACAAAGGATTATAAAAGATGTCATTGCTAATTGCAAAAAAAATTGCTGGAAGATTTAGCCATTCTTCGCTAACTTGTAACAAATAAATAATTACAGATTGAAAAGTATCGGTATCGAAATCGGCCTCTCTCATAACATGAGTATCGGCATCGGTATCGGCCATATTTATGGTATCGGTGCATCTCTATTAGAAATATAAATAAATATATGATTTGGTCAAATTATAATTTGGTTGAACAAATTCTAAAAAAAAAAACAAATTTATTTTTTAAATAAAAGATTAATTTATTCCGTTTTTGTAATATATGTTCAAGATAAAGTACTATAGGGGCCAAGCCGGCCTAAAGTCAAGCCAGTCTGAAATAATCCAGGCTCAAATTGGACGAGCCGGCCTTTAAATTTTTGCTTATGAAACGGACTGGACCAGCACCGAAAAATCGACCAGTGCAGTACTCTATTGCATACCCATATGCATTGTGAAATTAAACACTAGAAAAGTTCACTTTCTCTACTTTTTTTTCATTTAAACAAACTAGGCTAGGCCACAGTAAGGGCCTGCGTTTGATGCGGCTTTGGGCACATTATGCAAAAATTGCACAATTGTGCGCAAATTTTATCCGATCCGAATAGGTTCAAATAAAATATTTTATTTGATGCGCACTCATACGCAAGTGCGAAGAACACAAAATTGTTTGAAAAAGTCGCGCACAATTTCGCACAAAAAAAAACCGAATAACTGCGCATATAAAAATATTAATTTTGGTGCAACAAAGCCCAGCAGTCTTATAATATTTTCAAGTACCTCTGATTTCAAAGTTCACAAGAATTTTCTTGACTGTTTGTTGTGAATTTTACTAAATAATTTCAATTTTTCATAAAGTGATCATTTATGTTGTTATTTATTTTTTTATTAAAAAAACATTCTGTTATTCATTTTATTTGGATGGATGTTGATACTGTAAATGATCATTCACAGAAAAAGTTGTAGCTTTTTTGCCCATTTTGAAACATTTATTACAAAGAATACATTACGCCGTGTAACCATCGTTGGATTTACTTCTCGTAAAATACCTTCATAACATGTTACTTGACTTTTTATTATAATTACTCTCGCTTCCTACACTGAAACCGCTAACATCATCCTTAGCACCATTCGCTGACACTGAAAAATTTCAAGAGGATTGAAAGAATTTCATAGCAAGCTAAAATGGACGACAGAGAAGAGAAGCGGAGAAGAAAGATAGTAACGCAATCGTATGAGTGTTGTCGGTGTGTCAAAACAGAAAAAAAAATTCTTTTAAAAATTTTTTATGACAAATAAAAATGAAATTATGTCAAAATAAATTATTATTTATACTAATTTTCAAAAGAATTGTAATTAAAAAAATGCTTACTGACTCACCTAAAAAAAATTTTGATATAAAATTTTCCATTCACATCAAATAATCGCAAACAATTTTCAAATAATTGTAAACAATTGCAAATAATGCGAAGAATTGCGCACATATGCACAATTGTTTGCTATTTATTTGGAATTGTTCGCAGTGAGCACAAATTGTGCGTATTTATTTGAAAAATGCGCATTCAAATAAATAAAAATTTTGTGCGCTTTTCGCAATTGTTCAATAGTGCGAATATTTTTTTTTTATTTGATTTGATTATATTCGAATGCGCACAAAACAGTCAAACGCAGATGCTTAGGCCACATCAATGCGTGACCGGGCACACCTTATGTTCAATAACTTTAGTGCTACTAAAGAACTTTAAGACTCCTTAATACGCCTTAGGGGACGTCCTTTAATTATATCAACAATTTTTAGACGATTTGTTACCCCTCCCTCCCCCTTGTCAAAAACTGTCAAACTTTCAGTCACCCCCTAACAAAATTATGTCAAACAAATTTTACCCCCTCCCCACAAAAAAAAACAAAATAACTAACAATATTTTATACGACTGGTTTTTATGCTAAAAATAGAATTGTACGTAAATATTGAAAGTTCTACAAATACATTTTTCATACAGTTTTTTAGTCTTTCGTAACAGATTTCATATTAACTATAACAACACTTAAACGCCACAAGCAAATTGAGAATTTATATTATAGCTTCTAACATCTTCCCATGAGGAATTCAAATGTTCCTCAATTGTTATAATGGGCATAATGGTTGATTGATTAATTTCTTGTGGAATCGATACACACGACAAGTCAACATAATCTTCATCTAACCATTTTGCGCTTAACATCTCTCCATGCGCAATTATTGCCATCAGTTCTATCTGTCTTTTGGCAGCCACTCGCTTTGGTCAAATTCTTTGAGGTCGAGGAGCATGCGGTAATTGCCTAGCCTTAATATCGAATTGTTGGTGCTGTTGAACATGCTTCTTTAACATGACTCGTGAAGCAACATAGATGTGACAAATTTTTGCAGATCCGGTCAAACAACGACTTTGTAGTTAAGTTTTCAACGTGGCATAAAGTCAATTGATTTCTCAGTCACAAACTACGAGTGAATGTTGTTGATTCACTATAACACAGACTCTGTCCTAAAGCAACTCCATCTTTATAACTGGTAATTTCAACTTTAAGAGTGTACAAAATTTGCTCAAAAAATCAAAACCCCTGAAACAAACTAGGCAAGTAATTCAATAAATACTCAAAAAATAACAATATCCATTTTCATAGTCTTAATATTTGTTAAATAAAACCAGGCGCGGCGCTGGGCGGGGGGGTCCAGGGGTCCGGACCCCCCCAGCTCCGACAGGTGCCACCCATGAGATTTTTGCAAATCCAAAGACTTTTTTTTACTAGGGGGGGGGTATATGAACCTCATTGGGTTAATCAGACTGCAGACTAAAAAAAGTCGAAAAAATTTTTCGCCTGCGGCGGGCTTTCTTCCTTTTTTCAAACTATGTTTTTGCTGCATGGAGTTTAACTATATTATAGTAGTTTTTCTTAAACATTCTGTATAGTTTTATGATTATTCAATGTTTATTGATGATAGTTCAATGTTAAGTATTTTATGGTATTATTGAATAGTAATTTTATTAGCTTCGTTTGTTTTTTGAACTCTTTTCTCGTGTTAGTTGAAAAAATTTTAATTTTTGAAAAAAAAAATAGTAATAACAACAACTTACATTTTTCATTTATATTTGAACTTTGCTTTGCCAGTAACAAACCTAGATAAACTAGAAAAAACATGACTAAATTGTGATCTGCTAGTGTAAATACTTCAGTATTTATTTCTTACATAGTTCTATTTCAGTTGTAAAGGACTATGAACCATATATATATATATATATATATATATATATATATATATATATATACTTCAACTTGTCCTTGGACATTTTGGACCCCCCCAGAACAAAATTCCTGGCGCCGCCCCTGAATAAAACAACAGGTGATAATATATCAGCTTCAAAGTAAGATATAAGATAGGTATATATTCTCATGTGAGATTTTGATATATAAAATTATACACAGCAAAAATGAAACATTAATTGGGGTTATATAGGTTGTCTGTCATATGATTTTCTATTTTTTCCAAAAATCTAAAAATGAACAATAATATAATATTATAATATTCTTGAGGTGTTGTGTTTTCAAATTTTTTTTCAATCAATTAATATGAACATTTAAAAAACACTTTTTATAGAGCTTTTAGAGGCTGTCTACGTTGTGAAATTGCTAGTTTTTCATGAGCAACTGCATTCATTGTTACTGCAAATTTTTGAACAATATAAAATTCATTTCCTACATTTTTTCAATTCTCTCTGGCATATAACAAACGAACAGTCACATTTTTACTTATATAGATATGCATCTGACAATTTGAAAAGCATTGATAAGTTAATACAAAAAATTTGAGAGAGACAGAGAGGACAAAATGGGGCGCACGACGTTGGTTCCCCATAAATCCGCCACTGGCTAAAACTTTTTTTGGGGGGAAGAGTATATGATTCTGAATTTTTTGGAAAAAGTATTTATGAATACCCCCCTCAGTTATTAACTATTTTCTATTTTAGGAGGAAAAGTATAGCATTACGAAGATAAAATTTTGGAATTTGTGGGTTTGAAAATTGTTTGCCCCCCCCCCAAAAGGTTTTGCTGAAATGAGCCCCTGCCACAAATCATTGTCAAATTATGTCTTACGTTGCCAGCGCCAATTTTAAAAAGTTTCTATCAAGTTAATTGACTTAAATTTTGTTTATGCACTCTATATGTACAGATGATCTGACACCAATTTGTGTTAGCGCTCGCTTGTGACCCTATTTTTAGTTGAAACTAGCGTGGTACCCGGCATTGCCCGGAATTTTTAGAGGTTTTTCTAATGTTTGTTTCTCTCGCTCCCGTTTCTTTCCCCGCTTGCTCTCCCGCTTCCGGCCACTTTCCCGTTCCCGCTTGATTTCCCGTTCTCAGTCGTTTTCCCGCTCCCGGCCGCTTTCACGCTCTCGGACGCTTTTCCGCTCCCGGTCGCTTTCCCACTCGCTTTCTTGCTCTCAGCTGCTTTTCCTGCCCGTTCCCGTTTTTGCTCATTTTCCAATTCCCGTTTCCGCTTGCACTCCCGCTCATTTTGTGACAGATTTCAATTTTTTTCACAGAAACCTTCTCCCATTGCCTCTCAAGATTGTGTGAACATTTTATTACGATCGAATGAATGGTGTAGCGTTGCATAAAGGATACACATATATACATAATCTTATTATATATATATATATATATATATATATATATATATATATATATATATATATATATATATATATATATATATATATATATATATATTGACTATCAGTCAGTCAGTCAGTCAGGACATGTTCTTTTATATATATATATATATATATATATATATATATATATATATATATATATATATATATATATATATATATATATAAATATAAGCTGAACTGGGTCAGAGTGTCATCTGTGTTTTAGGCACAGGCGTAACACTATCAGTCTTCTGGTTTTAAGTAAATGCCTTTCTACGGGGCTACCAAAATTATAGTATAAAAACATGACAACATATTACTTTGTGTAGTGCATTGACAAGTGGTACAAGTGTACCGATATGGATTCATTCAGGATGGCTCGAAGACTGATAAGGCAAGAAGGTTTATTGTGTGGTGAGTTTATTTTGTGCAGTATTTTTATAAGTAGTATATCGTTGTAAAGATCTAATGCTTTTAGTTTCTTTATTAAATATAGTCAATCTACTACTATTGATGTTGATTACCCATTTATCATTATCCGCGTGATGTAGGTGGAAGCAGTGGATCTGCTATGTCATGTGCCATCCGGGCAGCTCGTGATTTCAGATTGACAGAAGGACAGAGAATTGTTGTTATTCTTCCTGACTCCATAAGAAACTACATGTAATTTTTTTTTAATTTAGATGTGAAAACTAATAATTTTTATATTTTTCAAGCAGATTATAGTTATAAACAGAAAAATGACAAAAAAAACAAATTTAAATAAAATAATCAAGTTTTTGTGCATCTATTTTCAGGACAAAATTTCTCAATGATGATTGGTTAAAAGCTCGTTCCTTGCTTGATGATAATCCTAATAGTGATTATAATCAAACGTGGTTAGTTGACACTAATGCAATTAAAGAACCAAGTCTGCCAGCTAATAAATAGTTTCTAGGCGACACAATGCAATAGTTTGTGATACATGATAAGTTGTTATTGAATGTCACAGGTGGAGAAAAAGAGAAGTAAAAGTACTGCAATCCCATCCGATTAAAAAAATTTCAAGTGATTCAAAATTACTCGATGCTTTGAAAGCTCTTAATAACATCAAAGCTGACATCATTGCCGTGTTGTCACCAAATGGGTATTTTTTAATTTTAATTCATTGTTTCCAAAAACATGAAGATTGTTAAATTAATTGATGTCATGATCACTAATCACCCTTGTCTTGAAGTGCAAAAAAACCAATATCTCTTGTTGGGATATCAGATGAATAAAAGTTAACTCTATCTACAGTTACTTCAGTTCATTTATAACGACGCTTCTACTATTAGTTCTTTAGATTTTCGCAAATTGAAGCAAATTTTTTCCACGGCTCCAAACCATGGATGATTTAGAAATTCACTAAAGTAATTAAAAATAAAAAAAATAAATGAAGTGTAAATAAATTTTAGACTATACCAAATCTACTTGTACTGTGACCAATACTCTATAAATAAATATTAAACTGGACATTAGACCAGTAGTGTACACGCTAATAAAGCTTTAAAGCCAGTTTGCAGTCGGGAGCATCCTTTGCGGGGGGCAGCAGGAGCCAATTGCTTCCCCAAAGATTTTTTTTAAATTTGGTTTCGAAAAAATAGCTACGAAGGTTTTGGAAACGTTTTTGCAAAGTAGCAACGCCTACCCTCTTCTTCCGGTCATCAGTGTTTTTTAGAGGAAAATTTGCAAATGGTTGTGGATTTTTTGGAAACGTAGCTAACTTATAAATAGTAACATTTGGTTTAAAACAAACATTCATTATGGTTTAGTTTAGCTATATTTATTATTTTAATAAAAGCCTATGATTTGTTTGTAATTTTTGATGAAAATAAACAGTTGTCAAACTACTGTAACTACATCCAAAATGTATTGATGGCTTATTACTGTTGCATGGTTTGAACCAAATGTAATATATATATATATATATATATATATATATATATATATATATATATATACTAGCAGTGCCCGTAGCGGCTTCGCTCGCATGAAATTAGAGAGTTTGAACCGTGCTACTATAGTAGAGATAAATTTTTTTAGGTCTCGGCTCGACCCGTCGACAACTTAGTCCAGCCCGTTTTAAAAACCCAAACTCCTGGCCCGGCACAGCCCGTCTGAATTAGGCCCGGCCCATTCTTACAGGCCTTGAAGTTCTATATACTTGATGAAAAACTTTAGACCGCCCCACGTTGACTTCAGGTTTGGCCCGCCCAACTGAAGACCCTAAAATCACTAAAATATCTAAATACTATGTGAAAAACTTTGGCCCGTCCCACTTTGATTTAAGGTTTAGCCTGGCCCGTCTGAAGACTCTAAAATAACGGCTTGGCCCGGCCGGTGATAAATTGGACTTAGCTACTTTTAACCGGCACAAAACTTCAAAATACTAATTTTTACATTTGTAGCACTTACAGTTTTTGAGTAGCAGTTATTTTGAAATCAAATAACCCTTATTTCCACCCCAAAATTCAGGTCCTGGAAACAAAAATTTTTAAAAATGTTGAAACACTTATATCATTATTTTTTGAGTAAATACTAAATACTAATTTTGACATCTGTTTTTAAGTAGCAGTTACTTTAAAAACCAAAGAAATCTTTTTTCCACCCCACAATTGAGGTCCTGAAAACCAAAATATCAAAAAATGGTGAAACACATATATCCTTATTTTTAGAGTAGAAACTAAATACTAATTTTTACTTTTGTAGCATTTACAGTTGTTGAGTAGAAGCTACTTTAAAAACCAAATAACCCAATTTTCCAACCAACATTTGTGGTCCGGGAAACCAAATTTGTAAAAAATGGTGAAACACGAATGTCTTTATTTTTAGAAAAGAAATTAAATAATAATTTTTACATATGTGGTATTTACTGTTTTTGAGTAGCAGTTACTATAAAAGACAATTAGCCCTATTTTCCACCCCACATTTGAAGTCCTGGAAACCAAAGTTTCAAAAAATGCTAAAACACGTATTTCATTATTTTTGGAGTAGAAACAAAATACTAATTTTTACTCCTGTAGCATTAACAGTTTTGAGTAGAAGCTACTTTAAAAACGAAATAACCCAAATTTCCAACCCACATTTGAGGTCCGAGAAACCGAATTTTCAAAAAATGGTGAAACACGTATCTTTTTATTTTTCAAAAAGAATCTATATGCTAAATTTCAAAATCTCCTCATTTTTGGTTTTCGAGATATACATTGTTTTAGAAAAAAGTTTGTTTTCCAGTTTTTTCCCCTCAGGAGCAAAATTTTCAAAAATTCTTTCTTAGCGGATGTTTACGCTATAAAAGTAATATAAGTTCCAAATTTCACGTTCCTAGGATGCGGCGTTTGAGCTCGGCGTTGATTATCAGTCATTCAGTTAGTCAGTCAGTCAGGACATGTTCTTATATATATATATATATATATATATATATATATATATATATATATATATATATATATATATATATATATATATATATATATATATATATATATATATATATATATATATATATATATATATATATATATATATATATATATATATATATATATATATATTAAAAAACAAGTTTCTTTAACACAAACTTTGATTTCAAATACACTCGATGTGTGTATGTATACGAAAGATGTCCAAATTACGTTCTCTTTTTTTTTCTTTTTTTTAATTGAATCATGTATTGTCATCTAATATAAAGATATGCTGAAAGTTTCAGCTTCCTAGCTAGTCAAAAAGTTGGTTAAATTTTGCGTACAGAGAAAGACACACACGCACACCCACAAACAGGGATTGTAAGTTGAATAAAAGTTGTAAAAAGTTATTTACTACAGCTATAAGTTATGTAAACAAAAATTTAAACTGAAGGCATTTGCAGGAGTGATGTTGTTGGGACAATATCTTCAAGGCAGGTGATGAGAAGTATGATATCAGGTAAGGGAGATGCGCCCATTACAGATGTGATGAACAGACAATTTAGACAGGTTATCATATGATTAGTTTTTTTAATTGATTGACATCTAAAATCGCTAATGTATCCGTTTTTTAAATCATTGGAAGCAAATATGGCCAAGACTCTATTTGATACTTTTATGTATATATTTATTTTAAATTATTTTTACTCGTACTTGTGCAGATAGATATAAAACAAGCAGTTTGAAAGATTTAAATTATATAGTTTAATTGAGCCATTTCAAAAGCTTAAAAAATATCAAGAGAATGTTTAAAATTATTTCAGATAGCGATGAATGACAACTTAGCAAACCTTTTCAATCTTCTTGAATATGCACCTCATGTTCTCGTCTCCAGATCAGGTCATTTTCATTATTAGCTTTTACATATCTTGTATTTTGTTGTTATATTATTATTATTATATGTTAGTAATCTCTCTAGACTCAATAAAATTTCTGATCATTGAAGCAGAATCCATAAAATATTTTTGTATTACAAGTTAAATACAAATTAATAATGAAAAATAAGCTAGGTGTTTTCAGTATGATGAAACCAATTCTTTAAAGTTAACTTTGTGCAATTTAAAAAAAAACTAAAAACTATGAAATGTTGATGGATTAAATATGCAAAACCATAACATGCACAATATTCCAGCCCTTTATCAGTTTTTACCAATGCTTTTATTAACTCGTCGGCTCTGTTTCTCTGTCTGTTTCTCTGTTTCAAATCTTGCAATCAATTTTTGAGTCACTTCCTGATGATAGATTTTTTTCAAATTTTGCATACATGCTCAAGATAGAAGACAATGCAATATTCAATTATTAGTTTTACAATAAGTCAATTAATTTAGTTAATTTTCTTGAGGATTTTATATATATATATATATATATATATATATATATATATATGTTTATTATATTTATTTGTTGTATATTGCGACTTTAATATAAAATAAAAGAGTAATATAAGAAAAAATTGATTGCAAAATTTTTGTTTATGAGCTTAATGGAAATCGCAATGCTCTTCGAACCATATTACGCCAGGCCAGACTTTAATATAAAATAAAAGAGTAATATAAGAAAAAATTGATTGCAAAATTTGTGTCTTAATTACATATAAGAGCATTGGTTTTAAAAATTCGTTTTTAATTTACTTGTTAAAGGTCTACTCAGACAAACACAATATTTTTCCAATTAGAAAAATATAAAATAACTAGCAGTGCCCGTAGCGGCTTTGCTCGCATGAAATTAGAGAATTTGAACCGTGCATACATAGTAGAGTACTGCACGGATCAATTTTTTAGATCTCGGCTCGGCCCGTCGACAACTTGGCCCAACCCGTTTCAAAAACCGAATATCCTGGCCCGGCACGGCCCGTCTAATATGGGCCCGTCCCGTTTTTACAGGCCTAGAAGTTCTATATACTTGATGAAAAACTTCGGCCCGTCCCACCTTGACTTCAGGTTTGGCCCGCCCAACTGAAGACCCTAAAATCACTAAAATATCTAAATACTATGTGAAAAACTTTGGCCCGTCCCACTCTGATTTAAGGTTTAGCCTGGCCCGTCTGAAGACTCTAAAATAACGGCTTGGCCCGGCCGGTGATAAATTGGACTTAGCTACTTTTAACCGGCACAAAACTTCAAAATACTAATTTTTACATTTGTAGCACTTACAGTTTTTGAGTAGCAGTTATTTTAAAATCAAATAACCCTTTTTCCACTTCACATTTGAGGTCCTGGAAACCAAATTTTCAGAAAAAGGGAACACGTATATCATTATTTTTAGAGTAGAAACTAAATACTAATTTTACTTTTGTAGCATTTACAGTTTTTGAGTAACAGTTACTTTAAAAACCAAGTAATCCTATTTTCCACCCCATATTTGAAGTCCTGGAAACCAAATTTTCAAAAAATGGTAAAACACGTATATCATTATTTCTGGAGTAGAAACCAAATACTAATTTTTACTCCTGCAGCATCTACAGTTTTCGAGTAGCAGTTACATTGAAAACCAAATAACATTATTTTCCATCCCACATTTGAGGTCCTGGAAACCAAATTTAAAAAAAATGGTAAAACACGTATATCTTTATTTTTAGAATAGAAACTAAATACTAATTTTTACATCTGTGGTATTTACAGTTTTTGAGTAGCAGTTAGTTTGAAAAACAAATAACCCTATTTTCCACCCCACATTTGAAGTCCTGGAAACCAAATTTTCAGAAAATGCTAAAACACATATTTCATTAGTTTGGGAGTAGAAACAAAATACTAATTTTTACTCCTATAGCATTCACAGTTTTTGAGTAGCAGCTACTTTAAAAACCAAATAACCCAATTTTCCAACCAACATTTGAGGTCCGGGAAACCGAATTTTCAAAAAATGGTGAAACACGTATCTTTTTATTTTTCAAGAAGAATCCATATACCAAATTTCAAAATTTCATCATTTTTGGTTTTCGAGATATACATTGTTTTAGAAAAAAGTTTGTTTTCCAGTTTCTTCCCCTCAGGAGCAAAATTTTCAAAAATCCTTTCTTAGCGGATGTTTACGCTATAAAAGTAATATAAGTTCCAAATTTCACGTTCCTAGGATGAGGCGTTTGAGCTCGGCGTTGATTATCAGTCAGTCAGTCAGTCAGTCAGGACATGTTCTTTTATATATATAGATAAGAAACAGAATTTTGATTTTCTTTTTCAGACAACAAGGATAATAAATTGCCAAAAGGCTACTTAACGAAGCTTGATCTGGCTTCATACATATGTCAGAACTCTCCTCTTCTGTGACAAAGACCAAGTAGTCAATAGGAGGAGTGAAGATTCAATATTTTTTATTTAATTTGTTAATTTAAATTATTATTGGTAAAGTATGAGAATAAAATATTAAAGAATACGGAGCTGAAACTTCAATAAGAATGATTTGATCTTGTTACTCTCAAAGATACACAAATGGTTTAATACCTCGGACCATTAATTTTCTTGAAATCTTCTTTAAAAACCTACAAAAGCTTGTCTGCAATCAGACAGTACTTAACAATTTTCAGCCTCTGCATAAAAGTTATAAACAATGGATAAAAACCCCTAAAATCAATCAATTCAACATTTCACCACAGTCCATTGACTCCCGTTCCAACACACAGAACCAACCAAAATTCAAACAGAGAAAGACAAGTTTTATTTGGACGTTTCCTCAGAGGAGCAAACAACAACAAATGTCGATGCAATTTTAATCATGCGAGTACGTAAAACGTGAACAAGGCAGGTGGCGTTTACGAACTAAAATGTCAGTGTGTGTGCATGAATGTAGATGTACATGTGTCTGCATGTGTGTGTGTGCATGAATGTAAATGTATATATGTCTGTACGTGTGGTTCAGTCATTCAGATGCATTTATGTTATGTAAATACGGACAGAACAACTCGACACTGAGGAATT
Organism: Erpobdella octoculata; assembly: GCA_963978895.1. Lineage (NCBI taxonomy): Eukaryota > Metazoa > Annelida > Clitellata > Hirudinida > Erpobdellidae > Erpobdella > Erpobdella octoculata. The sequence goes on from OZ022244.1 coordinate 16,434,795, forward strand.
AATCAATCATTCCCACACATGAACCGCAACCAGTACTTAAGCAGACGTACTATCATTTCAATTTAAATGCAAGCACTTGTATAGGAAAGTCAAAAAATAAAAACTAACACTACATAACTAATGCTGCAGTGCAACCATGCCATAATTAAAATATAGTACATTATGAAAGTTTTCATAGAGATCCAACTATACTAAAACTCACTAATACAATAACTGACAAAGAAATATTTATCAATTAGAAAATAAAATTAGAAAAATTCGAGTTTGACTTATTTTGAGTGAAAGAAACATAAAGTGTACATTTACGTAGTTATGCAACTATCAAAGAGACATCAGAAAAAAGATACTGCACTCCGTAAAAAAATAATGCATTGTCAAAATTAAATTTGATCTCCTATACATTAATAACTTCAAAAACATGAGATACAAAAACCTTCAACCATTTCATGATTTAAGACAATAATTTTCTAGCATTAGTATATAGCAGGTTAAACTTTCAACAAATATTACAGACAATTAAAACACTTTAAAAAATGTAAATTTGATTAAATTCTTTGATGGAATAACATGACTTCACAGCCGACTAGTTCTCATTAAAAACAACGGACTGATTCATCTGAAGTTCATCCGTTGTAACTGTAATCAGCCTTGTTGTGCATGACAAGTTTATTGTCCACGAAATAAAAGCTATCGGAACGTGTTTCGTACGGACTGTCTACCATCTCCTTGACTGAAATTATTTATTCATTTTTAAATACTTTTTCAAAAATCTAAATATTATTCGAAAGATCTTGTGATTACACAAAGCTTCAAAGCCATAATTCAATTTAAATAGAATAAAAGTGCATAATTTTAAAATGATTTGTCAATATCTTTGCATAAACAAGATGCAAAATTCATTAAAAACCATCTCTCAAGAAGTACACTAACAAAACGGACATCAAGAAAGGATTCTTGATACTTTAATATTTACAAGCTTTTCTTTAGCTACACATGTCCATTGATGTTTCACAACAAATCTTAGAAAAGAAATTAACAAACTTCCTGTCATCTAATCAAGCTGAAACTTGGAATATAGACTTGCTTCTCATAACAATGCTCTCTTTAAATTTTAAAATTTTCTAAGAAAAAACAATTAATTTTAAGTTATTATACTGTGTTTCAACACTGCCAGACTTCTTTTCAGTCAGCCAGATACTATCAACAAGTATAACTTATGTGAGTTTCCCAGTTTCTGACAATTATTTTAATAAACTAAGGTAAACTAAGAAGATTAGCAAGCCAGATTGGTTAAACTGAGCTTAATTAAAAAAGTCTTCAAGTTATTAGATGGCAAAGCCAAATGTATTTTTAAGACATTGAGTTCTTCCAATCACCCTGCAGTTTGCATGACCCTTGCTATTACTAATCAGTGTTAATGCTTGAGTAACTTATCAGTCATCTCTCAAACAAAAAACAGCACAATCTTGTAGTTTCTTCTAGTGTTCTTTCCATAGAGACAACCTTAGCTTGTATTACCCATTATTTAGATGCTCTATATAACTCAAAACATTTTAACACCTCCAAGGTTTGTACTATGACAGTATCCCCATAAATGCTCTTCCTATTACCATGGCCATAGTTTTCCCATATATATTGTCCCTTGTTAATACAGTAGTACTATACTACTAAAGTCAAAACCTATTGTCCCACAGAAATTCTTCAACAATTTGTTTTTTTTTATATTTGATTTTTTCAAAGTAACCATGAATTTAGTGTAGTATTTTTCACACTATAATCTTCACCATCAACATTTCATAAAAAAAAACTTCTTGAAAATGAATCACTTACAAACATCCTCAGGCAGTTGTGGTAATTCATAAATATGCTCCATAGTGTTCTTGCTATTTGGAATGACAAAACCAAACTCAAAATCAAAGCATTTGAGCAATTCATCTCTAAAATAATGCTTCTCAATCATACGAAACTTCTGGACAGGCTTGTCTCCAATTGTAAACTCCACTCTGAAACAAATTTATTTTTCTCAATAAATCCGGCTTACAAAATTAAAAAATAAATTAAATATCTTACATAGCTCCAACTGTTTTGAATTTGAGAAAATCTGGCGAGAACTGATAACTGACAAACCTACCAGCATTTGGATCAACTCCTTCATTCTCGCCATCCACTGAAAAAAAATTAATTGGTTAAATAAATAATTGGTGAAAAAATGTTTTTATTTGCAATAGCTATGCTCAAACATTTTGGAATCCATTATTAAAAACACTTATCCAAATAATAAAAAACATGTAAAACTTGAATATAAAAAATTGATAGTTTGGAAATAAAATAAAAACACCAACGCTGTGAAGTATCAGGTTTGGAAACTTCAAATAAAGTTAATCCACTATCCAGGTCTCTCAGTTTGAAATGGACAAATTCAATGTCATAAATGTTGGCATCCAACGAACACAAGTAACCTTACAATCAAATAACCAATGCAAAATATAGAGATTATGGTAAAGTTCTAGTACATCGTCATCGGCCGATTTCGGTAAGAAATTACCGGTTTTTAACGTAAATGATATTTAAAACAAAACTAAAGACCATTTATAACATAAATAATTTAAAAAACCAGAAATTAGCACTTTAGAACATTTAAAAATTGCTGCCGAAGCTAATGTAGTTCCCGGTAAAGATCTATTTGTCAATAGCGATAGAAGTGAGCAGTGGGAATAAAGAAAATATAAATTAAACACATTTAAAATAAAAATAGACAATTTAGGAAAAGAATTAAAAATTTAAATTATGGAAATTAAAACTTGAAAAATAATAGTTTGTTTTAGAAGTACGAGTTGCGTACTATCTAAAACAGATTCTTTAAATGCGACGGTTTTTTCAATATGCCTTAAGACAAATAAAAAAACATTAAGAACAATAAATTAGCAGCAGAACACCAAGAAAAAATAAAATAATATCAAAGTAAAAGTACTTGGTTGTCTTTATTACGGTTTCGACCATATCTCTTGGAGCAGAAATTCTGAGTTTTTGAGGTCATGATGGCTACCAGAATCATGTGGAAAGCGAGAGAGCAAACGAGAAAGCGACCCGGAAGAGGAGAGCAAGCGTGAGCGAGAAAGCGATCGAGAGCAGGAAAGCGACTGGGAGCGGGAATGCGACTGGGAGCGGGAATACGACCGGGAGCGTAAGAATAAATGGGAACGAGAGAAAAAAACTATTGAAAAACCCCGGACAAGGCCGGGTACCCGCTAGTCACGAATAAATTTCCGCTCGGCACTTTGATTTTTTTAAATTTAAGATGCATATTAAATAATTAAACAATTATTTTGTACACTTTAACATTTACTTGTTATTTTAATAATTTGTTATTTTATTTTATTTTTATATTAACTCTTCCTTACTTTTCATTCCTTGAATTTTATTATTCCGCGTATCAACATTGACCTTGGATATTTTTGCTTAAAGTCGGTTTTTAGTAAGTTTTACTGTAAAAAAACTTTTTCGTAGTATGTTCTGATGTTTTCAGCTTATTCTATTAAACAGATTTTAAACCGTGTTTTTATAGAAATAGGCCGATGACGCTATACTAGAACTTTACCAAGATTATGTGTTTATCTATATTAATATTTATAAACTTATATTATAATTATACTAAGCCACTAGACTAGACTAAGTCTAAGTATACTACAATCATTACTATACTTGTTTAGACTTAAAATAAACATAAAAATAAAGATAATGTGATATCCCGAATATAAAAGACAAAATACCGGTTGTAGCTCTCCTCAATCTTAGTACATCTTCGGGAGTTATAACATCTTTTTTCATCAAGTCTTCTTCCGTTACTGGTGAATCCACTAAATCCGCTTTTGTCATCTTGTTTTGCAACAACGAAGTCACAGTATTCTTGGAGCCTTTGGCGGGAGTACTCATGTTTATATATGTTATTAAATGCAATTAATTGCGTACTTATACAATCAATAAATAGGAGACTCTCGGCGAGATCCAGTCACGAAAGATGACTAGATATCAGAAAAACAGCGAAACAAAACCAAGAGGATAGCAATATAAATGTCTTAGCGACAGTAAAACGAGCATAAGGAGGCGAAAAAGAGAACTCTATCTGAAAATAAAACAATAAGAGAAACAAACAATTAAATAATATTTATTTTTAGTATTAGATTCAATAGCCATCCCATAAACGAACGAAGGTTATTTTGAGCCTAAAACAAGAAAACCTTGTTCTAGTCCTGCTAGCAGCCACAAATGTATTTTAAACACTTAAAACTTTGCAACATTTTATTGAAATTGGTAATAGCGGGGTTACCCAACGTTGTCCGGGGCTTTTAGTGGTTTTTCCATCGTTTTTTCTCGCTCGCGTTTCCCTCCCGCTTGCTTTCCCGCTCCAACTCGCTCCCTCTTTCCCGCTCATTCTTCCGCTCACGGTCGCTTTCCCGTCCCCGCTTGTTTTCACGTCCCGGACGTTTTCCGCTCTTTTTCCCGTCCCGGACGCTTTCCCGCTCGTTCTCCCGTCCCGGACGTTTTCCCGTTCACGTTTCCGCTCGCTCTCCCGTTCCCGCTCGCTCTTCTACTCCCTCTTGTTTTCCCGCTCCCGGGAACGAGAGAGCTAACGGGAACGGGAGAATAAGCGGGGAAGGAAACGGGAGTGAGAGAAAAACTTTAAAAATCCCGAGTACCCCGCTAATCTATATATAAATATATAAAAATGAATGTTTGTATATATGTATGTATATATGTATGTATGTATGTATGTATGTATGTATGTATGTATGTATGTATGTATGTATGTATGTATGTATGTATGTATGTATGTATGTATGTATGTATGTATGTATGTATGTATGTATGTATGTATGTATGTATGTATGTATGTATGTATGTATGTATGTATGTATGTATGTATGTATGTATGTATGTATGTATGTATGTATGTATGTATGTATGTATGTATGTATGTATGTATGTATGTATGTATGTATGTATGTATGTATGTATGTATGTATGTATGTATGTATGTATGTATGTATGTATGTATGTATGTATGTATGTATGTATGTATGTATGTATGTATGTATGTATGTATGTATGTATGTATGTATGTATGTATGTATGTATGTATGTATGTATGTATGTATGTATGTATGTATGTATGTATGTATGTATGTATGTATGTATGTATGTATGTATGTATGTATGTATGTATGTATGTATGTATGTATGTATGTATGTATGTATGTATGTATGTATGTATGTATGTATGTATGTATGTATGTATGTATGTATGTATGTATGTATGTATGTATGTATGTATGTATGTATGTATGTATGTATGTATGTATGTATGTATGTATGTATGTATGTAGGTATGTATGTATGTATGTATGTATGTATGTATGTATGTATGTATGTATGTATGTATGTATGTATGTATGTATGTATGTATGTATGTATGTATGTATGTATGTATGTATGTATGTATGTATGTATGTATGTATGTATGTATGTATGTATGTATGTATGTATGTATGTATGTATGTATGTATGTATGTATGTATGTATGTATGTATGTATGTATGTATGTATGTAGTATGTATGTATGTATGTATGTATGTATGTATGTATGTATGTATGTATGTATGTATGTATGTATGTATGTATGTATGTATGTATGTATGTATGTATGTATGTATATAGGTATGTTATTTATGCATTGCTACACCATTCATCCGATCGTAATGAAATTTTCACACAACCTTGAGAGTCAAGGGGAATTAAATATAGAGAAAAAAAATTTGAAATCCGTCACAAAATGAGCGGAGCGGGTGAGCGAGCGGGAACTATATATATATATATATGTGTGTGCGTATGTATGTGTGTATGTATGTATGTGTATGTGCATGTATGTGTGCAGTGGCGTAGGGAGGGGGCAGGGGGGACAGTTGTTCCCGGGCGCAGGGCTGGAGGGGGCGCAATATCAGTGACCAAATTTTTTTTATTATTATTTTGCTTTATCCAGCAATTTCTATGAGTCATAATGTAGATAATCTTCCTTAGTATGACACATGGACATTGGACTCGGGACTTAATAATAGCACTAATATACTGAGTCCATGTATTACAATTATGAATATAAACTAGTAAAATCTGTTTTGAGAAATATGTAGCATTGAGTGCACAGTAATAACTTTGTTATGTGCCTGCAGCAGTGGAGTGAAATTTTACTGATACAAACAAATTTACACAATCACATTGAACAGGCTGGGAGGATGCGACAGCATCGGTATGCATCCAGCCTCAGGGCCGTAACCAGCTATGGGGCCGGGGGGCCTGGGCCCCCCCAGTTTTGTTCAGGCCCCCCTAGTTTTGGTCGGGCCCCCCCAGCTCAATCAGGCCCCCCCAGTTTTTTGTATTGCTGTATAGCTCAACAAAGCAAATGTAGGCGAAGGATGATAAATTGTGTATGATTTAAAAAACATGCCTCAAAATGCCAAGTACATGTCGTCTTTTATCCAAAACGAGGTAATCGAATTGATGGCACAGATGGTACAAGTTTTGATTGTCGAAGAATGCAAAGATTCTGACATTAACTGGTATTCGATCAAGTGCCACGAAACTCAAGATCAGTGCAATGTTGAGGATATGTCGATTGTCATTCGCTATGTGCGTTGTGGAAAGGCAATAGAACACATGATCTCAATGATCAAGGCTAGTGAGTTAGATTTTAAAAGCCTGACACGTTCGCTGCTTACAGAGCTTCAGGCTCAGCAGCTGGACCCCGCTCGAATTTTGAGTCAATGTTATGACGACGCCAGTGTAATGAACGGCGGAAAGAGAGGTGTCCAGAAAATATTGCAAGACACTCTGGGCCGCCGAATTCCGTACGTGCACTGCATCGCCAACTCCATCATGTGGTTGCGCACGCTAAGGAATCAGAGATAAAGTTAAACAACTTTTTTAACTTATATGAGCAATTGTATGTAGATGACACAATAAAGCGGTTACTTATTCAAAGATGGACTGGCGCTTATAAATCTGCAATGGTTGTCAAAAACAACAGAGACGAAATTTTGCAGATCCTCGAAATTTTTGCCAACTTAGAAAAAGCTCCGGTTGATGTGTTGGTTGAAGCAGCTGGGCTGCTCAACAAAGTTTAAAAGAAGGATTTTTTTTCAAATGCCATTGTCAAAATACTGAGCTTGCTGTCAACGGTCAGTGCTTTGTTGCAAGGTCGCTTGTGCAATGTGTCTCTTGCTATGGAACTGATCTCTACAGCTAAAGAGAGCCTTCTTGTCTTGTGATCTGCAGAGGTTTTTGATCAAATGGCAGATGCTGCTGGTTTTTTTTATCAAATGAGGATGACCATGCGTAGTGTCAGTAAAGTGCAAACGAGTTCAGAGCACCTGGCTGACCGGCTCTGTGGTCAGCTCCACTTTGGGTCATTACCATGTTATTGGTTCTAAAGTTACTTCATGAGCTCTACAACACCATTTTGAAATGAACCACCAATTTGGGGAGTCCAACTTGGCTTTGTTTCAAGCTGTAGAATCTTTCGTTCCATCATCTCAGAACATTTTTGTTGAGAAGTGCTTGGAACCACCACTCAGCCAGCTCCTTTGCCTCGACCAAGTTGCCCTCTCTAGCAAATTGCCTAGTTCAATGCAACTGTGCCGTAAAAAATTCCAGCCAAATTCGTCGTAGGAAGATGCAACATATGCAATGCTGCAGTACGGCGATGCATTTCCAAATGTGTATCAGCTGTATGCCTAAGATATCGACCGGGAGCGGTAGCGCAGGCGGGAAGGAAACGGGAGCGAAAAAGAAACGCATTAGGTAAACCTCTAAAAACCCCGGGTGCCCCTGCTAGTTACAACATAAAAATCACACCAATAACGATGAGAAAGTGGTCTGAACTTGCACGCGTTTATTTTAAACTTGTAAATTTTTTTCAATGATTATTTTTATTGAACCACGTTGCTTTTTAAATTTTGGGTGGAGTTTTATAGCTTGTGGGTTGAGCTTACGCTGCCCAAAATTTGTTTACGTTTTAGGTCCACGACTAAAAATATTGGCATTGTACCGTAATCATGATATGACGTGATGCGACGCATATATGCTGCTCGCACTTCGGTCGCTTGCTTGTTGAATATTTTAACGTTGAGGCCATTTAGCTCTAGTCCGTCATCTGGCTTCATGCAGCAGGGTAACAACTAGTTATTTTTATGTCGTTTTTGTGCAGGTAAAGAAGCTGCCCCGTCCCGGAAATTAACACTGGTCTCAGGCAGGTTTAGGACGGTTGGTAGCAAAGCCAGACTGGAAGACGGCATTCAGACGTCGGATTATTTTTTAGCTAATTACAATTAATCGAAGCATGAGTAAAGGTTCTCTTAGCAGTGGCACCTCTTCTTTTTCAAAAAAGGCCGAAAAAAAATCTGGACTTCTGGAGATACTTGCTTAAGAAAACACAAGTTTTACCAGGATTTAAAGAAAACTATATTCATAGTAAATTTAGAAACCTTTAAATAGTATCCTTCAATGAACTATTTACATTGTACTTGTAGATGGGAGTGACTAAGTATGCTGAGCCATAGAGTACTATAGTTTTTAGTACTCTATGGCTGAGCATACAAATGAATTGAAATAAAGAACTAAGAAACGGTTTTTATTGTACATTTGTTTTAATAAAAAATTCTAAGTTATAAATATATTAATTTTAGCGTCTTATCACAGCATACATTTTTCGCTCACAGCTCGATTGACATCAACTTAGCAAATATTGTAATAAAATTTAATTGTTTCAAATATAAAAACATAAAATTAATCTTTATTTGCTCCATTTTAATGAAAAGTTCTTATCATGAGAACATTCTATGCAAATCCCAAGATTGTATTACTCTGCTGATTCTAAAAATAGGGTGCTGCTAATGTGAACCTTTACCAAAGCATATAAGATTTCTTACTTTGTTAGAAACCAAATCATATGTAATTTGTTGCATGCAGTTTCTGCGAAACACGCCGTCAATGGCCACCCGACCGTGCCTCCATTTCCAGAAAACATGGAGATTGCTATGTTTGGTTTGTAAATGTTGTTTTTGAAGGATACTGTAAGTATAGTTAAAAAAGTAAGAGGTAGACTCTTCCACTTATTTTGACACCTTCAATTTTCAGGGATGGGCTGCTTTTGGGGTGCAGAAAGAAAATTTTGGCAAACGAAGGGCGTATTTTCAACTCAGGTCATTAATTTCAAATACTGTGTTATTGTACTTGTTATCTTGAAGATAATAAACATGAAAAGTTTTTAGCTAAATAATTTTCATCAGGTTGGTTTTACTGGAGGCCATACAGAGAACCCTACCTATAAGGAAGTCTGTACTGGGGAAACAGGTCATAGCGAAGTTGTAAGAGTAGTTTTTGATCCAACAGAAGTTTCTTACTCAGACCTTTTAGTGACATTTTGGGAAAACCACAACCCAACTCAAGGTAACAGACAAGGAAATGATGTGGGAACTCAATATCGCTCAGGAATTTATTGTTTTGATGAAAATCAGAAAAGTTTAGCCGAAGCCTCAAGAGACTTATATGGGAAAAAATTGCTTGATACTAAGAAACATGGACAAATCACCACAGAAATACTTAAGGCAAATGAATTTTATTATGCAGAAGATTATCATCAACAATATCTTCATAAAAATCCTGGTGGGTATTGTGGTCTAGGAGGTACTGGTGTCTCCTGTCCAAAAAGCTTTTTTAATAAAACTGAACTATGACATTTTGAGTTGATAAGAAATTCTCTTATGATTTCATCTTGTATGAAAAAAAAACATTTTATTATTTAATAACAACACTAACTGATCATGTCAAAACATGGAATGAAATAAAACGTTAAAACTGATGTTTCTGCTGCTTTTTGATCATTCAATGAAATGGGACACTGATGATGGGAAAGGATTTCCATAACGAAAACTTCTTTTTGCCTTTGTACATTTGTTGAGCTTTGATACACTGAAAATTAATTTTTTCTATTATGAGTATATTTCAGGACATTTGCCATAATTTATAAACTCGAACAGCTATATCAAAAGGATATTAAAGTGATTCACATAGGAAACAGAAGTGTTTGTAAAGTATGTAAAGCAACAAGCTATTTCACACAAATTTGTTGATCAGTAACAATAATGGATGTAAGCTGAGACATAAAATATCATTATTTATTAATATATCAAACTTTAGACAGGTGTACACATTTCTATTAGCATAAAAATGAATCACTCAAAGACAAAATCTTTGTGAACTTTGCCAATGGGTCATCCATACATTACATCCACACCAAGAGGGGGTGTCCTGAATAAATAATCTGCGTATGGGAAGAGAAGGGGTATTCCAACAAGTGTGTATGTAAAAAAAAATTAAATGACAAATCTCATATACAAATTAACTATCTCCAATGGATGGATGTACATCTATGTTAGAAATTCGAGTTTTCTTGATAGGTTGTGTCATAAATACCATTTTTGCAAACTTTTTGAAACTTGTTTCTAAAAAAAGGTTAATAAAACACTTTGGCCAGCTGGCTGGCTGGTGAGAAAAATAAACTAGACATCAGAGAGTCCTGGTTTTTTGCATAAAATTTGTTTCCACCTAGGAATAATTTTGATGTGGCACTTCTGCGCAGCTGCCTTTCTCGCGTCTCTTCGTTTTTGTTCTTTCAATACTGTTCGGTATTCTTGGTCAACTTTATTTTTGTCAATTGTTATCATGATTTGTTTTTACTTCATGATTGCTTTTTCAGGGCTTGTTGTTCTCATTTTGTATTTGCCGCTGACAATTTTACGATGTCACAATGCAGTGGTGCATCCATGGGGGATTTCTGGGGTTTTCAAAATTATTCTCGAAAAAATTTAATGCATGAATACGATATATTCGGCATTCTCAAGTGTACTTCTAGCCAAGGGTACACTCAAAGAGGGGTTTTTGGGGTTAGAACTTCCCCCTCCAAAATTTTTTCAATACATGAAACATATAACTCGACTGGATTTAGTGTAAATTAAAACAAGTGAACCACAAAAAACTGTTTTTCAAAAATCCTTTATATTTTTTTAAATTTGGCAGCTACTAATTGTTTGCAAGTTCTATTTTGATGATAACAAGTCTATAAAATAGAAAAACATTGATCACAGTCTTCTAAATGTGAAGTATGTGAGGATTGAAAATATAAGAAATATTTGAATCAATATGGAAAAATAGCAAAATTTTTATAAATTTTTAAATTAAAAAAAAATTGCTTTTTTAAATAAACTAAAACTTGATGGTTCATTTCTCTACAGAAACATTGTAATTTTTAAAAACAATTTTAAATTTCATTTTATATTTTAAATTTTATAAAATTGTATTTTATATTTCATTCAAATTTGGTTAAATCAATCTGAAAATTCAATAGAATGTAAAGTCTGCAAAGACAAATAAACCCCATTAAATTTTAACATGATTTAATAGCAGGAGTTAGTTTTCTTAAGTGTCAAAGAGTCTTAACGTATAGTTCGAGCAAGCAAACAAGGTGAAGTTAATATAAAGGATTTAAATAGTAAACCGTAAAAAAATTGTTTTTTTTTTAAATCCTTTATAGTTTTGTAATTCAGTGACTAAAAATATATTGCAAAATATTTTTCGAAAATATAAGAAACTTTCGAATTAATATGTAATAAACAAATTTTTTATTATAAATTTAAAAATTAAATATAACTTTTTTTAAATAAACTAAAAATTAATGTTTCATTTTTTAATATAAAGGATTTAACCCGTTTTAGACCATCGTACGTTTTACGAACACACTTATTCTTGGCGTTGCATAAAATTAAGCTGTATTTTTTTGTCTGTTAAAAGTTTTTTTTTATGTTAAGAAAGCTTCAATACACTGTATACAATTTTTTAAATAATTTTCTTATTCGTATTAAGTAGTTTAATCTGGGTTAGAATATGAGCATTTTCAAGTTTTCGACCGATATTACTTTAAAAATTTATTATGATAATTTCATGAGAGTTATCATAACAAAAGCTTGAAATATCGAAAGAGGATGTACTCAAAAGTAAACAGCAACGTTAATCAAATTTAATTGTGTTTACACTAACCCACAATCTGAACATGTATGAGTCATGCTCGTTTTATGATCCTTGGTCGTATAGAGTACTTTATGCGAACAAACGAGTCGAAACTAGTTTATTCAGCTTATAGTTGTGCAGTGGTTGAATTGGTGATAGTGTTTTTTGCAAATTTCATTCTTCGAATGAAATGTTTGTAAAGTTTAAAAATGAAAGGCGTCAAACAGAACGTTTTTTCACGTTGAAAGAAGCTATGGAACATACTTGTCATTCTTCGGCCCGGCGCATCATAACACGTGACAGATGAATAAGCAAATGAAGAAGAAATTTTATTCTTTGTAATGTATCCGGGAGAAGGTAGAAGTTGATTGTGATGGGATTAGACTGTGTCAGTTCTTTGGGTAGGTCGCAAATACAGTCAGTTCAATGCCGCGGCAACCAAAACGCCAAAAATGATTGAAATGCACTTGGACCAAAAAGAGTCATTTGAATAGCCACTTTTAAAACAGTCTATAACGAGTTTGAAACACCACAATGGTGCTTTGTTTGAAAAACCCCATATAGGCTGTTTAGGTTGTGTTATACCGATTAAATGAATTCATGCAGGGTTGAATAAACAAAATGATAGGGAAGATTCAGCAATTGGGCATGGTCACGATCTGGAAAAGGTGAAAACAGTAGGTCGCTACAAGCTGGAAAATTGTGGCAAAACACTGTACATCTGGGCCAAGTGCGGCAAACAACTTCATCGGATTTGTTTTGGTGCTTTCCACACACTGAACTGCTTGACTGATTTATTGAATGTTAAATTTTTGGATTTTATTGAACTGTGTTACTGATAAAGTCAGAAATGTGTTTTTAGCTTTTCTGTTTATAACCTAAAATTTATATTTTAATTGTTTGCGTTGAGAAAAAAAAAATTGACTTTTAAACATGTTGTCGTTTTCAGTAGTCTATACGACCACCGTTCGAAAAACGAGCATAGTGAATTTTCAAAGTTTTCTTTCAAATAAAAAATTATTAAAAGTAAAACTGTTAAAACATAAGCAAGTAACTTAGAAATAACAAAAAAAATAATAGAAATATAATTAATAAAGTTTTGGACCTAAACGGGTTAAATAGTGAAACGTAAAACATTTATAAATAAAAAAAAATTAAAACTGTTTTTAGAAATTTTTCGTCAGAGAAAAAATGTGGTCCAACTTTTTTGTATATGTATAGATACTTCATACCAATAATGAACTATATTTTTAATAAAATGGCTGATATATTATCAAACTAAAATAGCTTATATCTCTAATTAATATACATCATTTCTTGACATTTAAAAAAATTTAACTGTTCTTGATATTAAAATAAAATTATTCTGCTCTTTGAAATCAAATTTGATTTATCTTTTTTAAAAACTTTTGTTCTTTAATAGTGTTTAAGAAATATAAAATAATTAAAGGTGGAAAAAATTTCCATACCCTTAACAAATTTTATTTTCAAAACCCCAAAAAAATCATGGGTGCGCCACTGTCACCATGGTTACCTTATTTATTAAACATTGAAACAGTTTGCCTCCATACATACATTTTAAATAATCTTCTTTACTGTAGTCTTTAGTGAAATAAAGTTTAGTTAAGATTTCTACAATCTAGTTAAAGTTTTTAGCTTTCAATACAAGTTCGATCTTCTAATTCTGTGTTAATAGTGATGCTACCTGTTTTGTCAAAGGTCCTTATGCTTAAATTGTGAATCAAAGATTTTTACAGGATACAAATGTTTAAAACGCAATTTTGTTTACGTTTGGAAAAAGTCGATTTTCTTCAAAAATATCAATTGTGGCACAGAATTATTTGTATAAATTGCAATATACAACGATTTTATAATAATACCGATACTTTTTTCCGTTTATTTGACATTATTTAATTATCGCAATATAATTATCGCCCGTCAACTTGGGGTCTCTCGTACGGAATTCATTGTAAAGTTATGCCGCCAAAGACAAAGAAGGACTTGGTATTGGATGGACGATCCACAGCTGAAATGCTTGGTATTAAGCTGTGTGAATGTTGCCTCAAAGAAAATGAGGATATTTTAAAGATTCTGGTTGAGTTGAAAAATGTCAAGGCAAAAGAGGTGGAAACCAAAGAGATGGCTGAAGACATAAAAGAAATTAAAAACATGATTAAAAAGAGTGACAACTTAACAGTGGCCTTAGAAAAACAAAATGGGCAGATCCAAGAATTAGGTCTGAAGTTAGAAGATGTTGCTAACAAAAGGATACAGGAAAACCAAATGATGAAAAAAGAATGGTCTAGCTTGTTTAAAGAAAATGTAGAGGTTTTAAATCAGAATGTTGGTGCTGTACAGAGATCAGTTGTTGGGACTATTGAAATAAATAACAAAAGAATTGAAAGACAAAACAACTTTATAGCCTACAACTTGCCTGAGAATGACCCAAATTCCAAAGCAAAAGACAAAGAGGATATTCTAAAACTTCTGAAAGAGATAACAGATAAGGACTTGGACGCCAAAGTTGTGGAGCTTTTCAGGTTGGGAAAAAGGACTGATAATGCTCAAAGGGCAAGACCGGTCCTGGTCAGGTTTGACAACCAAAGTACTAAAAATTTGGTGCTTGAGAACAGCTTCAGACTAAAGAAAAGTGAGTCTTACAAAATGGTGATCCTTAGTCAGGACTTGTCAATCGAAGACAGGGAGCAATGCAGAAAGCTTCTGCACGAAAAAAGAAAAGAAATTAGTCTCAAAGATGACATAAACAAATGGGTACTCAGGATAAGAGGGAAGCCAGGGAATTTCCATGTCTTGTCCTACATGAAAAAAAATTTATAAGGCCGCCCTGTTCAAGATCCAGTGATGTTGATGCTACAAGTTTACTAAAAAAGGATGGATGCTGTTTAGCACTTACGAATGCTAGAAGTCTCCTCAACAAGATTGTGGAACTTGAGTATTTTTTGGATGAATCTAATGTTGATATTTTTTCTGTTACTGAGATATGGTTGTCTCCTGAGGACCCTGACAGTCTATTTTTACCCATGGGCTACTCTTCAAACCGTTGGGACAGACCATCTAGAGGCGGCGGTGTTGCCTTTATTATTAAGAATGAAATCCCATTCAAACCTATAGCTATTCCTGCAAAATTCCAATCTATTGAAATCACATGTATTGATGTTTTGCTTCATAGTGGTCCATGTCGACTCATAACATATTATCGCAGAGGCGGTTTTGACAGCATGGCGGATCAATACGCCAAAGACAGCATTCAATGTATTAAATTCTTATCTTCTGTGAAATACCGTGTCTGTCTTATGGGTGACTTTAATTTGCCAGGTATTGATTGGGAGAATTATCTGGCATCTGAGAACACAATATATAATCATTTCCTGGAGCTATTTGACGATCTAGGTTACCATCAATTTGTTCATCTTCCTACCCGTAATGACAATATTCTGGATCTTATCCTGTCTGGCGATCCAATGCTAATTTCTACAATCGATGTGATATTTCCTCTTGCGTCTAGTGACCATAACACGATACTCTTCAAGCTCAACGACTATGTCCCCCAGACAACAGACAATCACTCTGTCTCATACAATTTCAGTAAAGGAGATTACAAGTTACTCAATAATTATTTAAATGAAGTTCCTTGGGACCATCTTTTCCAATATTGTTTTTCCTCTGATGAATGCTGGCGAATGTTTAAATGCTACCTGTTTAAAGGAGTGAACAGATTTATTCCATTGAGACGTAAGTTCAGGGCTGCCACTAAAACTCGTGTGAAAATAACTCCTGGAGCACTGAGACAACTTTACCATGAAAAGTTGCAATGTTGGCGTTCCTGGAAATCTACCCAGACTGTGGAGGCAAAGGAAAAATATTCTTCGATGGCAAAAAAATGCACCCAGTCCGCTTTAGCCTTTCAAATTAGTTATGAAAAGAGCCTTGTGGCTAAAAATAATCTTGGTTCATTTTACAAATACGTGAATCGAAGGCTGTTTCCACGCTCTAGAATCGGGCTTGTTTTAAGAACTGATGGGACCACCGCCTCTGACGAAGGCGAGATTTCTGACATTTTTAACGACTACTTCGCCAGTGTCTTTACGGTTGACGATGGAGAGAACCCTCAGTTAAATATGCGTACGGAAAGTCGTTTGAGTGCAGTCACTTTTACTCCAGAATTAGTCTCTAAAACTTTGAAAACCCTCAAAAATTCTGCCTCTGTAGGCCCCGACGGTATTCCTAATGTGCTGCTAAAAAATTGCTACTACACCCTAGCACTGCCACTATGTCATATCTTTGATCTGTCTTTGAAAACTCAGCGTTTGCCCCAGGAGTGGAAATCGAGTTTCGTCACCCCTATCCATAAAAAGGGTCCCACTAATCAACCAAAAAACTACAGACCTATTTCCATAACATCTTGTTGTTGTCGTGTGATGGAAAGAATAATTAATAAAGAACTCATTTCCTACCTTCTCACTAATCATCTTATTAGTGAACAACAACACGGATTTTTACCCTTGCGGTCAACTTGTACAAATCTGTTGGAAAGTGTATACGATTGGTCCATTGCAATACAGGAGAAGAAACACACGGATATTATCTACTTCGACTTTCAAAAAGCATTCGACTCCGTCTCGCACTCAAAGCTCGCAATAAAACTTCGTGCCTACGGTATTAACGGCAATCTCAGTGCATGGCTAGTTGACTTTCTATCCAATCGTACTCAATATGTACGAGTTCACGAAACACTTTCAAATCAATCCAATGTTACAAGCGGCGTTCCCCAAGGTAGTGTCCTTGGGCCTACTTTGTTTCTTATTTACATTAATGATGTCGTTGAAAATATTACTAACAAAACGATCTCGATTAAGCTCTTCGCTGACGACATCAAATTCTATTCCAGTTCTGGTTCGTCTACATGTGATCTACAGATGGCTATTGACGAGCTGATGTCGTGGAGCAAGACATGGCAGCTCAACTTAGCTCTTGAAAAATGTGTACTATGTACGATTTGTCGCAGCAAGAGCAGTCGAAGGCAAATCTCAAAATATTTTGTAAATAAACATGAGCTTGAGAATGTTGCTCAAATGAGGGATCTGGGGATAACTATTGATGAAGGTCTTACTTTCAAAAACCACATAAATATTATTACACACACTGCCGCAATCAGATCAAGACTTATCCACAGGTCTTTTACTTCAGGAAACCATCAGACACTAGCGAAAGCTTTTTGCACGTACATCCGGCCACTCCTCGAATACTGCTCCTCTGTATGGAGTCCTCACCATAGATTTCTGATAAACAAGTTAGAAAAAATTCAAAGACGATTCACCAAGAATATTCCCTCTCTTCGTCAGACACCTTACCCCGCCCGCCTTAAGATGCTCGGTTTGCAGTCTCTCGAGTACCGAAGGCTTGTGTTAGATCTCAGCTTATGTTACAAGATATTGCATGGAAATGTATGCACCAATCTGGTGCATCATTTTCACCCCACCAACTACCCAGCAACCAGGGGTCACAGTTACAGACTTCGAACAAATCTGTTTTCAGTAGATACTACCAAGTACTTTTTTTCTAATCGTGTTGTGAATGTTTGGAATTCATTGCCGGACCAGATTGTTTCTTCTCCTACTTTCTCGGAATTTAAACATCTTATTGCTCAAATGGATTTATCTCTATTTTTGTCTGATATACGTTGAATGAGTTGCCATCTTACTGTCGATGTTTTTCTTTAATACTATTACTATTATTATTTTCTTCTCATTAGAATGTTACTTATTTTGTCATTCTGACTGTAAATGTTATTGTACATATTTTTTCGGGATGGAGTTAGCGATTCATTGAATCCTTCCACTCGTTTGTGAAAAATAAATAAATAAATAAAATAATTTATTTTCAATTTTATTTGAGTCTCCCACAATTATTATTATTATGTGATTTCAATGTTTTATCAGTCTTTTATTAATTGTAAAATGTAAAAATGACTAAGTATTTATAAAATACATAAGGTATTGACTACCTTTTAGGGAAAATAAGTTTTCGACACCAGACGGTTGTGCCCCTCCTGCCGGGAAAATGGCAACTCTATGATGGTTTAATGTATTTTTATACTGCAGGGAAGGGGTATAAAGCCGCCGTGCATATGTAAGCATAGAGGGAGGGGGTCTGAAAATGTATGAGGTGCACAAGGGGGTGAGGGTGGGTCCAAATCTATAGTTTATTATGCACGAAATATATGGATGACCCCTTATCTTAAAGAGAATATACAAAAAATTATTAGGTGGAGCTAACTCAGAGGCACTTTGGATTTGATCAGGGTCTGCATAAGTAACATCACGTGGATCAATGACATCTTCAAACAGTTCGACATTCCGAACACTTCCAAAAAAATCAGTCAGAGGAACTTTGTCTGGATCTCTGTTGAATAGGTCTGTCCTGATCGCAACCGTGCTTATGCACAAACTCTTAGGACAAACTTTGAGCTGTAAAAAGAATTTAAAAAAAACAGAAATTGTAAATACAATCAACAGATCCACAGAACTACTTTAAGATGCACACTGATTTTATTGTGTAACAACTAACGTTTGTCACAGAAAATTAACTTTTAAAAAAGTGAATAAAAAGCAAAATTCGATTTTCATAATAACTCACAAGTTGGCCAAGAGTACTGTTTGAATCCCTGGTGACCGATTCAAGAAATTCAAGCACATGATATGTGTACCTGTCTATGATGAAGACTCCAATGGAAGGATCTGTATGGTGCTGAAATGTTTAAAAACTATTAGTTAGAGTGTCGATTATCCAAAATGTCTATCAGTTAAATATATATATGCAAATTTTTAAATAAAAAATTTAAAAATAAACAATGAAAATTTTGAATATATAAAAATGCATTTTTAAGGGTGATCAATGAGTGAAATAACTTTTTTTGGACTCCTACCTTTTGGATTTGTTTTATTTTTATTTGACATTATTCAATTGTCGAACCTCTGTGATTTGACAGTGACGTAAATTTAAATGAATAGAAACAAACACATTTTTAGAAGTCATGTTTAAACTTTACAGGCATGTTGCTGATAAAGTTTGGTTACAACATTGAAAGTTCTAGTCTTTTCTTGTACTAAAAATCTCAAATGAAAATAAGCAAGCCAATCATTTTCAGCTGCATTGGACAGAACAAAATTAAATGACATTAAGGTGACTCATGTATTAGCTTCAGTAACTCCCAGTTTAGCCCACAATCTAGGAGATCCAAACATTAACCAATTTTACTTCACCATCGAGAATTTGTGAAAAACTGCAAATAATTTTAAAAACCATATTTAAGTGACAGTATCTGATGAATTAACTACAAACTTTTCCTCCTTACTCATCTTATCTTTAATTGTGGAGCACCACCTACACTCTGCGGGAAGACACAACCTAGTGATTCCGCGAACAAAGCTGGCCTCTTCAGCTAGGGCATTCTCCGTTGCTGCCCTTGAGGCCTGGAATCACCTGTCCATTGAGCTCAAACTCACTACGGATACAAATCTATTTAAAAAGGAAATTAAAAAAAAACCTCTTTGCATCTGCTTACAAAGACTTCTTAAATATAGTTCACTTTTGTTTTTTCATTTTACTTTTTAATTTTATGTTTCCATGTAAAGTTAGCTGCTGGTCTGTTATATAAGTGGCACTAAAAAATGATAGCTAATAAAGAAAATAAATAAATAATAAGTTATTGGTTCTGAAGTCCGTTCACGGAAGAGCACCATCTTACCAATCAAAAACGTTTGCTGGCATTTCTGTGCTTTAGTTAGAGTTCTTTCCACTTTCCTGCAACCCACCAACATATATATTTTCTTTAAAGAACCATCTGAACAAATTTCTGCTCAACTCCATCCGTAAAACTTTTTGTTTGAAGATGAGATGAAGTGACAATTGTTATCACAAAGCTTTGTGTTTCTAAAATAAGAAGTAAAAAAATCTCTATTGCACTTTCTTCACATCTCTCTTGTTTCAAAGTTGACTGGTCCAAAAGATGCCATTTTAAAATGTTTCTACATTTCTGGGTAAGTTTTGATTGAAAAATTTAAGTTGTGAAACAGGACAGGTAATCACAATGAAAGTCCAAAATTTATATAAAAAAAAACAGATCACATAATAGGATTTGAGGCACACCAGTTTGAGAACAACAAGTTCTTTGAATTAATAATTTTCTTATGACTCCCAGAACCATGCACTACTTGTTGTAGATAAAGAAAGTGTTGTACACTCAATAGATGTTTAGGATTTATATGAATTTATTTCAATCAGTTAAATCCATTTTGATTTAAATAAATTTGGAAAACTGCTGCTATTTGTAACCTTGTTTAATATTACTAATAGAACTGCTATGCTGTCAGCAAAAATATGCTTTAGCTCATAGCAACATACATGCATTTAGTTTAGGCATTTAATTAATTTTTAATGCTTGCTACTTGGATTCGGATTCGCGGGTCTCAAATTCTTGGATCCGTCCCATTCCTATACATTAAATTTGTTTAATGCATATTATTTTTAAATAACATACAATGGGGGGCGCGCCCCCCTCCCCCTCTATCCGCCACTGTCTCAGAGCATAATAGAGCTGTATGGACTAAAATTTCACACAAGATTATATTATCAATAAAAATTCTAGTATTGTCTATACACATTCTAGTATTACCTATAAAGACAATTAATGCACATGAATAATGAAAACATTGACGTCTTCCACATTTACTTACCGATAGAGAATCTTCACCAACATGACTACTACCTGTTGCAATAATGTTTGGAGAGTAAAACTTAAGAAACATTGATTGAGCTTGGCAAGTGTCAATCATAAAGAACACTTCATGATATCTGCCAAAATTTCAATAATTCTATGTAAATAAGGTCACATCAAATACAGAAACAGACAAGCAAACGACATAATAAATTAGAAATAACCTTTTTTTCGTGTGCATTTGTTCAAATGCATCGGCCAACTCAATGCTTGACATTTCTTCCGAATCTTGAAACTTCAAAAATCCATCACCCCCATGCCCTGCATAGAATTCAACCAATCAAAAAAACATATTTAGAGGAAAAACTTTGAATAAATGAATCAGGTAAGGTTCTTCTGTAAACTCTAAAGTTCTAGAATTTGAAGACAAGTTACTTCCATTAGGTGCATTACATAATATTAAAACTAAGAACATTGCTATTTTCAAATATTTGTCATTCATCTATAAACAAAAATTTGAACAAAGTAGAAATAATAATGCCTCTCATTTTGTAGCCGATTTAATTTTTTTTTTACAAAAACCTTCCTCTATTGAGTCTCAAGGTTGTGTAAAACATT
This sequence comes from Erpobdella octoculata, assembly GCA_963978895.1. Lineage (NCBI taxonomy): Eukaryota > Metazoa > Annelida > Clitellata > Hirudinida > Erpobdellidae > Erpobdella > Erpobdella octoculata. The sequence continues at coordinate 16,456,264 of OZ022244.1, forward strand.
CATTACGATCAGATGAATGGTGTAGCAATGCATACAGGATATACATACAGACTAGAGGTGTGCACGGTAGTGGGCACGGCGGGAATACCGCGGATTTTGCGGTAATTCCGCGGAAATGGGGACAAATGAGGTGGGGATACTGCGGTATTGGGGACGACTTTGCGGGGTTACCGCAGGGATGGAAAAAAACGTTGCGGGACTACCGCGGGGATGGGGACGAGTTTTTGCGGTATCACCACAAAATTATTTTATTTTATAAAAAATAATTATTTTTTTACTTTACCGAAAATGTATCAAGTAATAATTATCATTGCTAACGTTTTTAATCTTTGCAACGCGCCGTTGTTTATCGCTGATAATGAATTACCGAAAGTTTTCACGTCATAGGTTGCATTATTTGTTTAATTTTTGAAATCGTAGTTCGAATTTCAAGTTAAATATGGAAAAGGCTGACATTCAAAAATTAGTTAACTCCAACAGTGACCGTGTCAGTACATACGAATGTGACAAAGGAAAGAGTGTTGTTTGGAAGTCATTCAAGCTAGTCTAGTCTCTAGTCAGAGTAGATAACGTGCCGGTGGCATTCGTTAAATGTGAAAAATGCAACTCAATTCTGAAGTGGAAATCTCGCAATGGTACCAGTGTGTTAAACACTCACATCGATTTTTGTATGTCAATCACCAGTGCCACAGAAAAGTCTGTTGTCACATAAACTTTATATTATAAAGGGTTTTCAGCAGGCGTGACGTCGACCACAGTTCCACCAGCCGTAAAAACTGAGTTGGCCGACTCTATTGTGGATATGTGTGCCAAGGATATCAGGTTGGTTTTGTTCAGAAAATATAATTAAGTTTAATCCACAGCTAAAAAATTTTTATTTAAAAAATAAATTAAAACTTTACAGGCCTTTTTCAATAGTTGAAGGTCAGGGGTTTAGACATTTGGTCAAAAAACTCATAAACGTTGGAGCCAAATATGGTCAAGTAGAGGATATCGATAATATTTTACCTGACCGTACAACTATTTCTCGACGTCTAGAAAGTGTTGTGAGGCAAGCAAAGCAAGAACTTGTCCAGCGGTTAGCAAACATCAAATATTTTGAGTGTGCCGGCAGCAAGCACATCCTCTGAAAGAGTATTTTCAATGGGTGGACTAACAATAAATGATAGACGAACTCAGCTAAGTGAAAAAAACGTCGATGGACTTTTATTTATTCATGGTCTCAAATAAATAAATTGTATTCATTCCTATTACAGTGTAATTACAATTATATATATATATATAAACACTTAAGTTATAAATAATGACTAGTACAGGATTGAATAAAAATTGGGAATAAACGGTGCGGGGACAGATGGGAAAGATTTATGGACTGCGGGGATGGTTGGGAATGGGGATGAAACACTGCGGGGACGGTTGGGGATGGGGACGATAATGGCGTGGATGGATGGGGATGGGGACGAAAAGTCGTCCCCGCGCACACCTCTAATACAGACACATAATTTCATTTATATATATATATATATATATATATATATATATATATATACAGAGATGGGCACTTTAACTACTGTAGTTATAACTACATTGTTAGTAGTTATACAGTAGTTATAACTACTTTTATGATCTAGTTAAGTAGTTATAACTATTTACATTTATTTAACTACTTTTAGTTAGGACTGAAGCAAAACTAAACTAGGTATGCAAAAGCGCATTAAACCAAAAGTAATTGCCATCAATGTACGGCAAGGGGAGAGGACAACATACCTGGGTCATCTCATTCCGACTATAATTGAATTGCGATCAAAACTTGAAAGATCAACAGACAACTTGGTAGCTCCTCTTGTTGAAGCCTTGACCTCTGCCATCAAAAAGCGCTTTCAGTCTATCTTAACAAACGATGAACACTTGATTGCGTCTGTGCTTCTACCACAGTTCAAGTTAAATTTCCTATTGGGAGCCAAAAGATTGGATGTCAAACGGAAAGTGCTAACATATATTCAACAACTTGCAGATTAGACTACTGAAATTTGTGGAAACTGCCGACAAGACACAGCTGCAACTGAATTTAGTAGACATGAAGACGAGGATGATTTGTATGAGTTCACCTAGCAAAGAACTGAAAGATTATCTGGGATCTAAAGCATCGAATGTTCAATCACTAAAGGATTATTCATCTATACAGAGCGCGTTCATAAAACCAAATTCTACGCTTCCCAGCAGCTCAGCTGTTGAACGATTATTTAGTATTGCTGGATCATTCCATTGTTACTGCTACAGAGATGCAAAATGACTGACACTTTGTTTGATCGTATGGTATTTTTGAAGAGTCGTTCCAGTTTGAACAATTTTTCAAATTTTATGTATGAATTAAATAACACTTTGTTTTCATTATTAAATAATATTTTATATCCATTAAAGGCAAATTTGTTTTGTTTTTATTTTTTTATCTGCATAAGTAAATATACATTTATATACATTTTTATGTTTTCTTAAAAAGTAGTTGAAAAGTAGTTCACTACTTTAGTAGTAGTTAACGAAGTAGTTATAACTACCTCTCTTCTAAAGTAGTTAACATGTAGTTATAACTACTTCTGTCATGAGGTAGTTTGTAGGTAGTTATAACTACAATTTAAGTAGTTAGTGCCCTTCACTGTATATATATATATCTTAATAAATATAAAAAGAGGATTTTCTGAAATTTCGTGAGTTGCTTTTGTAGGAAATAATCAATTTAAATCAAAGATAAAAATAATAAATATATATATATATATATATATATATATATATATATATATACATATCTGTGTTCATCTTTTCCTGTTGGTTGATCTCCAAGTTTGTTTTTACAAACCTTAGTGTAACTTATTAATATTTGTCTATAAAATATGCAAATTTCTATTAAAAGTTTGCGTGTCTATAAAACGAATAAATAAGTATTTTTTAACTCAGCCGTGTGTCACTCATGCCAGTTACAAGTCTGATCAAAGGAGCGAAAGAAAAACCTCTAAGAACCCCGGACGCGGCAATACAAGCAGAAACTTGTGTGAAAATTACATTACGATCAAATGAATGGTGAAGCAATGCATAAAGGACTTACATACTTACATACATAAATACTTACACACATAATCTCATATATCTTATATATAAAAAAATCTCGTGTCATAGTGTTTGAAATTGAACTCCTCCGAATCGGCTGAACCGATTTTTTTGCTATCCATTCAAGTTGCATATGTTATATACATTATAAAAGAAAATGAACTTATATAGCAAAGATATATATATATATATATATATATATATATATATATATATATATATATATATATATATGCCTGTCTACTGTTGCAGTTTCCTATAAAAAAGGACATAATTGCACCTCTTTGTTTTTCCAAAATAACTTTTTAAAATAATTTTTAAAAAATATTTTAAATAGCTTAGGACCTATCCTCAGACCTACCAAATGTACGCAAAAAATTTAATAAAAATCGGTTCAGCCATTTCGGAGGAGTTCAATTTCAAACACTATGACAAGATATATATATATATATATCTGTGTGTGTATGTGAAAGCTCATATGTTGATTATTGGGCAGATTCAAAGAGACAGATTGCTTATTTTATGACTATCTAGCTTAGATATTTAAAAAAACAAATGCATGCCCAATCAAACCCTAGTGTTAATAATAATAATACAGCTAAAACAACTGTATTAATATTATGTAATGCAGCTTGTATATCCATATAAATTATAATACATATTAATAATAATGATAAAAGATTCAATTTTTTGCTCTGCATTTTCATTCCAACCCCACAGGAAATCTCCTGGTTTGTTATAAAACTTCATTAAATGAACTCTTCCTTTAATTGAACCAATATATTTATCACAATTAAACTAAAGTGAGAAGCTTTGAAATAATTTTATGACATGCTCCTATGTTTAAAGAAATTGATTGCTTATTACAAACCAATGACAAATGCACTGGAAAACAAATTAACATTCAAATTAAAATTTTAAAATAAATGCTGTTCCTCACTGACCAGTCATGTAAACAAGAATGTTACTCCTCTCATCAGACAAAAGTCTTTTTGATCTTGGAGTACTTGGAGGAAGTCTTCCTGTCAGAACTCGTATGAAGTTCTCTACAGTTACCTGTCCAAATGGTTTGTTTTTTTACATGAGAATATGGAATCATATAGAAGAATTCATACTCAAACACTCATACAGTATATAAATGTATAGTCTGAACATGAACATAGCTAACAATACAGAATTCAAAGTGAATATCACAAGCACAGACATCTATAACCATTCCTGCTGAACTAACTGAACAACAGGAAAATTTTTTAAATAAATTAGAGATTTAACTCAATAATTCTCAGCTTGCTGCATTTCATATGCTAAGTCTGAAGGCGTGGTTGATGAACATGATACAAGAATACAGACTAATCATAATCAAGGCTGGTAAAATAAATTTAAGGCTATAAACAAAAATGTTAAAAACACATATCTGGCTCTTCCAGTAACACGGTTCAATAAAATCCAAAAATTTAACATTCAATAAATCAGTCAAGCAGTTCATAATAGTCATTTCAGAACTGGAGTGTGTGGAAAGCCACAAAACATTTCCGATGAAGTCGTTTGCCGCACTTGGCACACACGTTTTTGCCATAATTTTCTATGTAGCTACCTTCTGTTTCCACCTTTTCCAGATTGTGACCTTGACCAATCATGAATGTCTGGTAAAACATTTCCTGAAACTTCCCCATCATTTTGTTTCTTCAACCATGTATGAATTCATTTCATCAGTATAAAACAATCTAAACCATCATAGGGTTTTTTCAAGCAAAGCACTATTGTGGTGTTTCAAACTCATTATCGACAAGTGGCGATTCAAACGACTCTTTAATGCTCCAAACGCATTTTAATAAAGAAATTTGTTAAAAATCGATTGAAAACTCATGCGATTGCAGCGCCATCTTACAGCGTGACAGAATCAGTGAGTGAGTGACGAGGGCTTTTTATAATATTAAATTTAGAAGACTGTGGTCAATGTTTTCATTATTTATAGGCTTACTATCATCAAAAAATATTTTTCAAAACAATTTTAGATGCCGAATTACAAAATTATAGAGGATTTTTAAAAAACAAAGTTTTTTTTTAAGTTTTCTTGTTTAAATCCTCTATATTAACTTGACCGTGTTTGCTTGCGTACTTGAGCCATACGTTGGGACCTTATACCACACAAAAAACAAACTTCTCGTTATCCAATCAAGTTGAAATTTGGTGGGTTTTTTGTCGCTGGGGACTTTACGTTCTATTAAATTTTCAGATTGATTGGACAAAATATGAGTGAATTGTTGAATAGAATCAATCAAACCTTTAAAAAAAATTAAAAATTCTATGTAGAAAAAAAATTAATTTTTTGTTTCTTTAAGAAAAGCGATATTTTAATTTTAAAAAACTTTAATAAAATATTTGTTCATTCCATATTGATTCAAAAATAGCTTATATTTTCAATTGAGTTGAAATTTGGTGGATTTCTTACTGTGGACTCTACATTCTATCAAATTTTCAGATTGATTGGAAAACATTTGAGTGAATTATAGAATAAAATAAATTATAACTTTTAAAAAATTTCAAATTTTATGTAGAGAAACAAACTTTTAATTTTTAGTCATTTACATTTTCAAATTTAAAATCTGTTATTAATAAATTTGTTTATTAGATATTGATTCAAAAGTTTCTTAAATTTGCAATCTTTACATACTTCACATATTTAATATGTATTTAGAAGACTATTGTCAATATTTTCATATTTTATAGACTTATTATCATCAAAAAATATTTTGCAAAACGTTTTTAGTTGCCAAATTACAAAATGATAAAAGACTTTTAAAATACAAAGTTTTGACGGTTTTCTTCTTTTACGTATAATATCTGTTACCTATTGCTTCTCCTTCAAAATTTCATTGCTTTATTACAAAATCCTTATCTGCACTTTAAAATGGACTTTCTGGCTGATCCAAGCATGTCTGATTACATGTGACAGTTATTTACTGTCATACTAATACTGCAGACTTATCATAATTTCTAACACATTTCTGTAAGTTTTTTTCAATTTACCATGTCTACCAAATATATTTTCCCATTAAAATCCGTCTCCACTATTATTAAAAAACTCTACAACATAACACATTCTAAATTGGAATACAAAGTCCACAATCTCCTTGCCTAACAATAGATCTAGAAAAGACTTATATAAATTTAAAAAAATCCGCACAAAAAATTAAATTCAAATTTTGTTGAAACAACCTCATATCCTCTGTAATCAACTTCCACATCATCTCCATAAACATTGATCTGTTGATTGGCGTTATTGAACACGGTTGCTATGAAAAAATTGTAAAAGATTTGTAATGAAATGTATTCAAGGCATCATCATCACTTATTGCAACAATGAGAATAAAAAAACAATACTCGAGCTATCGATCGTCTGGTGTCCCAATTGCAAGAATAGGTTATCGACGCTCTCTTGCATCTATTAGTCGGCATGGCGATGTCGGCTGTCACACGGGTTTGAAACAGAAAAAGGCATGAGCTCGTATTTTAATTCATCTCAAGAATAAAGGGAGCATTTTTGGAAACTTTTCTTCCAATTGGAAAATAAACTTGAATACTGGTCACCTTGGAGAGTTTGGTTATTTTTGCATTAGGTTTGTGCCAAAACTCCAGAGGCAATTAGCTTAATTGCTCTTAAATAATAGTTATTATTATCGTAAATACTTGTATACAAGCCCATTTGCGTATAAGCAGACCTCCAAGTTGAAATGGTCATTATTAAGATATATGCATGACCCATGTATAAGTCGACCTCAAAATCCAGTTCAATAAGCTCAAGAAAACGTCTTGTGCAGTGATTGATGGATTATTGTTACATGATTATACAAACTTATAAAATTAATAAAGGTCTGATAATGTTGTGTGGGACCATCAGCTGTATGCAGTGACGCAGCCAGGGGGGCACGAGGGGCCCGGCCCCGCCAGAAAGCTTGCCAATGTTGATGTTGAAGTGACGCACGTGCCCATGTTTTCGAGACATATATGAGTTAAAAATTATTTAGCAAATTAAATTTTTAATAAGTTATCAGAAATGTTAGGGTGAGAGTTGTCCATGAGTCTATTTTTGAAAACTCGACTCGCCAGAAAATCTGACCCGACCCAACCTATTTTTGTTTTGTTTTGTGACCCGACCCACCTGTTTTCAACCCGACCCACTTTGACTAGGACCCAATTGGTAGAACGGCCACATACCGCAGTTGATGTTCTGCAACATTGTCAATATTCCATCTACCCGCAGATAAATACGCTGCTGAAACTCTTCACCACCTGCCCCTCTCTTCTGCGTCAGCCGAGAGAATCTTCGCAACTATGTGCAGACTCAAACCTTATCTACGCACCACAATGGGCCAGACAAGACTGAATGGACTTGCCCAGATGACCCTCAATTGTGACCTTAACATTAATCTCATTAATGAAGAAACCGTCATCGACATTTTTTCGCAGAAAAAAAGTCGGCTGAATTTCATACCGTAATTTAATTTCTTATGGTTTGTTATTACTAATTATTGCTGAAACTGCCGTTAAGCCTTGACTTTTGTGGGTCGTAAATTACTCCGTAAAACTCCTTACTAATCAGTTTCTCCCCCCGCCGAAAAAATTTCTGGCTTCGCCCCTGACTGTACGTAACCAACTCTAATTTTATACAGAGTGGATGATTACTTAGTGAATGCATAAAATGCATGAAATAATTCAAATTATCACACAGAAGAGTCAAATAAGATCACAAGCAAATTTGTAGCCTATATAGAAAATGCACGATGGAAATTTAATAACATTTTATTCAAAATGTTTTGGAATTTTTGATTGACTTGTGAATAAGCCGACCCCTATTGTCATAGCCATAACTTTTTCCTAAATTTCTCGGCTTATATGTGAGTAATAACTATATATTAAAATTATAAATGCATTAAAAACCAAAATTAAACAGTAACAGCATTCACCTGGTCTGGGATTCCTTGGATTGCATGCCATGTCATCTGCTACCATCAATATAATCTGACTGTGACAATTATTACAAAATAAGTCAGTATTAGGATGAAAAAACTCACCTTATAGAAGAGAGAGCATATCACAAAAAAAACCAAAATAAAACCCTTTAATTGCTATATTGGAGTGTCTTGAAGCTTGGTTACTTTGGTGTCTGGATAATTCCTTCTTGGCAACGGGCTCTCGTCTCATTTACACCGGATCCCATTTTTAATTTAATCTAATTATGCATGCTTCTGCCGTGCCTGAGCTTTGCTTATAGCTGTAAGCTACTACCTCGTTGGGTTGTAGGAACCTCAACAGATGTGTACCTCCTCATCATATCTACACGCATCTCGAGCAGTGTTACCACTCCTTGCGGTTTTCCTCAAGATCTTGGAATTTTCGTTAATGCTCAACACTGAGCATGCTATACAGTTAGTGCAAAACCTACATGGAAGATTTCTCTGAACTCTCCAACTACAACTCAATACTCACTTTTTACATTACAATCCAGAGTCTGAAGGTGCAAAATTGGTTTTCTCACCACTTAGGACAAGTTTTATTGAACCAGAAACTGAATTTCTAGTGTGAATTTTATTTTTAACTTTTCTTATATGCCATCATTTCGATCAAAACTTATTCTGTTTAAGCATCTAATAAATGTCTTGAATTAAAAACTGATGTAAAACTTTTGTAATGAAAACATACTGTTTTTCAGAAGCTCTTTCTTTTTTAGTAAGAATTCATTAGTTTCTTAATGAAATAAACCTACATCCAACCATGTCGACAATCTTAGATATCATTTCACTAATAAATAAAATTTAAAAAAAATTTTTTTGCATCTTCAACAAATTTCATAGATACATACAATCCCGAATTACACAGGAACGCCTTCAGAAGCATCTTAAAAGAAGAAATAAATGTTGTCAATGATATTATAGAACAGTCTTTGTGAATTCTTGCCACAACAAAACTATGTGTGCAACTCACACTCTGTAGCATTATGTAGGAGAAATAGTGATAATTTTGAATCCTCAGAACTGAGATGTATAAACAAAACCAAATTATTCAGAAAGCAGAACAATAAGGTTATAACTATATTTTTTCACAACTCATTCAGATAAAATTTTAGTTTAATAGAAACTCAGAACCTGATTCACCATGGATGACAAAGTGATAATAGCAAGCCAGCTAAATTTGAGATTTTAGCTGCAACTTATGCAAAAGTTGAGCTGAAGAAAATTTGATATTTAAGTATCATCATATCTGATTGACACTAAAAATCTGTGTGATAATTTTGCTGCTTTTGGTGATAGAAGAGCAACAATTTATAACCAGTAGTCCAATAACTGCTTTTCAAAAACTGTGAATACAAAAACCTGATTGACATGAGTGGAAAAGCAATAATAACAAGCCAGTTACATTTGAGAATTTTAAGAAACACAAAGTAATGGTAGAAACGATAATGTTTGGCAAACTTCAACACAGGATTTACTAACATTTTAGAAGAGAACATTTCTGTCAAATTTCCACTAATAACAACATAACAGTTGATGTCTTAATACTTGATCAAATGAATATATATATATATCCACATCCTCCACACAATGTATTTGTTAGAAAATTGAATCAAACAGAATATATACATGAAGGAGAGCAAGCACTACATGCACTTTTATTTTTTATAAATTATAAACATCAGTTGTTAAAAAAGTAATTTTTTATAAATAACTAGTCATTTTAATATGAAGAGAAGTAGCTATGTTCACATTCCAATATTAAACTTTGACTTGAACCAAATTGAAATTACAACTTACAAATATTTTATTTAATATTACCTATCAGGAATGCCAAGCCTTTTCACACTTCTATAAATTGACAGCACATTTGCAATGTGACGATAATTAAACCAAAACCTTGAAGTATCAACCAGGACTGCCCAATTATTTGTGTGACCACTTTTGAAAAAGTTTTTTACATTTGCATCCTGAAATTACATTAATTATAAGAAATGTAAACTACATTAATAACTAGCAAACAGATGCAAATATAAATAAAACTAAAAAATATTAATAATTGATTTGGTCAATTAAATAACTGTGCCATCATAACCAACACAAGTAGATTTAAAAAAGAGCAGACTCAACTGGAAATGAATATAAATATCACTTTATATTAAAATACATTTATTTGTTTTTATTTACTAAAGTCCCATATAAAATATTCTTTCACTCCAAGCGATCTACAGTCTCAACTGTCTCAAAAGTTAAAAAATTTACCAAAAATCAAAATAAACTCACCTCAAATGTTTCAACAAGGAACGTTTGATGAAGAACAAACACGGCCACAAAAGTTAATTTAAAATCAACCATAATTTCAAAGTAGGAGCAGGGTTGATTTCTGGAAGAATACACTCAGGTATATTGTGACTGAACCACAAGCAATAAACCTAAATAAATAGAAACAATTCATATCTATCAAATCAAAAAGAACCAGAATTTTTTAAACCACACATAAAACAAGAAAAACATCGTTTCCCATGCTTTTTCATTCAACATTTTTATTTTGGAATATTTTAAACAATTTCAAAGGTCTGTATTGGTACTTTAAATATCTTTTATATGTTTTATGGCACAATCCACTCTACAAGACTGGAATTATTAGTTAATAAATCAGAATACTCTGTTAGTGTGTCTTGAAAAGGTCTACACAATTTACACCAATTTTGAAAACCACTCAACAGGATTTCATGCAACAAGCTTATCTTGACAAGATATTCCAATTCAAGTTGAAAGATGAGTTTTCAGATTTGTTTGTGGGGTACAGCGAGATTCCCCAAAGCAGGGTGTTTAAGTCCATTGTTATTTGTGATCAACATAAACAACATCTGTGAAAATATTTACCGTTTAGTGAATGACCCCGACCCGTTTAAGAATATTGTGAACTTCAGACATCTAAGGGCTAGGTTTATATTAATAACTAGCGGGGGCACCCGGTGTTGCCCGGGGTTTTTCTAATGTTTGTCTCTCTCGCTCCCGTTTCCTTCTCCGCTTTCCCGTTCCCGTCGCGTTCCCGCTCTCGGCCGTTTTCCAGCTCCCGCTTGCTTTCACGTTCTCGGTCGCTTTCTCTTTCCCGCTCTATCTTTCGCTCTCAGTTGGCTTCCCGTTCCCGTTTTCGCTCCTTTATGTATGTATATGTATGTGTACATATATATGTATATAGTTCCCGCTCACTCACCCGCTCCGCTCATTTTGTGACGGATTTCAAATTTTTTTCACTATATTTGATTCCCCTTGTATCTCAAGGTTGTGTGAAAATTTCATTACGATCGGATGAATGGTGTAGCAATGCATAAAGGACATACATACATACATAAAAACATTCATTTATATATATATATATATATATATATATATATATATATACATATATATATATATATATATATATAGAGTTCCCGCTCGCTCACCCGCTCCGCTCATTTTGTGACGGATTTCGAATTTTTTTTCTCTATATTTGATTCCCCTTGACTCTCAAGGTTGTGTGAAAATTTCATTACGATCGGATGAATGGTGTAGCAATGCATGAAGAACATACATATATACATACATACATACATACAAACATTCATTTTTATATATATATATAGATAGCGATCACGAATAGAAGCTCTCAAAACAGTGACTATATCAAAATGGAGATCGCTTTTATGACGACCTCATCAAAAAAGCTAACGTGAATGATGTGATCACTATAAAATTGAGCTATAAAATTAATTTTTTTTATTGAAAATGATAATACTACACATCCAATAAGATGAATACTCATTAAGGAACAGCTATAGTTATGTTATAACAAATGTCTGCATTTATTAAGATGCCGCACGAAATATGCCAGGTTCAAGTGTCGTGCTCATCATACAGAAAACGAAAATATCAAAAAGATTTCTTCACATAATCCTGTTCAAAGATGCTGAAAAAAATAAAAGTCAGAAAGTCAATAAATTTATTTAAATCAAAATGGCTTTAACTGATTCAAATGAATTTGAAAAAATTCACATGTCTATATTTTTAAATTTTATTTAAAACCTTTTGAAATCTACTTTCAGTAATTTAATATATTTTATAAAATGTTTATAATCATACAGGATTTATAAGTATGGACAAAAATTATTTATAAGATATGTTACGTTACGTTCGTAAAGAAAGAAAGTTACGCATCCATTTATTCATATAAATATGAGTACGAGTATTCCACGAGTTTTAAAAAGGACATTAATTTTGGAACCGTTTAAACCGAATCTCCAGTGTTGGATTGGGCGGATCCGAATCTTTTCCGAATCCGGAACCGTCGCATTCCTAATGCATACTGTCAATTGCCTACTGTTTTTATTGCCAGTGCGCGCACTACCCATATATATATATATATATATATATATATATATATATAAACTAAGTATATAGGCCCTATACTTATTATCGTCGTACGGCTATATGGGAAAATATATAGTCTTTTTTTGGACCATCTGAAATAGGGGCCGTAAATAAAATTGTCTTCCAGAACAAAGTACTCATAATTAAAGTGTTCATAAATAATAGCTAAAAGTAGAAATCGTTTATAACTTTTTAAGTTATTTGCACACCCAAGTTACATTAGTCTCTTTTCATTAGATTGGTTAATAAAGTTCTAGGCCCTCTAATGCTCTGTTTTCTGCTTTTTTGGCCCTTCCGAAATAGCTCTTGCCTAATACATTTTGCTTAGTGCAAATTGACGCAAAGGTGTGATATACTTCTATATATAAAAATGAGGGTTTCTGTCAGTAACTCATGCATTGCTACACCATTCATCCGATCGTATTGAAATTTTCACACAACCTTGAGAGTCAATGGGGGAAGTTTTAGTGAAAAAAAATTAAAATCGGTCACAAAATGAGTGGAGCGGGAACAATATATATATATTGTCTATGGTAAACAACAGCGAGAGCGAATATCTCGAATATTTCGATTTACTTATAATTTATTGCCTAAGCTATCTTGTTTTTGTGCTGGTCGACTTGCGTGGCAGTTTCATTCTAAAACCGTTACTTTTTTCTCACTTAGTCGATTGTTTTACGATTATCTCCTTGATTTGAGATATCGCTCATCATGGCCGATACGATTAAAACTCGTAAAGAGTCTAGACAAGAGGCATTGGAGGTGGTTCAAAAACTGGGTTTGAGTCTGCGTGACAAATGCGCCAGGTGCGACACTGAGGCAGTCAACGTCCTCATAGGAAAACTGCACGCAAGCAACGAGGAGGGATTCGCCGGTCTTGAGGCCATCTCTCAGAACATCAAGGAGTTTAGAGAGATAATACAAAAAGACTCTGAGAGGAGAGAGATGATGTATGCAGAAAAAAGAAAAAAAATTTCTCTAAACAAGAAGAAACTAAACGAAGTTCTTGAGGAAGTCAAGGGCCTTAGGAAAAAGATGTCGACCTAGAACCACTATCGGAAAAAGTTGACACAGCTACCAGAAAATGGTCAGATTTGTTCAGGGAAAAAGTTAATGAATTGGCCGACGGTGTTAAAAAAGTGCAAGATTCAGTCCTGTCCGGCAAGGGCGAACAAGTGTCGAACCTACAGTTATGCCTCAAGAAAGCCCTTGACGTGAAGAAACAGGAGGACAAGGATGAGGAGGCGGACAGACTCAGAAGAAAGACGAGCGTCATTGTTTACAGGCTGTCCGAGTCGAGATCGTCTGTGCCAGATGAGCGAAACTGGACGACAGGAAAAAATGGAGGAGTTGCTGGAGGCGATTTCATGTGATGATGTCGAAATTAAGTAATTAGTCAGACTCAGGAAGAAAGCCAAGGGAGAAAGAAAACGAGCTTTCCAGGCCAAGACCACTAAAGCTGGTCTTGAAAAACGAGATTCTTCAATTAAAACCTCTGAAACAGGCAAAAAACTTGAAAACGATAAGGGAAGGAGAAGCGGTTTTCATACATCGAGACATGACCCCGAAAGAAAGAGAACCACGGAAACTTCTTGTCGATTGTTTGAGGCAGAGAACGAGGGCTGGAGAGACCAATCTGATCATCGTGGGGGACAAAATCGTGACCAAAAGACCTCCCAGAGTGGGAGGTGTCTGAGTGGTTCCAATGCAGACGTACCCAATAGCCACGACGGGGTACAGAAATTTTTGGCTGTCAGAGTCACTTGGATGTCAACCATCCTTAGTAATTCATGAAAAAAGATGTTTAACCCGACTAAGCTACCAAAGCAAACACCACCTCTCCCTGTATTAGAGACACTACATGATCGTTATTCACATCAGTCAATGCCAACGCAGTTGTCGACCGTAATAATATCTTCTGGCCCTGCCAAAACTGAATGTCTCAGGCCAGATCAATTGAATAGACGCAGCCTGACTCATAACATATTGAACACAACAGCCATAAGAAAGGATTTGACTATTGGATATTTAAACTGCCAGTCAATTAGAAACAAAAATGCTTCGTTGACAAATATAATTGTTGAGCATGATCTCGATGCCTTTGCAGTTGTCAAAACTTTTCATGAATCATCAAACGACATTGCACTCGCTAAAATCACTCCCGATTGATTTGCGTGTCTGGATCAGGCTCAAGTAAAGAAACGCTCCGAAAAGTTTACTGCAGGGAAGATGCGTTCGACTGAATCTGTTTCAGGTCGCCCACTAGGAGGCGGGGTTGCCCGGATCTGCAGAGTCATGCAAAGCCGGAAGAATGGATCTCAACAGCAAACCTTCTACTTTTGAATTCATTTCAGTGATGCTTTCTTTAAGGAATGTTAGAATTATTGCTGTGGCCACCTATCGACCTGGAAATGAACGAGTTTCTGATCAGTTTTTGGAAGAATTTGGACTGAATCTTGAGGAATTGATTATTTACAACTGCCATATTTTTATTGTCGGAGATGTGAACATTCACCTTGATAGAGCCGACGACGCTTGGACAATTAAATTCAACACTATCATGGATTGTTTTGGGCTTGTTCAGAACATTTCTTCACCAACCCATAAAGCTGGACACACATTGGACGTCGTCATCACATTCAGTGGTTTTCTCTCATCTGTGACGTACATGTTCCGTCAGTATCCGACCACTCTTTGATCGTGTCAAAACTGCCACTTACGAAACCATGTCCAATATCATTCATTGCAACAAGCAGAGCTTGGAAAAACTTTGATTGTGATCTCTTCTTTCATGATCTTAAATTAAGCAAACTCTGCGCTGAAAGCCAAGACTGGAGCAGCATTCGACCGGATGAAATGGCGACGATGTACAACGAGATTCTGGCTGAGCTTCTGGAGAGGCATGCTCCACGTCGGCCGATCTCTCAACGTTTTCGTCCGATTACCCCGTGGTTTAACTCTGCATGCAGCGAACAAAAACAAAAAGCTCGCCGTTTCGAAAGAATCTTCAAAAAATCACGATTTGTTTCTGATCATGTTGCGCAGCTACGTCTATGTCAGGATTTTTACAGGAAAACGCAAGATAGCACTGGACGGCGACGATTGCAGAGAACGCTGGAAATGCAGGCAAGATGTGAAATGATGGGGAAAAAACGATCTTCCATTCATCAAGACGGTCTGACGGCGGATCATTTCATGAATGGCTTTGAAGAAAAGATTGCTAACATCCGAACGTCTACCTTCGGTTCAAACCCACCTGAGTTCAACGAATTTTCAGGAGAACGTTATGTGGAACAACCTACCGGAGGAACTTACCGACCCTGTAAATGCATACAGCCTTTCTGTTTTTAAGAAGAAGCTCAAGACCTTTTTGTTCTCTCGAATGTTAAATAGAATTTGACCTTTTAAATTTTGACATTAGATTCATTTGTTTTTCATTTCGGCGCTGTTTGCCTCGTGCTCTGAGAAAATTTATTTTTAGAGAGCACGTTAATAGCATAATAATAATAATAATAATAATAACAATAATAATATATAAATGAGCAGTAACGGGAACGGAAAAGCAACTGAGAGCCAAAGAACGAGCGGGAAAGCGACCGGGAACGGGAGAGCAAGCAGGAGCGGGAAACCGACCGGGAACAGGAAAGCGAGCGGGGAAAGAACTGGGAGCGAGAGAGACAAGCATTCTAAAAAAACTCTAAAAACTAGCTAGCTAGCAGGAAAAAGAAAGTGACCGGGAGCGGGAAAGCGATCGGAAGAGGGAAGGCGACCGGGAGCAGGAAAGCGACCAGGAACGGGGGAGCAAGCAAGAATGGAAAAACAAGCGGGGAAGAAACGGGAGCGAGAGAGACAAGCATTATAAAAACCTCTAAAAACCCCAGGCAACGCTGGCTACTCCGCTAGTATTCTATATATATGGCACTGTCGTTTCCGTATGGTATTTTGTTGTTTTAAAGCAAAATTAATTCAATAATCTACTAAAATTAAGTGAAAGATTTTTTCCTGAGTTAACCAGTCCTTTGTTATTTTTATGGACATTATGAATTTGCTTTTTTAATTATTGAGCCTTGTTGTGCAGTAATATTTATTAATGCCAGTTTCGACGGCTTGGGACAGAGCTGAATATTCACAATCGTAAAGGTGGAGAATAGCGTCATAAATTATTTTTGGTGTTTTTAATTATTTTTCTATTATAAAATTAAGATAATTAGAAAGATAAATAAATTACCAATTGACTGATCCAATTAATTTCTTAAAATTATAATTAAAAAAGAAGTTAACGCCAGAAATCCGTCAGGTAGTAGCAAAAAAATTAATCTCATAAACAAAAAACTAACTAAAGGTGAAGTGAAAAAAATGTAAAAGAAATTATTTGTGCGAGTTTTTATAAATTATTTGTAAAGAAACAAATTACTTAATTAAGTGAATTTGAGTTCCGTAGTCTCAAACCAGGTAGCAACATCTTTGCTGAAACTCTGTGTTTCTGTAATTGAAAACTATCCAGTTTTATCTTTCTCTGAAAAACTGTCATTTTTTCTGTAAATAATGTCATTCTGACTGAGTGATTAATATTTTATCTTGTGATTGTTACGTTTTTTTTTTAAATAACTTTATTTTTGACTCTGCTATAAACAGTTTCTGTTTGACTGCTCTATTAATAGTTTTTGTTGTGGTTCTCTTGCGCATTTCGTTAATATTTCAAAATATTTTTTTCAAAAATTAATCATTAAATTATGATTATAAATATATAATTATTATAACGAAAAAATAATTAAGAACACCAGAAATAATTTATGACGCTATTCTCCACCTTTACCTTCATAATAGCCACAGGATTAACAAATCGAGGTTATGAAGAAAAGCAAAGGCTCACCTCTCTCTACTACTACTCTGCTACCATTGAAAAAGTATTCTAAACTATAACTAGTATAACTATGAACTATACTAAACTTAGTTTATACTATCATCTAAAAAAGCAACTAACTTAAGACTAAAGCTATTAACTTAAAACTCGACTTAATTAAGCTAATTAAACTAAAATTAACAAGACGCTAAACTTCAGTGTCCTAACTAAACTTCTAAACTAAACTACTAAACAACTAACTCTAACCCTGCCTAAGCCGGCCAAAGCCTCAACAGAATCCAAACTTTATCTTTAAAAACGGTTAAACTGCGTTCTTAAATCCAAAAAACGGTTTCAGAATCTCTTGGCAATTTATTGTAATTATTTCAATATTATCATACATACATACAGCAGACAAATTTAAAAATTTAGTGAATTTGAGAGGAATCAATACTAGGGTCATGGGTAATCCGCGAAACGAAAAATGCGAGTGAGCTGCGAATGGGCGAAAGAGTAAACTGCGAATTTTTTGCAAAAATACTCTACGATTGTATCGCCGAAAAAGATCACGTGAGAGATTTTATCGCAGTTTACCTATTGTTTCTAGCGCTTTATCGCTTGAAATACGTGTTGTTCGCAGCTAAACGATCACTTTTGGCGTCTGTTTTCTCGAACTTTAGTGTGAATTTTCCAGCTCGTATTGATTTTCCTATCAATCATTGCAATGGAAATGTTCGGAACATTGCCGGTAACGACCTCCTCAGTTGGGAAGCCAGAAAATTTTTTCAGGGGGGGGAACTGATTAGTAAAGTTTTCTGCCAAATTTATGACCATGGGCACCCACAGGAATTTTGCAGGGGCAAACTTCTTATTTTTTTCTCCTCGCCTTTTTTCTCATATTCAAGTAGAATATTTGGGGGGATTCATCCCCAAAGATAATGATGATGATGATGACGATATGACAATGGAAGGAGTTACAGTCGTTAAAATTAATTATAAATGTTTTAATTATAAATTGTTTATTTTAGTGTAAAAAAATTAATCAATCCAGAGGGTGGGCAAGGGCCTCTCTTGCCCCCTATGCGGGCGCTCATGTCTACGACCCACAAAAGTCAAGGGTTAAAGACAGTTTTAGTAATAATTAGTAGCAACAAACCATAAGACATTTAAATTGAAAAAGTTTATTAAAAATATCAAATTTAGGCGACGTTTTTTCTGCAAAAAAATGTCGGTGACGGCTTATTCATAAATGTGAAGGTCGCAATAGTCATCTGGGCAAACCCATTCAGTCTTGTCTGGCCCATTGTGGTGCATAGATATGATTTGAGTCTGCGTAAAGTTGAGAAGGATCTCTCGGCTGTCGCGGATGAAAGGGGCAACGTGATAAAGAGTTTTAGAGCAGCGTATTTAACTGCGGATATATGGAATCCTCACAACGTTGCAGAATATCAACTGCGGTATGTGGCCAGGAATGTAAATTAGGGGAGGGCAGGGGGAATTTGCCCCCCCCCCCCTGATTTTAGAAATTCAGAAATTTTTTTACCTAGAGTTTACTATATATATTTTTTTTAAATTTCTACTTTACTTAACTTAGTGATGATTCAATGCATATTGGAATCCTTCTGGTGTGTGTAGACAATTTGCCCCCCCCCCTAATTTCTAAAACAACTGTGAAGGTGTCCGGTCGCCAATGTCGAGGTTGCCCAGTAATTCTCGAAGCATTGCTGTCTCTGACCTGTTCGTTCTCGAGATCAAAGCGGTCTTCAAAGCTGTGAAGGGGTCCGTCTTTGGGGTGTTCTCGAGGATATCAAAAACTTCTTCAGCGACGTCGGTGGGTAGTGTTTGAACGACGTAGGCGTACATTGTTCGCTCACCGGAGATCCGTCGTGAATGAAAAACGGCCTCGATTTGGTGAAACCACACTCGAGGATTTTTGACGGAGACGTCGGAAGGCTGATGTGATACATCTCTGGCTGTATTGTATCGTTGTTATCCATATCCAAAGTATTCCAAAGAAAATAAACGTGCGCTTAGTCGAGGGTCACCAATTTTAGGAACCGAAATATATTTGTTACGAAGAGAATTAACAACGCAAGCATTATAATTTCGTAAGACTTTATTTTTACAAAAACAGACAAGATCCACACAGGGCCGTAACCAGGAATTTGGAAGTGGGGGGCCGAAAAACTTTTGGGGGGCACTGTATAAATTTTCTAATCACATAAATTGCACATTCCAGTGATTTAACCCCCAAAATGCGCTTCACGCAAAAAACAGGTTTAGCGATTGAAATTTGAATCTTAATCTACCATATTTAATTGAATTTGAAAATATTCTGAATCAACGTGTAAAAAACACATCACATGGATCATAATGTCAGAGAACAATACGGCGCGATTTTTGGGCAAACCTTTCTATGACAGTGTTCAAATCTACTTTTAGCGTAAAATCCTTCTCAAAAGCAAGTAGTACCAGCTTAAATTTACGCTCAATGCCCATTGGTTGGCGATAAGGCCGCAGAATCCGCGTGAGAGTGGATAAACTGCTCCCGCACGTAGCAGTCGACACACCGCTGGTGATTGCTTAGGCATACAGCTGATACACATTTGGAAATGCATCGCGGTACAGCAGCATTGCATATGTTGCATCTTCCTACGACGAATTTGGCTGGAATTTGTTACGGCACAGTTGCATTGCACTAGGCAATTCGCTAGGGAGGGCAACTTGGTCGAGGCAAAGGAGCTGGCTGAGTGATGGTTCCAAGCACTTCTCAACAAGAATGTTCTGAGATGATGGAACGAAAGATTCTACAGCTTGAAACAAAGCCAAGTTGGACTGCTCAAATTGGTGGTTGATTTCAAAATGGTGTTGTAGAGCTCATGAGCTCGCGTGAAGTAACTTTAAAACCAATAACATGGTAATGACCCAAAGTGGAGCTGACCACAGAGCCGGTCAGCCAGGTGCTCTGAACTTGTTTGCACTTTACTGACACTACATGGTCATCCTCATTTGATGAAAAACCAGCAGCATCTGCCATTTGATCAAAAACATCTGCAGACCACAAGACAAGAAGGCTCTCTTTAGCTGTGGAGATCAGTTCCATAGCAAGAGACAATTGCACAAGCGACCTTGCAACAAAGCACTGACCGTTGACAGCAAGCTCAGTATTTTGACAACGGCATTTGAAAAAAATCCTTCTTTTAAACTTTGTTGAGCAGCACAGCTGCTTCGCCTAACATTTGCTTTATTGAACTAGACAGCAATACAAAAAACTGGGGGGGCCTGATTGAGCTGGGGGCCCGAGCAAAACTAGGGATGCCTGAAAAAAACTGGGGGGGGCCCAAGCCCCCCCGGCCCCATAGCTGGTTACGGCCCTGGATCCACAAGGGAGAGTAAGTGATAAACGAACAATAAATGAATCGAAAACGAGAGGCAACAGAGAGAGAGAAAGCAATCAAAAACAACGAACTCCGTGTTTAGGTTGGCTACCCTTATTTATAGGCCGTCAACTGACACTTGTATGTTACGAAAACGATGCTCATAAAAATGTCCATTGCATCCTGTGGTGCGAATGACACATGCGTTGCAGGATGTAATTATAAATGCGTCACGGTCACCACACCGGGCAACCCTATCAGTAAGCTATATATAGGCGGGAAAATTTTGACCCCTTTTGGAAAATGCTGAATTTACGTCCCTGTATGTGGCCTCCCTGCAAATGGGGCATTCGACTATTTCGCTTTCCAGCGGAAGTATTCACCACAAACAGCAGATGTGTGACTAAGGTCGGGTCGGGTTAGATTTTCTGGCGGGTCGGGTCATCAAAATAATTTTGACAAAATTGAACCCATGGACCCCAAACAATGGAGATATGAAGAGCGCACAAAATATTAGAGAAATAATAGAGAATATACATCGAAAAAAATTGGAAAACAACCCATGACACAGGCACGCGCGTCACTTCACACGCGGGGCATGGGCTGGAATTCTGGAATGCTAGGAAACGATATAGGTAATTTATTAGAATTTTTAGAATAATTAAAGTATAATTATTATTTTTTATTAATAATTTATTTATTTATTTAATCTACTCTCCACAAAAAAGATCTTAAATAATTTAATATTATAAATAATTTAATATTATAATCGCATCGTGAAAATGTGTTCGCAAATTATACCTTGTTTCGCACCTAATCTTTTCGCAAAAAATTCGCGGTTTACCCTTTCGCCCATTCGCAGCTCACTCGCATTTTTCAATTCGCGTACTACCCATGACCTATCTAGCTAGCTTTTTGTTTAAAAAAAAAAATTATAGAGATTTTTGAAAAAAAAACGCGTTAAAGGTAAAGTTAATGCAAAAACTATTTAAATAATTAAATAAAAAAATTTATTAAATGATAACCTTCCAAATGTACACAAACAATGTTACTAAATCTTGCTACTTTCATCTTCGCCGTATTAAGCAGCTTCGTCCACTTCTGGATGATCCTTCGCTGCAACTTCTAGCCTCTTCTCTTGTCCTGTCTCGAATTGATTACTGCAATTCTCTATACTATGGTCTTCCTGACACTACCCTCTATCCTCTCTCTAAAGCCTTCAACTCGGCTGCACGCTTAGTGCACCTCCTACTCCTCTCACATCTCTACATCTCTTGTTCTTCTCCATTGGCTTCCTCTCAGATATAGGGTGATTTTTAAAATCTGTTTAATAATGTATAAAATAAAAAATTGTCTTTCTCCTCTATACTTAACTAATTTAATACATATCCCTCCTAAGTCTGGTCTTCGTTCTTCTTCTCGTAATCACTCTCGCATCTTCACTATTAAGCATTCTTTTGCTAAACGCTCTTTCTCTTACTCTGGTCCCTATCTCTGGAACTCTCTTCCTTCTTCTCTTACTAACTCTACTTCTCTCACAGTCTTCCGTCGTGGACTTAAAACATATCTGTTTAATAAGTTCACGACCGAGCGCTATTGAACACTGCGGAAATAGCGCTATAGAAATATTCTTTGATTGATTGAACAATTTCATAAAAATCTGTTCAGCCGTGGAACTTATATTACTTTTATAGCGCGCACCCACTAAGAAAGGGTTTTTGACAATTTTGCTCCTGAGAGGACAAAGCTGAAAAACCAACTTTTTTCAAAACAACGCATATATCTCAAAAACCAAAAATGAGAGGCTTTTAAAATTTGGTATCTAAATTCTTCTTGAAAAATGAAAAAATACGTGTTTTACCATTTTTTGAAAATTTGGTTTCCAGGACATCAAATGTGGGGTGGAAAATATGGTTATTTGTTTTTAAAAGTAACAGCTACTCAGAAACTGTATTTGCTACACATGTAAAAATTCGTATTTAGTATTTACTCAAACAATAAATATATACCTATTTTATAAATTTGTAATAATTTTGGTTTCCAGGACCTCAAATGTGGAGTGGAAAAACGAATTTGATTAAAAACTCTAAAAACTAAAAATGTTAAAGTTTTGCAATTTAGTACCGAGATTATTTTTACGAAATAACAAAATACATGTTTTATTAATTTATGAAAATTTGGTTTCCAGGACTTCAAATGTGGGGGGAATAGGGTTTATATTTTTTGTAGAAGAACTGCGACTCTGAAACTAAAAATACTACAGGTATTAGTGACAAATTAGTGACAAGATACTACTTAAAAGATAAAGTTACAAATGTTTTCCAATTTTTTTTATGTTCTGGCTTCCGGGACTACAAATGTAAGGCAGAGAAAAGGATTATATTTATAACCGAAAATGTAAAAACATTAAAATTCAATATTAAGGTTTTTTTAAATGATAAGATACGTGTTTCATTATTTTTTCGAAAAATTAGTCCCCAAGCTTTGAGGTCTTGTACTGTTAAAATTGGTTGAGTCCATGCCTCGACTTTTTTGCTTATGAAACGGGACAGTTCGAGCCTAAATAACAAAAAAAAAAACTAAAAATGTAAAGGTTTTAAAATTTGGTATTTGGTAGGGATGAATCCACAGAGGATTTTGAATCAAATAAACTAAGAGTCATTTTAAAATCAAATAGCAGTTTGATGAAGGGATTTATCGGATTTATGAAACGTGTTTTCGAAAAACCTTTTGAAGAGCTTCTTGAGAAAGATCTTGAGGAGTGGAAGAAAGAAAGACCAGCCATGGAGTATTCGATGGAAAGATATCTCAGATATTTTCATGAAAAAAATATGGCGGATATTCGATGGCGGGATTGTGTTATGGAAAACAATGTGCTGAATGTTCGATGGAGAGATACCTCAGATCGAGTAATGAAAAAAAAGATAGTGCTTATTTGAAATATGATTTCAACAAAGATCTAAAAGATGTGAAAGAAGAAGAAAAAGCAGACAGTTTCGATAAACCGTGCAAAGATGTTCAGGACGAGGCATGCAAAAAAGGCTGTGATGAACCGTGCAGAAATGGCAATGATGAGCCAAAGAAAGACTTTGTTGATGAACCAAAGAAGGACTGGAAGAAACTATATTTATATATATATATATATATATATATATAAATGAATGTTTGTATGTATGTATGTATGTATGTATGTATGTATGTATGTATGTATGTATGTATGTATGTATGTATGTATGTATGTATGTATGTATGTATGTATGTATGTATGTATGTATGTATGTATGTATGTATGTATGTATGTATGTATGTATGTATGTATGTATGTATGTATGTATGTATGTATGTATGTATGTATGTATGTATGTATGTATGTATGTATGTATGTATGTATGTATGTATGTATGTATGTATGTATGTATGTATGTATGTATGTATGTATGTATGTATGTATGTATGTATGTATGTATGTATGTATGTATGTATGTATGTATGTATGTATGTATGTATGTATGTATGTATGTATGTATGTATGTATGTATGTATGTATGTATGTATGTATGTATGTATGTCCTTTATGCATTGCTACACCATTCATCCGATCGTAATGAAATTTTCACACAACCTTGAGAGTCAAGGGGAATCAAATATAGTGAAAAATATTTGATATCCGTCACAAAATGAGCGAAGCGGAGCGGGTGAGTGAGCGGGAACTATATATATATATATATATATATATATATATATATATATATATATATATATATATATATATATATATATTAATGTAAAATCGCTGTTTTTATGATAGGTTTTCCCATTGATAGACGTTAAAGGACTTGGAATAACTATTATGGACATTATTCGACATTGACGAGAAGGTATAACTAGCCTTAACAAGGCTTCATTTATTATTTTCCAATAAAACTGCAAAACCATTCTATTGAGCCCGGTATACGATTTGGTAATATCGTAACATTGGTGTCAGAAGTGGGATACAAGAATGGTTTTGAAATCATTGGATGAGCTTTGGGCGAGTGAAATGAAAGACGAGCTGGAGAAACGTGGCCTGAGCGATACAGGTAAAAAGGACGAACTTATGGAACGCCTCTTAGCCGCGTTAGTGAATGAGGGCTATGGGCCTGACGACGACGAATATCTATTCGATATTGACGAGGAAGCTGTGGTCAAACGAAGGAAATTAAAAAACAAATTGCTGGAAGAAGAAAGACAACGAGCGAGAGAAAACATGGCAGCACAGGGAAAGACAGGAGAAGGAATGATTCTTGGCCACGAAAAAAAAGTAGCAGCAGCCGGTACAACTGTTGAGAGTTTGGTCGCAGGGTTGGCTGAGGCAGTGGTGGACACGGTTCTGGACCAGCGGGATGCTGGTGATGTGGGTTGCTGCGGCGAAACCCAATTTGAACTGGAGTCCACCAGCTGTGTCTCAGAGCATGTGACGGATGACGGAAAAAGCGACCGGGAACGGGAAAGCGGAGAAGAAAACGGGAGCGAGAGAGACAAACATTAGAAAAACCTCTAAAAACAACGGGCAACTGGGAAAACATTTTTCATTTCTCTAATTCTCACCGAAATACAATCAAATAATGGCATAGCTTTTACCGTTGCATTGTCTGGCATTGTAGCAACTCTATTGGATAGAGGCAGAACACTCAGAACAGCTCATTCAGCACTTAAGCTGCTAATGAATATTAAAAATAACCCAGATGCAATATGCAACATAAACAAATAAAGATAGAAAATAAAAATTTTTCAAATGTTTTTCTTTGCCTTTAAGCAAAGTACATTTTTAGATTAGTAAACGCTATCGCAAACTCGGATTTAGATGCAAAATATCGATCGCCAGACCTTTGTGGCCAGTTTTCAATCAATTTTATTAGTCGCTAGATGGCAGGAATTAATTAATTATTTGATTAAATTTAATTGATTTAAGGCTTATTCATGTCGGAAACATTAAATTCATGCATTGTCATCCATCCTGAAAATTTAAGAGCTCTAGGTGGTCGAAAAGTGGGAAAGCGAGCGGGAGCGTGAGAGAAAGCGGGAAGGAAACAGGAGCAAGAGAGAAAAACGATAGAAAAACCTTTCAAAAACCCCGGGCGCTGTACACTCGATTGCTCATCGAAATTGATTTTTTTAAATTGTCATAATTTTGTACATTAAACTTTTAATAAAAAAAAACCAAAATAATTTAAAAGGCAAAACCACATTTGCTGGGTCAGCTAGTATATATTTTTAGATAACTTTTTATAATAATTTTAAAATATATAAAATATATATCTATTTATATAAAATCTTGTGTCATAGTGTTTGAAATTGAACTCCTCCGAAACGGCTGAACCGATTTTTATGAAATTTTTTGTGTACATTTGGTAGGTCTGAGGCTATTTAAAATATCTTTTAAAAATTATTATAAAAAGTTATTTTGGAAAAACAAAGAGGTGCAATTATGTCCTTTTTTTATAGGAAAATGCAACAGATAGGCATATATATATATATATATATATATATATATATATATATATATATATATATATATATATATATATATATATATATATATATATATATATATATATATATATATTTATATATATATATTAATGTAAAATCGATGATTTTACGATCAGTTTCCCATTGAAAGATATTAATAGGATTTATTAAGCTTCATGAATTAATTTTCCAATAAGCTGCAAAACCATTCTATTGAGCCCGGTATACGGTTTGGTGATATCGTAACATTGGTGTCAGAATTGGGATACAAGAATGGTTTTGAAATCATTGGATGAGCTTTGGGAGAGTGAAATGAAAGACGAGCTGGAGAAACATGGCCTGAGCGATACAGGTAAAAAGGACGAACTTATGGAACGCGTTATTGAATGAAGGCTATGGGCCTGACGACGATGAATATTTGTTCGATATTGACGATGAAGCTGTGGTTAGGCGGAGAAAATTAAAAAACAAATTGCTGGAAGAAGAAAGACAACAAGCGAGAGAAAACATGGCAGCACAGGAAAAGACAGGAGAAGGAATGATTCTTGGCCACGAAAATAAAGTAACAGCAGCCGGTACAACTGTTGAGAGTTTGGTCGCAGGGTTGGCTGAGGTAGTGGTGGACACGGTTCTGGACCAGCGAGTTGCTGGTGATCTGGGTTGCTGCGGCGAAACCCAATTTGAACTGAAGTCCACCAGCTGTGTCTCAGAGCATGTGACGGATGACGGCCGTACAGACTGCACAGGTCAGGTGGGTCATGATAATGAGCCTGTCAAAGACGGTCATGATAAGGAACCTTGCAAAGATGTTCAAGATGAACCATGCAAAGATGGTGATGACGAGCCTGGCAAAGATGGTGACAACGATACAGTCGGTTTGGACGTCAACAACAAAACTAAAGAAGATGAAAAGAATGTTGAAAACAAAATGCAAAACGATGAGGATGAAAGTGACGATGATGATTATAATAATGGCAATAACAACTACGGTTTTTACCCATACAGCGACGGTTCTGAAACGGAAGCCTCCATAACAGACGACGGCACCGAATATTCAGGGTCAGATTTTAGTGACGAATCTGACTCGGATGAAGCAACCGAGGATTTAGAAACGGACGAAACTCCAATGGAGAAATACGTCAAAGTTAACTTGACAAATAGAGAAGACACTGATTTGAGAGACGATGGCGATAATTTGAAGAAAGATCCGCTGGACGATACGAAAGTTGACACCGACGAAAGAGCCGAGTTGGAATGTGAAAAGAAAACGTTCGTTTGTAGCTTGGAAGAAAACAAACATGACGGGGATGAACTTCTCCAAAACAACAATAGCAATGCAGCAAGCAAAAACTCTGGAAAAGATGAGCCAAGAACAGAGAACGGTACCGATGGTTCTAAATCAGATGAATCCACAGAGGATTCTAGATCAGATAGACTAAGAGTCATTGTAAAATCAAATAACAGTTTGATGAAGGGATTTATTTTCGAAACACCTTTTGAAGAGTTTCTTGAGAAAGATCTAAAAGATGTGAAGGAAGTAGAAGAAGCAGACAGTTTCGATAAACCGTGCAAAGATGTTCAGGACGAGGCATGCAAAAAAGGCTGTGATGAACCGTGCAGATATGGCGACGATGAGCCAAAGAAAGACTCTGTGGATGAGCCAAAGAAGGACTTGAAGAAACTGCATCAAAAGGTCAAGAGACTTGACCATGTTGTTTGCGAATTGCCGTCAAATCCACGAGTAAAGATCAAGTTATTTTTTGTTTGTGGCCGAGTCGCATTTCTTAGAAGCGACAAACAGAATTAAAAAGGGGTAATAATGTAAAATCGATGATTTTACGATCAGTTTCCCATTGATAGAGATTAATAGGATTTATTAGCTTCATGAGTTAATTTTCCAATAAACTGCAAAACCATTCTATTGAGCCCGGTATACGATTTGGTGGTATCGTAACAATATATATATATATTTGCTAGATGAGTTCATTTTCCTTTCTAATGTATATAACATATGCAACTTGAATGAATGTGTTAATATTTATGTATGTAAGTATGTAAGTCCTTTATGCATTGCTTCACCATTCATCTGATCGTAATGTAATTTTCACACAAGCTTGCGAGGCAATCGGAGAAGGTTTTTGTGAAATTTTTTTAAATTGGTCACAAAATGAGCAGAGCGAGAGAGCAAACGGAAACGGTAACAGCAGAATGAGTGAGAACAAAAAAGCAAGCGGGAACGGAAAAGCAAACGAAAGCGAAAGAAAGACTGGGAAAGGAAAAGTGACCGGGAACGGGAGGGCAAGCGGGAGTGGGAAGGCAACTGGGAGCGGGGAAACGACCGAGAGCGGGAAAGCGACATTAAAAATTTATTAAGAAAACCAAGATAATTTATAAGGCAAAAAAACGTTTGCTGGGTCAGCTAGTATCTTTATATAAAATATATATATATAATATATATATATATATATTATATATATATATATATATATATATATATATATATTGCGTTTTTTGCATAACTCGGCAATAGATTTTCTTTTATACATGCTCTATTGAATATAACTGCCCATTATTATTGACTATTTTCTTAACGTAGGACTTCAAATTGCGAATATCGATTTTGTTTTTTGAATAAAATTGTTTAGTCATTTTTGAAACGGGCTTACTGCACAGTTTCGGCTCGAAAGCCATCATTAGAGCCCTTTAAATAGAAAATAATGTGAATATTCAAAAACGGACGAATGTAAAAGTCGGACTGAAAATAGAATAATGGCGAAAGGTATTTACATAAAACTAGATGTTTAGGAAATAAATATTATGCAAACCGATATAGTTGTAATAAAACCAAGCGGAGATGAAATAATTTGAAATAAAATTAAACCGGGGTACATGGCATGTAAAAAGCAAGAATACTATTGTAAAACAGAAAACGGTACTTTTTCTACGCCAGAGTTTTGAACTTCTAGATGAAAAGATTTAGCTGCAACTTCATTATTGTTGGGTTGAACAAGACGTGAGACGAACCTGTTAATAACTCTATCAACGTATGAGTTTGCATTATTATTGTTAACAAGAAGCTGTTTTACACGAGTCACCTCCCTATGGAAGCTACTCCAGTCTTCACTCAAATGGTATGCCCGAAGAAGGTAGTTGTTGATAACATTGGTTTTATACCTGTCGGGGCATTCACTATGAGCGTTTAAACATACACCAGTATTAGATGGTTTAACGTAAACTGATGATGTGAGTCCATTAACTGTTTTAGTAACAAGAGTATCTAGAAATGCAAGCTGGTTGTGATTATTAGAATTTTCATAGGTCAATGTTAGTGCAGAGCTTTTTTAAAATCTTTTCTTCAAATCCACAATTTTCTTTTCAGAATCAACAAGAATAAAAATATCGTCAACGTACCTGGCATAAAGCAAAGGTTTATTGTTCTAGTCTTTGACTCCCTACTGATCCCCAGCTCAGGGGGGCAAAAATACTTTGTATAACAAACAAGCCATAGATTTGTAAAACTTAAAACGTGGGGCACCTTTCGTTCAAACTAACTATCTGCTGTTTTTTAAACATGATAGAACGCTTTTATGAATATAAAGGGCGCCCCATGTTTTAAGTTTAAAAAATGTATGGCTTGTTCGTTATACAAATGTCCACAATTATTGCATACCTCCATCAAGACATTTCTCACATAGCCCAGAGAAAAATTATTTTTTTTTCTGTAGAGTTCACAAGAACGTGGTATTTTAAAAAGGTTTTTTTTTATATTTTTCCTTGTATATGAATTAGAAATACATACATTTTACTCAAAAGTGTGCGCTTTTTTTAAGACAGCGCAGTAAAACAAGTAAAGATAAAAAATATTTTTTTAAAAATGCTTTTATTTTGCCTCTTTATCTGAGTCAACGAACTAAAATTTTTAAATCTTAAACAACCGTTACGCTCAATCTTGTATTTTTTATTATTAACTTTGTTTATTACAAATACACTAACTTTTATATAAAATCAATTTTGATTAATTTTAATTGATTTAAGGTAGACAGTCGCACAGTTAAAAATCGCATGAAGACGTACGATTTTTTTTAATGATAGTTTATAGTCCTTTACACCAAGTGCTTTAAGACTGAATAGGCTGAGTAGGAAGCACATAAGTACTTCCTGTCGCGAATCAAAGTTTGATCTTTTTAACTGTCCCTCCTCCTTTATCCAGTCTTGGGACTGGCTCGCAATTAGCGAAGCGGAGTTGACGTACGAGTTTGAGTTGAGCCATTTATATCTCGATAATTCAGGCGTCTATATTGTCTTTGATTACATCAGGAGACTTGTAAAAAATACAGGCATTAAACGAGGCCAATGAATACACTAGGCCACGCCTACTTCTCCTAGATATTGCGTCTGGCAGTTTTGTTCACATTTTATTTTTCTTATAACTTTCTTATTTGGGGTCCTACAACTTTAGTTTTTGTTTCCACGTCTTAAAGCGCTATTAATCTATATTACTGGAAATTTCCATGGCTATAAAGTGCCCCAAACGCCGTAACGTTGACCCACTATTTTGTCAGTCAGAATCGCAAAATGGCGAGCTGACGGCCATTATCGTCATCACCTTAGTCCTTAGCTTTTGAATTACTTATTAAACTATTAAAACATTGTTTTATAAAACTTGTTATGTATATTTATTATTTGTATTTGTTTACAACATCAGTTTATCCTTTATTTATAAAAGATAAACAAATTTACGTTAAAAACTTTTTTCCAGCAGATTATTTCACATATGTTTTTATAGATTATTATTTTTTTTTTTTTTTTTTATTTGAAACTCAGCACGGGCAAGCCCTTCGCCGAAAAATGAAATACATTAAACAAAGACAATACAAACAAAAACAGTCCAAATTCTACCTATTCTAAGTTCTGAGCAAAACTGAAAATATCAGCAGTTAAAAACCAAATCGCCATAATAATTATCTATCAAAGATTTAAACATAGAAATGTTTGTCGCTTCTACAACTTCTCCCGGCAGACTGTTCCAGTCAGCTACGACTCTATTACTGAAGAAGAACTTTCTGCAGTCTTTATGTGATAACGTAGTGGTCAACTTGAAGTCGTGTCCCCTCGTTCTTACTTCTCTACAGAGTTGCACAGCAGGGCAATGCTCCTCCCGCAATCGACCAGACATCATATCATAGAGTAAGATTAGGTCTGCCCGTCTCCTTCTATACGCCAACGAATGCAGTTTCAGTTTCTTTAGTCTTTCTACGTAGCTCAGACCTTTACATGACAGGAGCAGTCTTGTTGCCCTTCTTTGGACTTTCTCTATTGCTTTTATTAAGCCTTGCCTATATGGATTCCAGACCGGGGTCGCATATTCCAACTGAGATCTAACCAGAGATTTATAAAGGCACACAAATGCACTCTCAGATAAATATTTGAAATTTCTTGCAATTACACCCAGCAAGCTGTTGGCTTTATTTACTCTTTTTTCAATGTGCTCCTTGAACTGCAGTCCCGCATCAATCACAACGCCAAGATCTGAGACACTATTTGTTATAGGTATTTCATGACTCACTCCTGCTATATCCAACAGTTTGTAGGCTACTTCTTGTTTTTTTCTCCCCACTCTCAATAGACAACATTTATTCAAGTTAACACTCATTCTCCATCTACAAAACCATTCCATTGCTTTGTTAATGTTTGCTTGCAGTTTGGAAACATCGTCAGTGCCTTCAATAACCCGGTAAAACTTTGCGTCATCAGCGAATAGAAAAAAGTCCTCACATGCCAACTGTATATCATTAATATAGACAATAAACAGTAAAGGCCCCAAAACACTTCCCTGAGGAACCCCGCTGGAAACCGGCAGTAGCATTGAAGTATCATCGTTTATTTTGACTTTAAAGGTTCTTCCTTTTAGATAGTTTTCGATCCAACTAAGCAGTTTTTTATGAACCCCATATTGCTCCAATTTATATAGAAGCCTGCTGTGTGAGATTTTATCGAAAGCCTTTTCCAGATCTGTGTATAAGACATCAACAACCTTATTTAAATCAATAGCCTCTGTCAGTTTATCCAGAAACTTCAAGAGCTGCAAAGTCGTAGATCTTGCAGGGAGAAAACCATACTGACAACGAGTAAATAAATTGTTCTGCAAAAAGTAACTCATGATGTGGTCTTTAACAATCGACTCCAGGATTTTGCAACAGACAGAAGTCAAGGTAATTGGTCTATAATTCTCTACTTTACTTTTGCTACCCTTTTTATATATGGGGACCACGTCGCCTGTTCTCCAATCGTTGACCACTTCACCAGACTCTATGGACTTTTCGAACATGTAGCTTAGATATTCGAAAATTGATTCTCTGGTTTCCCACAAAACTCTCGGATGAATCCCATCCGGTCCGGCAGATTTGCTTTTGTTTAATTCTTTCAGCTTTTTGTACACAACACAGGCATCTATTTTCAGTTCCTGCATGCCACCCACAGGTACACCTGGACAACAAAACCCTTCTCCACAAAAATCCCCATCTGTAACATAAACTGAAGAAAAATATTTGGCAAAAGCATTTGCTTTATCAATGTTTTCGTGCAAATCTCCACTATCGGTGTCCAAAACTCCAACTTTATCTCGAGTTCTAGTTTTTTTCCTCACATAGTTCCAGAAGCATTTTGGGTTATCATTGTAACTTTCTGCAATTCTGTCTTGAGACTCAATGTTCAACTGTTTTGTGTCATTCTTTACTTTATCTCTAATTTTCCTAAACAACAAAAGTTTTTCGATTTCTCCATATTTATATATCCGCTTCCATAGGTGATGTTTCAGTCAATGTTATTCACTTTACTAAATTAATTGTTTTTATATGTGGTTTAATTGGTGTGACTTTAGTGGTTTAAGTGAAAAATGAATAAAAGCGTTGAAATCAACGCGTAACACAAACATCGTTTACGGCGTTTACGCTATCTCTCTCCTCTCTTTTTTTCTACGCTCTCTAAGATTTGATCACCACAAACTAACTAACCAACAAACCAGCAAACAGAGAGACGAGTGAATTTAAATGAAAGCATTTAAAAAATTCTCCGGTTTGACAAATGTTTCTCAAGTTTGAATAAAATTTCTAGTCAGAAAAAATCTTCTCAAAAAAATTAAATTTAAAACAATTTAGCTTAACACAGCATTTAAATTCCGATACGAGTTGATGATTGATGGAAACAAATTCCATTCATGAATGATAATGATAATGAATCCGAGTTTCATTAAAGTGGCGTATGTTCTTCAAAAGAACTTTAAGACCACTGTAGACGTTAGGGAAAAGATTTAGTGAACAGAAATGTTTTTAGTGCTGTGTGGAAATTTGCTGAACTGGATGTAGAGATGATCTTCCGTCGAGCATCGCGCGATGAACCGGCGGTGTAATGAGGAGATCCCTGGATTCTGATCTGAGCCTCTGCCGACCCGGTACATTGGCAACATGAGCAAAAGACAGGTATGGAGGAGCTTGGCCGTGCAGAGATTTGAGTACTATTGACGAAATCTTGTACTCGATTCGTTGCCGAATGCGAAGCCAGTGGAGATCTTTGAGAAGTGGGGTGACATGGTCATATTTCCAAGCATTGTAGATTATATTGGCGGCTGTATTGACGAGAGTTTGAAGCCAACCCAGATGACAAGAAGGAAGTCCGGCTAGAGTTGAATTTCCGTACTCAATCTTTGGAAGAACCAAGGCGGTTATGAGAGTTCTCCGGGCGTCAATTGAAAGATGAGAGAAGATGCTGCGAATCTCTCTGAGAGAGGCATATCAGGAACGGGTCGTGTTGTTGATGTGACTGGCCATAGAACAATCTGAATCCAGCCAGATCCCCAGATTACGAACACGTCTTACTGGTGGGATCAGGTCGGAGCAGATTCGAACCGGCTTGGTAGGGAGAGTTGACGAACGTCGGAAAGACGAGCACCAGATCGCTTCTGTTTTGTTGGAATTCAACAGAAGATGGATGCTGAACATCCAGCGGTCGACAGCGTCTACGCATCTTGATACCTTCATGGCAAGAGAGTCCGCGTGCTCCGGTCGGCAGCGGCCGTAGACTTGTGTGTCGTCGGCGTACATGTGGCATTAGAGACCATGCGCCCTGATGACTTCCTCAAGTTCGGCTGTTATTTAATGTAAAAGGAAGTGGGCCCAGCACAGACCCCTGAGGTACTCCACATGTTAATGATGTCACCGCTGACGCTGATGCGCCAGAGCGTATTGAGAAAAAACGTCCGGTCAAATAAGATCCGAACCACTCAAGAACGACACTCTTCAAACCGAATGACGCTTCGAGGCGTTTCAGTAATATGTGATGGTCAACGGTATCAAAGGCCGCTGAAAGGTCAAGCAGCGACAACTCGCCGTCGCCCGCGGCTTGCAGAATATCAGAAGACACACGAAGCACTGCACTCAAGCTATCAAGAAAATAGCTGAAAGAGCAGAAACAGCTTCTTTTTGGATATGGATGGAAATGAATGAAAAAGGAGATAATAAATGTAAACAGCCACTTCTGGCTTCCGTACAACAGTGTTAGCTCCTCCTTGGTTTACAAGTTCGTGGACGAAGTCGCGTTATGGCTGCCGGCGAAAGTTTCGGTTTTGTGCTAAAGAAGGAAAGTTGCTGGCGTTTAGAAAATAATCGAAACAATGTTTCCTGCCATTATGGTTTGTGGTGTTTCTCGTTTGGTGAAAGTGGTGGCATGGCTCGAAGTTCCGGAGGTGAATGTTTCTTTTGGTCTCGGAATCTGGTGGTTTGGTGGATACTACAGTTACTACATGCTCAAGTTCCGGCATTTGAAAGACAGTTTCTCATCTTGTTACAGTTGCTTGACGGTTTCAAAATGACTTCTTGGTTCTGGTACTTTGAAGATTTGCCGGTTATCTGGTTCTGGTCGGAAACAGCATGTGATACACACATTTCGTCAGGGGGCGGCCGTCTGATCAACGGTCGTGGCCCGCCCTCCCGTGGTAGCGTCAGGAAAAAGGCCGAAACGCTGGGAGGGTCTTCCTCTGAAGAACTCTGACGAACTTGCTCGAAGAAGAGTTTTCACATACATACATACATACATACATACATACATACATACATACATACATACATACATACATACATACATACATACATACATACATACATACATACATACATACATACATACATACATACATACATACATACATACATACATATATACATACATACATACATACATACATACAAACGAGGAACAAATCTGCCCCAGGTCCCAACGCCATTCCATATTTGTTATACAAGAGATGTCCAGGCGTGCAAAAGCTGCTCTACAACCGTTTAAAGATTGCATGGCGATCTAGATGCGTAGATAGGGAATGGCAAAAGGCGGAGGGAGTTTTTATCCCCAAAGAAAAAGATTCGGTCAATATCAACCAATTCCGACCAATCTCACTTTTGAACGTGGAGGGAAAAATATTTTTCGCTGTTCTGGCCAAGAGGCTCACGGATTTTGCAATTCGTAATGAGTACATTGACAGATCCGTGCAAAAAGGAGGAGTCCCCGGAGTACCGGGATGTATCGAGCACTCATCCATGATTTGGGAGGCCATCAAAAGAGCAAAACAAAACCAACTCAGCCTGCATGTGGTCTGGCTTGATTTAGCAAACGCGTACGGGACTGTTCGCCATCAATTGCTCTGGAAGACACTCAAAAGGCACAATGTTCCAGAATTCCTCATCGATGTTCTGCAACAGTATTTTCGCCGTTTTAGGCTACGTCTGTCAACATCGACGTGCTCCACAGAGTGGTTCAACTTGCGGGTCGGAATTGCTATGGGGTGTTCAATTTCTCCCATCCTATTTGTTCTGGCTATGCAATTATTGCTCGGTTCGATTGCATCTCGGGTTCAGGATGTTTACCTGGGAAAAGGAATTTTCATGCCATCAATAAAAGCCTTCATGGACGACACTACTCTTATCTTGAATCACTGCGGCGAAATGCGCCGTATTCTTCAAAATTTCAACGACTTGTTGTCCTGGCGTGGAATGAAGTTCAAGCCAACCAAATCGAGAAGCCTTTCTTTGCGACATGGAGAGATTGATGGTTTTGTCTCATTCTCGGTGGCTGGTTGCGAAATCCCAACAATCCAGCAAGAGCCTGTGAAAAGCTTGGGAAGATGGTACAACGTCTCCATGAATGATGTGAATCGGAGCAGCATCGTTCTGCAGGGCTTGGTTGAGGACCTGAGGAAAATCAATTCAACCGAGCTGCAGGGAAAGTTCAAGGTATGGCTGGTACAGTTTGTTTTGATACCGAGGTTGCTATGGCCATTAACAATCTATGAGATATGTTTATCTCACATGGAGCGAATGGAGAAAAAAATGAACTGCTGCATTCGGAAATGGCTAGGACTTCCACCGGCGTTAACAACTTTAGCTCTATACAGTAAGTCAGCTACGTTAGCTCTTCCATTCAAGTCCCTAGTAGAAGAGTACAAGATTAGCAAGATACGGACACAGTTGATGCTGGACAACTCTTCAGACCCATGTATCGTGAATGTGGGCTTATCAGTTGGATCGGGAAAAGGCTGGACTGCAGGGAGGGACATCCGTGAAGCCGAGGGATCTTTGCAATGGTCTGAAAAGCTCGGAGCAGTGCAACCGGGACGGCTCGGTCTGGGTTGGTTCCATCATGTGTGGTGGTCTAAGGCCTCGTCGCAGGAAAGGACAAACCTGATTATTCAAGACAGAAGGCGAGCAATGGAGTTGGAAAGAGTGCAGTTAGGTGCTCAGATGTCGCAACAGGGCGATTGGACTAGATGGGAGGCGGCAGTTCAACATTCGATGACATGGAATGATTTGTGGCGTTACTCGCCCATCCG